>CM054812.1:8208410-8818315 GCA_028984105.1 Lavandula angustifolia | reverse complement strand
CTATTTATTATACTAAGATAGTCTCGGCGGCTTGTATGCTGACAAACACTCGGTCTTGAGATTTAAACCGAGCAAGTCTAGTTTACACGGTTATCAAACCGAGTGTTTGAAAAACTCTCCAACCGTGAAGGAGTCCTTTACAATAAGGATTAGTTCAAAGGTGAACTCCTTCGCCTAAGCTATGGATATATTCTATTGAGCTTAGGTTAGAGGGATAGGGAACAAGGAAGTGGCTTCTAGAACGACGAACAACCGAATATAGCTTTGGGTTCGTATATCGTCGTTTGGATACTAGAGGCTGTATTAATCGGTTACGCTTGGTTCCCTAAGAGCCGGAATGTAGTCTTTCGCCGGAGATAGATTCTTCCAACTTCTTGCGGAAGACTTAGGCTTTTTGAATTTTGCTCGTTTTAATGCTCGTATGTCCTCTCGTGTTCTTCCCGTGAGCTTCAAATTTCGATTTATCCCTCTATTTATAGAGAAGAGATTAGGATAGATCCGTTGAGACGACGATCCTTTGTCTCTCTCTTTTGGGTAGCTAACGGCTCTTTTGAAGTTTGGGTGACGGTGTCCTTTCCCTCCTTTTCTTCGGAAAGTTGTTGACTTGCGGCTTTAGTAGGCATAGGATATGGTGGTCATTATCGGGTCGAGGTTCGAAAGTGGTTGAGGCAGAGCACGTACTTCAAGGAGATCTCGGCCGACTTCTCTCTTCCTCGTATTTCGACTCTGAAAAGTGACTTCAAAGATTCGGCCGGTCGAAGACTCGTATCGCCGTTGCTAAGTCTCGATCTCGATTCGATAGCATGCTCCTACCGAGTAGGCTCTACCGAAGATCAGCCTCCGAGTACAAAGGAACTACCTCTGGTGAGTTCGGTTCCACCGACTTCTTTCGCATACCGCTCCCGCCGAGTCCAAGATTACTAAGTCTTCTACTTCGTGCCGAGGCGGATAATCTACCGAGTGCCCGAACCGCAGAGCAGGGTCTCACTGAGTCCGAAATCTCGAGAGACAAAACAACTTACAACGTAATGGTTCACCAAATAAAATAGGGTTTTGGGATCTTCAAATCTTCACAGACTTATTCGGAGCACTAGTGGCTACCGAGTCGTATGTTACCACGTGAAGACCGAGTCATTTCCCACTATTAATCAACACTGCCGAGGATAGAATCATCATCCAACATTTTCCCCCCATTTGATGATGCCAAAACCTAATAGCTATCAACCTAACACCATGACTTATCGAAACATAGCTCGTTACAAAATTACAATTAGAATCGGTTGAGTTGTTCTTTAAGTCCTAGAGTACTAAGGGGATCGTGGCGAAACTTAGAATAAATATAGAGTCCGAACAACACTTCCCCTCGTCTTAACAACATTTTCCCCTATGCTATCAAGTCTATCGGAATCTAGCTAAGCAACAACCGATAATAAATAACGGACAATGAGTGTGTGAGTCAAGAATCACTTCGGTGATTCTCGAGTGTTAAGCAAAAATAAACACGGCTATTCGTACAATAAGATATTGTCAAAGCCAAACAGAGATATTATATATGTAAAGAGGTTCAAGATGCTTACATCTCTCGCTAGACTAGAAGAAGAAAATGATACAAAGAGAACACGAAGCCGGAAGTCATTTGAACCGCCTAATCCCGTCTTTGAAATCTTGGGATTGAGATTCGGGAAGAGGCACTCCATACATGCGATAAGTGACTTTTCTCAGCCTTCGAGATCTCAAAGAAAGTCCGCCGGGTCTTCATCATCAAGAAATTTGGCTTCCCAGCTGGGCCCTTCACTTCTTTCTCTATTACTCAATAGTGAATGGATCCGTCAAGTCTCTCGGTGGGGGTGGTAGGATTCTAAGTGCCGGAACTCGACTTCGACGGCTTTTTGCAATCCGGCATATATGTCTAAGTCGGCTCTCATTATCCATTCGCATAAGCCGCGCTTTGCGCTTTTCAGACCGAAATCTCCGTAAATAGTTTCTTTTAATGAACTCGATTTTCAACGCTTCCCACCTCTCGCATGAATTCCACCGGCATCCATTCATCCCGTTCTAGGCCATCCGTGAGTCTTCGGATCCGTAGGCTTTACGAATCTCCCGTATCTCGTAGGGGATGTCGCCCTTTGAGGGGATCCTCCGACTAGCTTCCATTTCCGTTCTCGCCTTGAGGGCTTCAAGATCTCGCTATATGTAATCTCTCTCTGGCCGCTTTAATTTGCCCGACCTCTTCACCTCTATATAAGTATCTCGTCTAACCGAGCCCGCAGATTTCTTCGATCTCTTGTTCCCGTGCCTTGGAGGCAGTAGTAGGAGGGCTTGCGAGGTGGCTCTTCTTCCGAGTCGCAAGGGCGTTGGTGATCTTTCTTTGGAGGTGCCTCGTCGCCCCGATTGATTGTTGCCGTTGCAGCTCCTTTTCCTTTTCTCTATCGCCTTCATCACGAGTTTAAGCGTTTTGGGAGGCAGCCCTTGCACTTGTTCTCTCGCCTCCAACTGGAGCCTTAGATTTGCCTTTAACGAGGCTTTGGTTTGAGTTTGTTGGGCCGCTCGCCATACCGTCTATCTCCCTAGCCGCCTTCGTCTGCCAGCCTATCTACGCCTCCTCCTCCGGGGTAATGAACCTCTTGGGTCCTTTCTTCTTACAGGGAGGGGTTGGGAGTTTCAGAACTTTCATGCCTTTGCCGGCAACAGGAGGAGGAAGAGGAGCTTCTTCCTCTTCTGAGTCCTCCTCGTCAGCATACTCTGTAACTTCCTTAATAATGTCAAGGGGAGTCTGCGTTGCCTGAGTAGCAACTTCTCTGGCTCCTGAGCCACTTGGGCCAGTCTCACTTGATGCCGCACTCTGGCAACCGAGACACCCCCAGGGCTCGCCGCTTTAGTAGGTACAGTAGGGGCGGATGACTAAGTTGAGGTTGCCCTTCGCCACGACCTTGCTCTCTTCGGAGCTTTCAGTATCAGCTCCTTGCCAGCTTCCCCCTTAATTGATTTCTCAATTACTCTTTCCCCCTTTTTGGCATCAGCAAGTAGGGTTGGGGGCGGAGCAGATACCTTCTTATTTAGGCTTTTGAAGGAGGCTGACAGATCGTCTAATCTTGTATGAATCTTGGTCAATGCCTCATGCAGCTCATTTCTCTCGTTGGTCAGCTGATTGCTGTATTCTTTATGTGAGAGATCTGCTATAGCCTTGAACTCTTTCAGCTGTTGCGCAACCTTCTCTTCAAGAGCCTTCTGAATAGTTTGGATTCTGAGGTCATTGGCTTGAGAGATGGTTGTGACTGATACAGTGTGAGCAGTTTGAGCGGCCCTATATTGATTCATCAATTTATCCTGGCCTTCCTGAATCATCTTGAGCTGAGCCTCGAAATCAGCTCTCTGGGCAGCTAAGGCATTCGTCAGAATGCTAGAGAAGTCAGGGACTTGGGATGAAGAAATAGCTATTATGAGTCCCTGCAGCTCTGCACTCTGTGCCTCAGTGGTTTGCCGCCAAGTTTTGTGGATGGTACGGGCAAGAAGACGATTCTGAGTGCCTTGATTCTTCAGTACCCTGGCCACTGTTTTCGAACGATGGCTCTTTGGGTTGGGCGCTACTTCGAAAGCAGATTGGAGAAGAAGCTGAGCAGGATCAGCTGCCTTTGAAGTACCAGCCACCGTCTGCCCAGGACCAAGGATGCTGAGTGGAGGGTCAGCAGTAGATGCAGTAGCATCCTTGTCCTGTTGAGATCCCTCATCAGGCTTCGCAGGAGCTGAATCATGGGGTGGGTCCTGACCATCAGCGTCAGCCCCATCTGAGGGCGCGGGTGCTGAGACACATCTGAGGGCGCGGGTGCTGAGACATGCTGTCTGTCATGCAGTAATGCGAACATGGCCGCCCTCAGGTCCTCGAGTGTGCCGAGGTCAGATGGCTCTGAGTAGCCAATCTGCCCTCTTATTAGCAGCTCTTCCTCATGGAGTTGTTCACAGGAATGGTGTATGATCAGTCGCTTTAGATTGTGCCATTCCTGGAACCTGATCAACATATGGAGTCTCGCTTGCCTAGCCAATAGGACAAGATCTGAGTGACTGGCGATCTCCGAAATCACTTCAGAAATCTCTCGAGAGGCTTTAGATTTGAGCGTTGAGGCCTCCATCCCGACAGATTCTGACTCCGAGGCTGTCTCCGAGCTCTCGACTTCGATAGGAGATGCTTGTTTCTCAGCAGATGGGATGCTGCTGAGGGGAGGTACGTCCAAGGGGCTCTCCAAAGTCTGAACTTCTTCAGTCTGGACTTCTGATTGGATCTCTTCAGCTTGGACCCCTTGGTCCATTGTCTCTCCATGTTCAGTGGAGACGATTTTCTCCACTGATTGAGTCTTCTCAGAAGACTCTGGTTCGTCTCTCAGCTGTAGAGGTGGCTGAGTAATGACGACCTCTGGTTCCAGCTCAGCCTCAGTAGGCACAACCTCGTTGACCTTCTTCAACTTCTTGGTTGGTGCCTTAGGCGTCGATTTTGGTGGGGACCCCTTCTTCTTTGGCGTTGAGGTCTGCTGAGTCCCACTCGTAGGTGCAGCTGGCTCTGAGCCAATCTGTTGAAGGGCTGCTGACCTATTCTGGAATCTGACTTTCTTCACGTTGAAGTATTGTTTGTCAGCAAAGGTGACTTTGTCAGATGCGCAGAAATCCTCTATCATCACTGAGAGTTTAAGTCCGTATAGGAGCTTTCCTTTGACACTGAGCCTATTGGACGCCTTATCAAATTTGCCTGACTGCATCATAAACTCTCTGAGGAAAAATTCTGTCCAGTTGATCTTGGCCCGATCATATATGGCCATCATCGGTTGCGCTGTGGTCTCGGACACTTGGTCAAACAAGCCTTTGCTTGACTCGTCGAAGAATCGAAGTCACAATATATGCTAGTGCTCTGTACTGAGGGAGCATAGCGTTCTTTGGAAAAGCGGCTCTGAACACTGTTGGCTTTCTGCAGAACTCGGTGAGGCACTCATCCATCCAATTATCTTTATAAGCGACGGTGTTGAATCCTGAGTTGGGGAGGTTGAAGCTTTTCTGAAGAGCTTCGCAGATGGACATCTGCTTCACTTCAATCATGGAGCGGGAGGGATCGCCTACTGTATGGACGACGAATCTCCCTCTGATGTCTCCATCTACTGAATCAGAGCTCGAGTAGATCTTTGCTACTTGGCGCGGGAGGAAGAAAGTCGGCCTTCTCGTCAGAAATCCTTCCATACCAGTTTCTGTGAGTGCATAGAATATCTCCTCCATAAAGTCCAAGTCGCACTCATCAAACTCCATGACAGGCTCGCAACAGACTCGATCCTTTTCGGGGATCTCTTGCATATCTGCCGGAGCACCTACTTGAGTTCCTGTCATTTTTGTAATCTGCATACACAGCATAGGTCAGTATCGATTAACATATAAGAGAAATAAAAACCATACAATACTTAATAATCATTGAAGAATTACCAAAAGATTTTATGAATATTTTGAGGAGAATTTGGATAGAAGGTAATAAGTATCTCAGAAAATCTCGGGTATTTAAGATATTTGCAGATATGAAACGGCGGTGTCAAAGATTTGAACTCATATATATATACATATATCTTAGAGAAGATAAACAGTTAAAGATCAATGCTTCAGTTTGAACGCGTTTTTTAGATGGACGGCTAGGATTAAGTTTTATAAAATAGGCAATGATCAAATTAGCCGCGTAAATCAAAAGCCAGTTGAAAATAGCCTAAGTAGTAACTTGATACGACATGCATTTAATGCGCGGCAGAGTTCAGCATGCTTGTACATAGAATATCGTGTATTCAATGTGATCCGTTAAAATTAAATAACATTTCCTAAGGCATTGACTACGATGCTGAATCTGATCATAAATGCACAGAATTGATATATAGGCTACTGAGTAGAGATACGTAAACCTATCAGCTGAACATCGTAGTCAGCTGATACCTCGTGTAGATGGTTGCTGAGTCTCTACTTACTGATTTTACTCAGTACTGAGAGTGAACATTCCCCCTTACTGAATGCTCCTCTCTTGAATCCTCTTACTGACTGGAGTGATCAGTCTGGTCCAACAGACCTAGCTCTACTGAAAGTTCTCTGAATCTGGCTTCACCTAGAGGCTTGGTCAGAATATCTGCCCTTTGATGGTCAGTATGGATCTTTTCCATCCTGATATCCTTCTTTTCGACATGGTCACGAATGAAGTGGTATCTGATGTCCACGTGCATGCATCTCGTATGAAGTATAGGATTCTGAGTGATTGCAATGGTACTGGTACTGTCGCAGAAGATCAGCACTTCATTATGAATGACGCCATAGTCGCGTAGCTGCTGTCTTAGCCAAAGGATTTGGCGCAGCAACTTCCGGCAGCCATGTATTCAGCTTCAGTAGTTGACGTCGCTATTGAATGTTGTTTCTTTGAGAACCATGAGATCAGCTTACTGCCGAGGAACTGAAACGTTCCAGAAGTTGATTTTCTGTCGATTCTACATCATGCATAGTCAGCATCAGAATAACCAGTTAGTTCTATATTATCATCAGTTGGATACCATAAACCCATGTCAGGTGTTCCTCTGAGATAACGGAGAATCTTCTTTGCTGAGTCCATGTGACTCTGCTTCGGATTCGCCTAAAATCGAGCGCAGACACCTACAGCATAAGTTATGTCAGGACGAGTAGCTGTTAAGTATAATAGAGAACCAATTATAGCACGAAATTCAGTTTGGTCTACTGATACTCCCTCTTTATCAAGATCAATTTTCATATTCGTGTTCATCGGGATCTTGATTGGTTTACCGGATGTGCAACCGAATCTTTTGATGAGGTCTCGAGTGTATTTGCCTTGATTGATAAACGTTCCCTTCTCAGATTGTTCCACTTGAAAGCCAAGGAAATAGTTCATCTCTCCCGTCATTGACATCTCGAACTTATCCTTCATCATTCTTTCGAATCAAGCCACATGATGACATTCTTCGAGCCGAAGATGATGTCATCTACGTAGAGCTGCACAAGTAATAGGTCGTCTTCCGATCGAATGCTTCGAATAATGTGCACCCATCGTGCCATTCTCGAAAACCTTTCTAAAGAAGAAACTCGGACGATGTATCGTACCAAGCCCCGGTGCTTGTTTTAACCCATACGAGCCTTTCCCGAGTCTATAAACCCGGTGTCCCTCGCTGAAAGCCGGGAGGTCGTTCCACATAGACTTCTTCTTTCAAGACGTTGTTCAGAAAGCAGACTTCACATCCATTTGATATACTCTGAATCTTTGATGTGTTGCGTAGGCTAGGAATAGTCTGATTGCCTCCAATCTTGCAACTGGAGCGAATGTTTCATCGAAATCTATCCCTTCAGCTTGACATTAGCCTTTTGCCACGAGTCTTGCTATATTCCTTACAATAACGTTGTTTTCATCTCGCTTGTTCTTGAAGACCCATTTAGTTCCGATCACATGTTGATGTCGGGGTCTGTCAACAAGCTCCCAAACTTCGTTTCTCGTAAACTGATTCAGCTCCTCCTGCATGGCTATGATCCAGTCAGCATCTTTCAGTGCATCCTCAACTGACTGAGGTTCTACAGTAGACAAGAAGCAGGAATATAAGGCGCTTTCTCCCTAACAGAATCTGGATCTTGTCTTTACGCTTGCTGAAGGATCTCCTATAATTAAGTCAGAAGTGTGAGCATCCGGCCACAATCTACGATGTTTCAACTCTTCATTTGAAATTTGTTCAACACAAATGTAGGTGAGTTAGGCATTTCAGTTGTACTATTCTGAGATTGAAGCAGTTCAGTTACAAGAGTTTGATCTACTGAGTCACAAGGTTCAGGGGCATTTAGCTCAGGAACATCATTAGTTCCCCCTGAATTCTTATTCTCAGTAGAGGTCTCAGTTACCACTGGGGTTTCTTCATCGACCTGAGTTACATGGGATTGACTCTGTTCTGGAGAGTCAATCTGTTCAGCTACTTCTGCTGCTGGCTGAGATTCAGTAGACTTGTCTTCAGTTTTCTCATCTGAATCATCATCCCAACATAGCTGGATCTTTTCGACTTTATCTTTTAAGCTCGAGATCCCGTAGGCGCATCTCGATGTCCTCGAGTTCGGGTTCGTAGTTTCCCGCTCCTATCTTCAGTAGCAAACTCATTAAAAACAACATGAGGGCTTTCCTCCACCCAAAGAGTCTGATAGTTAAAGAGTCTGAAAGCTTTGCTGACCCGGGAGTATCCTAAGAACACTCCCTGATCTGACTTGCTATCAAAAGTCTTCAGCTGATCTTTCCCATTGTTGTGGATAAAGCACGAACACCCAAAAATATGGAAATAAGATAGAGAAGGCTTCCTGCTGTTCCATAGTTCATATGGTGTCTTCTTATGTTGCTTTGTCAGTAGAGATCGGTTATGAGTGTAACATGCAGTGTCAGTAGCTTCTGCCAGGAATTTGGTTTGGAGTCCTGAGTCTGCGAGCAGGGTTCTTGCTGCTTCTTTGAGTGTGCGATTCTTCCTCACAAAAACCCTATTTTGTTGAGGCGTGCGCGCGGCAGACGTCTCATGCTCTATTCCTTCTACTTTGCAGAACTCCTCCACCAAGAAATTAAGGAATTCAGTTCCTCTGTCAGAACGTATTTTGATAATCTTGGTGTTCTTCTCGACACTGAGCCTTTTCAGAAGCGTTGGTAACTCTGTTTTGACATCAGACTTGTTGGCAATAAATATGACCCATGTGTAGCGTGAGTAGTCATCAATGACCACTAATGCATAATTTTTGCCTCTGATCGTCACCGGAGAGACTGGACGGAACAAATCCATATGTAGCAGCTGAAGGATTCCATCAGTGGAAGGAGATGGAACTGGCGGATTTTGATTCCTTGTTTGCTTTCCCTTCAGGCATGCTTCACACCGAGTGTCTTTGCTTCGAATACTTCATTCGGCGCCCTCTTGCTAGAGTGTTTCTAGCCAATTTGTTGAGCGTTTTGAAGTTGAGATGGCTGAGTCTTTTGTGCCAAAGCCACCCTGTTCTGTTGTCATTTTTCGCCAACAAACAAGCTTCAAGTTCAGCTGAGTTCCAGTCAGCTACATAGATATTCTTCTTGCGCGAACCTGATAACACTGTTTTCCCTATAAATTTATCAATAACATCACAAAAACCAGCGTAAAAAATCACTCTATTCGAGTTATCACAAAATTGACTAACAGAGAGAAGGTTATGTTGAAGTCCTTCAACATATGATACTCTTGGAACTGTTGCAGTTCCAATGCTAAGTGTTCCATAGCCTCTGGTGTAGCCTTTAGCATTGTCTCCAAACTCGATTCGGGGTCCTTCTTCAGTAGTATAATTCTTCAGCAAGTCCTTTGGGAACGTCATGTGTCTTGAGCATCCGCTGTCCACATACCAAGGGTCCTTGTACACCTACAAAACAAAATTATATTTAGGTACCCTTTATTTTTGATTTTGGGTCCTTAGATGTTAGTTTTGGTAACCCATATATGTCATACGACCCTGGTGGTCTCAGACAGTTTCTTTCCACTTGTGTCAACATATTTGACCACTGGACTTGTCACTGCTGACTTCTGAGGCTTTTTAGGTTCAAGAGTCCGGATCTTCTGAGTGGGTGGACTGCTGACCTTTGCCTTTTGCGTGGCTTTCTTCTTCTTTTTCTGACTTTTGGATCCTCTCCTGACTATTGGATCATAGTAATATGACCCATACTGAGCTGGATGTGTCAGCTGAGGAGGTCCATACTGATCAGTCCATTTAGCTTTGCTGGTTCCCCCTTGACTGAACTGGGGTGATCTGGTGCTGATCTTCTTGTCAGAGTGCTGATGACTAGGATGAGGTGCCTTCATCTTCTGTTTATTTTTGGCTAGGGGTTTCATAGATGTCCGCATTGATGGTCTCCCCTTGAACAAACCTATCGCCCAGCCGGTTCTCCGAGCATACGGGGCGTATGAGGAGGCTCCCCGGGCTGAATCCAAGTCCCTCCTTGCAATGCTTGGGCTTGTTGCTTGCTTGCATAGCCTCCAGCTTTCTTTTCGCGCCTATGTATCGCTTCTGTCATCAGGTTCCTCCGTGCATCATCACTTTTCTTCGCCGTTTCATGCTCCGGCCTCGATGTCCCGACAACTCTTGCTTCAGTAGACTCAGTTCAGTATCTTTCTGAGTTAAGTCTTTGGTCAAAACTGAAATCTGATCTTCTTGATGCTGAGACTTGGCCATCAGAGAGTTTATCTCCTCCCTGAGTCTCAACACAAGTCCTTCCGACTCAAGAACGACCCGACTCTCCCGAGAAAATCTCCGATTCTCCACTTTCGTGGTATCCAATCCCCGAAGAGTCTTCTTGAGCTGCAAACTCATCTGAATCTGCTCGTCGAGTAGTTCTTCATATGCGATTGCGACGTCCAGATTCTCGTCTGCACCTGAAAGAGTGTCGTGTGTGCAGTGTGAAGAGGAATTAAATGGATTATGTGAGTTTACCTCATCCTCTTCTCCTGCCATGAGACACTTTTCAACATCTTCTTCAGCTTCAAGCTCTAAGGCCATTAAGGAGTCGACTTCATCTTCAAATGAATCCATGAAGGAGTCGACTTCATCTGAGTCGTCTGAGAGTTCACCAACAATGTATGCTTGTCTCTTCTTGATGAACTTCCCCCTTCTGGCTTTGCGTGCTGCTCGTTCAGCAGTACTGGGCTCAGGACAGTCATACTGATAGTGTCCTGGCTTCTTGCAGTTATAGCAGGTGGTGACTGTGCTGAGTCATCCTTTTTCCTGCATTCAGAAGTATACGAGTCAGGAGTGCGCTTAGGCGTGTATTCAGACATACCCTTGGATTCTCTGAGGGCTTTAGTCACTTTTCTGCGCCTCTCCTTCTCCTTCTGATACTTTACGGCAAGCAGAGCGTACTTCTTGGCTAGATTTCCTTCTTGTATGTCAGTGAGTGAAGGTTCAGCCTTGCTAGACGCTGGAGCTGCTGTGCTGATTGATGCTTTGAAGGCATGGTCGATTTTAGTGTCAGCTTCAACTCACTGCTTCCTTTGAGGTAAGCCAAACTCGAATTCCTCTCGCTTTAAGTTCGGAAAAGATATGGTCGGGAGTAACGATATCTAAATCGAATGACTCAATAAAGTAGCAAATGGAGTCCAATGACCGTGCGCGGTGCCCTCAAAATTTTGAGATTCATCTCTCGGTTGGAGAATGTTTTTCCGCAACGTTAATAGAGTTCATCAGATCCGTAAATCTGACGTTGAGATCTTCAATAGAGTCACCAGGCATGAGGGACAATCTCTCTAGCTTTTGGAGTTCCAGCGCAAGTTTATTTTCTTTTGATCTTCCGAGTCCCCCGACTCGCAGCGCTAGAGCATCCCGCAGTTCCTTCGCAGACTTGTAGTCCCGAACTCTCCCAAGATATGAATCATTCGGGGTGGTTAGTATGGGCGTTTCCGGCGATGCGGTCTAAGTTGTGAAGCTTCTTCTCCTCCGGGGTGAAGAGACTTCGTCATTGGGAATCTTCTTCCCGGTCACCATTCCACCTCCATCTGCTGGATCCCGAGCTACGACGCTATCGATCATCGAACGATAGGTCCGTCCTCCGGAACCTCCGTCATGCCGTCGTGGAGAGAGGTCGATGAGCTTCCATTCTCGACTCGCCATACACCATAGTTCTCATCGAGAACATGGGAACCATCCTTATCCCCGACATATCGACATGATGAATAATGATATGAATAAAGAATGATATGCGAGTGAAAATGTTTTCCCGGATCCGTTCAAGTAGACCGGCTTTCAAAATAATAAGAGTCTTATAGAACTCCGGCTCTGATACCAATTGTTGGTCCCGAGAGCACGTTCAGGAGTAGAGGGGGGGGGTATACACCTGAAAACCGATTTTCTCAACTTAAACACGAACAATCCTTTTCGGGATGATGTCGCATCAACAAGTTCAGCGGACCGATAAGTTGTTCCGAATCGTGTTGGCAGTGGACCGACTCTACCGAGAGTCGAATTCGATATCTTGCAGATAGAGTTTAGTGGTGCGGAATAGTGTAGGCCCAATTCAGTTGAGTTAGGAAAACGTTTTTATTAAAACGGCTTCGGTTGATTAGTGCGATGCTAAGTTTGCTTGAAACTCGGTTGAATGATTTTAAAGAAGGTTTTCGTATGAACAAGTAAATCAATGCAACGCTTAAGAGCGCGAACACAAGACACAGAGATTTTTAAAGTGGTTCGGACACAAAAATCCTACGTCCACTGTCCTGAAAGATCAGGAAGCTATTTATTATACTGAGATAGTGTCAGTCGGTTTGTACGCTGGACAAACACATGTCTTGAGATTTATACTGAGCAAGTCTCAGTTTACACTGTTATCAAACTGAGTGTTTGAAAAACTCTCCAACTGTGAAGGAGTCCTTTACAATAAGGATTAGTTCAAAGGTGAACTCCTTCGTCTAAGCTATGGATATATTCTATTGAGCTTAGGTTAGAGGGATAGGGAACAAGGAAGTGGCTTCTAGAACGACGAACAGCTGAATATAACTTTGGGTTCGTGTATCATCGTTTGGATACTAGAGGCCGTGATAACCGGTTCCGCTTGGTTCCCTAAGAGCCGGAATGTAGTCTTTTGCCGGAGATAGATTCTTCGAACTTCTTGCGGAAGACTTAGGCTTTTTGAATTTTGCTCGTTTTAATGCTCTGTATGTCCTCTCGTGTTCTTCCCGTGAGCTTCAAATTTCGATTTATCCCTCTATTTATAGAGACGAGATTAGGATAGATCAGTTGGAGATGACGATCCTTTGTCTCTCTCTTTTGGGTAGCTAACGACTCTTTTGAAGTTTGGTGGCAGTGTCGCTTTCCCTCCTTTTCTGGAAAGTTGTTGACTTCCAGCTTTAGTAGATATAGGATACGTGGCTGCTTGTCATTGGCCGAGGTTCAGAAAGTGGTTGAGACAGAACAGACTTCAAGGAGATCTGAAGCTGACTTCTCTCTTCCTCGTATTTGACTCTGCTGAAAAGTGGCTTCAAAGATTCTGACAGTCAGAAGACTGTCTGTCCGTTGCTGAGTCTGATCTCTGATTCAGTAGCATGCTCCTACTGAGTAGGCTCTACTGAAGATCAGCTCTGAGTACAATGAACTACTCCTGGTGAGTTCAGTTCCACTGACTTCTTTCGCATATCGCTCCCGCCGAGTCCAAGATATGCGAGTCTTCTACTTCCGTGCCGAGGCGGATAATCCATCGAGTGCACCGAAGCAGCAGCGGAGGGTCTGCTAAGTCTGAAATCTCAGAGACAAAACAACTTACAACGTAATGGTTCACCAAACAAAATAGGGTTTTGGGATCTTCAAATCTTCACAGACTTATTCAGAGCACATGGCTACTAAGTCGTATGTTACCACAGAAGACTGAGTCATTTCCCACTATTTATCAACACTGCTGAGGATAGAATCATCACCCAACACAAAGTAATAATGTATTTGTATTCAAAGTGGATGCTTTAAATGCTTGGTGAATTAATGCGTTGAATGCTTTAAAAGAAAAAAAATGTATATTATTACACACCATAAAATTCATTGATAGTGAAAATCTATTACAGCACACAAGTCCAATATAATAGCTACTAGACAATATCCAAACCGACATTACATAAAATATACTATACACAAACACACAACTCTTGCAGAAAATTTTAAAAATATGCATACTTAAACTAAACACTCATAAACTTGGATATCCTAAAATAATTCATGCAACAGACACAATTTCACTTGTTCTTCTTTTGGAGTTGATGCAATTTTATTCAGCAGTGTACTCAGCGTAAAGGTCTTGATCTTCTAGGCCATCTCTTCTTTACATGCCTCACGATCCAAGTCATGCTTCTGAAGCTTCTTTGTCACGCGTGATCCTCAGTTCATGAATTTCAACAATGAAATCATTAGGTATTACAGAAGACGAAGATGAAGATGTCATTCCTTTTCCTTTCTTTTTTGCCGCAGCCTTGGCCTTGTCTCTCCCCATTGGGCGACGGTAATGTTGAAGCATCACTAACAGGAGTTTCAGGATTGGAATCAGTTGGAGGATCGCCTTTTTCATCGGTCCTTGTTCTTTTCGAGCTAGCACGACTTTCTTACACTATCTTCATCGCGTGGTTCTATTTGGTGTGTAAAACCAGTTGACTCTAATTTCAACTCCCATTTCGGATAAGTACTCATAACCTTTTGATATACCTCATGGTGAGTAAACTTGGTTTTCCTGTACAACAGTTGCGCTTCTTGCTTAATGTCATCATTCGACATTTCGCTCCTTCTACGACTGTATGCTGCCCTATATGCACCAACCCACTTCATCACATTTGCATTAATACGTCTGTAATGCTGTCTCAACGACTCACTTGATCTTTCTTCACCCAATCCTGGGTTTTGCTTTCGAGCTCGTTCGTAAAGCACCCAAACCTTTTTCCATAATGCGGCAGCTTTTTGATTCTTACCTACAATTGAATCTCCACTTACATGACACCATGCAGACATTAATGCCATGTCTTCTTCAGGTTTTCAGCCTTGTGCATTGTTTTTAGTGTTGAGAGATTTTTTATGATGAGTAGTTCCAAATGAGGTTGGAGGGGTGTTTTGAATATGATTATAGGAAACTGTGATTCAAACCCAATGTCTTGCGATTCGAATTCGCTCGAGTTAGGAAAATCATCGAAACTAGGGCAATAATCGTTGGAGTGAGGAAAATTTTGAGAATTATACAAGCTGTTATAGGGATCCATAGTAAAAGAGTGAATAGTAGTTAAAAAAGTGGAGAGAAAATGAGATAATTGTAGGATGTAGAGAAATATATCAATATTGGTGTTTATTTATAGAGGATGAAAAATCGTGAATTTTGGTATAATTTTTATTTTTTTAATATTTATTATAAAAGATATAATCAGATTTTATTTATAATAAAATTAGTATCTTGTGACCAAAGGGATAGTGACAAGTGTCACCATCCCAATGGCCATAGTGTAAAAGAACGTCCGTTCTCATTCAAGCTGTGGAGAGAACATGGTTTCCCAACTTCCTCACTCCTCTTTGTATTTTTATTTTCTTTTAATATTGTTCAAATACAGCATACTCGGCCGACCTCAATTTTTGTAAACCGATATTTATAGTCTAACAACCGCTTAATCCGGTGTCTGAATCTATGGTGCGTATTTGGCTTCCGAGGGTTAGATCTCTTCCTTTTCTTAGATAATGTGTTCGATCTATGTCGTTGATTATAGATCTATTGCTCCATGTCGCGATCTATGTGCTTTCGTTCGATCTATGCTTGTATGTGGTAAGAGCACGTTGTGGTTAGGCTTGCTTTTGTGGTCCTAAGATGATAGCAAAAAATGCTCACAGTTAGATAAGCCCTAAAAACTAAGGGTGTAACGGTTCGGTTCGGTTTGGTTTTTTATGTATTTTAGGAACCGAACCGAACACATATAAATGGTTCGGTTCGGTTCGATGGGTTTTTCAATATCGGAACCGAACCGAACCGCTTATAAATGGTTTGGTTCGGTTCGGTTCCTCGGTTCACCTTTTTATTTTTTTATTTATTTTTTAAATCCTAAATAATGCAAGAATAATAGTTTGTAGGATTTCACTCATTCCAAACTCATAAGTATAGAGTTGTTACTCCTTTCTCTTCATTTATATAGATTAGAATTGATCTTAACTTAAATCTAATATCTAAATTCAATAATATTCTTATATAAGAAGGACAAATATTAAATAAAAAAATTAAAAAATATGATATTGGTTCGGTTCGGTTCGAACCGTTCAAAAATTCTTGGAACCGCGAACCGAACCGAATGTAAACGGTTTCTAAAACAATAAACCGAACCAAACCACGAAACCGAACCGAACTGCTTTTTTCGGTTTGGTTTGGTTCGGTCCGATCGGTTTTGCAGTTCGGAGCGGAACCACTTACACCCCTACTAAAAACATATTGATGATTAGAAAAATTGAATGAGATATGTGTATTTGTGAGGTGTCTTTCTGTTGATTGGTAAATTGTCTTGCTTATTTGGTTTAGTGGTGAATTGTCTTGTTGTGAGTTCTTCCTTCCATGTGAATTGTCTTAGCTGTGAATTCCTATTGGTGGATCTGGTTTTTATTAGTGGATCTAGGTGGTTTTATACTTGTTGATCTAATTTATTAGTGAATTGTCTTGCACTGAATTCTTATTGTAGTATTGTCTTGGCCGTGAATGCTGACAGGTGGATCTGGTTTTTATGGTGGATCTAGGATGGTTTTAAACTTGTTCATCTGGTTTTTCATTTACTTATGTTGCCACTGAGTTGGGTTGTTGGATGTGTAGTTGCTTAGCTTATTGTTGCATGCCTTGCTGGCTTAGTGTAATTCTTAGCTTATTATGATCAGTTGTTTTACTTTGTGTTGCTGCCTTAAGTCTTGGTAATTGTGATCTGCCTTAAGTCCTGAGTATTATGTATTTTCATAAGCTTTATTGGTGATTGATGTATTCCACCAAATAAGTTCTGCAAAAGCTTGAGATTTAAATCAGTATAGCTAAAAGGTTATCCAACACAGGGAATGGAGATTAGTAATTATTTTCCTACTTATCTTTAGGTTTTTGGTTAGCAACCACACAAGTTTTGAGATTTTATTAAGCTACGAGTTGTAAAAACTGAACAGGAAAATAACGTATTAACTGGACAATTAAAAGATGGGTCCAGCAAGATATTTCACACACACATAATTCTGATCCTCGGTACAAATTAAGAGTTAATCCTAAGAATCAACTAGTTATAGATCGCCGTAGTTAAACTGACATGACCCTTATTCCCACTTATTTAGTCGATAACCGTCATGGTGGATATTAAAACGACTACTTTTCTAATCTAGTTACAACTTACGTTGATGGGCAATCGATAGATTTAGCAACTAGATAGTTTTTCGTGCTATGGGAACCTAGTTTAGGAACCTACTCGTATGATGTGCATCTAATAGTCTCCTACTGGTTTAATCCAATTTCTAAGAATAATTTCGCTACTTACATAGCCTTGTCTAAGTTAGCTACAGAGTACGCAACCTAGGGTGATCAATCCTAAATTACTAGTCAGATTAAATGAACTAGAATCAAGCCGAAACCCCTTAGGTTAATTTTAAGCACTAAAGCCTCACGTACTACTCATGTGTGTGTTTTACATCTCGTCGGACCGCTGAAAGTTTAGCTACTCATAAAAGTGTTCTGACTGTGCAAGCAAGATACTACGCATAATAGAACATAAAACACAATAAAACCTAATCTATCATGCACGTATTTAAAGGACGAAACATCAAATAAGAACTCACGATATTAAACTAAACTAGTGCTGAAAGATTAAATAAAGAGTACCGAACAAGGTCCTAGATCCTCAAACGAAAGCAACAATGAAAGAAGTCTTTAAATCCGAAAGCTAATAACAATGAAAATAAAAGTGTTTGTTCTCTATTATTCTGAAACTAAGAGCGACGATTTAGATCTGAAATATGGTATAGAGAATATGTAAATTTTCCCCTCTCCTCCTTTTACATGATTAGGGCAAATCTTCAAAATATGGAGAGATTTCGTTATCAAAATCTTTCTATATATATCATTTTCTTCCTCTCCAAGACTCTCCTTTATTTTCTTAGTGAATTTTCGTCGAAAACAACTTCAAAACACACCTTTTAGCTCATAAAATCGTTGTCACCTTACATCCTTGTCATGCTCCACGTCAGCATTAATTTCCTGCAAATCTGTTTAGAAAAGTGCTTCGGTTGCCCAGTTAAGTGATATTTTGACCACATAGGTATGACAACGACTCATCACTTATTGTGATATGTTGGCTTGTTAGGTATGTGTAGTTGCTTATAGGATAATTGACTTGCTATATGAAGATTATAGGAAATGATTTGCAAAATAACAACCCCTCCAACTGAATAAAAAATAGGCTAGCAAACCACACACATGAACATGAATATTTTACTTTGACAAGTCCCATGAGGCTCTGCCTCTCCAGGTGTTACATAGAACTTATATGATGCCCAAGTAATATAAAACCATTTCTCGTCTATGCTTACCATATTATGCATGCTTTTATATTTTAGAATATTCAATACTCTATCGAGTTCTAATGCTTCCATAGAAACCTTGAGTCGTAATAATTTGTTTGGTGCTGTGAGACTTGGGCGAATGCACTTATGTGAGCCTTGATTAGAACCTCTTTAACCCACCTCCCGACCATGCTCTTACTATGTTGCATTTGTGCCAGGTTCTACATTGTTCCTATTTTTATGTAGTGTCAAGCTTTGAATTAATTCTAAGTCGATGACCACCCTTTTGCTTCTTGGTAGTTCAGATTTTTGTGACTTTGAGCTGATAACTTGCTTTTGCTATTGTTTTTTTACTTCAATCCAAAGATTACTAGTAGCCTCATAAATCTTCCCCTTGATTGGCTTCCCTTGCTTGTAGTTCTGTAGAAGAAATTGTATTAGACCATTGATCTCTTGATTGATTAGGTCTTTGTGAATCATTTTTGTTGGATTTTGAGAGTTTTAGTTTGGAACTTGGTTGTAAATGTACTTGTGACTTCTGTTAGCTTAGTATATTAATAGATGCAACCGAGAGTTTGAAGTAATGTAGAGGGAAATTAAACAGGTAACTTTTCATGCTTTTTGTTGGGAAATGAAATTTGGAGGTTTTTTACATTTGGCTCTTACTTCTTTTTTTTTTCATGCTTACCATATTAGCTCTCGGTCACGTCCTTTTCACAATCTCTTGTGCAAGTTGGGCATCTCGAGCCTCCATGCTCTAACTTGAGAGGGGTATTAGGGCATGTGTGTACATGTGAATCATATCCTGCATATTATGCGGTTCATATATTTGCATACCATATCTTCTGTTATGGTAACCTTAATTAGTGAGATTTGTTCTATAACTTAGTTAGCAAGTTTTGCATTGTACCTTATATAAACACAAGAGAATATCATCCCAAAACATTCTTATATCTCTTATCCTCTCAACATGTTGCTTAATGCAAGTCGGATGTGATCGGCTCGAAAAACAAAGAGCAAATTTAGTTGTTTATTTCGAAAATAATATATATATATATATATATATATATATATATATATATATATATATAGATTGTGAAAAATGTGGAGTTTCAAAAATAGGAAGAAAAATTCATAAAGAAAATAGCAAAATCAAAAAAGGAAAAAGAATATTGGAAATTTATGAAAGGTAAAATTAGAAAAAACAATTAATTTAACAATATATTCAATGCCGTCGAGATTATATGTCGAGCAATAATTTGGTTGTATTTTTATTGGAGCTTCGACTTTAGACACTCCTGAAAAAAAAAATCAATTCAAAAGCAACCATCTGATCACTCCAAAACAAGAGCCCTTTAATCTTTGTGTTAAGGTGGTTGGCAATCTTAATTACCACACCAAAATAAGACTCCTTAATCTCTGTGTCCGTTGGAAACAAGACGCTTCTAATGGGAATGACGAAGTATATAGTAAACATGACTAAAACTGGACAATTTTGATAGCTCGATTTTATATCGTTCTATTATATCTTAAACCATTTCCAAATATCGTTAAATTTATACCGAATAAGAAGAGATGTAAAGAGTCACCATATAAAAATCTCATAACGTTTCGACTTAGTATGACCCTTGAAGTGATATGACCATTTTGACCTAAAACGGAGTTATACAAAACAGATGAGTCCGGCGGTGAAATGCCCATTTGGGAAAAGACAAACACATTTATACACAATTCTTATATTTAACTACACTATATACCCAAGAAGACGAAAATACCCCTACTATGGAATGGTCCGATCACGGTGAACAAAGGGCCCGATCACGGTCCGATCGATCGGACCATGACCGAGCATGGTCGGTCGGAGCCGATCACAACAAAAATTGTGCTGATGTTTGTGATCGTTCACGGCCGATCACAAAATTTGGCCCATAGGCACATAAGCATTTTTTAGTAATATTATACTAATTTATGCCGATGCATGGTCGGTCGGTGCCGATCATAGTGCTTCGATATTTTTTGTGCCGATCACAATTTTTTTGTGCGATCCGACTGATCGGTCATGTCTGACCGGTCGGACACATCCGACATGGTCCGATCACGGTCCAATCATGGTCTGACACTTTTAGGTAAGAGAAGTGAAAAAGTGGGGGTATTTTAGTAAATTTGGGTATATAGTGGATAGTTTTTATAAAGTTGGGTAATTTTGTATTTAATATAGTGTAGATGAGTATATTAGTATAATACTACCAAAACAGATTATGTTTGGGTGCTGTTTTCAGGCCCGGCTCTGGGCCTAAAGTAGGCAAAGCCCTTGCTTTAGGCCCTCAACTCACCAAGGCCCTAAGCCCAAAGCACCCACATATATAATTATATTTAAAATTTGGTATTATTGTTTTACTAATAAAAAGTAAAAATTGTTTAATTAGTAAAATTGAAAAGAAACGTCGGTCCACGATCCCAAATATATAATTATATATTATCAGATTAAAATTCAATATTAATAATATAATTAAAAATAATAATAACAAAATCTCAAATCCTTCTAATCTCTAATTCTTCATTTCCAAATTCCAAACCACTGCAAATTAGGAGAGGAAAATCCACGAAGCTTAACTATGAAGCCGCCGGTAGCCACCCGTTAGAAACTTAGTCTTTTAAAATATGACGATGAATTTAGTATTTCATTTAGGTTTAATCAGTTGAAATCTTATGATGATTTTATTTTAAAACAAAAATTTCTTAGTCTTGAATTTTTTTTTCAAGAATGAAATGCATTTCGAGAAAGATGAAATACTTAATTTATTAAAAAACTTGATTGTTTTCCTAACCCTTTTATTTCAGTTGAATTTGCATAGATGAGTTTTTAAAGATCAATTGATGGGGATAAAATAGTTAATAAACAATTTTGCATAGAAAAAAACAAGAAACAAGAAACAAGCTTTTGATTTATTATTAGTTTTTCATAAAGGAAAGCTTTATTTTACTATTTTGCTTTAGGCCCTGGAAATATTTAAGCCGGCCTTGGCTGTTTTGAAAATGAAAACTGTCTCTATCATGTAGTTATAAAACTACAGACTTGATTTATATGGAAAGGCTTAGGTGTCTAGTTTTCATAGGAAAAAGAATTGTGGTCATCGAATGAGATATAAACAACCTAGTGACCTCTACCAAAACCAGTCAGTTTCTGGCAAGGAAATGTATAAATGTGTTAAATATACCAAACGTGGTCTAAATGGTATGAAACTTCACAGAGGAGCTCTAGACATACCAAATTTTGTTCGTGATATTTTAATTAAAATTCTTGGTTGTTATAGTACCACCAATTAATCCAATAAAATCCGTACATGCAAGGGAAGAATAAAGAGATGAGCAGCCAGCAGATCGCATCTCTTTCCTAGATTGATGCGTGCGATAACATTTTCTTCACATGCAATTACTTGGCTAATAAATTCTTAGCTTGCTTTCAATTAACACCTAATTAACTAGATCTACAACATTTATCCTTACGCATCTCATTCCATCATTCACATATATAACACAAAGAAGGGAAGAGGGTGAACCAGCTTATCCTAGCATGCATCTTTCCTTGCTTTACCCTCGATTAGTGTACTAGGTGAAGAGAGGCAAATGGCTACTGACCTTTAGCCTTGAAGATGAGATATCTAGTAATGCTAACAACACAAAATGCTCAAGAGATTTGGCGCCACTCGAGCTCCAAGGATATGGATGGAGTGGAAAGAAGTATTTTGGGAGATACAAGCTAGTAGTATATCCCATCATAGGATCATAGTATGTGAAATGAGGTACTCCAACACTAATTTACTTCTTCTATTTACCAATTCTACTAGTTCTAAGGTATCTATAATATGTCCAACTTATGTGTGTATAAATGTCTAAAAGGGAAAGAAAAAAGTGTCCGGGAAGTCTTGAAATGAGAAAAAAGGTGGCATTACTCAATATCTGTTTTACATCTTCTAGGCGAAAATGCTCAATTTTCATATGATCTTCTTGACTCTTATTCATAAGGTCTAATAATGCTTATACGCAATCTTATTCTCTCGGGGTCATAGCCGTCCAAGACCAAAGCTCTTTCTATCGGAACGGCCCGCTAATACTAATTTCACTTTGAGCCATAGGCTTGACGTGCTTTCTTTTAAAGGATTGATCCCTTTGGATCTTGGTCCATGATGGCCTTTTTATTGATTTTTTTTAGTGCTTTCTTTGTTCGCTTATTTATTTGGATTAAATGAAAGAAAGAAAAAACTTCCCTTTCTTTTCTTCTTTTTAGAGGGCTTTAATATAGTAATAGTTAGTTCTATTATCAATACTAACGACCCACTACTGCTCATATTAATCGAGTATAGAAAAATTCGAGACATTACATAATTTGCTGGATTCACCCAAGGAAGAACGCAAAAGCTTGTGTGTACCACACCATAATGATATTGATATTTGTTAAATATGGTCCACTTGATTTTATGAAAAATGCCAAATGTCAATACTCTTGTGGTGTGGTACAAAAAAAGGATATACGAAAGTGGTACATACAAGCCGCTCCGAAGGAAGAAGGGCTTGCGTGCGTCTAATTAGCACTCATAGTTGGCTGGATCTGCCAAGCTAGTCTGAAACTAAATTTAAGTAACTTGATTAAGCAAATCAAATATCAATAATCTAGTTGATATTGTCTCGTTGAGATGACATAGCAAAGAGCGATTGTGAGTTAGTCTTGTCATTAAAAAAAATCTAGTTGAGATTATATTTAAATATATAGTTACACAAAATGGTTAATGTTGTGATTTTAATATTTTCTGTATCTAATTAATTCAAATTTAAATAATAAAAATTAAAAAATAAATCAATGAAAACACAAACTCACGCGTTTTACAAACATGAAGCCTCCCAAAATTAGTACTATACGAGAATGAATTTATTGCAGAATTTCACAATAGCAATTTGTAGAACTCGAAAGCTATGATATACAAATATCACACACCACATTATTCTCAATTCATTACGATATATTTGTAGACAATTGGAATAAATCTAGTTACTGTACAACAGCTTCAAAACTAGTCTAACTATACTAGTCATTGCTGCAGACTCTAAAATGATTTTCGAAATTTTTGAACTTTTAGACACAAATTAATTAACCATCCCAAGACTATAAATACAAAATCTCCTAACATTTGAAATGAAATGATACAAATTAAATTAAATTAAAGAATTTGAGATTTCCACAACATAGAATAATTTTATTTGGCGCCAACGTAACCCTCTATACACAACCCCATCTGGCGCCAACGTAACGCTCTATACACAACCCCATGTGCTGTAATTACATAAACTACATAACACAACCTAACTATAGAAAATGCAATAAGAAAAATAAATCAAGAATTCAAAATTAAACAAGTTTCTGAAATTCTCCTTCCTCCATCGGTAGTCCAGGGGCGGAACCAGGATTTATAGATGGGGGGCGAGATTTATCGGGGGTTCGGGGACGGATCCCCCGAAAATTTTTTTTAGAAAAAAGATAATATAACAATGAGTATAAAGAAGTCAAAAGTACTTATAACATATATAAATGACAAAATAATGAGTCTAAAATGATATCCAACATTAACAACATATTACCTATTCCATCACAATAAAACTTATCATGATCAATAATTTATTTAATAGTAACCTGAAAACTTTTATTTTTCAATCTACATGAATACTGACAAAATAATCTGGCATATCAAGAGACAAATTAACAAATAAATAGTAAACATATTCTAAAAATTCTATATTTTTAACATGATTGACCTAACATATACTTATCCCATTAAAATTCATCACGGTCGAAAACAATGTAAATAAAACAAGAAATTTCTACTTCGACGCGAAAAATGAAAAAATGGGGGGTGCGGGTGGGTCCGCACCCCCCTGGTTCCGCCATTCGGTACGAATCTTGAATACCATAACACGGAAGAAACTGAAACAAGAAATTTCTTCAAGTCAATAATCATGCAACTTACCTCATCTTAAAATAGTACACACGATCATATCGTCTTTCTTCACCTCAAATATTTCTACATGCCTTTTTTGAGATTTGAGCAGCCAATCGGAGGAACACATTCCGACATAATCACATAATACACTCACTACCTTCATAAATCACTTTATATAGAAGTTTATCCCTGCATGCAGTGCAGGAACTAGTCGTTGTATAAACCCTAATTTCAGATACTATCGAAGAAGAAGGGATCGTTGTAATCCCAAATATTGGCCGATGGGTAATCATCCTCGCCAGAAAGCGGCCACGACGGCGAGTTCACATAACCGTTGAACATCGCCGCCGGATCTGAGAGTGCCGGCGCCGCCGCGGGTTCGGTGGAGGCAATCGACATAAGCGACCCGGTCGAACACACGAGAGAACTGATCTCATCGTACCCAACAGACTGAATCTGTTGCGGATTCTGATTCTGCTGCAGATTTTGACAATCGTTATTAGGGTTTTGATAAGATGAGGTTGTGTCGGAAGTTGCCCTATTTGTGGGGTCGGACGCCACCCTCAAATCGGTCATTCCGTACGGTGGTTGCACCATCTCGCTCTGCTGCGGCGGCAATTGAGGTACTATGTTGGGGTAATGTTGTACGGCAGGGTACAACCCGTAATGCATGTAGTTTGCCATCATCTGCGGCGGCGGAGTCGAGAACGTGAGGCCGAACCCCGACGGCCGAGGGAGTAAAGGGCGGAGGGTTTGCGTCGATGAAGACGAGGAGGAGCTAGACCTCGATGACGACTGAGAAGACGAACCGCCGTCGCTGCCGGCGACGGCGGAGTTAGAGGCTTGGAGGTTCAGCTGGGCTCTTGATCCGTACAGTATAACGGCGGCGCGGTCGTAGGCACGAGCGGCGTCCTCGGCGGTGGCGAATGTTCCCAGCCAGCGGCGCGTCCGTTTTCTGGGCTCTCGTATCTCCGCCACCCACTTCCCCCAACTCCGCTGGCGGACGCCTCTGTATCGGAACTTGCTGTTATCGGGGCCGCCCTTGCCCTTGCCTTTTTTGGTGGCTGCGGCGGCGGTGGTGATGGTGGAGAGTGGTTGAATGGGGCGAAAGTCATGATTGTTGTTGTTGTCGTCTTGGGGAGGGTGTCGATTAGGGTCTGAAATTGCAGCACCGCTCATGGTGAGTGGTTGCGGGGAGAGGTGGGAAATTAAAATTAAAGAAAAGTTGCAGAGGGAGAGAGAGAGGAGGAAGGGGAGAGAGAGTTGGCCTCGTTGTGTGTTCACCCAATTGAGGGAAGTGGGTGTGAATGGCTGTGTGCAAAAGAGTGTCGATTGTAAATGGCGGAGGGGGGCGGTGGTCATGTGGATTCAACAAAATATATAATGCTACATATATATACGGTTTTTGGTGTCCCCACGCCAAATTACTTTCTGCCGAATATACATTTCAATTTTGGGATATGCATAACTTTTACTATCATTTTCTTTCATTCAAATTAATTCGTGAAGTTATGAATATTAATTCCAGGACTATTAATTTTTATCTTTTTCCAAAGACGAGATAAATTGTGGTCTTATATGACCGGATACAAATTATGCAGATAAAAGGGAGTACTCTACTAATTGGAAGTCCATAATATTAATCCCAACTACGGTTATAGTCGGAATTTGTTAGCCTGCATCAAGAATTATTTTATATATATATTTTGAATTCATAGTGATATGTATTATCATTTCATTTGTTTATAATTCCTTATGTATTCTCAAAATTCATATATTGTTTTTCATATTTAAAAGTTCACATTCTTTTCATTTAAATGAGTTTTATTTTATTTTATGTTTTACATTAATTTTAATGTAAAAATCATTTTGATATAAGGGTAAGAGGGATCTGTAAGTCTAGCCTTTCGTAGAAAAAGGTTGGATGTAAACGCACGGTAAATCTTAAATTTTCAAGTTGAATAATATGAGAATTTCCAATTCCATGATTTTCAGTTTCCACAACTGTTATTTTGATTTTAATTGGTTGTGAATCGAAGTCGTATGTTCTTTCTTAATGAGGTAATCCATTACCTGAATTGCATATTTAGTATAGTAAAGTATATTACATTTTAAAATATACTATTCTCTACTTTTCATTGGAGTGTCTCTCACTTTTTTAATTGAGACGTCATACTAAAAGTAATTCAGTTTAAATTTAGTAAATTTTAATACTCTTTCATATTTTATTATTTTATCTCCTACTTCATCATTTACTTTCTCATTATCTCTCTTATCTTTTCTTTCCTACTTTATTATCTATTATCTCATTGTCTCATTCATCTTCTCTCCTAATTTATCATTTAATTCTCTCATATTTTATTATCTACACTCTTAATTATCGTGCCGGAAATAAATGAACCGCTAATAGTTGGACGGATCTCTCAAATAAAATATTTGCAATAATTTACCAAAATAGAAAACGAAACACTTTCTATGAAATGGCATAGCGGTGAAGGTGGGTGGCCCGGGACGAATAGGTCATGGGTTCAATTCTCACTGGACACGCTATGTGTGAGCCTATCACCCTGTCACATTAAGGGTGGTTTAACTCTTCTGTGTGGTTTGCAGGCTATTGCACAGGAGCGAGGTTTACCCTGTGCGCACCAAAGGTAGCGGCTGCGGGTTCCTCGTCAAAAAAAAAAAAAAAAAAAAAAAAAAAAAACTTTCTATGAGACGTCTGAAATGAAATACAAGACATTTTTTATGGGATTGAATGAGAATTAATTTAATCATTTAGGATAAATCTAATATAAATATTGTTTTAGGTTAGATTTAAATTCATGACATATGACCACAATGTTGGGATCGAATAGAAGAACGCAACAAAATTTAAAATTTTTCGATCAGCTAGAACGATATAATAATTATATTGATATTCACATTAATATGATCATTGGGAAATCGTACATTTTCGCACTCCGGTTAAATATTTAGGAATTGTACAATCAATTGTTACTCGCAGGGATCCAAGTGTCTCCCTCGATCAAATCTACAATTGGTAAAACGTGTCAAACCTCAAAAATTTTACTAGTAAAACCTTAGCCCGTATTTTAATTCGTATAAAATCAATCAAAAGGAATTATCTCTTTAATCACGTCTCACGTTCCTCTCTTATAGCCAACGTGAGATTTCCTTCTTCTCCAAGGATAAGGAAATCGTTACTCCCCTGTCTTCCTATATACTACATTCGTTCCATTAAAAGTGTCCACCTTTTCTGGTTAGGTTGTCCTAATATAAATGTCATCTTTCTTAAAATAAAAATATTAACTCTCCATTCAAAAATGAGGTGAGCCCTTCATTACTCACTACCCATCCCACATTCTTATACATACTATCTCTCCAAAAGTTTCTCTCTCATACGATTCCATTCCGCTCCGAACTTGGAAAATTATGATTTTTAACTTTTTAGAAACTTAAGATTATTATTTAATTACAACTTTAAAAAAACAAACCGAAAAAAATAAATCAATTCTCTTAACTATGCATTAATAAAATTTGGATGAATTCTTACTCCTTCCCACCAACCATTCCTCGAAAATTGTGTCAATTCCTTAATACAATTAAAATTCATAAAATATATATCTAAATAAAGTTTCTTAATCTCGAAGCCGAAAAGAAAGAGAACGTTTTTAATGGGACAGGAGAAATATATAATATAATATAATAATAAATATAATATATATATGTATATGTATATGTATTATCTTTATAATATATTATTTCTACTATAAATATATCCACATAACCTTTATTCATTATTCTATAATGATAGAGATATTGATTTACTAGACATAAAATTAATCAAATTAATTTATGTCTCATTATATTAATCTCAATTAATTAATTGAATTCAACCATTGAATCAATAACACGTTCTAACATTTGTGTGTGACCCTCTTAGGTTCACGACTAAGACTAGTAGTAGGCTTATAACAAATTATAACTTATAATTAATTTATCCAATAAATCAATACACTTGAAATTAACTCTTTAATTTCAAGAACCTACAAACCATGTAAATACCTAGCAAGTAGGTGAAATAGCGAGTAAACCTATTTTGATTACGAATCGTTATACATGTACGGTCCTTCGATTATCTAATCTTCAGAATGAATATTGAGTATGGAATAAAATCGAAAACTCAATAATTCAATATATGCATTTCATTCAATTTAATAACTCATTTATGAATCACATTCATCATGCATTGGCCAAGGTCTTCGAGTTATATTTAATGAAACTGCCGAGATTCTCTCAATCAAATTGAGTAATAGATTCTTTATTGACCACTCATTAATGTCCATATTCACTCAACATAAACCCTTTATGATTGTGCGACAATCAGAGAATATATCAAAACAAAAACAAACAAATACAAGATTACTATGATGTCTCAAGCCAATTGACTAATATGTACTATCGTAATATAGAAATTATTATTTCTATAAATTCTACAATATAATTTCTATCGGGTCAGTGTAGTGTACTTGTTCTCCAACAAGCACCCACGTATATACACTTACGTCACCTGCGCTAATGTTGATGAAACACAACATTCTTATCTTATAAACCTATATCATAGTGCGAGTCTTACTCTACAATCCAATGCCCTATCTTGAATAGTCATCAACTCGGAATTAATCTAAGACCAAAGTTTCCAAAACATATTTCATAATCACCATCATATGCATGATTATTTTTTAAAACTTTTTCCGTGGTTTAAGGACTTTTTCTAAAGCATAACAAATACATTAGAAAAATAAATGTCTTTATTATTATAAATTCCAATAAGATTGTTTTTTCATATAAAATAAATAGAGAAAATCGGTCAATCTAAATTGGTGCGTCCGGTGTAACTATATCACACAATACTACTCCTCCTATAACTAAACCATCTCTAAGAGATGAACTCAACATTTATAAATTAAGTTTCTCATATATGATTAACCAAGTACTCCCTCCGTCCCATTAAAATTGTATATGTTTTCTTCCTGGGTTGTCTCATTCATTTTATTTCCAACTAAATAGGAAAGTTTAATATTTTTAATACTCAATTAATCATTTATTTAAAATGTAGGATCCACATATTTACTATTAAAATTCACTTTTATATTGTAGGACTCACACTTTACTATTAAATCACTTTATTTAAATTGTATAACTCACATATTTACTCCTAAAAGCTACCTTAATAACCGTGCCAGAAGTTTGAAGTCAAGATCAATGGGACGGAGAGAGTATTATTTACTCACTCGGTGTCATTAAACAAGTCCACATGTCCCCTTTATTTATATTCCACACCAAATAAAAAAACAATTGAGTCCATCACATCAATCTATTAAGTGGACTCCACCAATTTATATTTTTACATTACTACTTTTAATTTTTTTCCACCACTTTCTTAATTTTCTTGCACAAACTCCACGACTTTTTAATGGGACGGATGTAAGACATTTTATGTATTACTTGCACACGAAACAAAGTTTAATTTACATAATATACCTCAAATAGTAGTTATTTTTTTATCATAAAAAAATATGGGAAGGGGTCCCTATCTCAATATTGTCCCATACCAAAATTGTTTGTAAACGTATATAAATTTACGGTTGATTTGTGGAACAACAATAAGATCTAGAATTTAGGATAGGGAATCTAGTCTATTGTTAGAGCAATGACTTAACTTCGTAAATAAGGTAATTTTCTGGGAAGCATCTCAAACAAAATATAGGAAATTGAAAAGAATTCTTGAGAGGGAAGGCCTTAATTGCAGTGGGCTTCCGGTGATCCATGGTATTAAATTATCGTCTCATATATCAATAAACATTAATTTTTTTCTAAGAGACAATATGCTATAAATCCTGATTCCAAGTCTATTGCAGTGGGCTTTCGACGATAAAACTAATTCATGATGAGAGAGTTACTAAAATGTGAAAAATTAAGAAATAAAATATAGTAAAATATCCACAAATGTGAAAATTGATTTAGTTGTATATTTTATGTGTTTTAATTGTATTAAAAAGTTGACACAATTTTCAATGAATTGCTGGTGGGAAAGAATAATAATTCATCCAAATTTTATTAAAGCATAATTGAGGCGATTAATTATTTCTTTCGGTTTTTTTCATGTTGTAATTAAAAAAATAATCTGAAGTTTCTGAAAAGTTAAAAATCATAATTTTCTATGTTCGTAATGGACCAGATCGTATGTGAGAAACTTTTAGAGAGAAAGCGTATAAGAATGTAGGGTGGGTAGTAAGTAATGAGGGACCTACCTCAAATTTGGAATGTAAAGTGTATTTTGTCATTAAAGAAAACAAGACAATATTATTGGCACACCCCGAAAAAAATACAAGACAATATTAATGGGAGAGATGGAGTATTAGAATATAGAAATGTTAACCAGTCAAATAAGTGAATATTTATTTATTTTAAAAAAATCATAATTAAAAAAAAATTGACTTTTTGATGAGATGGATTTAAACAGGTTAAAGCTGATTTATGCGTCATATTCATTGCATAACAACTCATTTTACTATAATTAAGAAACTAAGGAAATATGAATATCAACATTCAAATAATGTTGAGGATGAAGTTAAAATTAATATAATACGGTTTGTTACAGCTAAGGAAACACTTACTACATCTAAATTTTTTTGATATTTTTAATGCAATTTAAGAAAACAACAAAATAAAATTTCGATGCAATGAGAAGTTTAGAAACGACATTTAATTAGATTTAACTTAAGTTTCAAGAAAATCAAGCAACATTAAAATCATATTTCACTAAATTGTCAAAGTTATATTAGTAATTTTACAAAATAATTAATTGATGATATTAATGAAATAATTTATTTCTATAAGGAATTTCTGAAAATATATCTTATTATCCTACCAATGCTACCATAATGTTTGGTTTACAATGTTATTAATTTATGGAGGTTTTATTGGTAGTATATGTTGTATTGAAATGAAAAAATGTATTCCACGATCGATTAGAAAAACTACTTTAGCAGTATAGCCAAGAGAAAACAAATGTCAATAGTTGCTAATTCCTTGCGCGCCTTGCATATTCTTTTTATTCAATATCTATTTTAGATATGAATTATAAATTACCTCGTGAAAAAAGAAATTTTCTTATTATTTTATGTTAGAACTCACCAAAAAATAACGACTATAATATAAAAACAAGAAAGTTGGGCTTCGAATGAAATTTTCTTATTATTATTAGTGTATATATATATATATATATTGTATTGAAGAAGGTGTCTGAAGTCTGAATCTTAACGAGAAAGTAGGGCTTCGAATGAAACAAGGCTCCAACAGAACTCATAAAAGCCTGTCTCCACCTTATTAACGCCAAAAATCGATGAAAATGACGTCCTTTACCAAAACTGGCATCATCACATCTGCGTATGCTTCTTTGGTTTGCACTGCATCTTTTCGGTTGTTTACCAAGACATCTTCGGATACAACAACTGAAAAAGCAATCTGATTTGTAAGCGTGTTTACAAATGCTTATTATTTGTTTTAGTTTAAAGTTTAAAAAAGTAATTCTAATCTGAAGTGGAGGGGTTTTGCTACTAATATTAATAAAATAGATATTTGTGTCGAGAAATTAAAGCATCTCAATTATTACTTATAAATTTAAGTAGTTTGATTGAATGCTTAGTTTTAAATAAGCTAACGCGAAATCAGATTTTGCAAACATTAAAAATTATTTATATAATCAAAAAGTAGATAAATGCTTGAAAAAACAATTGCAAAAGCACTCTTGATACAAAATATGATAGTAAACTTTAGTTATAGTGAAAATACAAAAATAATGTTTGGTAAATGGAAAATATCCGTAAGAATTCTAGAATGACCTAATTACAAATCTCAAATTAAACATAATACTTACAGTAGCTTTTTTTATATAATATAATTGTCAAATAAATTTTGATTTTGGGGTCTGAAGCGATTGTCCCACTAGCACTACCTCAAGGCAGTGGTGGAGCCAGGAATTTAAACCCAAGGGTACTAAATTACGAGTTTGGATGACAATGCTAAATGATACTAAAAATCGATAAAAAAGGCAACATAAAATGTCTCCAAGTACTATTAATTAACAAAATACTACATATTAAATATTCCAGTTGTAATCTTCCTTTTCTCTCTTTCATATTCTGAAAACATAGCATTATAGCGTCATTGCTAACTGTACTAAATATCTCTTTCTCGTCATACGACACCAAACAATCATTGAGCCACTGATCTCCCATCTTGTTTCTCTTGTCGTTCTTCACAAAGTTCATACTTGAGAACACCCTTTCAACACTAGCAGTTGCTACAGGCAAAATCAACGCTAACTTGAGAAGTATAAATACATGGCGTTATGTCTTGGACTTCTTTGTTTGGACAAGTGTCCTACAAAGTTCTGATATCCCCTTCAATTTCGAAAACCTGAAATCTGACTTCACCTCCTTAATATAATTCTTAAACTGAGCAGACAAGATCGAAGCACTCACACCGTAAAACTCATTTGGATAAAACTCAATCAACTTCAACAATGCATTCAGGTCAAAAGATTCAAAAGAGGAAGAAGGACATAAACATGCCACACACCGCAATAATTCATTATTTTCGACATTAAACCTGCCATCAATCTCCTTTAATTGCAAATCCAAAATATTATTGAAGCGATCATACTTGTAGTGATGCAAATTGGAAACCACGGGAGCTTGACGTCTCGATCTCTGTCCCTTAACATATTGTGCATTTGTATCAGGCACATTAATCATGAAGTTGTTACAAGATACCACAACTCGCTCCAAAAAGTTTTCCCATCCATTATCTCTCATTTCTTGAAACCGATTCTTGTAAACTGTAACAAGTTTCAAAGCATTCAAAATGTCTTGATCACGCCTTTGCAATGCTTGAGACAAGTCATTTGTCACACCCAAGATATCAATCATTAAGTGCATCATGAAGACAAAGTCAAAAGTTTGCAAAACATATAGCAAGGATACCGCTTCACCGCTTTTATCTATCAAGTTCCAATTCTTCAAGCACATCAATCACGGGAGAAAACAACTCCATCAAACTTGTTAAAGTCTTGAAATGAGATCCCCAACGAGTATCACCAGCTCTTGCTAAGGTTCAATTGTTGATTTAACCCTCTCCCACTTTTTATCAAGCCAATATTTCTCAAGGTCGCAAAATGAGCAACTTGTTTCTCTCAGAGCAAGTCTTGGTGTTTGTTGGAAGATTGAATTATATTAACAACTCGAGTGACCTATGCAAAAAATTAATTCATCACGCTATGACTTTTCACAACAACAATAAGAGATAACTGGAGCTGATGGGCAAAACAATGAACATAATATGCACAAGGATTTTCATTCTGAATCAAGGTTTTCAAACCACCTAATCGACCACTCATATTGCTAGCCCCATCATATCCTTGTCCTCGGATTTTAGATATACATAACCCATATCCAGACAACATGACGTCTAATGCTGATTTAAGAGGCACTGTTGTAGTATCTTTGACATGTACGATGCCTATGAATCTCTCCAAAATGAAACCTTTATCATCAACGAAACGTATTACAACCGCCATTTGTTCTTTATCTGCACAATCACCTGCCTCATCAATCAAAACACAAAAAAATGCATCTCCAAGTTCACTTACAATTCCACTAACATTTTCATAAGCACAAGCATAAGCAATATCCTTTTGAATATCCGGGGAAGTCATCTTGTGATTTTCAAGGGCACATTCTATCACTCTTTGTATTTCTTTGTTATTTCTATCCAAAAACTCCACAATTCAAGAAAATGACCCTTGTATAAAGAATTTTTGGATTCATCATGGCCTCGAAATGCCAACCCACCTCTTACTAAAAATCTGATCAACTCAACCGATGCTTTCAAGCGAATACCATAATCAGATTTTTCTTGTTCTGTTTGTTTATCCATAATTGCTACAATGATTTGATTTGAGTTCAAAAGATCATTGCCCTTTTCACTGCTTTATTATGAGGACTATTAAATAAGCCAACATGCTTACTTAAGCTTCCTTTTTTGTGCCATTGAGTAAAATCGTCTGTTATAAAATGTTCGCCACCAGCTTCAGATAGATTCTTGAACAGAAAGTAAGGCAGGTAATATGCATCATCTTTTTCGATACTATATTCCAACTAGTCATATTCTTCAAACCATGTGGCAACAAAACTTCGATTTTGTCTTCCAATCTTTCTAGAAGGGAAGACATGACCACGAGGTTGGAATGCGCCTTTCTTAAGGTAATATCTTCTTACCTCATCTTGCACATTTGGATGAAACTCTAAAATCTGCTTCCTTTGTGCAGGATCAGACTTTATAGGCCCATAAACAACTTTATCAGAACCTATTTGTAGCTTTAAAGGAAAAGATTGAACATCACTTTCTTGAGTTGTTTCTTCCTCGTGACTTGCTTGGGTTGCTTCTCTTTCACTTTCTTAAGTTGTTTCATTGTTGCTTGCTTGAGTTGCTTCACTATTGCTTGCTTGAGTTGTTTTTTTGTATTTAGGAATAACTTCGAAAAACCTCTTCATCCTGTTTCAAAATAGTTTTATGTTATTTGCTAATTATAATGTAAAGTAAAGTTACAAAAGCATCTTGTCCCCTACTTTCATAGATATGATTAAATAAAATCAAACTAGCTCAAAATATAAACTATCGGTGGAGTCGTGGAGAGTTCTAATTTTTTAACTTCAATAATCAACAAATGAATTATCTTCTATTACATTAGCCACCAAACGAAACCTATGACACCCATTCATTATTTAATGTTTGTCATTGACTCATTGTCAATATCATAAATCCCACCAAGCCAAAAACCGAAACAATAGAGGTCCCACTCCATTATGCCGTTCTCCACCGGAACACCCGCGCCTCCTTCGAGATTTTCTCCAATTTTAATGTTTTCTTCATTATTCAAATGTATAGAAGGTTTGGGAATTGGGGCTAGAGCACAACTAGTTCTATTTCATTGTGTTGGGATGAGATTCAATATGATAAGATTTGAAGACCCCAAAACCCTAGCTAAATGATGAACCTTGTATAATATAATAGCTTAGTTGAGTTCAGCATGTTAGGAACTCAGTAGGCTAGCTAGAGTTCAGTAGCTAATAGGGTTCAGAAGATCATCTATCGTTCAGCCAGAGAACTCAACATCAAGAACTCGGTTGGGATAGTTACAACCCACTGAATCTACAGAGGAATTCGAGCCACGAGCCGAAATCTCAAAAGAATGGAAGTACGAGATAATTCAATAAAAGGTCCGAGAAATCAGAGGAAGTCAACTCAGCATGACATTGGAGTTTGAACAACACTCACCTACTCGCTAAACCTCGACTAATGAGAAGCTGCCAGCACTGAACCTGCTCTGACATAAAGTTGCTTCCATAACAAAAAAGAGGGAACCTCTACAGTATCATTCAAAATGAAGGTGGTTGTTTTCCATGTCATTTTCAACACGTGTCTAGACTCCCTCCAACGGATCTATTCATACGTCAAGACTATAAATAGAGAAGAGTCTTCATGCATAAGACATGACACATCACCGGGAAAACAACCATTCAAGCACTCAAACACTCTAGCAAACTCATAGTCTATTCTAGCGAAGAACTTGCATTCAGAGAGATTCTTTCTAGTTCTTCACTCTAGAGTTTAATTCGCTCCCTTTCTCTATTCTAAGCAAGCTCATTGTAAAATCATTAGCTTAGAAAACTCGAAGAAGTTCAGTTTTCTGAACTGTTCTTATTGTAACAAAGGATGTGTGTGTGCCTCGTGAAATAAATCAACAACAAAACCTTCGGGGTGGGATTTAAATACAACGCGTGCAAAGCAAGATGACCGTTTTGAATTACACCTTCGCTTTGTTTTCTTCGAATTAACATTATCAACACCCATGAATTTCTCCCCTTTTCTACTGCACACTAAATATCTACGCATAATAGACCCATCCCCATGACGATTTATCGACCACTTACGGATATCGAAACCGCACAAACCTCCGTAGTCTCTATAGAAAATTTCAGCCTCATCAAGAGTAACAAATTTCCGTCCAACATGCGGTTTCAATTCGGCCGGGCAATCAGGAATGTAAATGGATTCATCGGATTCAAGAGGCACAATTGACTGTAACAGTTCAGCCATTCCACAAACTGCTTACATGAATATTACACAGTATCAGCATAAACTAACAAATACATATGCATGAACATTGTACTTACGTATGCAAAAATTATAATAGTTAATCTACAACATAAAAACAATACTTAATCGATACATACATCTCATAAACAAACAAGAGAAACCTCAATCACTTGGAAAAACGACTACAATCCTATAAGTCGAAAAATCTCTACGAAAAAATATGAAATGACATCGAGCTTCAAGAATTTGAACCCAACAAAGCATTCCACAAATATTGAACTTCATTTTTTCCAAAACCATAAGTAATTCTTACCTTCTAATTGGATCTGTAAAAATTCGAAAAATGTGCAGAAATCAATCTTCAAAATCGGCAATAATCGGGATAAATAGATAAGGAAAACGAGCTTAAATCACTCAAGAAACATAGAACTTTGAAACCCACCATAAATAATCGACTTCCAAGTGTTCGATTTGAAGAAAAACTTGAGGCAGTGCTCGTGAGTTATGAAGAACGAAAATGAAGAGTGTGAATTATAATACCCACAAACAGCCGAAATGGAGGGTTAGAGAAAAAGAAAAGAGAAGTTTACAAATTTGCCCTTAATGAGGCTATTTTTTCCATTTTTGATTTAAATTTAAATGCTTTTTAGGAAAAAATAAGAGTCTTAGATTTGCGAAATGGAGGGAGGAGATCGGTTCTCGTATCTCTTTTAAGATTTGGATCTCATAATATCAATTCCCTATATATATATATATATATATATATGTATGTATGTATGTATGTAATAAGTGTTTGAGACGTATGTGTTGGTCCCGAGTGTACGGTCAGGTGTAGAGGGGGGGGGGTGAATACACCTGAATCCAATTTTCTCAACTTCGAACACGAACAGTCCTGTTCAGGAAAGTGTCGTACTGAAATAATTCAGCCAGACCAAATAGTTGTTCCGAATCATGTGTGGCAAAGAGTCCGACTCTACCGAGATCCGCTAGCCGATCGAGTCGAGTCGGTATCAAACAGGTAGAGTTCAGCGGTGCGGAAAAGTGTAGGCCCAAATCAGTTGAGTGGAAAAACGTTTTATGCAAATCTCAGTTCAGTAAATAGACAGTTCAGTATGCTGAGACAGTTGAATGATTTTAAGAAGATTTTCAGTATGAACAGTAAAATCAATGGAACAGTAATCAGAAAGCAATAACAAGACACAGATTTTTAAAGTGGTTCGGATATCAATCGATCCTACGTCCATTGTCCCGAAAGTTCAGGAGGCTATTTATTCTACTGAGTTAGTCTCAGTCAGCTTGTGCACAGGACAAAGATGTGGCTTGGGGATTATACTGAGCAAGTCCCAGTTTACAAAGGCATCAAACTAAAGTGTTTGACAAACTTCTCCAACTATGAAGGAGTCCTTTTACAATAAGGATTGGGTTCAAATATGAACTCCTTCGTCTAAGCTATAAGTATATTCTATTGAGCTTAGGGTTAGAGGGATAGGGTACGAGAAAGTGGCTTCTAGATCGACGAACAGCTGAAATAAGCTTTAGGTTCGTGTATCGTCGATTTGGATACTAGAGGCTCTTCTAACAGTTTAGCTTGGTTCCCTATGAGCTGAGAAGGTAGTCTTTCGCCGGAGATAGATCTTCAAGTTCTTGCGGAAGACTTAGGGTTTTCTGGTTCTAGCTCGTTTGAATGCTTGTGTTTGTTTTCGTCGTTAAGCTTATGCGCATTCTCTCTTTCTCTTGAAATGTCCCTCTATTTATAGAGCAGAGATTGGAAAAGATCCGTTGGAGACGATCTTCCTTTCTCTCTCTCTTTTGGTAGCAAACGGCTCTTCTGAAGTAGGTAACAGTGTACTTTCCCACCTTTTTAGGTAAAGGGTTGATCGCAGCTTTTAGCGAGTGAGAAGACACGTATGTTCTTGTCATTCGTCGAGGTGGATAGAGTGGTTGAGACAAAGACAGACTTCAAGGCAAACCGAAGCCGACTTCTCTCTTCCTCGTATATGACAATGCTGATTGTCTTTCAAAAGTATTTGACAGTTCTGATTGTCTGCCGATGCTGAGTCTGATCCCGTATTCAGTAGGTAGATAGCCGAGGAAAGTCTATCGAAGATCGGCTTTGAGTTCGGAATGCCTCTGCTGAGTCCGGTTCCACCGACACTTTCGTATACTACTCTCGCCGAGTCCAAGATCACCGAGTCTTCTACTTCCGGTGTTAAGGCGGATAATCTACCGAGTGCCTTGATCGGAGCAGAGTGTCTACCGAGTCCGAAACCTCGTAGACAAATAACGATTACAACGGAATGGTTCACCAATCGATAGGGTTTTAGGATCTTCAAATCTTCTCAACAATCGAAGCACTAGAGGCGCCGAGCATGGTTCAGTATAGAAGATAGAATCATTTCCCATTAAGTAAGACTATGCTGAGGATAGAATTATCACCCAACAATTTCCCCCTATTTGATGATGCCAAAACCTATCATCTATGCTAACACTAAACTATCAGAAACAGAGCCCCTTACAATATTGCAGGTAAGATCAGTGGAGTTGTTCCAACAGTTCTAGACTACTGAGAGAACAGGGCAAAAACACAATTTCCCCCATTACATAGAAACTAGACTAGCAGAATCTAACAAAGTAATAAGCTGACTAGAAAGTAAGTAGTAGTGAGTGTGTGAGTCAGTAATCACTTCAGTGATTCTGAGTGTTAAAGCATAATACAAACACGGCTGAATAGACAACAATTGGTTGTCAGAGCTAAAAGCAAATTTGTATATATGAGTGATTCAGATCAGTACAATTACAAATCTTGCTAAGCTAGGAAGATCAGAACTAAGCCTAGGAGCCCTTAAACTGCTTGATCCTGTCCATGAATCCTTGAGATTGTGTCTCTGGAAGTGGCACTCCATACATCCTGTATGTGTTCTTCCTCAGCTTCAAGTATGCAGCAAAGTCTGCTGGCTCATCTTCGTCCAGTTCTCTTTTAGATGCAGCATACTTCACTTCAGCTTCTATTACCCCAAAGTGGATTGAGTCATCATTTCTTCTAGGTGGAGGTATGATTCTGGGCTCCGGAACACTGACTTCTATACCTTCAGATACGGCTTTATGCAAGTATATGTATAGATCAGGTTCACTTATCATCATCCATTCTGTGTAGGCATCAGTCTTAGTCATGTTGGGCCAGAACCTCCAGAAATAATTGCGCTTGATGATCTCTATCTTTGCAGATTCCCATCTCTGAGTAAATTGAGCAGGTATCCAATTGTTTGTCTTTGGCCATCTGTGCGATTTCAGATTAGCTGGCTTCCTGAACCTTCTGTATCGATAAGGAATATCAGCTTTTGAAGGTACTCTCAGCCTGGCCTCTTCCTCAGTCTTTTTCCTCGGTGCTTCAAGGTCTGCCTCCCAGATTCTGTCTCTGGCAGCCTGAACTTGTCTAGCGTCTTCGCCTCTGTATAAGTATCTGTTAATTTGGTCAAATACGGCCTCAATCTCATCATCTTGGGCTTCAGTGGCTTTCTGAGGAATGTCTTCAGATTCAGCAGGGGTACTTGATTTTTCTTTTGACGTACCCTGCTTCTCAGTGCTTTGCTGCTTTTGCTCCTTCTCTTTCTCCCTATCTTCTTCATCCTCGACAATCAGTTTCCTTGGAGGTATCCTAGCAGGCTTTCTTCCTCCTCGAGCTGAAGATTTTGTCTTTCCTTTGACAGGCTTAGACTTTGGTTTATTAGCGGCTTTCTTTCAAGAATCTCCCTTGCGCCTTCTCATCACCGCAATTTGAGCCTCCTCCTCGGTGAAATGTATCTCTTCGTTTTCTTGGCCGGAGGGGTTGGGAGAATCAGCACTTTCTTGCCTTTTCCCCGAACAGGTGGAGGGAGAGGAGCCTCTTCCTCTTCTCGACTCTTCTCGCTCAAAGATACTCTCCAAACCTCCTTGATAATATCGGTCGGAGTCCGGGTTGCATGAGTAGCCTCGGGTTCTTGAGCCACTTGGGCCGGTCTCCGGTGTGCTCGCAGCCAAGACACCCCTGGGCCTTACCTCTCGTCCCGAGTCCGAGTCTCGAGTCCCCGCTTATCTCAGTCACGGACTTGGTCTTTTTCTCAGATCTCAGTGAAGCTGTCCCCATAAGTAATTCAGCAGTTTTGGTAGGGGTCGGCTTCTCAGTACTCTTCTCTTTTCCTTCAGTACTCTTCTCTTTTCCTTCCCCCTTTTTGGCATCATCAATTACAGCCGGGGTAGGGACGAGTACCTTCTTGTCTAGGCGTGTGTAGACAGCAGACAGTTCGTCCAGTCTGTCATGGATCTTTGTCAGCGCCAAGTGCAGCTCATTTCTCTCATTAGTCAGTTCCTCCGAGTATTGCTTATGGGAGAGGTCAGCTGCTGCCTTGAATTCTGTCAGCTTCTTAGAAATCTTATCCTCCACGACCAGTTGAATGTTGTCAAGTCGGATTTCCGTGGCCTGGGCTTGTTCAGTGAAGGACTCAGTATGAGTGGACATTGAAGTCTCGAATGCTTTGAGAAGTTGGGCTTGTCCTTCCTGAATGATTCTGAGCTGATCATCAAACTGCTTCTGCTGCTTAGCCAAAGCTTCGGATACAATTGTAGAGACAACAGGGGCGGCTGATTTTTATACTGATGTTTTCAGCCCCTATAGCTCAGTGGTTGTGGCTAGCGCAGTCTGTTTCCACACCTTGTGGACGGCCTTCGCAAGAGCTCGATTCTAGATTCCCTGAGCGGTGAGAGCTTTCGCTATGGATCGAGATCTCTTGGCAGTTGGGCTGGGCGCTGCTTCGTAAGTCGACTCCAGCAAGAGCTGAGCGGGCTCTGCTGAGGACGAAGCACCAGCCGTGGACTTCGCAAGTCCAAGGATACGGAGTGGAGGTTGAGCTTGTTCAGTAGCATGTGTATCCTTGTCCTGGGGATTTCCCTCATCAGGCTTTCCGTGCCCCTGAATCATCAGGGTGGATCTTGACCATCGTGGTCCGATCCATCCGAGTGTCTTGCGAGCCGGTAAGCTAGCCGCCTGTCATGTATCATTGCCTGCATAGCAGCCCTCAGGTTCTCCATGGTGCTGAGGTCAGCAGGCTCAGAGTAACCTATTTGCTCCCTCAACTTCAATTCTTCTTCATGAAGCTGCTGGCAGGAGTAGTGGAGTACTAGACGTTGTAGATGGGGCCACTCCTGAAATCGCAGCAACATGTGGAGCCTTGTTGATTTTGCAATGAGCAACAAATCAGAGTAGTCAGCAATCTCTCGAATCTGTTGAAGAATCTCTCGGGATACTCTGGATACGATCACTGAAGCTTCCATCCCAATTGTCTCTTCTTCAGATGTTGTCTCAGACTCCAAGTCTATGGGAGACGTCTGAGTCTCAGCAGGAGGCACACTGCTGAGTGGTGGAACTGAGAGGGGGCTGTCAAGATGCTGAATCTCTTCGCTATGTGCATCTGTAGCATCCCCTTGTTCCACTTCTACGGGTTCCTCAGTGGAGACGGCCTTCTCCACTGATTGAGTCTTCTCAGATGATTCTGAATCGTCTATCAGCCGCTGAGGCTGAATAGGTTGTTGAGTAGCCTAAGCAGCAGGAACTTCAGGAGAGACCTCAGGTTCAATAGGCACGTCTGGAATGGTTTTCCTCAGTTTCTTAGCTGGTGCCTTTGGAGTTTTTTGCTGGAGGTCTCTTCTTCGAAGGTGTAGCCTGCTGAGGCTTAGTCTGCTGAGTTACGGCTGAGGGACCTGACCCGATCTGTTGAAGAGCAGCAGTCTTGTTGTGGAATCTGACCTTCTTCACATTAAAATACTCCTTGTCATTGTAGGTTATTGGTTCAGATCCGCAGACATCCTCTACCATTATGGACAACTTCAGTCCATAAAGAAGCTTGCCCTTTGCACTCAGCGTGCAAGAGGTCTTGTCGAATTTAGCCGCCTGAGCCATAAATTCACGGATAAAGAACTCCATCCAATTGATCTGTGCTCTATCATATATGGCCATCATGAGCTGGATCTTGAGCCTCGATACTTGATCGAATAAGCCTGCTTGGCTGGTTAGTAGCTGCGTCACAATATAAGCCAAAGCTCTGTACTGGGGCAGCATGTTGTTTTTAGGAAAAGCATCTCTGAAGGTCGTGGGCTTTCCACAGAATATTGTCAAGTAGTCATCTACAAGATCATCATTGTATCCCACAATATTGTCTCCTTCAGAAGGCAGATCAAAACTTCTCTTTAGCGCATCCTAGATTGATATTTGCTTCAGTATCGAAAAAGCATCCTTGATCTCGTGAACGGTGAATCTTTCGATTATGTCCCCGCCTACTGAGTCAGAGTTAAGATAAACTTCGGCCACCTGCCTCGGGAGGAAGTATGTCGGCTTCCTTGAAAGAAAGCTTTCAAGCCCTGACTCTCTAAGAGCTGAGAAGATCTCGTCCATATAATCGAGATCACAGGCGTCGAACTCCATGGTTGGCTCGAACCAAACACGGTCCTTGTCCAGGATTTCTTGCATGTTAGCTGGAGTAGACACCGAAATATTTTTACTTGCCATTGTACCTGTTACACTAGCATTTATCAGTATCGATTTAAATAAAACAGTTTGTATAGCGATTCCGACAAAGAAAATTAATTCGTGTAGCAGTTGTAATAAGCATACCGAAAGAGAGATTGAGATTCTGAAAGGATATGCAAGAGGGGATTGCAAGAAATGATCTCAGAATTTTCGGATGCAGAGGATTTTAAGTGCGGTAATGGCGGTTTCTAAGATATGATCGAAAATATAAGTCTATCATGGAGATGAACGGTTTATGATCTAAGGCTGAGTTTAAACTTGCTTTATGAGATGGACGGTTAAGATTAAAAGATATATATTAAGTATATGCCGCCTAAGTCAAAGCCAGTTGTAAATACGCCTAAGTAGTAACTGTGAAAAGACAAGCATTTAATGCATGCAGAGTTCAGCAAACTTATGTATGGAATGTCGTGCAATAAATATAAGTCGTTAATAATAAATGACAAACTTTAAGATAATTAATACCATGCTGAATCTGAATTATAAGTGCAGAATATTGTTCTATTAGTTGCTACTGAGTAGAGATACGCAAACCTGTCAGCTGAACATAGTATTCAGCTGATACCTCATGTAGATGGTTGCTGATTCTCTACGTACTGGTTATACTCAGTACTGAGAGTGAACATTCCCCCTTACTGAAATGGTCCTCTCTTGAAGACTCTTACTGACTGGGGTTAGTAGGGTCAAGCAGACCTAGCTCTACTGAAAGTTCTTTGAATCTGGATTCAGCTAGAGGCTTGGTCAGAATATCAGCCCTTTGTTTGTCAGTATGGATCTTTTCCATCCTGATATCCTTCTTTTCGACATAGTCACGAATGAAGTGATGCCTAATGTCCACGTGCTTGCATCTCGTGTGTAGTACAGGGTTCTGAGTGATTACAATAGCACTGGTACTGTCGCAGAATATCGGTACTTCATTCTGAATGACGTCATAGTCTCTTAGCTGCTGTCTCAGCCAAAGGATTTGGGCGCAACAACTTCCGGCAGCCATGTATTCAGCTTCAGTAGTTGACGTGGCTACTGAGTGTTGCTTCTTTGAAAACCATGAGATCAGCTTACTGCCTAGGAACTGACAAGTTCCTGCAGTTGATTTTCGATCAATTCTACATCCTGCATAGTCAGCATCAGAATAGCCAGTTAGTTCAATATTATCATCAGGTGGATACCATAAACCTATGTCAGGTGTGCCTCTGAGGTAGCGGAGAATCTTCTTTGCTGAGTCCATGTGGCTCTGCTTAGGATTCGCCTGAAATCGAGCGCAGACACCTACAGCATAAGTTATGTCAGGACGAGTAGCTGTTAGATATAATAAGGAACCAATTATTGCACGAAATTCAGTTTGGTCTACTGATACTCCCTCTTTATCAAGATCGATTTTCATATTCGTGTTCATCGGGATCTTGATAGGTTTGCCGAATGTGCAACCGAATCTTTTGATGAGGTCTCGAGTGCATTTGCCTTGGTTAATGAACGTTCCCTTTTCAGATTGTTTGACTTGAAAGCCGAGAAAATAGTTCATTTCACCCATCATTGACATCTCGAACTTGTCCTTCATCATTTTCTCAAACTGCTGACACATGACGACGTTCTTTGATCCGAAGATAATGTCGTCTACATATATCTGCACGAGTAATAAGTCGTCTTCCAGTTGAATGCTGAACAGCGTGCGATCTACTGTGCCTTTCTGAAAACCTTTCTGAAGAAGAAACTCTGATAGGGTATCGTACCAAGCCCTGGGTGCTTGTTTTAACCCATATAGAGTCTTTCTGAGTCTATAAACCTGATGTCCCTGCTGAAAGCCGGGCGATTGTTCTACATAGACTTCTTCTTTCAGTACGCCGTTTAGGAACGCAGACTTCACATCCATTTGATAGACTCTGAATCTTTGATGTGTTGCGTAGGCTAGGAATAGTCTGATTGCCTCCAATCTTGCAACTGGAGCGAATGTCTCATCGAAATCTATTCCCTCAGCTTGACAGTAGCCTTTCACCACGAGCCTTGCTTTGTTCCTTACTATAACGTTGTTTTCATCTCGCTTGTTCTTGAAGACCCATTTTGTTTCAATGATGTGTTGATGTCGGGGTCTGTCAACAAGCTCCCAAACTTCGTTTCTCGTGAACTGATTCAGCTCCTCCTGCATAGCTATGATCCGGTCGAGATCTTTAAGTGCATCCTCAATCGTCCGAGGCTCTTCGATAGACAAGAAGCGTGAATATAATGCGCTTTCTCCTTGACAGAATCTGGATCTTGTCTTGACTTTTGCTGAAGGATCTCCAATGATTAGATCAGGAGTGTGAGCATCTAGCCACGATCTACGATGTTTCAGCTCTTCATCTGAAATTTGATCAACACAGATAGTAGGTGAGTTAGGCATTTCAGTTGTACTATTCTGAGATTGAAGCTATTCAGTAATGAGAGTGTGATCTACTGAGTCACCAGGTTCAGGGGCATTCAGCTCAGGAACATTACTAGACGTTCCCCCTGAGTTGTTATTCTCAGTAGTGGTCTCAGTTACCTCTAAGGTTTCTTCATCGACCTGAGTTACCTGGGATGGACTCTGTTCAGGAGAGTCAATCTGTTCAGCTACTTGCTCTGCTGGTTGAGATTCAGTAGACTTGTCTTCAGTTTCTTCGTCTGAATCATCATCCCAACATAGCTGGATCTTTTCAGGTTTGTCTTTTAGGTTCAGATCCTGTAGTTGCGTACTGATGTCCTCGGATTCAGACTTAGAGTTATTGCTCTTATCTTCAGTAGCAAACTCATTAAAAACAACATGAGGGCTTTCTTCCACGCAAAGGGGTCCGATAGTTGAATACTCGAAAGCTTTGCTTGACCCGAGAGTATCCTAAGAAAACTCCCTGATCTGACTTGCTATCAAAAGTCTTCAGCTGATCTTTCCCATTATTGTGGATAAAGCATGAACAACCAAAGATATGGAAATTAGATAAAGAAGGCTTCCTGCCGTTCCATAGTTCATATGGTGTTCTCTTATGCTGCTTTGTCAGTAGAGATCGGTTCTGAGTATAACATGCAGTGTCAGTTGCTTCTGCCCAGAATTTGGTTGGGAGTCCTGAGTCTGCGAGTAGAGTTCTAGCTGCTTCTTTAAGAGTCCTGTTCTTTCGTTCAGCAACTCCATTTTGCTTAGGTGTGCGGGCAGCCGATGTCTCATGCTCTATTCCTTCGCTTGCGAAACTCCTCTACCATGGAATTAAGGAACTCAGTTCCTCTGTCAGAACGAATTTTGATTATCTTGGTGTTCTTCTCGACACTGAGCTTTTTCAGAAGCGTTGGTAACTCTGTTTTGACGTCAGACTTGTTGGCAATGAATATGACCCATGTGTAGCGCGAGTAGTCATCTATGACCACTAAAGCATATTTCTTGCCTCTGATCGTCACTGGGGAGACTGGACCGAACAAAGCCATATGTAGCAGCTGAAGGATTCCATCAGTGGAAGGAGATGGAATAGGTGGATTTTGATTCCTTGTTTGCTTTCCCTTCAGACATGCTTCACACTGAGTGTCTCTGCTGAATACTTCATTCGGCAGTCCCCTTGCTAGAGTGTTTCTTGCTAGCTTGTTGAGCGTCTTAAAGTTGAGGTGGCTGAGTCTCCTATGCCAAAGCCATCCTGTACGGTTGTCGTTTTTCGCCAACAGACAAGCTTCAGGTTCTGCTGAGTTCCAGTCAGCTACATATATATTCTTTTTACGTGAACCTGATAACACTGTTTTCCCTGTGGATTTATCAATGACATCACAGAAACCAGTGTCAAAAATCACTCTATTCGAGTTATCACAGAATTGACTAAAAGAGAGAAGATTATGCTGAAGTCCTTCAACATATGATACTCTAGGAACCGTGGCGGTCCAATGCCGAGTGCTCCATATCCTCTTGTATAGCCTTTTGCATTGTCTCCAAACTCGATCCCGGGTCCTTCTTCGCTATATAATTCTTGGTAGGTTCCTTTGGTACGTCATATGTCTTGAGCATCCACTGTCCACATACCAAGGATCTTTGTGCACCTGCAAAATAGAATTATATTCAGGTACCCTTTATTTTGTTTTTGGGTCCTTAGATGTTAGTTTTAGTAACCCAAATCTGTCTAACAACCCTGGTGGTTTCAGACAGTTTCTTTCCACTTGAGTCAATATACTTGACCACTGGACTGGTCAAAGCTGACTTCTTAGGCGTTCGGGTTCGGGGAGTCCGGATCTTCCGAGCCGTGGATCGCCGACCTTTGCCTTTTGTGCGATTTTCTTCTTTTTCTGACTCTTGGAACCTCTTCTGACTATAGGATCATAGTAATATGACCCATACTGAGCTGGATGTGTCAACTGAGGTGGTCCATACTGATCAGCCCACTTAACTCTGCTAGTTCCCCCTTGACTGAACTGGGGTGTCTTGGTACTGATCTTTTGGTCAGAATATTGATGCGTAGGATGAGGTGCTTTCATCTTTTGTTTGTTCTTTGCTGAGGGGTTCAGAACATTTGCATTGATTGTTTCTCCTCGAACAAACCTATCAGTTAGACGCACTTCTGAATGTACGGGGGCAGATGAGGAAGCTTCCTGGTTGAAGCCAAGTCCTTCCTTACAGTGCTTGGGCTTGTTGCTTGCAAGCATAGCCTCCAGCTTCTTTTCAGCGCCCATGTAACGCTCAGTCATCAGGCTTTTCCAGACATCATCACTCTTTTTAGTATGTCGTGCTTGGTCTGAAGTCCTAACAGTTCTTGCTTGATGAGACTCGGTTCAAGATCTTTACCGAGTCAAGTCATTGGTCAAAACTGAAATCCGATCTTCTTGATGCTGAGACTTGGCCATCGGAGAGTTCATCTCCTCCCCCGAGTCTCAACACAAGTCCTTCGGCTTCGTAGCGGCCGACTCTCCCGAGAAAGTCTCCGATTCTCCACTTTCGGGGATCCATTCCCTGAAGAGTCTTACTGAGCCGGCGACTCATTTTGAATTTGTTCATCTAATAATTCTTCATAGGCGGTCGTGGTGTCCAAATTCCCATCCGCACCTAAAACGAGTTGTCGTGTGTGCGGTGTGAAGAGGAATTAAGTGGTTCATGAGAGTTTACCTCATCCTCTTCTCCTCGCCATTAGGCACTTTTCGATTGTTTCTTCACTTCAAGCTCTAAGGCCATAAAAGCTGCTTCATCATCCGATGAATCCATGAAGGAGTCGACTTCTTTTGAGTCGTCTGAGATTTCGCCGGCTATGTAGGATTGTCTTTTCTGGGCGAATTTCTCTCTCCTTGCCTTACGTGCTTTGCGCGTTCGGCAAGAGACTACGAGCTCAGGACAATCATATTGATAGTGTCCTGGCTTTTTGCAGTTGTAGCAAGTGATGACTCTTTCTTCTTTGCTTTCACTATCCTTTGATGGTGCTGAGTCATCCTTCTTTCTGCATTCAGAAGATTGTGAGTCAGGAGTGCATTTTGGCATATAATCTGACTTACCTTTTGTATCTCGGTATGCTTTAGTCAGTTTTCTGCACCTCTCCTTCTCCTTCTGATACTTTACAGCGAGCAACGCGTACTTCTGAGCGAGACTTCCTTCTTGTAGATCATTGAGTGAAGGTTCAGTCTTACTCGTTTTCTTGCTCGTCGCTGGAGATGCTGCGCTGACTGATGCTTTGAAGGCATGGTCAATTTTATTGTCAGCTTCAGCTCTTTGCTTTCGTTGAGGTCTGTCGAACTCAAACTCTTCTGCCTGAAGTTCTGAAAAGATATGGTCAGGAGAGACAACATCTAAATCAGAATATCGCAATAAAGTGGCAAAAGGTGTCCAGTGTCCGTCCGGCAGTGCCCTCAGTATCTTGAGATTCATCTCTCGGTTACTGAATGTCTTTCCCAGCCCGTTGATGGTGTTCATCAGATTCGTGAATCTGACATTTAGATCTTCTATTTTTTCACCAGGCATGAGAGACAAGCTTTCCAGCTTTTGGAGTTCCAGCGCCAGTTTGTTAGCTTTTATCATCTGAGTCCCCCGACTTAGTAGCGCTAGAGCGTCCCAGAGTTCCTTTGCCGTTTTGCATTCCTGAACCCTGCAAAGATAAGAATCACTAAGAGTGGTCAATATGGCATTTCTGGCGACTCGGTCTAAGTTGTGAAGCTTCTTCTCTTCAGGAGTGAAGAGACTTCTGTCTTTAGGGATCTTCTTCCAGTCACCATTCCTCCTCCTTCAGCTGGGGCCTGAGTCATGACACTATCGATCATGGGAACAATAGGTCCATCTTCAAGTACTTCAGTCATACTATCATGGAGGGATGTCAGATGTGCTTCCATTCTGACTCGCCATACTCCATAATTCTCTACCGAGAACATGGGTACCATTCTTATACCTGACATATCAGCCATATAAAAATAAAGATATGAATGTAGAGTGATATGCAGAGAAGAAACATTTTTCCGGATCCGTTCAAGTAGACCAGTTTCAAGATAACAAGAGTCTTAAAGAACTCCTGCTCTGATACCAATTGTTGGTCCCGAGTGTACGGTCAGGTGTAGGGGGGTGAATACACCTGAATCCAATTTTCTCAACTTCGAACACGAACAGTCCTGTTCAGGAAAGTGCCGTACTGAAATAATTCAGCAGACCAAATAGCTATTCTGAATCATGTGTGGCAAAGAGTCTGAATCTACTGAGATCTGCTAGCTGACTGAGTCAGAATTCAATATCAAACAGGTAGAGTTCAGCGGTGCGGAAAAGTGTAGGCCCAAATCAGTTGAGTGGAAAAACGTTTTATGCAAGTCTCAATTCAATAAATAGACAGTTCAGTATGCTGAGACAGTTGAATGATTTTAAGAAGATTTTCAGTATGAACAGTAAAATCAATGCAACAGTAATCAGAAAGCAATAACAAGACACAGATTTTTAAAGTGGTTAGGATATCAATCGATCCTACGTCCACTGTCCCGAAAGTTTAGGAGGCTATTTATTATACTGAGTTAGTCTCAGTCAGCTTGTGCACAGGACAAAGTTGTGGCTTGGGGATTATACTGAGCAAGTCCCAGTTTAGAAAGGCATCAAACTAAAGTGTTTGACAAACTTCTCCAACTATGAAGGAGTCCTTTTACATTAAGGATTGGGTTCAAATATGAACTCCTTCGTCTAAGCTATAAGTATATTCTGTTGAGCTTAGGGTTAGAGGGATAGGGAATGAGAAAGTGGCTTCTAGATCGACGAACAGATGAAATAAGCTTTAGGTTCGTGTATCGTCGATTTGGATACTAGAGGCTCTTCTAACAGTTTAGCTTGGTTCCCTATGAGCTGAGAAGGTAGTCTTTCGCCGGAGATAGATCTTCAAGTTCTTGCGGAAGACTTAGGGTTTTCTGGTTCTAGCTCGTTTGAATGCTTGTGTTTGTTTTCGTCGTTAAGCTTATGCGCATTCTCTCTTTCTCTTGAAATGTCCCTCTATTTATAGAGCAGAGATTGGAAAAGATCCGTTGGAGACGATCTTCCTTTCTCTCTCTCTTTTGGTAGCAAACGGCTCTTTTGAAGTAGGTAACAGTGTACTTTCCCACCTTTTTAGGTAAAGGGTTGAGTGCAGTTTTAGCAGGTGAGAAGACACGTGTGTTCTTGTCATTCGTCGAGGTGGATAGAGTGGTTGAGACAGCACCGACTTCAAAGGCAAACGAAGGCGACTTCTCTCTTCCTCGTATATGACAATGCTGATTGTCTTTCAAAAGTATTTGACGGTTCCGATGTCTGCCGATCTTGAGTCCGATCCCGTATTCGGTAGGTAGATAGGCGAGGAAAGTCTATCGAAGATCGGCTCCGAGTTCGGTGAATCGCTCTGCCGAGTCCGGTTCCACTGACTCTTTCAGTATACTACTCCTGCTGAGTCCAGTATCACTGAGTCTTCTACTTCTGGTGTTAAGGCAGATAATCTACTGAGTGCCTTGATCAGAGCAGAGTGTCTACTGAGTCTGAAACCTCAGAGACAAATAACGATTACAACGGAATGGTTCACCAATCAGATAGGGTTTTGGGATCTTCAAATCTTCCAACAATCAGAGCACTAGGCTGCTGAGCATGGTTCAGTATAGAAGATAGAATCATTTCACACTAAGTAAGACTATGCTGAGGATAGAATCATCACCCAACAGTATGTATGTATGTAATAAGTGTTTGAGACGTGGTGGGCTTGAGCTCAAACGGTAGTCATTGTAAGTATAGTTCTTTGTTATTGGTTAGTGTAACTTGTTTGAATATATGCAGAGTGTTGAAGATAGAGTTTTATTTTTTCAGATGGTTGCTATGAAACAAACTGCTAGGATGCGTGTGACAAGGGTTATTACAAAGGAAGATCGATTGTGGCGTTTTCGTAGCTTCAAGGGGGATTGGGGGCATATGTTTGGTGAGTTTCTCGCAAAGTATTTTGAACTTTGGCAGGCTGCTAGTGAGGTTGTTACAGAGTTTGAGGCTTCGGAGGGCCTCACAGATCAGGTTCCTAGGGATTGGGCGTGTTGGGTAATAGCCCATATAAATGATTTGATCTTTAGAGATCCTGTGGCTAGTGAACGAACGCGCAACTTTTGAAGGTTATTAAGTCGGATTTTTCATCAATGGGTTATGAATGGTTATGGCGCTCCTACTTCAATGATCGGGTCTTCTGGTACTGTGGGGTCGGAGTCGTCGCGACATGAATCTGTTTGCACTTTTTGTGCACTTGCCCATGAGTATGGATGTTGTGCAAATTTGAATGTTTCTATTTATAATGGGTGTGTTGTCAATCTTGTTCGCTATATTGGTGTGTAAAAGTTTATGTATATTCGAGAGTTGTGAAATAAATATTGTAAGTTTACTTTGAGCTTAAGGTATTATTTGCGTGATGAATGGTAGTTGGTAAAGATTGCATATTTCTGCAACTTTGGCTTAAAAAGAGTATGGTACATCAAGCTGGGTATTATTTTGTATATGCTTCTCTAAGGAACGGTTGCAGTTGAAAATTTGGTCGCTATTTGGCGTTTTGTAAGTATAAAAGGGATGAATTAATATATAGAAATACAGAATATTAGATGTTTATGTAACTACAAGTTCAATAATAGAAAATATTTTTGCTTTGCGCATAATAAAGAATTTATGTATGATTTGTTCGGATAGTAGTACAACAAATAGTAGAAAGGACATTTCTGAAACATTGGCTACTTTTGGTTGATATTCAATATCTATATTTTATGAACAAAGTTTAATCTACAGTAATTTTGGATGAGCTGAAAGCATCTAGCTCACAACATTTCCTTTTGCTTGTTTGTTATAACTGGCTTCTGAAATATGAAGTTTAATCGTCAACATTATGTAAGAAGCTAACTTATCAATTAAAACCGGAAATCCCTAATTGCGGTTTTGCCAGTGTAATCATGATAAAGTTAAACCAACAGTGGTGAACCAGTTGATCAATAATTGGACAGGAATATTTATTTTATTAATATCTATATATATATATATATATATATATATATATATATATATATATATATATATATATATATAAAAGGCAAAGGGTCTGTGGATAAACCTTCAACTGTTATATGGGTAGAAGTAAATCTTATTTACTAAAATCAATACTTTTTCAATACTAAGATCAATATATTAAAAAAAATGGTATGTGGCTAAACATTCAAAAGCGGCAGAGAAGCAAGAGATTGGAATGAGCGGCAGTGGAATCGACCTCTTTGTTTGTAAAAAATTGCATCTTGCTTCTGACTAATTATCCATAGGTCTTGGTAAAATCTCAGAAATGTCATTGAGCCAAAAATAGGTAAAAATTCAAATATAAAGGTTGATGGCGAAACGGAAAATATTTCGTGAAAGAGGGATATTTTTGGAACTTCAGGTCAATTTTAGTTGGTGGTGTAGGGACTTTTTATATTAAAGGTATAGGTAGATAAGTGTCTTTCAAAATTCAAATAACCACTTAATAAATTAATTAAATAATAAAATAAATATATATGCAAGTACCCATGCGGGAATGGGAAACGGTAGAAAGTATCATTTTCATGTACCCAACCGACGCCTTAAATGGATACTCGTATCCATTTTACCCTTCCCAAATGGAAAATACTCGATCGGGACAACTAGAGGAATAAAGGGTTGTCCCATAATTATTACTTATTCCGTCCTATTAATATTATCTTGTAATCATTTTCGGGTCGTCCCGATAATATTGTCTTGATTTTTTTAATGGCATTAAACACTCTACATTCAAAAATGAGGTGGGTCCCTCATTACTCACTACCCACCTCACATTCTTATATACTCTCTTTCCAAAAGTTTTTTTGTCACACGATTCCGTTCCATTACGAACTCAAAAAAATATAATTTTTAATCTTTTGGAAACTTTAGATTATTTCTTCAATTAAAAATCGAAAAAATAATCAATTGCCTTAATTATGTCTTAATAAAATTTGGATGAATTTTCATTCCTTCCTACCAATCATTCCTCGAAAACTTTACTCCCTCCATCCTGTTAATATCGTCTGGTTTCCTTTTCGCACGGAGACTAAGAAAATTGATTTAGTTGTATATTTTATGTATTTTAATTGTATAAAGAAATTAACACGATTTTCGAGGAATGGTTGGTGTGAATGAATGAGAATTCACCCAAATTTTATTAAAGCATAATTGAGACAATTGATTTTTTTTCGGTTGTTTTCATGTTATAATTAAAGAAATAACATAGCATTTTCAAAGAGCTAAAAATCATAATTTTCCGAGTTCGTAGCAAAACGGAATCGTGTGGGATATAAACTTTTGGAGAGAGAGAATGTATAAGAATGTGGGGTGGGTAGTGACTAATAAAGGGTCCACCTCATTTTTGAATGTAGAGTGTTTTTTGCTATTAAAAGAAACAAGATAATATTATTGGGACTACCCGAAAAGAAAAACAAGACAATATTAATGGGACGGATGGAATATTAATTTCTTAATACAATTAAAACACATGAAATATACAACTAAATCAATTTTCTTAGTCTCCGTGCCGAAAAGAAACCAGACAATATTATGGTAGAGAGGGAGTATATTAATTTTATGTACTCCCTTCGTTCTATCTCACATGTCCATTTTCTCTTCTATGCGGTTATTTAGGCAGTTGCTTTTATATAATAAAAGTACGGGACCTATGTACTTAATTAATTGTTTAGAATTGGGTTGTGTAGTAAAGATGTAAGACACATAATTATTTAATTGTTTAAACTTGATTTGAGTTGGTAAAAAGTGTGAGACTCATTTCGTTATTTAAAAAATGGACAAATGAGATGGGACAACCCGAAAAGGAATACTAGACAAGTGTAATGGGATGGAGGGTGTATTATAATTTCCACCAAAGATAAATTTATTCCATATTATAAATATATTACTATACAGAAGAATAATTATGGTATATTGTTTTTTGTCACTCCTTTATCTGTACTTCCATGAATTCGAATACGTTAGAAAATTGTCTCAATTATTAGGTCATCTTTATTCAATATAAGTCTTACTAAACCTTTCCTCCATCATCGCTAAACAAATAGCTCCAGTGAGAAGAATCTACCCCAAACCAAGTCTTGTAGATTTTATGGTTTGGGGTAATGCGACATCATCTTTTAAATTTTATAAACGTTTATTGTTTTTATAAATAAATGAGACGGCATTGATCTATACCATATGAACTACAATTTAAATTTTATAATCGGTTTAAAATAGAATTTTCCAATCTTAGTATCTCGACTCGGGGCATTATAAACATGACACCTATAATATACACTTGACTGTAAATAAAATCAAAATACAATAAAATATAAATTATAGTAAATTGTTGTTTTAATGAAGGCTAAAATGTGTTATTTTGTTAATATATGGTCCATACCTTGTAAAAGAGGCGAACATATGACTATATATGAGTTCTATGGAAGCATAATTGTCTGAAAGGGGAAAAGCTAGTATTTTGAAAACTTAGATTGGGGAAAACAACATATTCTTATAAGAGCATCTCCAACATATGAAAAATGGATTTTGCAAGTGGGATTTCAACCACCAACCGAACTGCAGATCCTGCTAATTTTTTCTTTCCTCTCACTTAAAAAATGATGTGCATTGTAGAACAACTTCATTGCAGTTTATTAGGTTTGGAAATTGCAACATACTCCTCCAATTTATGGGTTTGTACATAAACTGTTTTTTTTTTCTTTCTTTTAGCTGAAACAAGCGAAGAAGATGATAAATTGGATTGTATTTTTTTCTAATTTTTTAAAAGGTTCTATCCTAATGGGATAACTAATATTATAATTTGTTTGATCCCAATGTTGGTTGAGCCCGAATTTAAAAGTGAATTGTGGATTTTTTGACTACTTATACAAATAATGAATTAATTAGACAATATAAAATAATAACAATAATAGAAAATAATGAAATATAAAAAGCAACATTACATTAAAAATAATAAAAATAATAGAAAAATACTAGGAAATACAAAACATAGCCGAGAATAGAAAAACACTACAATAACAATTAAAACACTACTAATAGGGTGGTAAATCGTAACCTGATCCTCCAACATTATTAAAATAAGGAGCATTTGGATCAGTTGCAAAGGATCTCCTTAGCTTTGTTCTTGAGCTCTATTTGCAAAAATATGTTCTTGTTGAGCTTGAACATGTCCACAGTATCGTGAGTCTGTTATGGAGTTCAAGTTTATAACTAGAATTTTGTTTTCTTCCTTCATTATTTAAGATCGCACATATGCTTGAGTTTTGCATTTGTTGCATGCAGAATATCCCTAGCCTTTTGATTTTCTTCCTTCATCAAGTTGATCAATATGGATATAGAATCTTGTTTCTTCGCTTTCAATTTGGCTTTCTTCGCCCCAAAAGGTCGGGACGACGAAGAACCACAAAAATCATTGCTCTAATGATGATCATCATCATCTAGGTTCAATGGAAATGAAGAGAAACCTTGTGAGGCTGGTGATTCATGAGTTAGGTTTTCAGATCCGGAAGAAAAACGTTTGTGTCTTGGTTGTCTGGAGCTTTTATCACCATCTTGAAATTTTCCAAAATCTCTTCATAATGTTCCACACGTGATTGGATTTCCTGCATGATTTTGCGGGTACAATGGTTTGGCCCGTGTCATTTGCAAATAGATATTAATAAAGACATATATTAATACTTCAATTTATTAAAATCATTTAAATATTAATACTCACAATATCATCATGTGAAACACCACTTTGATTCCTTCTTTCAATATGCCGTATGCTAGCGTGGAGACCCTTTATATCTTTCTCAATCACTTTTAATATGGCATGTAGAGATCTGTTTGTCCAATAATCCTAACCTTTTGTTTTTGCTTTGTTACAACTATCTTCTACACGAGCCCAAAAATGATCAACCAGGTTTGATACACTCTCACTATTGGATCTTGCAATATTTCCATAGGACATCTTCCGAGTGAGAATACCCTAAACTACGAGTAGCCATTTTCAGACGGTTTAAGTTTATGAATACAACTATTCATCCACATATCTCTATTTATACACATTTTTACTTCTCAGTACTACTACTTCTCACTACATCTTTTACACACATCAACTATTACGATTTGACTACCCAATATTTACTATACAACACATCTCTTACACACAACACACATCTTCCTGACACACTTCTTCCCAATACGTTTATTCCCAACACAACACTTCCCAACGCACATCTTCCCTACACCTCTTACATATATACATTACATTTAAATGGATTTGACTACACAATGAACAGAATTCAATAGATGATTATGTTCATCGTTACAATAACATAAGAGATCAAAGTGGTCATTATGAACTTCGAAATGCGTTAATCGCTCATTTGTGGGCAGAGTATGTGATTTCCGACGATTGAATACTAATCTTCATTTGTTACTAAAGAATGTGTATGAATATATCTTTTTTATTGTAATTTCTTTTATCGAGTTTGTGTAATTTTCTATTATTTAATGCACATGTAAGTCAGTTATTTTAAATTATTATTTTTCAGTTCTGTAATAAAAAAAATAGGCAAATTGGCACAAATGGTCCTCATTCTTTGCTAGTTTGGATGAATTGGTCCCTAAACTTTTATTTTTAGTTTATTGGTCCTCAATGTTTACTAGTTTGGATAAATTGGTCATTTTGTTAAATTTTAAGTTAGTCAACTGTGAGTCATATGGGTATTTACGGAATAAAAGTTTCATGGACCAATTCATCCAATTTTTAAATTAAATTTGTTTTTTTATATATTTTCTGAATTAGAATCTTTTAATTTTTTTAAAAAAATTTTTAAATATTTTTTTTATTGAAATAAAATTTTCTTATTTTTTTAAAAATTTTTGCAACGAAAAAAAATAAAATAAAAAACCTAAATTTAAAATAAAAAATTAATTAATACTAGTTTTAGGGATCAATTCATCCAATTTTTAACTATTTTTTCAGAAAATTTTTTGAATTAACTTTTTTTTTAAAATTATATTTAAAAAAATTATTTAAATAAAAAATTAACTCAATCTAGATTAACTAATAATTTTGCATCTCACGGCAGATGAGAGAAGCGGGTCGTCATAGGAGTTGGGGAAGGTGTTATGTTCTTTGAGGTCGAAGATGTCGTTGGAGAGGAGCCTCACACCTCCAAGTTGTCTAGGTGCTTCTCTCCGACGACATCTTCGATCTCAAAGAACATAACACCTTCCCCAACTCATGTGTCGATCCGCTCTCCTCTTCTACCGTTAGAGGCAAAATTATTAGTTGTTGGTCCCGTGAGTGAGTTCAGGTGTAGAGGGGGGGGTGAATACACCTGAATCCAAATTTCTCAACTTTCGAACACGAACAGTCCTATTCAGGAAGGTGCCGTACTGAAATAGTTCAGCAGACCAGACAACTGTTCTGAATCGTGTTAAAGGCTAAAAGAGTACTGACTCAGCTGAGATCTGCTAACTGACTAGGTCAGAATTCAGTATCGGTCAGTGAGAGTTCAGTGTGCGGAATTGTGTAGGCACAAATCAGTTTTAATGAGGAAAACGTTTTATGCAAGTCTCGGTTCGGTAGATAAGAAGTTCGAATACCGAGACGCTTAAATCGATTTTAAATATGATGTTCGATATGCACACTAAAATTAATGAAACAAGAAGTAAACGACACGTATATTTTTAAAGTGGTTCGGATATCAACAATCCTACGTCCACTGTCCCGATAGATCAGGAGGCTATTTATTATACTGAGTTAGTCTCAGTCAGCTTGTACACTGGACAAAGCCGTGGCTTGGGGATTATACTTGAGCAAGTCCCGGTTACAATTCTATCAAACTTTAAGTGTTTGACAAACTTCTCCAACAATGAAGGAGTCCTTATACAATAAGGATTGGGTTCAAATGTGAACTCCTTCGTCTAAGCTATGGATATAACAAGTGAGCTTAGGGTTAGAGGGATAAGGAACGAGAATGTAGCTATCTAGAGCGACGAACACCGAGGGTTTAGCTATAGGTTCGTGTCGGGCCGCTTGGATACTAGAAGCTTATGTCGGTTTAGCTTGGTTCCTTTTGAGCTGGATGTAGTCTTTCGCCGGAGATAACTCGGTTGATTCTTGCGGAAGACTTAGTCGTTAATTTCGCTCGTTTGAATGCTCTCTCGTGTTCTAGGTGCGCGCATTCGTTCATTGTTTAAATCTTGAATGATCCCTCTATTTATAGAGTGGAGAGAAGAATAGATCCGTTGGAGACGATCTTCTTCTTTTTCCCTCTTTTGTGGTAGCAAACGGCTCTTTTGTGTAGTAGGTACAAGTGCTTTTCCCACCTTTTTAGGTAAAAGGTTGATTGCAGCTTTAGCGGTGAGACGACACGTGTTTGCTTGTCATTCGTCGGGGTGGATGGAGTGGTTGAGACAGCACAAACTTCGAGACAGACTGAAGCTGACTTCTCTCTTCCTCGTACATGACAATGCTGATTGTCTTTCAAAAGATTCTGACAGTCCTGAAGACTATCTATCGTTGCTGAGCCTGACCTTGTATTCAGTAGATAGACTGCTGAGATAGGTCTACTGAAGATCAGCTCTGAGTCCAGTGAACTACTCCTGCCGGAGTTCGGTTCAACCGACTCTCTCGATATCTTGCTCTCGCCGAGTCCAAGATTCACTGAGTCTTCTACACTGGTGCTGAGGCAGGTAAGCTACTGAGCGCCTTGACCAGAGCAGAGTGTCTACTGAGTCTGAAACCTCAGAGACAAATACGAATACAAAGGAATGGTTCACCAATCAGATAGGGTTTTGGGATCTTCAAATCTTCTCAACAGTTCAGAGCACGAGGCTACTGAGCGTGATTCAGTATAGAAGATAGAATCATTTCCCACAAGTATGATCATGCTGAGGATTGAATCATCACCCAACAATTTCCCCCTATTTGTTGATGCCAAAACCTATCATCTATGTCCTATCAACTATGCTAAACACTAACTTACTCGAAACGAGGCTCCTTACAAATATTACAAGTAGGATTAGTGGAGTTGTCTGGTAAGTGCTAGACTACTGAGGGAGACAGGGCAGAACACTTTCCCCCTTTACAATAAATTCCCATGCAACAACTTCCCCCTAAGAGAAATAGTAACTCTATGAAAGTCTAGTCTATCAGAAATCTAACCGGGCAAAAACTGACAAGTAGATAAAAAAAGTGAGTGTGTGTCAGTAATCACTTCAGTGATTCTGAGTGTTAAAGCATAAAGCAAACACGGCTATTTAGACAACAAGTAGTTGTCAGAGCCAAAAGCAGATTGTATAAATATAAGAGAAATTCAAGATACAATCTTGCTATGCTAAGAAAATGAGCTAAAGATCTAAGGAGGAGGGCCACCGAACTTCTTGATTCCCGTCCATGAACTCTTGAGTCCGATCTTCGGGAGCGGCACTCCATACATCCTGTATGTGATCTTCCTTAGCTTCAGAAATTCTGCAAAATCAGCAGGCTCATCTTGAGCAAGTTCTTTCTTCGCTGCTGCATGCTTCACTTCCGCTTCAATCGTACCATAGTGTACTGAGTCATCCTGTCTTCTCGGTGGAGGTATGATTCTGGGTCCCGGAACACTGACTTCTATACCTTCAGATATGGCTTTGTTGAGGTATGGGTAGAGTTCAGGTTCAGTAGCGAACATCCATTCCATGTAAGCTTCAATCCTTGTCTCGTTGGACCGTAACCTCCGGAAATAGTTCCTCTTGATGAACTCAATTTTTGCATTTTCCCATCTTTGATTGAGCTGAGCCGGTATCCATTCATCTCGTTCTTGGCCATCTTTGAAATTTCAGTGTCACCGGCTTCCCGAATTTCCTCGTATCCGTATGGAATATCTCGCTTTAGAAGGCACTCTCGGCCCTTGCCTCCTCTTCGATCCTTTTCATCATAGCTTCAAGGTCCGCCTTCCAAATTCCGTCTCTCGGCGGCACTGAATCTGTCTCGCCTCCTCGCCTCTGTATAGATATCTGTTCATCAGATCAAATATGGCTTCGATTTCTTCTCCTTGTGTATTAGTGGCTTGCTGAGGGGCTTCTTCTGATTCAGCAGGGGTACTAGATCTAGATTTGGATGTACCCTGCCTTTCAGTACTCTTCTGCTGCTGCTCCTTTTCTTTTTCTCTGTCCTCTTCATCTCGTTATGATGAGCTTTCTCGGAGGCGCCTAGCGGTTCTCTTTCCTCCTCTCGGATGGGGCTTTAGTCTTTCCTTTGGCGAGCTTAGACTTTGGCTTGTTAGCCGCTTCGGCCTCTGCAATTTCTCCGCGCGCTCTCATCCGCAGCTATTTAGGCTTCCTCCTCAGCAGATATGTATCTTAATCTCTTTGTTGGAGGGGTTGGAATTTTAAGCTTCTGTTTGCCCTTACCTTCTTGAACTGGTGGTGGAAGAGGAGCCTCTTCTTCTTCTGAGTCCTCCACCGCCTGTTCAGCGTACTCAGCAACCTCCTTAATAATGTCTTTGGGAGTCCGGGTTGCACGAGTAGTCTGGCGTGGGGTCCCGAGCCACTTGGGCCGGTTTCTAGGTGTGCTCGCAGCCCGAAACACCCCCGGGCCTCACCCTTCCGAGACCGAGTCCGGGATGACTTCAGTGTAGCTTCCCCCTTAGACTTTGGACTTTTGGTGGGGGTCAGCTTCTCAGTGCTCTGTTTCTTGCCTTTGGTCGGCTCAATACTCTTCCCTCTTCTACTTTCCCCCTTTTTGGCATCATCAATTGCAGCTGGGGTAGGGATAAGTATTGTGTTCTGAAGGCTGTTGAAGGAGGTTGACAGTGAGTGAATTTGATTGTGGATGTCTGTCAGAGCCTCATGCAGCTCGTTCCTCTCAAAAGTTAGAACTTCATCAAATTGCTTGTAAGAGAGTTCAGCTGCAGGCTTTTACCTCATTCGGCTTCGCGATGATCTTGTCTTCCAAGGCCGGTTGGATATTCTCAAGTCTTTGTTCGGTGGCCTCGGATTGTTCGGTGATAGCGTCGGTATGAGCCGCTTTAGAAGCCAAAAATTCATCAAGTAGCTTGGCTTGGCTCTCTCGAAAGATCTTGAGCCGAGCTTCGAATTTGACTTGTTGCTTGAGCCAACGCTTCGAAATAAGCGCGGAAACATCGGGGGCGGCCGATGAAGAGACGAAGACTTCAGCCCCGAAGTTCTTTAGTCGTGGCTTGAGCGATCCGCTTCCATGTCCTATGGATAGCCTTCGCAAGATCTCGATTTTTGATCCCTTGAGCGGTTAAGGCTTTTGCCACCGATCGAGATCTCTTTGCGGTCGGGGCCGGGCGCCGCTTCGAAAGTCGATCGCAAGAAGAGCCGAGCGGGCTCTGCGAGGACGAAGCACCAGCCTTGGACTTCTCGGGACCAAGGATACCGAGAGGAATATCGGGAATTTCAAAGCATGTGTATCCTTGTCCCGGAGTGATCCCTTATCGGGTTGTCCGGGGCTCGAATCCTTGGGTGGCTCCTCGACCGTCGTGGTCGACCCATCCGAGGCGGCGAGCCGTACCGCTTGGCGTCGATCGGCAATAATTGCAAGCATGGCTGCCCTTAGATTCTCCATCGTGTTGAGATTCTCGGGCTCGAATAGCCTTATCTCCTCACGTAATCTCGGTTCTTCCAAGTGTAGGCTGGCCGACAGGAGTAGTGTAGAACAAGGCGTTGAAGCCGAGGCCACTCCCGAAAGCGTAGGATCATATGGAGCCTTGCCGACTTGGCTAGGACGAGCAAATCCGAATGGTCGGCAAGCTCCGGAATGAACTGGATGATCTCTCGGGAAGCTCTAGAGACGATAATTGCTGCTTCCATCCCGAGAGTCTCTTCGCAGACGCAGAATCCGACTCGACATCAACGAAGTCAGGTCTCGGGGGTCGCAGGTGGTCGATCGCCGAGCGGAGGCACGCAGAGAGGGCTATCCGGACGTTGGACTTCTTCGCTTTGGGCTTCAATAGCCTCTCCCTGTTCCTCTTGCACTTGTTCCTCAGTGGAGACGGCTTTCTCCACCGACTTGGTCTTCTCAGATGAGGAAGACTCATCTACCAATTGTAGTGGCTGAATAGGAGTCGGTTCAGTAGCCACTTCGGATAGTTGTCTCCCGGTTCGACAGGTGTATCCGGTATGGCCTTCCTCGGCCTCTTGGCTGGCGCCTTAGGTGATTTAGCCGGAGGTGTCCTTTTCTTAGGAGTCGCCTGCTGAGGCTTAGATGGTTGAGCTTCTGCGGCCGGTCCTGAACCAATCTGTTGCAGGGCCGCGGACTTGTTGTGAAAACGGATTTTCTTCACATTAAAGTATTCTTTGCCGTCATAAGTGATCTGCTCAGACTCGCAGAAATCCGCGATCATGACTGACAATTTCAGTTCGTAGAGAAGCTTTCCCTTTGCGGTCAGTGTTCGCATAGCTTTGTCGAACTTGGCTGCCTGAGCCATAAATTCGCGAACAAAGAAGTCAGTCCAATTGACTTTCACGCAGTCATAGATCGCCATCATCATGTGGATCTTCGGTCGGGAGACCTGATCGAAAGAGCTAGCCTGGCTCGTCAACAGCTGAGTGACGATGTACGCCAGTGCTCTGAACTGCGGTAGCATGGCATTCTTCGGAAATGTTGCTTTGAATGTTGTGGGCTTGCCACAGAAAACGGAGAGGTATGTGTCGACAGCGTCGTCATTGTACCCCAAGGTGCTGACACCTTCAGACGGGAGGTTGAAGCTTTTCTTCAGCGCTTGTTTAATGGACATCTGCTTCAGTATCCTCGATGCGTCGTCAATGGCGTTAACAGCGAACCTCGCCAGAATATCTCCTCCAACTGAGTCGGAGTTCAGATAAAGTTCCGCCACTTGTCGAGGAAGGAAGAAGGTCGGCTTCCTCGATAGAAACTCCTCAAGGCCGGATTTCCTCAGATATGTGAAGATCTCGCCCATGTACTCGAGCTCGCACGCGTCGAACTCCATAACTGGTTCGCACCAGATACGGCCCTTGCTGATGATTTCCTCTATCTTGTCGGGAGAACTGACAGATATACCAGCCATAGTACCTGTTACAAGAAGTGAATCAGTACCGTTTCTTGGATAGAACAGTGTTGTACCATGCGATACTGACAAATATAATAAATACATTAACAGATATAAGCATACCAATGGATAAAATTCGAGATAAGATGAGAGTGAAGTTGCAAGTAGGGATTGCGAATGCAGATCTCGGATTTTTTGGAATTTGAAAGTTATGAAGTATGCTAATGGCGGTTTCAAGGATATGATCGAATATATATATCAACTATGAAGATGAACGGTTTTCGATCGAAGGCTGAACTTAAACTTGCTTTATGATATGGACGGTTAAGATTAGAAGTTAAAAATAGGCAATGATCACAAAAGCCACCTAAGTCAAAGCCAGTTGTAAAATAGCCTAAGTAGTAACTTTGAAAAGACATGCATTAAATGCGTGCGAGTTCAAAGCTTATGTATGGAATGTCGTGCATTAAATGTGAGCCGTTAATAATAAAGACAAACCAAAAGATATTAATGTCATGCTTGAATCTTTGTCATAAATGCAAAGATCTTGTTGTATTGAATTACTACCGAGTAGAGATACGCAAACCTATCAGCGAACATAGTAGTCACCGATACCTCGTGTAGATGGTTTCGTCTCTACGTCATCGAATGTATCAAGATCGAGAGTGAACATTCCCCCCTCTACCGAAATGTCTCTCTCCCGAAACCTCTTCTGACCGGGGTCGATAGGGTCCAACAGACCTAGCTCTACTGAAAGTTCTCTGAATCTGGATTCAGCTAGAGGCTTGGTCAGTATATCAGCCCGTTGCTTGTCAGTATGGATCTTCTCCATCCTGATATCCTTTTTCTCGACATGGTCACGAATGAAGTGATGTCTGATGTCCACGTGCTTGCATCTTGTGTGAAGTACAGGGTTCTAAGTGATTGCAATAGCACTGGTACTATCGCAGAAAATCGGCACTTCATTCTGAATGACGTCATAGTCTCTCGCCATCGTTGTCTCGGCCAAAGGATGCAGGCGCAACAACTTCCAAGGCAGCCATGTATTCAGCTTCAGTAGTCGACGTGGCCACTGAGTGCTGTTTCTTTGAAAACCATGAGATCAGCTTGCTGCCAAGGAACTGACATGTTCCTGGAAGTTGATTTTCGGTCTATTCTACATCCGGCATAGTCGGCATCGAATAACCAGTTAGTTCAATATTATCATCACCGGATACCACAAACCCATGTCAGGTGTTCCTCGTAGATAGCGGAGAATCTTCTTTGCTGAGTCCATATGACTCTGCTTGGGATTCGCCTGAAATCGAGCACAGACACCTACAGCATAAGTTATGTCAGGACGAGTAGCTGTTAGATATAATAAAGAACCAATTATAGCACGGTATTCAGTTTGGTCTATCGATACTCCCTCTTTATCAAGATCTATCTTCATATTCGTGTTCATCGGGATCTTGATTGATTTGCCGGATGTGCGGACCGAATCTTTTGATGAGGTCTCGAGTGTATTTGCCTTGGTTGATGAACGTTCCCTTTTTAGATTGCTTGACTTGAAAACCAAGGAAGTAGTTCATTTCTCCCATCATCGACATCTCGAACTTATCCTTCATCATCTTTTCAAATTGCTGACACATGATGACATTCTTTGATCCGAATATAATGTCATCCACGTAGATCTGCACAAGTAATAAGTGTTCTTCCGTCGAATCTGCCGAATAGAGTGCGGTCTCTTGTGCCTTTCTCGAAAACCTTTCGAAGAAGAAACTCGAGACGGGTATCGTACCAAGCCCTGGGTGCTTGTTTTAACCCGTATAGAGCCTTTCTGAGTCTATATACTTGATGTCCCTGCTGAAAGCCGGGCGGTTGTTCCACATAGACTTCTTCTTTCAGCACGCCATTCAGGAAAGCAGACTTCACATCCATTTGATAAACTCTGAATCGTTGATGTGTTGCGTAGGCCAGGAATAGTCTGATTGCCTCCAATCTTGCAACCGGAGCGAACGTCTCATCGAAATCTATCCCTTCGGCTTGACAAGTAGCCTTTTAGCCACGAGTCTTGCTTTGTTCCTTACTATAACGTTGTTTTCATCTCGCTTGTTTTTGAAGACCCATTTAGTTCCAATAACATGTTGATGCCGGGGTCTGTCTACAAGCTCCCATACTTCGTTTCTTGTGAACTAATTCAGCTCCTCCTGCATAGCAATGATCCAGTCAGCATCTTTCAGTGCATCCTCAATGGTCTGAGGCTCTTCAGTAGACAAGAAGCAGGAAAATAATGCGCTTTCTCCTTGACAGAATCTGGATCTTGTCTTGACATTTGCTGAAGGATCTCCAATGATTAAATCAGCAGTGTGAGCATCGAGCCACGATCTACGATGTTTCAACTCTTCATTTGAAACTTGTTCAACACAGATAGTAGGTGAGTTAGGCATTTCAGTTGTACTATTCTGAGATTGAAGTAATTCAGTAACAAGAGTATGGTCTACTGAGTCACCGCGTTCAGGGGCATTCAGCTCAGGAACATTACTAGACGTTCCCCCCCCGAGGTGTTGCTCTCGGTAGTGTTGGTCTCGGTTACCTCAACGGTTTCTTCATCGACCCGAGTTACCCGGGATTGATTCTGCTCGGGAGAATCAATCGCTGCCACTACTTGCTCACCGGTTGAGATTCGATAGATTTGTCTTCAATTTCTTCGTCCGAATCATCATCCCAACATAGCCGGATCTTTTCGATTTGTCTTTTAAGCTTAGATCCCGTAGCCGCTTACCGATGTCCTCGGATTCGGAATTTGAGTTATTGCTCCCGTCTTCGTAGCAAACTCGTTAAAAACAACATGAGGGCTTTCCTCCACGCAAAGAGTCCGATAGTTGAATACTCGAAAGCTTTGTCTGACCCGAGAGTATCCTAAGAATACTCCCTGATCTGACTTGCTATCAAAAGTCTTCAGCTGATCTTTCCCATTATTGTGGATAAAGCATGGACAACCAAAAATATGGAAATAAGATAGAGAAGGCTTCCTGCCGTTCTATAGTTCATATGGTGTCCGCTTATCTTTGCTTTGTCGAGAGAGATCTATTCTCGAGTATAACATGCAGTATCAGTAGCTTCTGCCCAGAATTTGGTTGGGAGTCCTGAGTCTACGAGTAGAGTCCTAGCTGCCTCTTTTAGAGTCATGTTCTTTCGTTCAGCAACGCCATTCTGCTGAGGTGTGCGTGCAGCTGAAGTCTCATGCTCTATTCCTTCTGCTTTGCAGAACTCCTTTACCATGGAATTAAGGAATTCAGTTCCTCTGTCTGAACGTATTTTTCTGATCATGGTGTTTCTTCTCGACACGGAGCTTTTTCGAAAGCGTTGTGAACTCGGTTTTGACGTCGACTTGTTGGCAATGAATATGACCCATGTATAGCGCGAGTAGTCATCTATGACCACTAATGCATATTTTCTGCCTCTGATCGTCACTGGGGAGACTGGACCGAACAAATCCATATGTAGCAGTTGAAGGATTCCATCCGTGGAAGGCGATGGAACAGGAGGATTTTGATTCCTTGTTTGCTTTCCCTTCAGACATGCTTCACACTGGGTGTCTTTGCTGAATACTTCATTCGGCAGTCCCCTTGCTAGAGTGTTTCTTGCAAGGTTGTTGAGCGTCTTAAAGTTGAGATGGCCGAGTCTTCGTGCCCATAGCCACCCCGTGCGGTTGTCATTCTTCGCCAATAAGCAAGCTTCGTGTTCACCGAGTTCCGATCGGCCACATATATGTTCCTTCTGCGCGAACCTGATAACACTGTTTTCCCTGTGGATTTATCAATAACATCACAGAAACCAACGTCAAATATCACTCTATTTGAGTTATCACAAAATTGACTAATAGAGAGAAGATTATGCTGAAGTCCTTCAACATATGATACTCTTGGAACGTTGGCAGTTCCAATGCTGAGTGTTCCATATCCTCTGGTATAGCCTTTTGCATTGTCTCCGAACTCAATTCGGGTCCTTCTTCAGTGATATAATTCTTCAGTAGACTCCTTTGGTATGTCATGTGTCTTGAGCATCCGTTGTCCACATACCATGGGTCTTTACGCACCTGCAAAACAAAATTATATTCAGGTACCCTTTATTTTTGATTTTGGGTCCTTAGATGTTAGTTTTAGTAACCCAAATCTGTCTAACAACCCTGGTGGTTTCAGACATTTTCTTTCCATTGGAGTCAACATATCTGACCACTGGACTGGTCACGGTCGACTTCTGAGGCTTCTGAGGTTCAGGAGTCCTGATCTTCTGAGTTGGTGGACTGCTGACCTTTGCCTTCTGTGCGGCCTTTTTCTTCTTCTGACCTTTGGAGCCTCTTCGGACTATAGGTTCATAATAATATGATCCATACTGAGCAGGATGCGTCAGCTTCGGAGGTCCATACTGATCTGCCAAGCTTGATTTGCTGGTTCCCCCTTGACTGAACTGGGGTTTCTTGGCATTGATCTTCTTGTCAGAATGCTGATGTGTGGGATGAGGTGCTTTCATCTTCTCGTTTGTTCGTTGCTAGGGGGTTCAAGATATCTGCGTTGATAGTCTCCCCTCGAACAAATCTATCGCCAAGCCGTACTACCGAGTGTATTGGGCGTAGAGGAGAAGCTCCTGGGATCGAATCCAAGTCCTTCCTTGCGGTGCTTTGGCTTATTGCTTGCTAGCATAGCCTCTAATTTCTTCTCTCGCGCCCATATACCTCTCGGTCATCGTGTTCCTCCGGACATCATCACTTTTCTTCGGTGCGTCGTGCTCGGTCTGAAGTCCTGACAGTTCTTGCTTCAGTAGACTCAGTTCAGTATCTTTCTGATTCAAGTCATTGGTCAAGACTGAAATCCGATCTTCTTGATGCTGAGACTTGGCCATCAGAGAGTTTATCTCCTCCCTAAGTCTCAACACAAGTCCTTCGGCCTCAGTAACAACCTGACTCTCCTGAGAAAGTCTCTGATTCTCCACTTTCAGGGTATCCAACTCCTGAAGAGTCTTACTGAGCTGCAGACTCATCTGAATTTGTTCATCTAGTAGATCTTCATATGCGGTCGAGATGTCCAAATTCCCATCTACACCTGAAATAGTGTCGTGTGTGCAGTGTGAAGAGGAGTTAACTAGGTTCATGAGAATTTACCTCATCCTCTTCGCCTGCCATCATGCACATTTCAGTTGATTCATCTGCTTCATGCTCTAAGGCCATGAAAGCTGCTTCATCGTCAGATGAATCCATGAAGGAGTCGATCTCTTCTGAGTCGTCTGAGATTTCGCCAGCTATGTAGGATTGTCTTTTCTGGGCGAATTTCTCTCTCCTTGCCTTGCGTGCTGCGCGTTCAGCACTACTGAGCTCAGGACAATCATACTGATAATGTCCCGGCTTCTTGCAGTTGTAGCAAGAGATGACTTTTTCTTCTTTGGTTACACTATCCCTTGAGGGTGCTGAGTCATCTTTCTTTCTGCATTCAGAAGATTGAGTATCAGGAGCACGTTTAGGTGTATATTCTGACTTACCTTTTGTATCTCGGTATGCTTTGGTCAGTTTTCTACACCTTTCTTTCTCCTTCCGATACTTTATCGCGAGCGAAGCGCGTACTTCCGAGCTAGACTTCCTTCTTGTAGGTCGGTGAGTGAAGGCTCGGTCTTGCTCGTCGTCTTGCTCGTAGCGGGAGATGCTTTGGCTTGACCGTAGCTTTGAAAGCATGGTCAATCTTCGTATCGCCTTCAGCTCTCGGCTTTCTTTGAGGTCCGTCGAACTCATACTCCTGCTCTCGCTCGTAATTCTAAAAAAGATATGGTCAGGAGACACAGCATCTAAATCAGAATGTCGCAATAAAGTGGCAAAAGGTGTCCAGTGTCCGTCCGGTAGTGCCCTCAGGATCTTCAGATTCATTTCTCGGTTGCTGAATGTCTTTCCTAGCCCATTGATAGAATTCATCAGATTGGTAAATCTGACGTTTAGATCTTTGATTTTGTCCCCGGGCATGAGAGACAAGCTTTCCAGCTTTTGGAGTTCCAGCACTAATTTGTTGGCTTTAATCTTCCGAGTCCCTCGACTCGGTAGCGCAAGAGCATCCCGGAGTTCTTTAGCGAGCTTGCATTCCCGAACCCCGCCAAGATAAGAATCACTAAGGGTGGTTAGTATAGCATTCCCGGCGACTCGATCTAGATTGTGAAGCTTCTTCTCTTCGGGAGTGAAGAGACTTCGTCTTTGGGGATCTTCTTCCCGGGCCACCATTCCTCCTCCTTGAGCTTGGTCCCGAGTCACGACACTATCAATCATAGGAACGATAGGTCCATCTTCAAGCACTTCGGTCATACTCACATGGAGGGATGTCGGATGAGCTTCCATCCCGACTCGCCATACTCCGTAGTTCTCCACCGAGAACATAGGTACCATCCTTATACCCGACATATCAGCCATGAAGAATAATGATATGAATGTAGAGTGATATGCGGTGAAAAACGCTTTCCCTCGGATCCGTTCGAATGGACCAGCCTCAAAGATAACAAGAGTCAAAGAACAACCAGACTCGATACCAATTGTTGGTCCCGTGAGTGAGTTCGGGTGTAGAGGGGGGGGTGAATACACCCGAATCCAAATTTCTCAACTTTCGAACACGAACAAATCCTATTCGGGAAGGTGCCGCATCGAAATAGTTCGGCGAGACTGCATAACCGTTCGAATTGTGTTAAAGGCTAAAAGAGTACCGACTCACCGAGATCCGCTAACCGACTAGGTCGAATTCGGATCGATCGGTGAGAGTTCAGGTGTGCGGAATTGTGTAGGCCCAAATCAATTTTAATGAGGAAAACGTTTTATGCAAGTCTCGGTTCGGTAGATAAGAAGTTCGAATACCGAGACGGTTAAATCGATTTTAAATATGATGTTCGGTATGCACGAAAAATCAATGAAACAAGTAAGTAAACGACACGAGATATTTTTAAAGTGGTTCGGATATCAACAATCCTACGTCCACTGTCCCGATAGATCGGAGGCTATTTATTATACCGAGTTAGTCTCGGTCGGCTTGTCTGTACACCGGACAAAGCCGTGGCTTGGGGATTATACTCGAGCAAGTCCCGGTTTACAATTCTATCAAACTTTAAGTGTTTGACAAACTTCTCCAACAATGAAGGAGTCCTTATACAATAAGGATTGGGTTCAAATGTGAACTCCTTCGTCTAAGCTATGGATATAACAAGTGAGCTTAGGGTTAGAGGGATAAGGAACGAGAATGTAGCTATCTGGAGCGACGAACACCGAGGGTTTAGCTATAGGTTCGTGTCGGTCGCTTGGATACTAGAAGCTTATGTCGGTTTAGCTTGGTTCCTTTTGAAATGGATGTAGTCTTTCGCGGGAGATAACTCGGTTGATTCTTGCGGAAGACTTAGTCGTTAATTTCGCTCGTTTGAATGCTCTCTCGTGTTCTAAGTGCGCGCATTCGTTCATTGTTTAAATCTTGAATGATCCCTCTATTTATAGAGTGGAGAGAAGAATAGATCCGTTGGAGACGATCTTCTTCTTTTTCCCTCTTTTGTGGTAGCAAACGGCTCTTTTGTGTAGTAGGTACAAGTGCTTTTCCCACCTTTTTAGGTAAAAGGTTGATCGCAACTTTAGCGGGTGAGACGACACGTGTTTGCTTGTCATTCGTCGGGGTGGATGGAGTGGTTGAGACAAAGACAAACTTCGAGACAGATCGAAGCCGACTTCTCTCTTCCTCGTACATGATAATGCTGATTGTCTTTCAAAAGATTCTGACAGTCCTGAAGACTATCTGCCGTTGCTGAGCCTGACCTTGTATTCAGTAGATAGACTGCTGAGATAGGTCTACTGAAGATCAGCTCTGAGTCCAGTGAACTACTCCCGCCGAGTTCGGTTCAACCGACTCTCTCGCATATCTTGCTCTCGCCGAGTCCAAGTATTCACTGAGTCTTCTACACTGGTGCTGAGGCAGGTAAGCTACTGAGCCCTTGACCAGGAGCAGAGTGTCTACTAAGTCTGAAACCTCAGAGACAAATACGAATACAAAGGAATGGTTCACCAATCAGATAGGGTTTTGGGATCTTCAAATCTTCTCAACAGTTCAGAGCACGAGGCTACTGAGCGTGATTCAGTATAGAAGATAGAATCATTTCCCACAAGTATGATCATGCTGAGGATTGAATCATCACCCAACATTAGTTAATCTAAATTTAGTTAATTTTCTATTTAAATAAAAAAACTTGAAAAAAAAGTTAATTCAAAAAATTATTTGAAAAATAGTTAAAAATTAATTTACAATTGGATGAATTGGTCTCTAAAATTATTATTAGTTAATTTTTTATTTTTAATTAAATTTTTTTGTTACCAAAAATATTATTTGAAAAAAAATATTATTTGGAAAAAATTTATTTTTTTCAAAAATAATTATAATTTTAAAAATAATTTTTTAAAAAAATTTCAAATTTAATTTAAAAATTGAATGAATTGGTCCCTGAAACTTTTATTCCGTAAATACCCCTATAACTAACAGTTGACTAACTTAAAATTTAACAGAAATACCAATTTATCCAAACTAACAAACATTGGAGACCAATAAACTAAAAATAAAATATTAGGGACCAATTCATCCAAATTGGCAAACATTGGGGACCATTTGTGTAAATTTGCCTAAAAAATATTCCATATATAATTATTGGTTAAAATTGTGGTGGCTTTAATGTGTAATATTGAGAAATACATAGATATTATTGCAAAAGTAGAAATATATAAAAATATTCATTTTTAGGGTGAATTTGAGGTTGTGGGTTAGAGTGAGATTAGTGTATTTGATGCTATAGAAACTGCAAAATTGTGTTAAAAAATAGAGGTTTTTGAAAATGCTCTAAATAATACATAAAAAACAATTTCGAAACTCCTTTTACATCTCTTACGAATTTATCTAATTAGTTTCTTATATTTATTTTGGTTAGTACGGATGATATTTATGACGATACAATTCACTTTGGCATAAATCGTATACGAGGAATTACATTAATTGAACTTTCCTATTAAAATATAAATCGTTCCATATTAATATTAATCTATATTTGGGCTGTAATCACTAAAAATATTCTACAGGCATTCAGCAAAACCGAAGCATGTCGTCTTCTTTCGCCTATTCCTTCGATCAATACGGTGGTGATTCGCCGTTCGCCACAGAGACTCACTCGTTTGACGACGGCTACTTCGCTCCTGATTTTTCCAACGTTAATCCTACCGTCTCCGGCGGAGAATTCATTTCTTATCCGGCGTATTTCTCGTCGGAAACAAGCCCGATTCTTCCGCCGCCAGCGGTGATGGAACATCATGAGTGTTTTGCACTTAGAGAATGGAGAAGGTCATATCTTTCTTTCTTTTAATTTTTTTTTTTCTGATAAGCGGATTTAAAATGTGTTTCTCGTGGTTTTGTGTTTGTCATCGTTGTAGTAGTGAATTTCAATTCTGCATTTTAGTTTTTGCAATCGAGCATGGACCAAGAGTTGAGATTTTTGTATTGCTACTTTCATTTTAAATTTTGTGATGGAAAAATCTTTTTATTGGACAAAAAATTATAGGAATATTTTATACTCTTACATTACATCTGTCTATAGAAAGGAAATTCAGATTGCTTTGTGACCACAGAATACGAAGGTCGTGGTTTGGGTAAAATATGGTGTCTTTGCAATTTATGGGTGTGTGATTCATAGAGCTCGTTTGTTTTCTTCATTCTGATCATATTCTTTGTCAAATCTAATTGGTGGTTGTATGATGATGATCTATGGGATCCAAATCCAGTAATTTGTTTCCAAATGGATCGAAGCTGTTGAATGGGTTTTGGATTCAGAAAGTTCTAAGTTAGTGTTGTAATTTATATTTTATACTCCACTTGCAAAGCATTTTATGTGGTGTTGGTTATTCAGTTTTTGGCTTAAAGAGTTGGTGCGCTTTATCTAATAAGTAAACATCCCTGATCTGTAAAGCATGCATTGCTAACACTCACAATCAAAGTTCCAAATTGGTATGTTTGCTTGGTGAACAGACAGAATACAATTCGGTTAGAGGAGAAGGAGAAAAGAGAGAAGGAACTGTTGAGCCAGATAATTCTTCAAGCTGATAAGTACAAAGTTGAGTTTCACAGAAAGAGGCAAGCTCGTTGTGAATCCATCAAAGTGGTCAATCGCGAAAAGGAGCAGGTGAGAACAATGGCAAGATAACTATTTAAAACGAAATTGTGTTGATTGCTTAGTTTTGTTTGTAGATATGAGGCATGTATTACTAGTTTTTACCTAACAGCTTCTAGCTCACTAGTCTTGATTGTTGATATCTTTTCTTTTCTGTAATGCCACCGTTACTATGTTGGCTCAGTTGTGAATTTTGGTGGAGTGAACCCGCTTTTCCATATCCCAATTTGTACTCGTGTATATCTGGTTGACATCGTTTTACTAAAGCAAATGGTAGAATATGCAGATGTTAATGCTTGATTGGTATTCTTGTTGATGGAAGTTTTCCAAAATGCATTGTTGGCTCAATCATTTCACACTATATTGAGTTTATTAGTCAAACAGTTGTAACAATTTTTATCTGTTTTTCATTAGGCATTTGTTGCTATCCAAGAGAAGTTCCATGGCGAAGCTGATAAGGATTATTGGAAATCTATAGCAGAGATGATCCCTAAGGACGTTCCTGCAATAGAGAAGAGAAAATTCAAGAAAGAGCAGGGGAAGAAGGCGTCGACTGTGGTTGTTCAAGGACCTAAACCTGGGAAACCCACTGACTTATCCAGAATGCGCCAAATACTACTCATGCTCAAACATAACACCCCTCCCCACCTCAACCTGTCTCCTACACCACCAGATGAAAATACATCAGCAGCCGTTGCTTAGCCCAAGTTGCTTTTCTACTCTTACTATGTAGAAGAACATGGTCATTAGACTTGGAACCATGTTAAACGACTTGTTCTAGATAAATTTTATCAATATACTTGACTTGTGGCTCCACACCTCGGTTTACTTCAAACTCACAAGTACTTTATATTCATACTACATTTAGCTGTTTATTAGTAAACATGAGAGAGAGAAAGGGAGAGAGATAATCAAGTTTGACACCTTCGGATTAGCTTTGAAGAAATTAGAGGTTATGAATCTGTCAATAATATGTGCTACATTCCACTGCCCAACAAACAACAAACTGGAACACATCAGTGCGAAACCAGTTGATACAGATAATACACAAGATAGCACACTAGAGGATCTACTTTAACATACAAAGACAGCTCTCCAGTTTTTTCCTCTTTTTTTTCTAGAAGGGGTCATGTCTCACTTGTTACTCTTGCGTGCTAGTAGTGGCTCAGTAGGAAGTGGATGTGTCAAACAGAAAGTCACCTGCCACGTAAGCTGGCTGGAGATCGAATACCCTTATCACTGCTCACATCCTCATATACTTCAGGTCCATCTAAGCAAAGGGCATTGTTGTTGACACTCATTTCGGAACTGGCATTACTACTTGTCGCAAGCGGAGAGTCTGAGACACTGGTTGTGTTTCTTCCAGAACGCGATCTCACACTATACATGGAGGATGCAGGGATATTGGTCATAAGGGGCCTTAGATTGCCAGGAATAGTCCGCCTTATATCCTGCACAAGGCAAGAGTTATACATTGGAATTCTATGAAAGAAGCCTACTATCCAGCAACATGCTGTTGAAAAGATGCAAACAATGAAGATGAGTTTAGTAACTTACCATATGTCGTATCGCCATATCTAGGGATTTCTTTGAAAGGGTTCTTCCAAACCCTGCACTGTCCGGTGATGAAGACTTTCCAGATAAGTTGCTGTGGGGCGAATGTTTATTGTCTTGCTTGGGAGGGGCTAGTTTCCTCATATTTATCACCCTTTCCACCATTTTAGTTCCAACTAAAGCCGGGCTCACGTTGTCATTAGCCTTAGCATGCAACCGACTTGCTGCAGGAACAGGCACAGAGCTTCCACTGTTATGCATCATCCCATTCGGAGGTCTTCCTCTTGCTGGGGAGCAAGATTGTCGTCTAATCCTTCCATTTGAAACTGGTTCAATTGATGATGACCGAGAACTTGGTGCACCAGGTCTACCTCTAGTGGCTGAAGGTGGCCGGTCAGACACAGATGTCCTTAGATTTGGTGGAGCATCAAGAGAAAACCCAGGCATCTCTGAAGGCTTCCATGGTCTAGGTCTGACATTTGGAGAACTTGGGCGTGACGGCATGGGAATTTTTGCAGCAGTAGAAACTGGCCTGGAAACTGAAGAGAGAGTAGGGGACTTCGACAAAACAGCAGGCGTTTTTGTAGCAGAGGATGACATCGGTCTACGAGTAGGAGTAGAGGCTCTGGATGTTGGCTTAGATGCTGGTATGGAGGCTCTGCTTGTTGGTGTTGAGGATCTTACAGTAGACCTTGCTGTTGGGGTGGAAGATCTCGGAGGAGCTGCAGGCTTTGCTGAAGACAACGTGGGGCGAGTAGGAGTTGCAGATCTTGAAGGTTTTGATGTTGTGGTTGATGTTACTTTAGATGTGGTGTTTGAGGTAGTTTTAACTGATGCGGTCAATGCAGGCTTATTTGATGTCAAGGTCAAGGTGGATCTAGATGATGAGCTCACAGTTGGACGACCAGTCGGTGTTACAGGTCTTGACCCAGGACCACCAGAAGAAGATGGGCGGCGAAGTCCTCCAGTTGAAGTATTCATGCCAGGAGATGAGACTAGCTGTCTTGATGAACTGCTCCTAGCAGCAGGCTCTGGCTGGGCATTGGCTAGCTTTGCTCGCAGAAATAAGTTGGAGATAAAGTTAAATTAACAATTAAAGAAATTACACACACATATATTGTAGATAAATTCAATGTGGCTAGAACAAGCTCACGAGGCATGCACAGAAATAAAGTTGAAAAGCGAAGCTATCTCTAATCCAATTCAACTGATCCAGCAGATGGACAAAACAAAAATATACAATAGAGATCAGATAATAACTTCAAGAATAAAAATATGAATCAGTTATCAAATTTTTGTTGCAACAGAAGGCAGAGCAACTATCTGAAGAAATGAAGTGTTGAACTAAGTTCTAAAACACTAAAATATTATTTCGTTTATGCGGATCATGTTCCGTAATCAGCTGATGAAGCTGTATGAGTATGATGGAAAATAAAGTTAATCTCTTCAACTAAATAAGCAGTAGGTAGGCTGAATCACATCAAGCTACATCCCCTCCATACAGAGCATGATGATGGCAGCTCACTATATCTCATCATTTAGGCCAGTTACAAGAAGCCATATATAGTTCAATTGTACAGTAATGCTCTGAGTAGTTACTCCCTCAATCTGAGATATTTAGTTCAATTTGGCCTCTCATGCAGATCAAGAATTATTCGGGTAACGAGTTATTTAACTAAACTTCATGTGTCACCCTTATCTATTGAAGATTGGGTGTTTAAATTTTAATTGTTTTCAAGAACACACGAGGGAAATTGTAAGTGGTTAATAAAACGATACTAAATGCAGTGATGAGACTATATAATTGGAACCCCCACCATAGAATGTTAGACTAATTATTTTGGATAGATTGAGTATCAAACTTCATTGCAGCCAAGGCTGCATTAGACAGTTTCCTGTCATCGCTGAAGCAGAATTTTACTCTACCCATCTCAATTAAATGGTAATGACAGCACAGATGATCAAATACACAGATTTAACTTACTCTAGACTTAAGAGCTGTAGGGCGAGCTTTTGGTGTGCCCAGCTGGCTCATGACAGCTTTTTGTGACTCCATTTCCAGTGAAGGAAAAAGTGGGGTACCAGGAGGTGTTAGAAGCCTGAAAATACACAAGTACACATAACTGGGATCAGAGGAACACAAAAGATTTGACATCTTAAGAAAACCTGAACAGAGATATTACAAACACCAAAACACACTTCAAGTTCCATTTTGAAGTAAAAGAAATGTATCATTCCAACATATGCTAAATCATCTCCTAAATCCAGAGGCGTTCAAGAACTCATTCTTCTTGGTGAATAATCACAGCAGCAGCTAAAATATATCAGAAAAACAGACAGACTAAACAAAATCAACGATGGAGTTGATTCTGTGGTAACCATTGTCAGACTAGTCCTGTTTATAATCTCCCAAGAAAAAGGACATGCACTGGAGCAAAACTATAAACATGGTTATCTCAGTCAACACTGATCATTTTCTAGCAGAAATATCGGCACATGAGCAAACTTTTCTGGCAAGCAGAATCATCAGCAGTAGGCCACACTCAGCTTTTTCATTATATTCATCAGAGCATATTTTACCATCATGAATTATGTACTAATGAACAAAAGAACTTATCAATTACAAGTATAAATAAACATGTGAGAGACATGAATGATCAAATGATTACAGTTAAGAAAATTATAGAACTAACAAGTACCAACAAGAGTTTCCAATAAAGTAACGGCATGCATTATTTTTATGTTATATATTACACGAGAAATATCTGAAGGAATTGTGCATATAAACTGCAGAATGAGGACTCGTGATATTCTATTTGTCACAAATTGATCCTACGTTTATGTCACTCCAGATAACCACAAACAAAAAACTGTTGACTGCATCTATAATCAAGTGAAAGAACATATTGCTAAATTAGCAAATTAATTAAGAGAATATATTATAAGAATGAAGAAGAAGCGCAGAAACTTCAAAGATGGGCAAGCATTATCTCTTACACAGTTTTCATCATAATAATGTAGACTATACGTTCCTTGAGATTCAACTACAAAAATAGTTCGGCAATTTTTAACCCTTTCAAATAAGTAGCTTTAAACTTCACCGACATAGGACACAATTACACATAAGTTACATACTACCACTCAAAAGAAGTTCCAAATACATTAAAATGCAAGAAGTCCAATTACCAGTCATAATCATTTTTATCATTGTCAGAATTTAGAAACTCATCAGCACCATTCTTCCGGATCGGAGCAGTGGTGGTACCAGAAGTTATATTAAATATTGGAGAACTACCAGACCTTGGTCCTGCAAATAGGATAATAGATGAAAACAAAATAATTACTTAAATTCAAAATCCATACTCGCAAAAATGTAAGAAAAATGAGAAGCAAATAACAAAATAAGCACCGAATGTATAAAATACCAAGCAAAAACGCTTATACCCAAATGCTCTTTCGACCCCATAGGCCATCATAGACGTCATCAAGATAGAAAATAATCAAAAATAAAATCTACCAAATAGATTCACCAAATCAAACTAATCAAGAAACACCTAACCTTCAATAAGTCGCAACAGAACCACCAAAGAGAATACAAAAACATATTTTCAACAGAAATTTAAACACTGTAAACTAAAATTTCTAATTAGTAATTACCAAGTGGAGCGTCAAACTCGTCAGAGTTCTGAAGAAGAAGAAGATCGTTCCTTTCCTTCTCGCGCCTCCGCATTTCCCGAAACAACGCCAGGTCCTCATCTTTGTTATCCTTCAATCTCAGGCTCCCCAATTGCCTCCTCTCCGGAGCCCTAAAACTCCGGTTCATCTCGAAATACAAATTAAATACAAGACTATACCAGTTATTTTAAACCCTAATCAGCCCATTCATATTCCATTTTCCACGAATTAGCAAACCCTGGGTTCTCCTCGAGCTCAGAAGACGCTCAATCTTCAGGAACAAAACACGTCCACAGATCGAGGGCCAAACTTAAACACCTGGACCAATTCACACAAAAAATCAGCTCAGAATCCTCCACATTTCAAATGTATTAATAAAAGCACCAAATTTCCGGCATTTATCCACAAAAAATACCGATAAAACCTAGAGAGAGAGAAACACCAACACACAAAAAACATCTCTCCGTGCAAAAATGTCAGAAACCACTTTAAATGCAGAGAGAGAAAGTGAGGGGAGAAAATGCGAGACTCGCACCAGGGATCTCCGAAACATACAACCTCCACAGCAGGCCTCAAATGTACAACTACAAACACCGGTTTAACTGATAGATCTCAGATCACCGGAACATTCGAGAAAAAACAAACTCCAGAATTTTCTTCGTTTTTGCTCTATAACATCCTGCAACCAGACAGTGGGTGAGTCGAAGGGGAGATTTGAAGGAGATCGAGAAGCGAGTGGCAGACGGTGCAATTCGAGGGAAAATTGGTGGCTGAATGGGAAGATTGGGGTTTTTATTCAATTGGTACTGCCCACCGGGTAATAATTATCAAATTTCTTCAGCTGGGGAGAAAGGGCATCCGGTGGAGCAGTTTTTTATTGGTGAAATATTGCTATATATATTATTTTTTATTGCTAATTTATAATATATGCAATATTAGAAAACATTTACCCAATACTTGAATAAATATAAAGAGTACAACTCGACTAACCTATAGATAATAGATGATACTATATAATAATTCTAATATTTGTAACGTTGTATGATACGTTATTAAATCTTGAAATTAAATTTTAGGGTGTTAGCTAAATTTGGTGGTATGTCACGAGATAAGTTATGATGCATCCTTGATTGGAAATTAGAACTTGGAATAGATCCACTCTATCTTTTGGGATAAGTCCATGTGTTTTTTCATCATATTAATCTCTCATATTTTCTAGCTTTTTGTCATCTCATTAATTGTTTCAGATTTTTTGTCTACCTAACTACACTCGGCAACAATAGTTATTTGAATTGTAGTGGTATACTTATATTATGTATAAATTGCTTTTTTTTTAGTAACGGTATAGTTGAAATAATTGTCATGCAGAAAATGTCATATATAAAATTTTATCGTCTTTATGATTAAAACTGACTCACATTCTCTAAGTCCTATTACACAACGGTGAAATTTGCCCAATAAATACAGCTTATTTCCTTTGTCATATAAAATATAATATAGATTGCAATCTGTTTGCCATTTGCGACAATTTCAACCTCTAAAAATAGAACTTATAATTTTGATAACAACACAATTGATCCTAATAAGTCATCCACAAAAGGACTATTTTACCTTCTTTTTGGTCCGTCACGTGAATAAGGAGACTTCATTACCATGGTTCTCAAATATGGATTTTGTTGAAGTCTAACATACAATTCCTGGTTTTGTAATTTCATTTTATATATGATTTACAGACTACTATATAAAAATCGGTTGTATTTATCTTATTAATATTAATTGGGGTGAATATGATTTCTAAAATCTAAGAAGTTGATTGGAATAAATTATAAATTAAATAAAATAAAAACTAAGGAATTTGACATAGCATAAGGTTTTAAAAACACATGGCGATCACCATCATATACCAGCTTGACAGAAGAGAGATGATTTCTGAGTAAAACACAATTTTGAATGTTGGGTCATAATTTGATGTAGTCCAAACAAGGGTCAAAATAGTTGCTTATTTTGGTGTTCATCTCAGATTCTTTTCAGTATTTTTTTTCTCCCATAAATTATGAAAATCAAGAATTTATTGCTTTACACCAATTTAGGTCCACATTCATAGAAAAGGATGTTGATAAATACTAGTGACTATTGTAGAGGTCTTGAATTGAAAAAATAGATGAGAATTTAATCCAGCTGGAACCGGTCAACTAGCCAATAATTTATAAGGCTTGAAAGATTTCCAAACTTTGTTCTTGCTTAGGAATTGATTATGTTTATCATTGTAATAATAATATCAATCACTCAAAAGTTAATTATTTCGTATTTGGAGAATCATATTTTTTTCTATTATTGAAGTATAACAAGAACATGTAATGGTTAGTGAAGTAATTAAAGACGTGTTGTTTTTTCTGATAGAAAAAAAATATTATGTAGAAAATAGCACAAGGCAATGCTTTTATGTATTAAGTTACGAACTTCTTTCACTCGGCCACAACGATCAAACAAACCGGATCCAAAGGACAAAATATTGTCCTAAGGCAGGGAGCATCTCCAACAAAGGTGGTATTGTGGCGTACTGGTTTTTATCATGAAAGAACACTCCAACAATCTGCGGCAACTGACAACATATAGGCGTTGCAGGAAATCAACACGGTAAGACTACTGGGACCCTATTCACACATAGGGTAGTCTTACAATTTTTTTCCTTTTATTGTTTTGTTTTCTTTTTATAAAATAGTGATATATTTAATTAATATAATTTATGTTTTAATTTTTTTTCCTTAATTTGTTTTTATTTACTTTTTTTTCTTTTTTTAATTAATCTTTATTACATAAAAATAAAAATATAATAATGTAAAAACATAAAATTTAAAATAAGTTGTTACATAAATTAACAATAATATTAAATTTACACTAGCATAAAAATACAATAACGCTAAATTAAGGAGACCAAGTAATCTAGTAAGCTCCAAAACTATTATCCGAGCCTCCAAAGTCGCTTCTGGATTCTCCGACGTCACTTCCAGGTCCTCCAAAATCTGAAAAATCACCTCCAACGCTTGACTGTACTTGTCTTTTGATAATTATTTTATCTTGTTCATTCTTGAAGTAATTTCGCAGAATAGGATCAGAAATGTTGTCGGTATCTATTATTAAAATCTTATTATCTGATTCTCACCTTTGAAAAGCAAGAGCTCTATTATTTGTTTCAGTAGCTTTGTTCTTTGCTTCAATCTTCTGCATTTGTAATAGCAAAAGATTCTCTCTTCTTGCGGATGAGTTCTCCATTAATTCTCCAATTCTCTTATTTTCTTGTTCGATTGCTTTCAAAACACCTGGCATATCTTCATGATTTTTTCTTTTATTTTTTATTTTTTTAACACCATCTAGACGTTGTGATGGTCCAGCATCACTTAAATTGATATTAAAGGAGGAAGGCAACAATTCAGGTGAGATAGGAAATTATGGTGGAGTGTCTGATCGGAAGGAAGACCTTTGTTTTCGAGAGCTTTGTGGATTGCAATTAAATTTTGCAAAATCTTTCATAATAGGCCACACATGCTTGAACTTAAATCATTTTGAAAATTTATCATCGTCTGTCATCATTTGTTTGGATGAGTAAGCTGCATAATTAATAAAATGTGTTATATTTAGTAAAAGAAATAAAAAACATCAAACCCAATAAAATGACTCGTCCTTACAATATCATGTTCAAAAGCTCCGTTTGGATTGAGAGCTTCCATATGTTTTTATTATTAGATTAATAGTAAAAATTATCAAAATAATATTGTTTTCCCTGTAGATTTGTCAACAACATCACAGAAACCGGCGTCAAAGATAACTCTATTCAGATTGTCACAGAATTGACTGACAGAAAGGAGATTATGTTGAAGTCCTTCAACATAAGTTACTCTGGAACTGAAGCAGTCCCAATATTCAGTGTTCCATATCCCCTTGTGTAGCCTTTTGAGTTGTCACCAAACTCAATTCTGGGACCATCCTCTTGTACGTAGTTGGTCAGCAGGCTCTTTTGATAGGTCATGTGTCTCGAGCAGCCGTTGTCCACTATCCAAGGGTCCTTATCACCTGCAAAACAGAAACAGTTTTAGGTACCCTTTGGTTCAGTTTGGGTCCTTAGGTGTTAGTGGGTGATTTCGGAACCCAGATCTGTCTCGGGACCTTAGAAGTCTAAGACTTCTTCTTCTGAACCTTGTCAGCTTTCTTCTCCACAGGACTTGGAGATACTGACTTTCTGGCTGTTTTGGGTTCAGGAGCTTTATTCTTCTTAGGCTGTGTGCTCCTCCTGACCGTGGGCTCATAATAGTATGAACCATACTGTGTTGGATGTTCATACAGTGGTTCACTGTACTGCTCTGCCCATCTGACCTTCTTGGTTCCCCCTGAGTTTGATCGTGGTGTCCTGGGGCTGGAACCTCTGGTCAGTAGCTTCTTATTGTTCGGCTGAGGTGCAATCATCTTCTGTTTATTCTTCGCCTGAGGTGTTGAGTCAGTAGCCTGAACCTTCCCTCTGACGAACCTATCAGCCAGCATTTCTGAGCTTTTTGATGTTGAAGTGGAAGCTTCATGAGTATAGCCAAGTCCTTCTTTCATGACAGTTGGTCTTTGAGCTCTAAGCATGCTTTCCAACTTCTCCTTAGCTCCTAGTGTTCGCTCACCCACCCTCGCAGACCTCATCACTTCTTTGAAGTGACTCATAATCCTTTTCAACTTCTGCGAGTTTCTGACTGAGTCGGGCTATTTCAGTATCTTTCTCAGAATTATCCTTGGTCAGAACTGATATCTGAGTCTCTTGAAGCTGAGACTTAGTCATAAGAGATTTAATCTCTTCCTTGAGTCTTACAACAAGATTCTCTAACTCAGTAGAGACCTGACAATCAGAAGAAAGTCTCTGATTTTCAGCCTTTACTTGTTCCAGTTCCTGAATGGTTCTGCTGAACTCTCTGCTCAGCTGAATCTGCTCCTCTAGTAGATCATCGTAGGCTTGTACTACATCTAGAGGTCCATCTGTGACCGAGCACGTGTCGTGTGTGCTATGTGAAGAAGAGGTTATATTAAGTTTAGAATTTACCTTAGCCTCTTCTCCGGCCATCAGACAGTACTCTGCAGTTGATTCAGGATATGTCTCTCCGACCTCAACGGCGACAAAAGCAGCTTCGTCTTCAGAAGAATACATGAATGTATCTTCCTCGATTAAGTCATTGGATATCTCTTCGGCTATGTAGGTCTGCCTCCTTCGGGCAAATTTCTCGCGTCTGGCCTGCCGTTCTGCTCTTTGAGCAGCTGAGAGTTCGGGACAATCGTACTGATAATGTCCCTCTTTCTTGCAGTTGTAACACATAGTCGACCTGCTGCTCTTTCCAGCTGAGTCATTGGATGGACTAGCAGCAGGCTCTGTGTTCCTACAATCAGTAGTTGATTTAGATTCTTCCCTTTTTCGATAATCTTTCTTACCTGAGGGAGAATCTCTGTGGTATTTCTTCAGCTTTCTGACTCTCTCCTTTTCTCTTTGATATTTGAGAGCCATCAGTGCTAGTTGGTCAGTGCCAGATGTCTCAGTGGACTTTGCTTCTGTCGTGGCTACTGCCTTGCTGGAAGAAATGGGTTTGACTCCAGTTTTGCTGACTGTTGCTTTAAAAGCATGGTCAATCTGTGTGTCAGCTGGAGCACTTGAACATCGTTGGGGTAGGCTGTGCTCAAATTCCTCCGTTTTTAGTTTTGAAAAGATAACATCAGGAGTTAGAGCATTAAGATCTGAGCGACGTAAATAAGTAGCAAAAGGAAGCCACTTCAGTCGAGGTAGTGCTTTCAGAATCTTTGTGTTCATCTCTTTATTGGTGAACGTCCTCCCCAGCCCGTTGATCACATTGATCTGATTTGTGAATCTGACGCTTAGCTCGTCAATGGTCTCGTTGGGCTCCATGGCAAGGGCATCGAACTTTTATAGCTCTAGTTCGAGCTTATTTTCCTTGATCTACGGGGTTCCTTGGCTCAGTACAGCCAGGGCGTCCCAAAGTTGTTTTGTCATCTTGCAGTCTTGCACCCTCCCGAGGTGTGAATTGCTGAGCGTAGTCAGGATTGCATTACGCGCAACTCGGTCGAGGTTGTGCAACTTTTTCTCTTCTGGCGTGAAGGCAGATTTATCTTTTGCAACTTTAGCACCAGTCTGAGCTCTCCTACTGACTTTAGTCAGCACTTGAAACTCAGTCGAAAACTTTAGTGCGGAATAGTGTGGGGCCCGGAGATTCGTCTCAGTTTGAAAATGTGATTTTCACAAGTCAAATAGTTTAGGCTAGTGGGCTTTATGAATACGTTTTATGCAAGATATGATTTTGTAATCAGTTTGTATGCAATGCAATAAAACAGTAAACAACACAAGCAATTTTTAACGTGGTTCGGATACGCAAGATCCTACGTCCATGGTCCTGCTGAACAGGAGGTCTTGTTGATTAATCTGAGCAAGCCTCAGCAAGGAATATGTGCACTGGACAGACCCTTCTAAGTTATAGTCCTTAGCGACTTTACAAATCAAACCGAGGTTTGAAGGGGAGGGGAATTTCTCCAACTAGAAGGAGTTCTTACAATAAGAACAATCACTAAAAGTGAACTCCTTCGAATTTCTAAGCTATAGATATGACGTTGAGCTTAGCTAGAGAAGAGGGATCTAAAGAACTCTAAAGAGAAGAACTAAGAGTATTCTATTGTGCAAGTTCTTCGCTGGATTATCTCTTGAATGCGCTAGAGTGTTTTGAAAGCTTGAGCGTTTTATCCCTTGATATCCCGTGCGTGGAGCTCGGAGATCCTTCTCTATTTATAGTTGTGACCTAGGCATATGTCTGTTGGAGACGACGACGTGTCACAAGCTTCCAAAGAAAACGGCCATAAGTTCGAATTGTTGCAGCAGAGTTGTTGATCACTGTATATGAGAGCAGCTTTAGTTGGTCAGAGCAGGTATTGCGTTGACGGCTTCTCATTGGTCGAGGTTTGTGGTAGGTGAGATGTGTCAGACATAGGTCTTCATCGGATTTGACTCTCACTCATCCTCGTATGATCTTCTGCTAACTTTCGAGTGAAGTTAATAGCTGGGTCATTTCTTGTCGGATACAGTGGACTTGAAGCAGTCTCTGTCTTCTTCGTATAAGTCGGCTGATAGGATATTCTACTGAGTGTAATCAGCTGTTGACTCCGAAGGTACTGAGCTTTGTAAGGTTCTTCAACTGATGTCTGTCAGCTAATAAAGTGTCTTCTACTGAGGCGAAGATCGGCTGATGACTTAAGAACATAAGCTCTTACAATAATGACGTGGGGTTCTGGAAAGTAACTTCCTACTGAAGATCAGTCCAACATTTTAACCCGTACAGGACATAGACACGAAAGATAGAAAATCAAAACAGTCTAGCCTATTACATCATCTAATCCTATTGACACTACACTACTGATATCAGCTGGGTTTTGGGATCTTCAATTCCATAGTACACTTACTACGATTTCCCCCAATATTATTTTAACCCGATAAACTGCTGAGTATCATCTACTGACTCATAACCCAACAAATGAGAACTGAGAACTAATTAGGTCCATTGATTTATTATAATCTATGGTTGTTATTAAATGAGGACTAAATTGATTAAATTCAATGTAATATATGCTAAAAGGTTATTAATGTAATTTCCGTAGCATATGTTAAGTAACGTATTTTTAGAAATTGGAATCGAATTGATTATTGTGTATTCACTTTTTAATTTCCTTGTTTAACTAATTTCCTAAAATAAATTCAATTATTGATATGCATTACATGATTAATGGTGATGACTGATGCATTAACTAATAAAAGTCATTGCAATCAATAATAATATTCAATCAAAATGATTCCAATTTCAGACTTATTTCAAATTGTATTGAACTAATTGATTAATTCGAATTAAATGAAGTATTATTTAGTATAAATTTATGCAATAATTACAATATGTTTATGCATTATTTCGCATATTTTGATGCATAATTATAATAGCTATATGCATTATTTCTTATATATTGATTCATCAATTAGAATACACAAATGCATAAAATATGTTAATGTAATATTATGATGTCGATGTGTAGTATTATTATGCACATGAAATAGTATGATGCATATGTGTAATATTATGATGCATATGAAATATTATGATGCATATGATTCATATGTGTAATATTATGATGCATATGAAATATTATAATGCATATGATGCCTATGTGTAATATTATGATGCATACGAAATATTGTTGAAATGCATTAAATTGTAAGTTAATCTTAATGCATTTAAACTAATAAAGTTATGCATTAATAAATGAGCATTTTTTAATCATAGTTATTACCTTTTTAATAATAATTAAAGTAAAAAAAAGTAATTCTCTTCCGTATTATTTTAATAATGATATCTAATTAAAATCTTTAATTGGTATAATGCATTAATTTTGACTAATGTTTGATTGAAGATACTACCCATCTTTCCTAATTTAAATGTGTAATAATATGCCAAATAATTGATTTTTACACAATCACCCTTACACAATTAAAGAAAATTAAAAAAATCTTAATTAATCTCTATATCTGATCGTTCATTCTTATAAGATCGGTAGTGGATAATGGTTCTTAGTTCTCATATAGAGTTTGGTTTTCATGTGAACCCTACCCATATATATATATATATATATATATATATATATATATATATATATATATATTTTTTTCTATCATTATATTTCCGCATTAGTTCTTATTTTCTCAACCAAAATATTTAACTGTATTATAATTATACTAACGACGTAGTTGATTGTATTATTTTTTATAATAATTTAGTTGTTAATTTGATATTTATATGTAAAATTATCTAATTTTTCGTTCGAGTTTTTTTTTGGTAGAATCGTAGGTAAATTGAAAACATAAATGTATACCCTCCCTGATGAAAAATCATGCATACGTCCTTGCGTGAATCACCTAAATTTCGCAAGTTTGTTTGAATTATATGATGATCACATTAACGCATAATGTATTATAAATTATGTAATATAATTTACCTTTTTATATGATTTGTAAAGTATTATACTGAAACATAATTGAATTTTGGCATGTAATAACTAATAACCTTATATAATTTACTTTTTCTTATACAATTTATATATTATTATAACAATTGTACGTAGTTCACTTGTCCCGTAAGAATCCCGCAATTCAAATGCTTTAAAGCAATAAGCCCATAGTTACCTTGGAAATATTCACAATCAAACACAAGCAACTTTGTCCAAATACCATATGAAGTTTTACTTAGGAGTAGATAATATAATAGACTAATAGTCAAGAGAAGCTCGACTCATTTACAATCTTAATTAGTTAGTATCAATATACCTATATTTTGCTACTTATTTCCTCCATCGACCAAACGAGTAATTAGCGAATACATAACATGTCTTAGCTCTTAAGTTTTATATTAAATAGTATTCTGTAAATTACACGTACACATACAGTATTGGAATATGAGGATAACCTAATTAATAGAATCAGCATCATGTTTAGGATTTAATTACTGGATAGAAAAATAAATATTTCACTAAGTCAATAATTGACGTATAGCAGTGAAGAATGTCGGAGACATTGACCTCTGTACAAGCCCAACTACTCTGTATTTTCCCCTTTCTTTAATCCTCCAGATTTATTTCTTAATACTATTTCTCACCTAACATTAGTCCCCACCATAATGATAAGAATTGAAGTTTTCTTTATGTCTAGTTTGCTCAGCACAACGATCGAGATTTACTCAGCTCGGTATCAAAGCGTAATGCATGGCGGGTTCACGAATAAAAAAAAAAGAATTGAAGTTATGTTCTAAAGGCGGTCAAAATAAGAAGAGTACTTGATCACATTCGGAATTGTATTTTAATAACGATTGTGGATTACTCGTTATAAAAAATAATAATAATAAGATTATGTTATTTATATCAACATATAGTTGTATTGACTAACAAAATTAAAAGAGCAATCGACCAAATTGGCGGGCGCTTCTACAAGTAAACTTTTACACGACCTAATCCTTTTTATTACGATGGAAAAAATCCACAATTATTATTTGGAATGCGTAATATTAATTGCTACTAACGTGTAATATTTTGAAAACTATGCCAAAATAAGTGAACCATACAATAGTAATAATGTGCAATGTATTCAACGTAAAAACTTGATATGGACCCACTTCCTTTTGGATTATATACAATATACTTGGAATATCATATAAGTATTAGCAAAAAACATGAAGCAATATGACTCAGATACAAGAAAATAGAAAACTCTGAGATAACATAACGGTTAATCTACTTAGTATGTGGTCGTCATAAATACAAAATCCACCAAAATTATGTATTAGGTTTCCTAATCATATTATACAACTATCAAATACTAATAAAGAAAAATAGAAAACTTCCATTTTTCTAAAAATATATCCGAGCCCATAACACTGATAGATATTCACTCTTTTTGTGTTGGGCTTGGCCCGACCCGCTGATATATTGGGTTTCCTGAAAAGGTTTAGAATTTCTCCTCTCCCCCGTTAAAGGGTTCGAATTTTGAATACCCTACACATTCTCATAAATATATTAATGAGATGATATTTATTCATATATATATATATATATAGTTAATAGAATTATTCTAGCTAGTATTGTATTACTCCCTCCTATTTTTAATGTAAGATGTTTTAGATTTTTAACATTTTGCAAAATGTATGATGTTTTATAATTTATTACCTTATTTACCCCTATTCATTTAATAATTTCTCTTTATTTCTTTGTTGAATATATTTTATAGTTTATCTCTTTCTCATTTATTCATCATTAATTAAGGTTAATTTAGGAATAAATGTTTTTTATTAATTAGTGTGCAAAATGATAGAAAATCATACAATAAAAATAGGAGGGAGTATTAATTATTTTTTTATAGATGCTATAAATTGATAATCTTTCCTAATGTATTTGTAATTTTTTTTTCTATTATTGAATTAAATATCAATATCAATTAAAATTAAATTACTTAAATTAAAATACACATATTACCATATGATTCATAAACAATATAACATGCCCCAATCGTGGAATAGAAAATTCTCACTATGAATAATCTCAATATGTGATTAAAAGATTCGAACATTAAAAAAAAAGGGCGAGTTTATAAAAACCACCAAATTTAATACCACTGGCTGATATCAACCATCTGAAATTTCCTAATCAATGACCGAGATTCATTCTAGTCTGTTTACTGTGAAAATTGAAAAGTCTACATGCTCCGGTTCCTATGTAGTGAGTCGAGAAAAGTCCTAATAAATAGGTCTATCTACTATGACAATGGTTTCTTAGAATAAATGTATATGCTATATACACCGTAACGGATTTTACTGAATGCGCACCAAAGACTGCGGGTTTCCCTACCGTAGCCAATCATCATACCAAAGAGCAAAAAAAAGAGAAAAATCCCATGCCATAGACAGTGGGCAAAAGTCGAAAATGTAGATGAGAGTATGAATATGTACAACAAAGACATACATATTCCATATATGATAGCATGAAATTGAAGAATCACAATCTTGGAGAGGTTAAAGTATGTACATTTGTCATTCTGTTAATAAGAAGACCTCTCTCAATCAGACATCGTCGTGTCGCTGCCCGCAGAGCCATTTCCTTCCTGGCTCCCCCAGTAACCGCTCTCATCTGGCCCAACAATCATGAACCTGTTCAACACAAACAACCCACCCCCATCAACAATCTAACATACCGTAACACCAACTTACTCTAAATTTGCACTACGGACCGCTCCAGAACTGATTTTCCTTCCTTGTACTTTTGACTCTTCTCGTGAGCAGTTTCCTGGAGATATTCAAACAAAGATGATGTTTAAATGCATGCACGTATAGGCTAGTATTATAGTGTCTTACGTATTTCCAGCCAAGACACGCCCCACACCGAACACAGAACAAATCAGCCACTGTGTGAGCTCCAGTCATCATCATCCTCTCTTCTTTCTCCCCAAGAGTTACATTTGCTCTGCACGTTCATATCAGAGATTCTTAATTACTTATGCCCCTCTGTATTTATAGGTACTTTCTACGTTTTCTTCCTACGACTTGACATGACTATATGATGAACATCTAAACATCCATTCCTGGCTGTATACAACTATCATGTTTGCAGACTCACAAACTCACCTACCACTTAGGTTGCTATCTGTCAATGGCTAACAGTATTTAAGGTTGATATATGAGATTTACAAATCTTATATACAACGAACAAAAAAGAATTCTGAACGAAATGCATAGAAGACTGGTCATGAAACTAGAAATCACAGTTTAATATTCTTGGAATTGAAATTCAAGAAGCCATTGATGTAAATACAAATCATTAAGGCGTTTGATTGAGAAAATGAACTACTACATAGAAATACAGTCCCCCAAATATACTCAGCACTTAGTATAAACCCAAAGCAACAAAATTCAATCACTCTCTTCTATGAAACAAAGATCAATGAATTAGCTAAACAAGATTGTAGTGGCAGTTTGGTCAGTAAAAGGCTTCATTCAGGCAACAACGAAATGCAGCCATTCCACTGTATAAATGTACAATGTGATTTCTCACCGTCCTTGCTAATGGTTTGAAAGGAAGTTTCAACAAGGTGGCTACTTTCATTTTGCAAAGGGGTTAGACTTCTGATGCAAATTTTGCATAGATGAATTCAGACTAAAAACCCATAAACAGTTTACGAAACAGAGAGTCCTCACCTACTAATTCACACATTGTAATTGATGTCATTACATGCCTTGAAAGTGCTAAATACTCGTTTCACTATCTCAAATAGTATCAGCAGGCAAAAATCAAGAAACTTACACCTCACTGAAGAGATAAGCCTTCCCATGCCTGCTTTGGAAAGACTGAAGGAAGAAACAGCAAAGAAAGAAAAACAAAATGAGTCCTTTGGCTTAGAAGTCAAATACGCAGAAGCTACAGCTAATGTTGAAATATGGATACAAAGCTTGTTTGTCCAGTGTTCAATACTCATAAATCTTGAAACATAAAACCATCACCACAGTGCAGCCTAAAAGAATTGAAGACATTGCGCTTCAGTATTTTGTTATCCTTAATTACCTTTGTCACATTTTCTCTTGAAAAAAGGATATCAATAGGAAATCAAAGAGATTGGTGTAGTTAAGTAAGTAGTGATTGGTAAAAATCAGCCTTTCTAGTGAACTACAATTTGCACCAGCTAAAACTGTAATTATATGCTGTATTGTCTACAAAGATGGTAACAAAGCAAAAGTATGGCCAAATGGCTGTTATGCGTAGATTCAAGATTCCTGATTCTTGGAAAGATGATATGACAATGTGGAAAAATCTCATCATAGACAATATGGGAGATCAAAGTCGAAGTAGATGATGTAAGTGACGCTAGACCAAAAACTCTCACCAAAAAGATGAACTGTCAACTCATGCACAAACATCATGTATAAATAAGGCTCTTGTTTCACTTCAGTCATAGTATATCACAAATTATTACTTGCACTATCTGCAGAGAAAATGCAGCATGGAAGTGCACAGTCCCAATCTGAATCTAAGAACATACTTTGGCAGGGTATGAGAGAGATAAGATAATAATCCAATCCTTCAGCATGAATGAAGTGCTAAACTGCTACGAGATGGAAACTTAAGTAGTAAGAGAATCCTACAGGACTATAAACTAGTAATTAATAAACCAAACCCCTAAAGTATAAACTAGAAAAAAGAATATCCTTAACCAAATTACTTATCAAAAGTAAAGTTATGCAAATGGAAGTTGGACCTATTTTATGCATAGCTGAATAAAGAACCCATATCAACTAACCGTGAAAGTTGAAGCAGGATGCTATATTGGAAAAAGCCATCTTGAAATTCCAATAATTAATAAGGTAAGCAAATAATTACAACAAAGAAACACACCAGCAATCCCTTCTCATTTTCCATCAGAAGGATTATTTCTGTTGCAAAGTGATTCATCATAGTCATAAGAAAAGAAGATCTTCCTACATATGCAGTCAACATTTCTCCAGGACAAGAAATTTGTCTAAACTTTTAACAGCATATATAATATATATACAGCAAGCCAATATTCACTGCATAATGAATAGAACAAAACCATTCACATTTGTGAAATATTGGAACTTAAAATGTGGCAGTTCATTATAAAGCATTATTAGATCCAAGTCAGAAATCCACCAAAAAAAAAAAGACTTTTATCATCAGCAATAACTACAAAATCGGCAGTTCAAAGTTGAAGAGAAACTTTACAAGTCAAGAAACAGTAAGGAAAGTTAAAAGTAAAGAGTGAAGTTGATCAAGTGGAAGGAAAAGATTGATGTTGAAGGGGTGAATGAATGACAAAACCTTGGAGACGAGGTCATCAAGGCGAGCAAGATCAGTCTTACAGTACTTGCAACTGTAGATCTTCCCTTCAAGATGAACCACAAACACCTTCCCCATTTCTCAATCGACTCTGTCCTCTAAACCCAGCAATCAAGATACCAAAATAGTCAGAAAAAAGGGTTTCCCAAATTGATCAAGAAAACAGCAAAAAGCCCAATATTTTCAAAGATAAGAAATTGATAAGAGGGAAGACAAGATTAACGAAGAAACACGGAAATCGATACTAATAATATTATAAATTACCTCAAGATTCAATAAAGGCAACCCAAGTAAATGTGGGCTAGGAGAACCGAACGCAATCTAAAATTGGAGACAACTACAAGACTCATCAGACTACTGTCCACACACATACACATACACATACATATACATCTAAATTTTTTTTTTGATACTGGCGGGGAGAGCCGTGGGGCGCCCCCCCCCGGGGGGGCGGGGTCGCGTGTGGGGTACTCGCTCTTCCTCGTGTTGGCCCTTACAACACTAAATTAATGCATATGCGGCCTCATATGCATATGCTTACCCGTCAACCTGCCCACGCTTTTCCGCAAGTGGGCCTCCGCTTTTCACACTTGTATTATCACAATTCTTTATCTCCTCCACGTTTTCGCAACTTAATTCGTGGGATTTTTTTGATTCCGATACTTGGATACAAAATTTCTCCTTTAAATCAGATTATATGCCGCGATTGTATTACGAGTCGACTCAAAAATCTTATGTATCGTCTTTGGAATTGATTGACAAGTTATACGATTCAAAACTGTGTAGTGAGGATATTTAGAAAATTCAAAATTCTTGATCCCCGAATGAATCTGTTTCTTACTTAAAAAAAAATAGTTATTGTTGTTTTCTTCTAATATATAGTAGTAGAACAAATACCAATTGTCATACTACATTAGTCTCATTATACGGGCGAATCCAAGATTTATTGTTATGGGCGAAATTTATGGGGATGAGCTGTATTTATTCGGGGGTTCGGGGCGGAGCCCCCGAGAAAAAATTTTGGGGTATTTTTGGTCTAAATATACTTACTAATTAAAGTTTTTTAGCGATATTATATTTTCTTTTACGAATAGTCGTTATATATTGTTTGTAATTTATTCGAAATATATAGTACAAAACCGTATTTTGACGACGCCTAGATTTCGTCGGAGGATATTACGAAGAATAACAATCTCTAACTTATGAATAAATCAAGTATTTGAAAGATAGAGTTTTTCATGCTTCAAATGTTGCTAATTTTACTTAAAAGACAATCAAGAATAAAAAAAATAAAAACACAAACATACCATATAACTGCACAAAGATATATGTTATATTATATATGTAACTCTATCAAAATAGATACCCAAAACTTCAAATTCTAGACCTTCACTAAAATTAAAATTAGTGACACGTAATATATATTTTTTAATATTTGCCTAAATTAGTGGTCACATTCACACTAATTCTTAATTTTTACTTTGGGGTAAATTGACAAATTCAAAAATCTCGAGGGGGCGAATCCAAAAATTAAAATGGGACAAATGTATAAATTACTAAAAATCGAAAATAATTCGTAATATTACACGAAAGTTCGGGGGGGCGGTCGCACCCACCCGCCCCCCTTTAAATCCGCCTCTGTCATTACAAGTGGTTGTCCCATTATAAGTGACTTAGATTTAAAATAATATTCTAATATAATTTAATAGGACACATAAACCTTTACATGCAAAATACTATTTTCTTAATTCTTGTACCAAAAACTTTTGAGTAATTAATAATAGAACAAAGATAGTAACTTTTATGAAACCACTCTTTGGTAAGAATTTGCAAATTACACATAAGGAAATTAGATTAATCATATATGACATATTTAAGGCCTCAATGAATATTATTGATAATATTTAATTATAAATGACAAACTTATATTTAACAGCATATATCGAACTTGAACCTTCATATGTAAGACCACCGCTTCCACTGGCTGATCCAGTGATGCGTGTGGGGGCTATTGTCCCAAATTCTAAAATCTTAAATGTATTTTCAAATATTTAGTATTTTGTCCCCTACAATTTGTCACGTGCGCGGAATTTTACGTGTGACACTAGTAACTTGACGTCGCCTCGAAACTTGTTAGTCAGTCTACCCCCGAACAAACACACTTTTAGAGAGAGAAAGTAGAGAGAGAAGCTCTTGGAAAATGCTTGTATATTACTCAGGACTTGGATGATTTAAAAATGAATGGAGTCGGGGTATTTATAGCCCCTCTCCTACAATGAACTACTTAGATCAATTCGATCTAAGGGCTCCTATCAATCCGTGATCAATCAAATCAATCATCTAATCAATCACTTACCAATCATCTATCAATCAAATCAATTACCTAAATCTTTTCATATTGATTTAGGTCTTATCTATACTTTGTACATTTTTACAAAGTTCTAGAATCTTCTACAAGCCTTCAAAGGGAAAAACATAGAAGCCTAGTTCCAATGCTATCTTCTAGTAAAACCCGGCCCACTTGGTCCAACGCTCCGCAACATGCCCGATAGCCCCTCTCGAACAAGCGGCTCGTGACATTCTCCCCCACTCAATTTGGCGACGTCCTCACCGCATCCGTCTTGTATGCTTCGAGCTCGCCTCCTTCTAGCATCAGCCCCCGCCTTTGCTAACTTTACCAACTTCGTGTTGGTCTTCACTTGAGCAACCTTGAGCCTCGCGGTCCCGCGATCGTCTTCGATCGTCCTTGCCGCCCTCCTCAAGCCTTGCTTCGTTGTCCCACCCCTCCGGGTGATGAACGCCCCACCTCCCGTCGGGACTTTGTTGGCCCTCCCGACCTCGACCAATAGGTGCATCGTTGAGATACGCTTTGTCGATTGTACCTCTTCCCTTGCTAACTGCACCACGCTTGGCTTGCCACCCTTCGTCATGAGCAAGATGTCGGCATAGGGAATTGGTATGGCCTTGACTTGATCTACGAACTCCATGCCAAGCACCATTGGATAATCGTCCATGGCCACAATGGAAAATTCGACACGCCCACTCCATGTGCCGAGGTCATCCTTGATGTCGTAGGTCACTCCCACAAGTGGACTAGGTGCCGAATTGATCGCCTTGAGCATCCCCTCCCGCTTGGTATACTTTCTACCTAACTTCCTCGCCTCCGCGACCTCCAAGAAGTTGTTGGATGCTCCGGTGTCCACAACTGCCTTCAAAACTTTTCCACCGATGTTGGCCTTCGTGTAAAGACGCATCTTCCTCTTAGACGCCTCTCCTTTCTCCTTGATTGTGCCGAGAATTTGGAGTGAGCCCACCTTCACCGGTGTCTCCTCATCACACTCAGACTCCTCCATCTTGTCATCCCCTCTCTCGAGTAAGGCAGATAACTTGTGCTTAGTCGGACAATCTCGCACGACGTGCGGTCCATCGCAAATGAAACACTTAAGAGCAAGTTTCTCTTTACCTTTGTCTCTCGGTGTTCCTCCCCTTCTCGGTCTTGCGGTGCTTTAGAGGACTATCATTACCACGGTGGTCTCCCCCACCATTCGCCTTGTCCTCTCGATCTTTTGGTATCCTCGGGTCCTCTGACCTTTTGAACTCGACCAACGACTCGGCTATGGCGATTGCAGTAGCTAGGTCTGGCTCTCCTCACCATTGGATCTCCAACTTGACCTAATTTTGCAACTCATCCTTGACGGCAAACAAAACCTCCTTCTTCGGATAATTTGGAATCTCCAAAAGCACATCACAAAACTCTTTAACATAGTCGCGAATCGTACCTTTTTGCGATAGATGTCGCAACTTGGCTCTTGCCTCCTCCTCGGACTTCTCTAGATAGAACTGTCGTTTGATCTCCTTCTTGAATTCGTCCCATGTCTCGATGGAACAGGTCCCTCGCTCGATGTCGCCACACCGTCGCCTCCACCACACCATGGCGGTGTCCTCCAAGTAGAGTGCGACACTATCGACTCGATAGGCGTCCTCCTCCACGTGCAACGCCTTGAAGTACCTTTCAAGGCTCCACAAGAAGTTGTCCAGCTCATTCGCGTTCCTTGAACCTTTATACGCCCTTGGCCTTGGAACATCAATCCGTCCAGAGTTGGCAACCACCGTCGGTTGGGCAACGCTCCCTCCTTGAGCAATTGCCCGCTTTCAAATGATCAACTCGTCCTTCACATCCCTCAACTCCGCTTGAGTTTTCTCCAAGTCGATCCCCAACGAAACAAGCCTAGCTGCGTACATTGCCTCCAATGCCCCGACGCGATCCATAAGCTTAGTCAAGACCTCGTTCAAGGCACTTTGCATCTCTCCACGGAGCTCGTCTCTTCTCTTGTCGAGATCCTCGATGCGTTGGTCCATCTCGTAGAACTTGCCTTGCTCCTCGCCAACCGTTAGCTTGACCCTCACGAGCCTAGAGTTGAGATTCGCCATTACGTCCTGAGAACTTGCCCTCTTGGCCTCCGCTTGCTTCATGACCTCCATGTTCTCCACATTCACAGCTTAACTCGAACCCGTCATTTCTCTCGTATGCTCGAACCGTACTCCCCCCGGAGCTCTGATACCAACTGTCACGTGCGTGGAATTTTACGTGCGGCACTAGCAACTTGACGTCGCCTCGAAGCTTTCTAGTCAGTCTACCCTCGAACAAACATACTTTTAGAGAGAGAAAGTAGAGAGAGAAGGTCTTGGAGAATACTTGTATATTACTCAAGACTTGGATGAATTAAAAATGAATGGAGTTGGGGTATTTATAGCCCCCTCTCCTATAATGAACGGCTTAGATCAATTCGATCTAAGAGCTCCTATCAATCCGTGATCAATCAAATCAATCATCTAATCAATCACCTACCTATCATCTATCAATCAAATCAATCACCTAGATCTTTCCATATTGATCTAGGTCTTATCTATACTTTGTACATTTTTACAAAGTTCTAGAATCTTCTACAAGCCTCCAAAGGAAAAAACCTAGAAGCCTAGCTCAACGCTATCTTCTAGTAAAACCCAACCCACTTGGCCCAACGCTCCGCAACATGCCCGATAGCCCCTCTTGAACAAGCAGCTCATGACAAATTGCATATGAGCTTTAATTTTTAATCTCACCTCCCATAACGATAAAATTTGAATTCATAACAATTATTCCAAGTGCATATTAGTAAAATCCGTTCTATATAATGACTTGCAAACTACACAGTAAATCAAAATAATCTAAACTAATCATAAATAATATGCTTATGCATTAGCAACGGTGATGAGTTTTGAATTTATAATCTTTTAACACATTAATTGTTATAATCATTGAAACAAAACCAATACTATAAAAATACTCATAGATAACAATTATTAACGTTGTCGTAACTAAAATTCATTATTGCGGACATGAGTGTGAATCTGGTGAGAACTCACACTTAACGTGAGAACGCGAACCATGCATAATTTTTATATAATTTATGCATAATCCTTATATATTTTATGCAAAAAAATCTATAATTTTATAATTTTTGTCTTCTGCATAAAACATATAAGGATTATGCAAATTGTAAAATTAAGGTTTTTTGCATTAAAAACATAAGGATTATGCATAAAACATATAATGATTATACATGGTTCGCAGTTCTCACGTTAAATATGGGTTCTCACATGATCCACTCCTTTGCAGAGAATACTGTTATATAAAAAGTCACTCATAAACAATGGTTAAAAGTTGTAGTCGTAGCTCTCTTCAACAACTGTTTTTAATATCTACTTTATTACAAATAACACTCCTTGAGTGTGTGAGTACAAGGATGAGTATATATATATATATATATATATATATATATATATATATATATATATATATATGCTTACAAGGATAAAGAGCAAAATAAATATATTTATAATACTAAGTCTTCACAACCCCCCGCAAGCAAGACGTAGGTAGACAACCAACCCGAAGCTTGGAGCGAAGTAGTTCAAAGGAAGAATATGGAAGACCTTTGGTAAAGATATCGGCCACTTGGAGATCAGAAGGAACAAACTGAACCTGAACCTTTCCGGATGCAACAAGTTCACGCACAAAATGGTAATCGATATCAATATGCTTAGCTCTCTTGTGAGCCACAAGATTTTGTGAGAAAGATGGCACTTTTATTATCACACAAGAGTAAAGGAGGGCCATAAGGGAGAGCCCGAAGATCACGAAGGATATGAGTGAGCCAAATGAGTTCAACTGAGGTATTGGCTAAGGCGCGATATTCAGACTCACAACTAGAGCGGGTCACGGTAGATTGCTTCTAAGACCAAGTTACCACTAAGAAATAGAGCATAACCGTACGTGGAACGATGAGTCTCCAAACAACAAGCCAAATTAGTATCAGAGTAACTCAAAAGGAAAGCAAGTGAGGTAGGTCGGGTGATAGAAAGCCAAAACAGCAGAAGCACGCTTTTCATTCAAATTAAATGGAAGTCTTTTGCTTTTAGCAAGTTGACAAGAAGAACAAATAGAAGGTTTAGGTAAAATAGAAGTTACATCAATATGCCTCAGTCTACGCAATAAATTAATAACATCAAAAGCCACATTCCTAAGGCAGGAGTGCCATAATTCAAAAGAAGCCTTCTTGGTGATGGAGTTCAACTCAGTAAAAAAGGCCGAATGACCACGACGCAGCACGTACAAACCATTTTCAAGTTGCCCCTTGCCCACGATTGTTCCCTTTGCGTTTATGTTGAATCATAAAAGAACCATCATCAAAAGAAATACGAACAGGTAAGCCAAGAGCGAGTTTACTAATGGATGACAAGTTTTTTGGTGATTTGAGGAACCGCAAGCACATCTCGTATAGGGAGATCAGATGTGGTATAACAATTGCCAAAATGAGAAATAGGAAGAGCTGCGCCATTACCCACAACAAGTTTAGAATTACCAGAATATGGAGCAACATTTTCTAGATCCAAAGCAGAGGACGTCATATGGGATGAGGCTCCCGAGTCCATATACCAATCAGAGGCGGGGGAAGGTCCCAGCGAAAGAGCATCAAAGGAGCGAGCAAGATGCACTTCAGAAGGAGCAACATGCGGTCGAGAGAAACGACCAGGGAAATCGGTAGCATAGTGGCCCTCGGTGCGACAAATTTGACATTGAGGGACATACGGTCGACGACCCGAGTGAGAAAAACGGCCACTAGCATACACAACTACAAGAAACAGAGGTTACCCCACCGGGACGACCTCCGCGCTGATTAGAATGAGAGCCACCACCACGGGAAGAGTGAGCAGCAAAGGCAACAACACTAGGAGAAGAAGAATCCTCAAGAGAGCGTTGGAACAACTCAAAACTTTCAGCGCTAGACATAATACTTCGCAGGTCGGGCAAGGGCGAGAGGTTTAGTTGAATGAGCGGAAAATTGGAGAAAGTAGAGCCCAAGCCACGAAGATACCAGTGAACTTTATCACAATTTTAACGCAGCCAATCGCCGACAATTGGTCACAATAGGACCTGAATTATTTGCTATATTCCTACACCAATTGAGTGTCACGACACAAAGTTTGAAGGTTATCCTTGAGAAGGAGCTCTCTCTATTTGGACAGAAGACTGAAAGCCACCTGGAGGGTGGACCAAACGACAGCAGTAGTGCGGCAGCCAAGGACTTCCAGCTGGACTTCCTCGCTGAGGTGGAGAGAAGAAGACTAAGAAGACGCTTGTCTTGTTGCTCCCAGTCGGCGCGAGCTTTAGCGGCAGTGGCGACGTCCTTATCAGATGAAGAAGACGATGGAGCAGAAGAGCCATCAACAAATCCTAGAAGACCCTGCGAATCAAGCAAAGTCTCGACTTGGTTTCGCCACAACAAATAATTGGTCGAAGAGAGTTTGATGGTGGCCCTATGAATGAGGCTAGCAAGAGGGACTGGAGAAGCCTTGTCAGCCATTAGAGGAATTAAAAAAAAACACGAAAGTAAGAAGTGGAGCGGCGGTAGAAAGAGGATGAAAGGTAAAAGAAGACAAAATAGGGTAAAAGAGGATAAATTAGGTTGATACCACATTACAAATAACACCCCTTGAGTGTGTGAGTACAATGATGGGTATATATGTAGGGATATGAGTAAGGAGATGATTCATAGTTCATATTATAAAGGGAAATTGTAAGGATATGTAGGATATGAGTCAGTGGATCACAGGAAAATTATTGGGAGATGATTTAGTACCTTTGATACTAAGTAATTTTTGTATAAATGTAGGAGGAATTGAAGATCCCTAAACCCCTAAGTGTGTGATGAACATACATGATGTAATAGGCTAGATCTGCTTTGATCTTTCTAGATTAATTTGTCTAAGTCCTGTTAGGGGTAAATTGTTGGACTGAACTTCAGTAGAGAAGTTAAGGTTCCAGAACCCAATGTCATCGGTTCACTAGAGCTCTGTCTGTATTAGAGCTTAGTAGTGTGTCTTCGAGTCAGTAGCTAGAAGCACTCAGTAGAAGATCAATATTCAGCCGACTAAAAAAGAAGACTCATTATGATCATCCTTGATCTACTGAATGAGCTGCGATTCAGTTGCAGACCGTACAAGGGAAATCGTCAGCCTGACCTTATCAGTAGGATGTCAGCAGAGGAACACTTAGTGTCCGAGGTTCAGAGGAAGTCAACTCAGCTAGAAGACTGATGTCTGACAAGTCTCACCTACCGCCATACCTCGACCAATGAGAAGCAAGCGAAGCTTACCTGCTCTGACATAAAGCAACGATATTCAAATTATATGGCCGTTTTCCTTGGAGTCTTGTAACACGTGGCATGGTCCTCTCCGACGGATCTATACATGGGTCACAACTATATAAAGAGATCATCTTCAAGAATTGAAGAAAAACAACAACGGGAACATTGACCAAGAAATTCACGAACACATACTCAAGCACTCTAGCAAACTTACTGTTACATCTAGCGAAGAACTAGAAATCTTAGAGATATCCTAGTAGTTCTACACTCTAGAGTTGTTCCCGATCTCTTTTCTAAGCTAACATTGTTAGATCTTAAGCTTAGACACTTGAAGGAGTTCACTTTTAGTGACACGTTCTTATTGTAAGAACTCCTTCTTTGTTGGAGAGAAAACCTTCAAACTTCGGTTTGATCTTGTAAAGTCGCTAAGGACTATAAATTAGAATGTTTTGTCCAATGTACATAATCTTGATGAGGCTTACTCAGATTAATCAACAAGACCTCCTGTTCAGCAGGACCGTGGATGTAGGATCTTGCGTATCCGAACCACGTTAAAAATTGCTCTTGTCATTTACTATTTTATTGCATCTATTTGTCAAGTGTTTGCAAAATCATATTTTCAGTAAAACAGATTTAAAAGTGCACTAGCCAATTGATTTGGTTTGCATACAAACGTTTTTCAAAGAGACGAACTTAAACCGAGCCTACACAATTTCGCACTTATTTATCTACTGAATTACTCAGTATTGACATCAGTCAGTAGAAAGGGTTGTCGTTGAATCACTCTACGCCGCAATCAGAAGGCTTAACTGGCAACTGAACTCGTTCAGTAGCAGACTCTGTAAAATACTGACCTTCGCGTTTGAGCAAAAACTTGGACTCAGGTGTATTCAACCCCCCCCCCCTCTCCACACACCTGTTACTCATCTCTGGACCAACAATTGTTATCAGAGCGGTGTTCTTTTGATCATCGTTTTGAAAACTTACTAGTCTACTCGAACAAGACCCTGAAAAACGTTTTCACTACACGAGCATCTCTTCATTCATTCTTATACTATCTGCTTCAATATGTCTGATATGTCAGGTATCCAGATGGTACCGATGTTCTCAGTAGAGAACTACACGGTATGGCGCATCAGAATGGAGACGCATCTTACATCGCTGCACGACAGTATGACTGATGTCCTCGAGACAGGACCAATCATTCTCATGATTGACAACGTCGAATTTGGTTGGTTATATCTAGGATACATTCAAATTGCTTCTAGTAAGTTACTTTCTTAGTTGAAACATTGAATGATTTGTTAGTACAATTTTGTCTCTAATGCATTGAATGCTTTGTTAGTACAATTTGTCTCTAATGCATTTATGCTGACGTTGAGAAGCATACCGTCTCCTATACTCTCTGTATATTAAATCTAGAGTGTCAATGTTCTCCCTATGGGGTTTTGAAGGGCCAGGATTTTGCACTGTGTAATTCTATTATAGTATTATTAGTGAAGGGCTGCATGTAAAGGAAATCATCTTTTTGAGATTTCTTGTTAAAACATGTTATTGCATTATTATCTCTTAGCTAGTTACCTTTATAAACTAGATATATGTAACATTCTGGTAGGTTCTTAGTTATATTATGTATGTTCAAAGTTTTATCTACCTTTTCTTTAAGTTCAATTTCATTCATCACCGGTTCACCGCTTTCCATTTAGAATTTTGGATGAAGGAATTTTCCGCTTAGCTATTTCTTTACTCATTTAGGTTTGTTTCTAACTAATGCGGTAATGCCCTTTATTGTGGAATTTCTTCAAGACTTCTATATTATGTCTCAATCTCAAGCAAGCAATGGGGTGGATGTGGATGTTGATGTAGATGCTACGTATGTAGAAGAGATAGAACTTGAGGAAATTACCCGAGAACAAGCATTAGATAAAGGGGACTCAACTTCTAGAAAACGGAAAGCTCCAACAGGCAATAGATCGGACATATGGAAGCACTATTCTATTGTCATGGTCGATGTTGGCGATCCTCCATAAAAACTTAGAAAGGGAAAATGCAATGTTTGTGGAGCCTTTATTAAAGCCGATTAAAAAACAAACGGCACATCCGGTTTGAGGGTTCACTATGAGTCGTGTAAGAAGAAACATGAATCAATTATCAATCAAACTGTCGGTCTCGAGTCAAACGTTCAGGTGTAGAGGGGGGCGGTGAATACACATGAAAATCTTTTTCAAACTCAAACACGAACAATCCGATATACGGAGGTTGCCTAATGAATGAATTCAGCAGACCAAGCAAACTGTTCTTGATCGCGTGAACAGAGTGACTGAATGTGTTGAGCTCTGCTAGCTGACTTGATGTTAGAATTCAGTAGCGTTTAGCAGCGTTCAGTAGCGTGCAGAATGTGTAGGCCCGATTAAGTTTGTCTGAAAACGTTTTTTATCAAAATCGTTTCAGTAGATTAGTGCAACGTTTTAAGCTTGTACTGAAAATGTTGTTGTATGATTTTGTAAAGGTATTTTTAGAATGACCAGTATATCAATGCAACAGTTAACGACACAACAATTTTTAAAGTGGTTCGGATACGCAAGATCCTACGTCCACTGATCCTAAACAAAGCAGGACACTATTTTATTATACTGAGTTAGTCTCAGTTAGTTTGTGCACTGGACAAACTCTAACTTGTGATTATACTGAGCAAGTCTCAGTTTATAGGGTGAAACAAAAGTTTGAATGTATCTCCAACTATGAAGGAGTTCTTAACACTAAGAACAATTCAATAAATGAACTCCTTCGGTCTAAGCTATAGATATTACAGTTGAGCTTAGGTTAGAGGGTGGGAACGAGAAAGACTTCTAGAGCAAAGAATAATGAGGAATAATCTCTCTGGGTTCGTGTTGTTCACTTGAGATAAGAATTATAGAGCTTGAGTTCTTTGAATGCTTGGGTTCCCTCAATAGGTCGCTTGTATGATCGTGTAGTGCGACTTGTGCGATTTCGACATTCCATCTATTTATAGACGTGAGTTGTGAATAGATTCGTTGGAGACGAACTGTCCACGAGTCACTCTATGGGGTAGCAAACGACTCTTTTTTGAATTATGTATAGCCCCCTTTCTTTATAGGAAAATGGTTGACTTGCAGCTTTTGTCGGAGACTTTACCAGCTGGCTGCTTGTCATTGGTCGAGGTACAGATAGTGGTTGAGACATATTCAGACTTCAAGGTTGATACTGAAGCTGACTTTTCTTAGATGTACGACCTCAGACAACTCTACTGATATTGACTTTGAAGTCCACTGTCAGTTAAAGCAACCGACAGACTGTTGCTGAGTCTGATCGAAAGGTTCAGTAGGCTGCTCCTGCTGAGTCCAACACTACTGAGGGTCAAACTCTGAGTTCAGTAAACTGCTCATGCTGAGACCAGTTCTACTGACTCCTGAACACCATTTAGTATGTTGCTCCTGCTAAGTCCAGCCATACTGAATCTTCACTCCATGGCACTGCGGCAGATAGTCTACGGAGAGACTGTTGGGATTTTGTATACTGGAAGCAAATTTTATGCTTGTATACAATTTTTTTTGTCCCTACCACTATTATATTCTCCTATCTGATAAATATATATATTTGCACATGTTATCGTTTATCTTGTATAAAAGTTAGATTTGTGTAGTGTGTCAGGTATCACAGAAGACTACACAAATTGGTTGAACTGACAAGATATAAACAATTATCACAGCTGAGACAACTTAAGGATAAGTAGTTGGTTTAAGCTGCAGTTTAGATAAGAAGTGGCTTGTCTTGGCTGCTTGTCTTCACTGGTACACTTAAGGTGGTGTATTGATGGATGACAGTGAGATGCGAAATCAGCTTGATTCCCGTCGCAGCGGCAATAGATTTGGGCAGATCAATGCAGCCCAGATGATTAGACGATGAAAGGGAGGCCAGAGGGGGTCGGACGCGGCGGCAGCCGTGCGCATCGGAGGCGCAGACAGCGCGCGCTCCCAACGGCGCTCGTCGCGATTCCAGCGATACTGCTGGTCGGCAAAGAGCGGCGAGACCGCGGACTACCCCCCCTTAACGATGGCGGGCTGCGGCGCGGCCTAGAGCGGCGGCGGCGGTTTGCTGAGGAAGACGATGCTCACGTGGCACGCTGACGTGGCGTGCCACGTCAGTCCTTGCTGACCTAGATGTACACGTGTCTGCCACGTGTCTGACACGTGGCAGACACCTGATGACGTGGCGACGATGCAGTTTTCGATGTAGTTTTCAGATTCAAAGATTTTGAAGATCTGTATTTTGATCGGGCTATGTAATAGTTAGGAATTACGCGTTTTAAAGCCTGATAACGACGTTTTAAATTTCCTATTTGGCATTTATTTATTATTATGCTTTAGCATGCGATTATGTGATTAATTGCGCTTAGAAAAGCATGTAAATAGGATTTATGTCGTTATTAAGCATGTTTTAATTTTCGCGAGCACGTTTTATTATGTGCGCTTAGAAATTGCATGCTTTAGGAATTATGTGGTGATGCATGATTCAACGAACCTTTTGAATAAAAAGACTAAGCAAATAATAAATTAAATATTTAATTGGATTCCATTTAATTGGAAATTAAATATTTAACCGAACCTCCATTAATTGGACCGTACACAAAAGTGGAACAACTATATAAGTGAACGTCCACCTGAGGGGCTTGCTTTTATATTTTTGAACCACGAGTTTTGTGAGATGGATTTTCCAAAAACATATTTAATTTTTATTGAGTAGTGGGAGCGAAGCCGTAAACGTCCACCTGAGTGGCTTACGTGCGTAGTGAACACGAGTACTCTAGCAGATAATAATTAAATAGGATGACCAGTTAAATCAAATTGAATGCGGTATGGTTCGCGTAAGTATGCCAATTTCGAGAATTTGATGTTAATTCGGTCAAATTAATGGTCAACGCTTAGATGTCACCACGGGTACAACTTCCTGAGAAGTCCCTTCCCGCATTTTAATATTAATAGTGACATGGTCCAGAAATATCGGATTATTAATTTCATTCGTCTTAAAAACCTAGATGTGGATTGAAATTAAAGAGCTAGGTATATAGCTTAGTCTAGGGATACACGAGTAAATGTCCACCTGAGTGGCATACGAGTGTGATCTCTAGGGCTATTCGAGTATTTAACATCATTGGTTTTTCAAAATGTAACAATGATGGTTAATTACGAATTATGTACAAATACATCTTTCTTACATGATTTTATTATATTTTTCAGATATATTTGTTCGAAAAAATTTTGAGTTTCTAAACAGTCTCACCAACCAAGCCCTAACGGGTTTAAATAATTTCACGAAGTGGAAGAGATATCTTACCGTCCCAATAAATGTTCTTACAAGGTCCTATAAGAACTTCTGTTTTATGACCACTATGTCTAAGATTGAGATTACCCTGAGTAGGTTACTCAATTATTTGTAGTGGTTAAAGAAGTTATAGGAAAGGGTAAGGGTGCTCAAGTCTTGAACATCACCAGTAGCTCAAGGAATCCTCTGAAAGACGGAAACCAGAAAAATAGTGTAAAGGGTGGACATTTCAAGAAGAGCAGTGGGAGTAAGAAGACGGTCCTTACCGGTGACATGCGAATGTCAAAGGAGAAATGAAGGTTCTTCAAGAGTGGTAAAGAAGAACACTGGAAGAAAGAGATGCGAGTCGCTCTTGTAATCCGCTCTTTACTTGTAATCCGCGTAATTATGTACTATTACTTGTAATCCGTTTAATGCAGATGTCAAGGCAAAATAGAAAGAGATGCGAGTCGCTCTTGTAACTGAAACTGTTCTGGTTTCCTCATCTACTCACGAATGGGTAGTGGATTCGGGGGCAACTAATCATGTTTGTTACACCTTGCAAGGTTTCTTGCAGAAAAGACAATTGAGCGAGGGCGAGGTGGTAGTCTCAATGGGCAATGGATCGAGAGTTCCTGCAATTGCCTTGGAGATTTACATCTATCTTTTGATAGTTCTGTTTTAGTACTTAAAGATGTTTTATATGTGCTTGAGTTTAGACGAAACATAATTTCTGTTTCAAAACTCTACATCATGGATGGTTATAAGTCAAGTTTTTATAGTGAAGTTTATATCATGAAAGACGATGATTTTATCTGTGGTGGCCCATTAAACGGATCTTTATATACTATTACTTGTAATCCGCGTAATTCTGTTAATGTTGCTTCCTCATCATAAAATCCTAAGAAGAGGAAAGAATCTTCTATGGTAAACCAAACGTATCTGTGACACTTAAGACTAGGTCACACCAATCTAAATAGGATTCAAAGGTTGGTGGAATATGGATCATTGGAGTATCTCCATGTTGAACCATTTCCAACTTGCGAACCCTGCTTAGAAGGAAAGATGATGACTATGCCTTTCAAGGAAAAATGTTATAGAGCTACAGAAGCATTAAGTTTGATACATTCTGACTTGTGTGGGCCTATGTCTACACAAGCTCGTGGAGGGTATGAGTACTTCGTTACATTTACTGATGATTACTCGAGGTATGGATATGTTTACCTTCTTCGCCACAAGTCGGATTGCTTTGAAGCCTTTTAAGGAATTCAAGGCAGAAGTGGAGAAGAAGTTAGGTAAAGAAATCAAAACATTGTGATCTGATCGTGGTGGGGAATACCTATCCAATGAGTTTAAGGACTACTTGACAGAATGTAGGATTACATCCCTGCTGACAGCACCGGGCACGCCTCAGCAGAATGGTGTGTCAGAGAGAAGGAACCGAACTCTCTTAGAAATGGTTCGGTCCATGATGAGTTATGCAACTTTGCCAACTTCCTTTTGGGGATATGCCCTAGAGACTGCAGCATACTTGCTGAACTGTGTGCCTCCAAGTCGGTACAAAAGACCCCTTTCGAGTTGTGGAATGGGCATAAGCCTAGTTTGCACCACTTAAGGATTTGGGGTTGTCCTGCTTATGTGCTAAATAGGCAAACCGACAAATTGGAATCACGTTCAGAAGTGATGTTGTTCATAGGGTATCTGAAGGAAACAAAGGGTGGATACTTTTATGATCCTAAAGAACAGAAGATCGTTGTTACCACTAACGCTCGGTTCTTAGAAGAGGATTACATTAGTAACCATAAGTCTCGAGTCGACATCATCCTTGAGGAATTACAAGGTGGTCGAGTTCCACTTGAACAGCCAGTTGTGCAAGATAGTACTCCATGAGTAACAGCACAATCTGTTAACACAGCGCCTGACACTGTTCGACGTAGTGGGAGGGTGATATTTACACCTGATTGGTATATGTTCACTGGGGAGACGTCTGATCATCTCCCGACAGATGAACAGGATATCGTTGATCCCTGGACCTACAACGAAGCAGTGGGAGATATAGATGCAGATTCCTTGCGAATCGCCATGGACTCAAAATTTAAGTCCATAACTGATATGGATGTATACGAGATCACTGAACTACTTGAGGGCTGCAAGGCTATTGGTAGTAAGTGGGTATACAACAGAAAGAGATGTCCGAATGGAGAGATCATGACGTTTAAGGCCAAGCTAGTGGCGAAGGGTTTTACCCAGAAAGAAGGTATCGATTATGAAGAGACCTTCTCGCCTGTAGCAATGATTAAGTCCATTCGGATTCTTCTTGTCATAGCAGCTCACATGAACCTAGAAATCTGGCAAATGGATGTCAAAACTACATTCTTAAACGGTCACCTTGAAAAAGGTAGAGACATCTACATGAAACAGCCAAATGATTATGTGAAGGAGGGCGAAAAACATCTAGTTTGGAAGCTTAAGAAATCCATTTATGGACTTAAGCAAGCTTCTCGTTATGGCACCAGCGTTTTAACGAGGTAGTCAAATCCTATGGTTTTGTATCCTGTCCTAACGAGGTGTGTATGTACCGTATTTGTGTTAACGGGTGAGTGGTGTTTCTTGCCCTTTACGGAGTCGACATCCTTCTCATTGGCAATAATGTTGAAGTGTTATCAGACGTAAAGACGTGGTTATCCGAGCAGTTTCAAATGAAGGACTTAGGTCCTGCTTACATCCTTGGGATCAAGGTTATCCGAGATCGCCAGAAAAGGATGTTAAGCTTGAAAAGGATGTTAAGCTTGTCACAAGCGTCCTAAATTGACACTGTTATTGCTCGTTTTAGCATGCAAAATGCCAAGAGAGGTTCAGTACCTTTCAGACATGGCATTTTTCTATCCAAGAATCAGTGCCCTAAAACGCCTGAAGAGATAGAAAGTATAAGGCTAGTACTATATGCTTCCGCTGTCGGTAGCCTCATGTATGTGATGCCTTGTACGAGACCAGATATCTCATATGATGTAGGCATGATCTCAAGATATCAGTCTAACCCTGGAAAGGAACACTGGACTGATGTCAAGCATATTCTCAAGTACCTTAACTGGACTAGAGATTATAGGCTTGTTTACCAGTCAGACAGTCTATAGTCTTTGGGTTATACAGAATCGGATTTCCAGGCTGATAGAGACAAGAAGAAGTCTACCTCAGGTTTTGTGTTTACCTTGGGAGGTGGAGCCATTTCATGGAGGAGTGCAAAGCAGAAATGCATTGCGGACTCAACCATGGAAGCAGAGTATGTGGCTGCTTCAGAACCTTCGAAAGAGGCAGTTTGGCTCAAGAATTTCCTCCTGGATCTTGATATTGTTCAGAATTTGCCTAAGGTGATCACGATTTATTGTGATAATGCGGGTGCAGTGACAAATTCTAAGGAACCTAGATCTCACAAGACGTCTAAACACATAGATAGAAAGTACCACATTATATGAGAATTTGTAAATCGAGGAGACGTGGTGATTGACAAAATTGGAAGTGAAGACAACATAGCTAATCCTTTCACGAAGAACTTACCACTCCCGGCTTACGAGAAGCATGTTCGTGGCTAAGGAGTGGTAGAGATACCCCACTTAGGACTACAAAAACTTTTGTATAAGTGGGAGAAGATGCAATGATAGATAGGATAGATAGATGAGTACTAGTGTTGAAAATGAAAAGATTGAGTTGGTACCTATTGTTGGGATTTTGTATACTGGAAGCAAATTTTATGCTTGTATACAATGTGTTTTGTCCCTACTACTATTTTATTCTCCTATCTGATAAATATATATTTGCACATTTTATCCTTTATCTAGTATAAAAGTTAGATTTATATAGTGTGTCGGGTATCACAGAAGACTACACAAATTGGTTGAACTGACAAGATATAAACATTTATCACAGCTGAGACATCTTAAGGATAACTTGTCGGTTTAAGCTGCAGTTTAGATAAGAAGTGGTTTGTTTTGGCTGCTTGTCTTTACTGGTACACTTAAGGTGGTGTATTGATGGATCATAGTGAGATGTGTTCTCCTAACTGACCTTAGTGGAGAACCAAGATCTTGGTGACTTAGCTGGTCTTAAGCTTGGTAAGACTTCAGCTGAGCGCATTTGGCTATCTATCACTTCGACCTGTTATGGTGAACGTCATCGCGATCGAATCTACGTATCTTGGGTGTTAGTAGTTATTTGTGGCTCAGGCTGGTTGTCTGTATCTTGCAACCGTATCCTAGTAAAATAGGTTGATAATATCCCCTGAGGAACTCGTAAGGATTAGCACACTAAACCCGACCGGTTGATTAAGTTCAGGTGTGTTAATAAGGTCGAGTGGTACTTCTCAGGAATATATAAGATGTTAATTAATTTAAGCTGTCAGTGGGCTTAATTAATTAACGGATATTTCTATCTTAAATACAGGGATTGATTAAGTCTAAAATACAAGTCCATGCTCAAGTTGGGATAAAGGGGTAAGTCAGCACCGATTCTCTAGTGGAATGAATCTGTGTTTATTAATTAATTTTGCTCTGGGTTGAGCATAGATAATTAATTAATTTTAGGCCCGACTTTATTTCTTGTATTGGATCCCTGGTATGGCCCAATTAGCTGCCCAGTATTTATTCTGCTCTCTCGGAAATTATTATTAATAGATTAATGTATTTATACATTATTTAATAATATAGAAATTATATATATGGAATTAATTGGCTGGGCTAATTAATTGATAAATAAGTGACCCAGTTATTATTAATTATATTATGGGCTGAATATTAATTTATTATTAGAAGCCCATTAGCATTATAACTACTAATGGGCCACAATTATAATATAATGTTTTATACATTATATATAGAGGATAAACACATTGATTAAGATTTATGATTTCATAAAATCATAACGCAAGACAAGGTGAGTTAAGTTTTGAGAGCAGAAAAATAATTCCTCTCAGATCTCTGTCCACACGGAGGAGCGGAAGGGCTGGGATACAGATCAAAAGATCTGACACACGAGCAACAATCAGAGCTGCAACAACATACGAAGGAGGAAGGTAACCGATTTTCACCTCCTATTTCCTTCAGAGACAACAGACGAAACTTCTGAGTCGAACCATGCTGAAGGCAAGTCTACTGAGTCTGAAACACTCAAGAGACGAAGATGTTAATTTTTACAACGTAATGGTTCATCAATCAGAATAGGGCTTTGGGATCAGTCAAATTAGCTACTGAATCATCTCCCAACACAAACACAACTCAATCTTCAGCCCGGGGCCGACGGAAAAAGGGAGTTGACTTCACTACAAGAAATTTTGGTTTTACCGACGAAATTGCCAACGGAATAAAAACACGGGTCGGCTTACCGACGGAATACCGACAGAATGTGAAACGTCGATTTTACCGACGGAATGCCGACGGATTTATTCCGTCGGTGAAAATCCGTCGTTAAATCTTATTTTTAATTTTTTTTAAATTCTTTTATTACCGACGGAATTTTCTCTCGACAAACTTGGAATTTAATTTATAAATTATTTAAATTTTAAACATTTTATTACCGACGGAAAAATTCGTCGGTAGTATTTTACCGACGGAAAAACCCGTCGGTAATCTGTCGGTAAGCCCTAATTTCATATACGGACATAAGCAGTCTGAACCAGCACATTTCGCTGGTTCAGTCGCCCCCTGCCGCCCTCCCCTCACCGTCGCCGCCGTCGTCTTCCCCCTCTTCTGGCAAAAGGTAATTCATAGGTTTTGTTCTTCCCCTTATTGAATGTTGTTTTGATGATGAATAAGTCTCGATAATTTATTTGGAAAACTGATTGGTGTCTGTGTGGTGGATAGTCATATTTGAGAAGACTTACATTGATGATTGCTAATATGAGTTGGATGATTTGGATGATGTTTTTGTTTATTAGTATTGATAGTTCTAACTCACGTGAACTACAAGCCAGTAATAAACTAACATAAGTGAATTGGCTGAATTCATAAGGCTTTTTGATAAGCTAACATAAGTTTATAATGCTAAATTGTTATGTTAATTGAACATGCAAGTGGTTAGAGAATTTGCCTGTAAAGTCAATTGGCAATTGGGCAGAAAGTTTATTTCGTTCTTCTCATAACTAGGATTGTTAGTGTGTGATTTGGAAAAATAAATGAGGTGTTAGTGTGTGATTTGGAAAAATAAATGAGGTGCTCCTAAGTCAATTTGAGATAAACAATAATTTAATGCTCGTGTGTTTACACAGGATTGGAGTGAGCGTAGAACTTTTAGTGAACAATATTAATTAGGATTTGAAATAATAAGTCGTTCGTGGATGTATACACTGTGGGCAGTAGACGGTTCATTGAATCCTCAATTTGTGAATGGCATTGAGGATTTCATTGATTGGGCAAGTAGTCAGACAGCTTATACAGACGGGGAAAAAATTAGATGTCCATGTAAAAATTGTAAGAATAAGTTGTTTTTGACTACACAAGTTGTAAGAGAGCACGTTTATATGAAGGGATTCGTTAAAAATTATAAAGTTTGGTCATCTCATGGGGAAAAACATGTAATTTAACATTTACTTGTATATATCTAACATGTATAAACATGTAAATTGCAGAAGCATTTCCGCTGGCCTGCTGACTGGGACAAGGCAGTCCACCACATGTGGCAGAAGAGGGCGTCCAAGAGGTTCAGTGATTGACACTTTGAAATGAAGAAGGGCCGCCCTCAAAAATCGGACTACATCAACACAGAGAGGTGGGCGGCCCTCAACGAGTACTGGATGCGGCCAGAGGTACTCCAAAAGTCGGAGACTGCTTCCCAGTACCGCAGGTCAGAGCCAGAGCCGGGCGTCGGGATGAGCAAGCACAAAGGAGGGTCCCGGTCAGCCCTACAGTACTCCCACTCTACGGTAAGTCTCATTTTATAAGTTTTTAGCGTCTTATGTCTTTATTTTGACATAATTTTGTTTATGCATGTGATGAATAGGCTTCTCAGAGGGGATGCTCCTTAGAGTCCACCGCCTTTGACACTTTCCAGAGTCTCCATTACAAAGGTGGAGGCTTCTCCAACATGAAGGCGGCCAGACTTCATATAAGCACCAAATTACAATATACAGAATATTATTCTAGAATTCTGAGTTTGACTAATTTCTATTTTTATATTGTAATAGGCGGAGGTGGAGCGGATTGCTGCTGAAGAAGGCCCCAACGCAGATAAAAACGCGATTTATCTGCGGTTGGAAGGGGTTCGGGATAAGAAGGAGCGGTTGTACGGTTTCGGCGAGGAAGGGAGCAGCTACATCAACGCCGCCAGCCACTCTTCTACTTCTTCACTTGGGCCTTCACAGAGCAATGCCGAGATCATGCGCCGACTGGAGGAGGAGTCGGCAGCTATGAGGACCCTCCAGGAGCAGGTCGCATTCATGAATGCGAAGATGGACCAGCTTATGGCATTGATGGGTTCCTCTAGCCGACGAGACCCTCCAAACGACAGCAACCAATCCCCTCCTCCCACCTCTTTATGATATACTTATTTATGTTTATGTATACATACTAAATATTTGAATTTTATTATTTATATATTTTTATTTCTGTTTCGATTTGCTTTTTGACTTGATTTGAATAGTTATATGTATGTGCTGTGTTGGTTGGTTAAAAAAATGCAGGTTGTCGAGAACTGGGTACGAAAAAATAAAAATAATTATTAAAAAAAATAAAACATTACCGACGGAATTCCGTCGATACAGAACGAAAATTGCCGACGAAATTTTCCGTCGGTAAAGTTTACCGACGGATATATTCCGTCGGTAAAACGTTGGTGATTACGCCCCGACAGGTATATCCGTCGATAAAACGTCGGTGATTACGCCCGATAGAATACCAGACGACATTCTCCCGGCGGAATATTCCGTCGGTAATCCATCGATAATATTTACCGACGGAAGAGATCCGTCGGTAAAATTTACCGACAAAGCCTGAGCCGATGCCATTATTCCGTCGGCATTCCGTCGGTAAATTTATTACCGACGAATATTGACGGTTTACCGACGGAAAATTCCGTCGGTATACGGTGAATTTCTTGTTGTGCTTGTTGGAAATTCCGTCGTTATACGGTGAATTTCTTGTTAGCAAAATGCCGAATGAAGCTAGTTGAGATTATCATATTGGATGAGCTTCCATTCCGGTTCGTTGAGCGAATAGGCTTCAAATTGTTTATGCTTACCGTATGTCCAAATTTTAAGCTCCCATCTAGGCAGACGGTAAGAGAGGACTGCCTCAGGCTCTTTTTGGAGAGAAGACTAAGTTTGAAGATATTTTTGCAAAAGAAAGATATGAGAAGAGTGTCAATCACGAGTGATTGTTGGACTGTAGTGAATAACACAAGCTACATTTGTGTTACATGTTGGTAATTGTTATTTGTAATCTTGAAAGTGAGATTTTATTTTATTTTTTATTGTTATTGACTAACTCTATTCATACTTTTTGTTTTTGTGTTTTGCAGCACACTTCATCGATGAAAGATGGAGGTTGAACAAGAAGATTATTAGCTTTGTAAAAACATGCAGTCACAAAGGCGAAGATATTGGAGGAGCAATTATTCAATCAATTGAGGATTAGGATTTGAAGAATATAGTAAGTTGCACACTGGACAACGCATCTGCCAATGACAGTGCAATTAGGCACATGAAGCCAATACTGGCGATTTGGGGTTCGAGTGTGCTTGATGGGAAGTTTCTACACTTGAGATGTGTTGCGCACATATTGAATTTGATTGTAAAAAATGGGTTGGAAGCGATTGACATGTCGGTAAGGCGAGTTAGAGAGGCGGTGAAGTGGATTAAGGGTTCAGGGTCGAGAATCGAACAATTCAAGCACACAGCTACAATCGTGAAAGTGAAATGGACAAATTCTTTGTGCTTGGATGTTCCAACGAGGTGGAACTCCACATTCCTGATGCTACAATCTGCACATCTACATGGGAGGCATTTAAGGTACATAAGTTCCAGTGTCATGAGTACGAGCGTGACCTGAATCGTGTGAAGCACGATGATGTGGTTATTGGGATACCTCTGGAGGAGGACTTCATTAACACACGAGCTATGTGTGGTTATTTATCAAGGTTCTATCGCTTCACCAATCTTGTCTCCGGCACGAAATATGTGACTTCGCCATTATTCTTCTCCGAGATGTGCAGTATACTCCAAGTTATTAATCACATGGAGTTGAATACCAAGACAAAAGCAAGTCAAATGGCTAAAAGGATGAGGCAGAAGTTGGCGAAATATTGGATGGGGGAGGATTGTGTGAATTTGAGGATGAATCCCGTTTTATACATCGTTGCATTGTTGGATCCAAGGCAAGAGATGAAACATGTTGAAAAGTCACACCATCTTATTCTGATACATCTAGATCTACAATTGTGGACATATGTGAAATGCCTGAACCCCTATTTGAAGATGATCTATTTATTGGATCGAGTACCTTTTTACAAGTTGGTTCTCTTCATCTTTATTTTCTAACAAGTTGGTTTAATGCTCCCATGCATACTTATTTTCTTTCATTTTAAATTTTTTATTACAGGGTGATCAGGATAGAGATGCAGATACGTCGGAGATTGCTCTCTATTTCACAGAGAAGCTTCTCATGTTGTTCGCGACTGAGTTAGCTAAGTTTGATGTCCTACAGTGGTGGTCATTAAACTCTATGCGCTTTCCTATTCTAGCGAAGATAGCAAAAGATGTCTTGGCTATTCCAATCTCGAGTGTTGCTTCAGAGTCTGCATTTAGCATGGGAGGTCGTATACTATCTCCATTTAGAAGCTCATTGACTCCAGAGATTGTACATGCTTTGATATGCACGGAGGATTGGTTGAGCTCCAATTTAACTAATGTGAATGTGATGCAAAAAGATGATGAAGAAGAGATGTCTGAAGAGGAATCACATGATTTATATGAAAAAATGTATTGTTAAACAATAAATATTTAACATTTAACTTTTTAATATGTTACTTATTTTTATCTTTGTTTACACACTGAGCAGTGTCACGGGAATACAGTCAGCGGACAGAGAGTGCTCAGGCGAGCCGAACTGGTGCGTGAAAGTGAAACATTGAAAGTGAAATATTAAGCCGAGAATCTTTTGAATTATGTTTAATTTGGTTGTTTATGACTTTTGAAACATGTTGGATTGTGTTATGATCTTTTGGCTTATGAGTTGGAGACTTGGAGTTATGATTTATGACTTATGAATTATGATGATTGTCTGATTGGTGTCAATTGTCGAACAGGTTGTGGACTGAATATTATAGAGAAACACTGGAACTCTGACGAAATTTTTATTGAAATTAATAATTAAATTATTAATATTATGACTTAGAGTTGTCACTTGTCAGTTGTCACTGACTAGTCGTCATAGTCGACTACACTTATAAATTAATAAAATAATATAATATGATATATGAAAGAGAATAGAGTCATAGTCTCATGAAGATTCAAAGAATAAGAGATAATTTATTAATTATTATCAATATCGAAAATAAAAACATAAAATTTGAAATTTTTATTCAAATTTTGAATGAAGAATTGAAAATTATGTGATTTATTATAATTTACAATCTTATTTATGAATTAAGATTGAATTTTTTATTTATGCTTATGTTATGTTACAAAATACAAATAAGTTGAATTTTGATTTTAAAATATGCCGAGCCCTTGTAGACTTGTAGCTTGTGAGTTGTGACTTGCGGAGAAAGTCAAGAAATGTAGGCTTAGGAAATTAGGAACTTAGGAATTAGGATTTATGATTAGGAAATTTAGGAATTAGGAACAATTGTGTGGTTTCGACTTTCGAGTTTCGAGTTTCTTAATTTAATATATTTTCGTGATCTATTAATTGTATATCTATATTTGATATAATTTTTTTTTTACTTTTTTACTACAAAAGTCGGGGGACAACGGGTGCACGATTCTATATTTCTATTTATTTCTCAACGTAAGTTACATAACATATTACATATATTTGAATTTAATATTAAAAGTTGAGACTAGTAAATTACTTTACTCTATCTCTATGTATTAAACTATTCAAAGATAATTAACAAGAATTTAATGTAGCATAATGGTTAATGTCTTGCAAATAAGAATGTGTTTAGCATAATGGTTAATATCTTGCAAATAAGAATGTGTTTGCATTATTGGCTTGTGTCCAAACCAAGCATAATTTTTTTAAGAAATTGCGGGATTTTCGGGTTTACCGAATTCCAATACCGAACCAAGCCGAAGCAGTTTAATATTTTTTTTAATGAAATTGCGGGATTTTCGGGAATACCGAATCCCAATACCGAAATTCTGTACCAAATCTTGACTTACCGAATCCCGAAATGGAATCGGTTTTGGGATGGTATTTCATACTTTTTAATTGTGTTAGAAAATTTTGTCGTAGGTGTTTCGACATTAATAATTTAACCAGTGTCGTATTTAAAATTTTAAATTGTTGTTGAAAATCGTGGTTGTATCTTTTTCTTGTAGTGGAGACTCCTAATTCTTGTAATAGACAAATTCGAACTGACGCTTTACTTCTCAATCTTTTCAGAATCCACGTCTCTCTCTCTCTCTCTCCAGAACATTGTATGGTATTCCCACGCCAACCTCTAGAACCACCTACACATCACTATAAATGCCTGCAAACACAAGACAACTCACACAAACACTGCATTCGACAATCGATGGATAGAATGAAGCTTACAATGGCGATCGCCTTCTTAGCTGCCGCGGCGTTTCTACTCCCGGCTCGTACTGCCGGACTGGTTCCCTACAATCCGAGCTCAATATTGGACCTAATGCTCCCTCCGGACGACCCCTTCAAGATCCTCGACCAGTCTCCCCTGACTCTGGCGCGGGCGGACTGGCGGGAGACGCCGGCGGAGCACCAGATTACCCTCGACATCCCCGGGATGAAGAGGGACGAGATCAAGATCGAGGTGGAGGACAACCGGGTGGTGCGCGTGAGCGGGGAGCGCAAGACAGAGGACGAAGTGAAGGACGAGCGGTGGCACAGGGTGGAGCGGACCGTGGGGAAGTTCTGGCGGCAGTTCAAGTTGCCGGCGAATGCTGACGTGGAGAAGGTGAGCGCGCGTTTGGAGGACGGGGTGTTGAGGATCATCGTGCCGAAGTTGAAGGAGCAGGAGGTAAAGAAGGAGCCGAGGGTGATCAGCATTACGGCGGAGGAGGGTGCGAATCCCACCACCAAGACCGAGCTCTAAACCGCCTCTGTGTGTTTCTGTGTTCTGTCATTTCTCTCCTTTGTTCGTGTTGTCTGTCTTGATGAGCCCCTCACATTGTGTTGTGAAGTTAAGATATCTAAACAATCAAGTCAGTCGCTTCAAATAATTCTAACCAGGGTATTTCACGTTTCATCAGTTTTTACGTCACAAGAGTATAATTAACGGATTTCGGGAATATACTTCGGCTTGAAAATTATACTGTAATAATTTTGGTGGCATGAATTTACTTTTCGGAGATTGAGAATTATACATACTCGAAAATATAGGGTAATTTTAGGTTTGCGATGACATAATTATAACTCCTGCGATCCACAATAGAGTATGGTAATTTGTTCGTTACACAATACATGATGTGCATGCGATGAGATATGTTGTCATGAGTTATCTTGTTTACGGTTCAAGTATTGCATGTCGTAGTTTTGATCAAAAAATGAGTAATTTTTGAAATTTTCAGTCTTCAAGTGAACATAAGACTGATATTAAAATTTGACGCTTTTTTGAGTCGAGAAATTTTAGTGCGAAAATAGATTGAGTTGATTGATTAGTTCTGAAAATACAAGACAAAGAACAATGAAGAAATTTTAGTCTCTAGAATTATCTAGATAATAATATTAAATTTTGGGGAGAGGGAAGAGAATTTTAATAAAAAAGGTGCAGTATCATTCGGGTAGACTATGAATCTTACGACTATGTCGGCTGTAGGAAGGAAAATTCACGCTTATAATTTTGGTTTCATTTATGTATGCGAATAACAGAGTGTATTAAAGATTGATGAATCCTATGTTAAATCCATTCATCCGTTGTAGTTGGTCAGGATACCCGGCTCTCACTTGAGAGACCCGGGTTGCGGCAAAGGAATTTGCCAGCTTTTAGTTTATTATTTTTTAGCTTAGTAATAATCAACTACCAGTTAATAAAAAATAAAAAATTGTAAGATAGAACTAAGCAAATAATTACAAGTCCTAATCGGGCATACTCAACAATTTTAATAATGAAAATTAGATTATTAAATTAATTAATATATAATTAATTTAAATGATGCATTAGTTAATGAGATTCATGGGAAGAATTAAAAGGATGCGTTAGTTCATAGTGAATGGATACGTTGTTTAATGGAATGGGCACATTGTTTCATAAATTAAATGATGAACGAATGTGTTGATTCAAAAATATATTAATGAAAGGATATGTTGGTTCATGCCAAGAGGTACTTGAAAGTTGAATAAATGCAACCATTCACAATTCATCTTATTATGAAGAGTTGTGTTCATTACGAAAAGTTGCGTCTCTTGTGAAGAGTTGTGAGTTGTGTTCATTACGAAAAGTTGCGTCCCTTATGAAGAGTTGTGTGACTGTCTATAAATTGGACAATTTCGATCATTGTTAAAAAAACAACAATTCAAATACATTCTTCTTCCATCTCTTCTTTATCTCTGTTATTTCACTACATTCATATAGATTCATTAGTATTTCCTTAGTCCTAAAATATCAAGTAGTTCGCCGGAATTATAAGAAGTAGTGCAACTACTCGTAATTGAGAAGTCGTATCTTGGAGACGAGTGTTATAGACCGCTTGTACCGAGTAGCGGAGCATTATCGTCTTGCGGAGAAAGAGTCTAACTCTTGCCTCGGTTTGCATTTCGTTATTTTTACTATTCAATTTTTCATATGTTGTTTGTTATGTTGTTATAGTATTTATACTAACATTTGGTTTTATTGTCGCTACATTTCTACACACCTAATAATTTTTAATAACAATCGCAAGACGATAATTGTGTTGAAGAAATGACGACTAGTAGCAGTGATGTACCTGATCCCCTTGTCCAAGTAATGACAATCAGTAGTAACGTGCCACCGAACTTTACAACAGCAACAAACAACCAAATTCCAAGCGCCCATGTTCATGCAGAAAAGCCAACAAAATTTTCTCAGGTTTTGAATTTAAGCGTTGACAATCTAAAATGTTGTTTTATTTAACTACTTTAAATTTATCTCGATTCTTGAAAGAGTCACTTCCAATTGTGGGGAAAAATGAAATCGATGATCGAAGACGCATAGCGTGTGATGCATGGTATCATAGCGACTACGTATGTCGCAACTATGTCCTAAATGGACTTGACGACACTCTCTATAATATCTACTCGACTGCAAAGATGTCGAAAGAATTGTGGGATTCTTTGGAGATCACTACAAGACCGAAGATGTCGGTCTAAAGAAGTTCGTTGTTGGAAGATTCTTAGACTACAAGTAGTGGACACCAAAATTGTCGTCGAACAAGTGCAAGAGATCCAATTGATCATACATGATATCCTCGCTGAAGGTATGGTCGTTTCTGAATCCTTTCAAATTGCAACTGTGATCGAGAAGTTACCGCCAATGTGGAAAGATTTCAAGAACTATCTAAAGCACAAACGCAAAGAGATGAGTCTCGAAATTCAAATAGTCCGTCTCAAAATTGAAGTTCGTAAGGATGATCGAAAGGATCATTGGACCGCACTAACTAGAGTTCTAAGGTATTTAAAAAATAGTTTAACTCATAGTTTGCACTACACAAGATATCCAGCTGTAATAGAAGGATGTAGTGATGCAAATTGAATATCCGACACAAAAGATTCCAAGTCCACAAGTGGTTTTGTGTTTACCATAGGTGGGGGAGCTGTATCATGGAAATCCTCTAAGCAGACTTGTATAGCTAAGTCTACAATGGAATCGGAATTCATTGCTCTAGATAAAGTTGGCGATGAAGCCGAATGGCTACATAACTTCTTAGAGGATATTCCTCGTTGCGAAAAACCCGTTGTTGGATATGAGTCAGTAGATTGATACTCAGCTGTTCTAGGGTTAAAAGAAATTGGGGGAAATCATAGTAGTACTATGGAATTGAAGATCCCAAAACCGAGCTGATATCAGTAGATTAGTGTGTCGATAGGATTAGCTGATGTATAGGTTAGACTTGATGTAATGCTTATTATTTTGTCTAAGTCCTGTACGGGGTAGTTGTTGAACTGATCTTCTGCTGAAGATACTTTTCAGAACCCCACGTCATCGGTGTAATCGCTTGCATTCTTCGTCGGCACCGATATCAAACTCGGTTAAAGATCCCGCATCGGTCGACCGGACCTCGGTAGAAGCATTCTCTACAAGCCGATGGTCATCGGAGAAGAACCAAGGTCAAGCAGTATACCTTCGCATCGACCAACCGACTATCGAAGCTCACTTTATCGGCAGACGACTCGGCCGAAGAAGACAGACACTTTCCGGTCTACGTCATCCGACGAAAAGCGACCCAAAGACTTAAAGTCCCTTCAAATGTTCAGCGAGAAGACATACGAGGTAGTTTGAACGGTCAACTCGACACTCACCAACTACAAACCTCGACCAATGAGAAGCCGACAACGCTTACCTACTCTACACAAGTAAAGTCGCTCTCATGAACAGGTGCATTAACGGCCCTGCTGCAACAAAGTTGAATAGTGGCCGTTTTCTTTGGACGCTTGTTACACGTGGCATCGTCGTCTCCAACGGACATATGCCACAACTCACAGCTATAAAATAGAGAAGGATTTGAAGATTTCACAAAAGGAATATACGCGAAATCAAGGGAAATCATTCAAGCTCACAACGCTCTAGAACCTTCAAGCTTATCCAGAGACGAACTAGTTTTCATAGAACACTTCTTGTAGTTCATCTCTCTAGAGCTCTTTGATCCCTTTCTTCTCTAGACTAAGCTCATTGCTAGATTCATAGCTTAGATCCGAAGGAGTTCACATTTAGTGAATTGTTCTTGTTGTAAGAACTCCTTCTCAGTTGGAGAATATTCCCTCCCTTCTAAACTTAGGTTTGGATTGTAAAGTCGCTAAGGACTATAACTTAGAGGGAACTGTCCAGTGCACAGTATCCCTGCTGAGGCTTGCTCAGAATAATCAACAAGTTCTCCTTCCTTATTCAGGACTGTGGACGTAGGATCTTGCGTATCCGAACCACGTTAAATCGCTTGTGTTCTTTTACTGTTTTATTGCATAGCATTCAACTGACTTGAAAATAATAAGCTTGCATAAAACGTATTTTATAAAGTGCACACCAAAAGATTTAACTTGCTAAAACGCGTTTTCAAAAGAGACGACTCCGGGCCTAACACTTATCCGCACTACGGCTCCGACCGGAGTTTCGTAATACCGACATCGGTCGGTAGAAGAGCTCGAAGCCGACTCACTTTGACCCCAGTGATCGAAGGCTTACTTGGCACTCGTTCATCGATTGCAAACATCGGCTTCAAGCGACCTTCACCGAGAAAAAGAAACGATCTCGGTGTATTCCCCCCCCCCCCCCCCTCTACACCTGACTTTTCGTCTCCGGACCAACAATTGGTATCAGAGCACACGGTGTTCAACCGATCGCCGGTTACGAAATACTTGGTCCTCTCTAACCGATCCCGAAAACCGTTTTCACCGCATAAGCATCTTTTCAGGCATCCTTATACTCTTACTCTTACAATGTCTGATATGTCAGGTATTAGGATGGTACCGATGTTCTCAATAGAGAACTACACGGTATGACGCGTACGTATGGAGGCACACCTAACGTCACTCCACGACGAAGCATGTCGATGTCCTAGAGTCGGGACCGATCATTCCCATGATCGACAGGCGTAGTATTTGCTTCTTTGGAGGAGGCGTGGGAGCACAAATTGGTGCTAAGGTTCCCAAAGACAAATCTGCCTTCACGCCTGAAGAAAAGAAGTTGCACAACCTTGACCGAGTTGCACGTAATGTCATACTGACTACGCTCAGTGACTCACATCTCGGAAGGATACAAGATTGCAAAACGGCGAAAGAGCTATGGGACGCCTTGGCTGTACTGAGCCATGGAACCCCTCAGATCAAAGAAAACAAGCTCGAGCTAGAGCTTCGGAAGTTCGACGCCTTTGCAATGGAGCTTCACGAAACCATTGACGAGCCGAGTGAGTGTCGATTCACCAATCAAGTCAATGTCATCAATGGGCTGGGGAGGTCGTTCACCAATAAGGAGATGAACACCAAGATCTTGAGAGCGTTGCCCCGACAGAAGTGGCTTCCATTTGCTACTTATTTACGTCGCTCTGATCTAAATGCTCTAACTCTTGATGTTATATTTTCAGAATTAAAATCGGAGGAATTCGAGCATAGCCTACCCCAAAAGTGCTTAAGCGCTCCAGGCCGACACACGGTTCGACCACGCCTTCAAGGCAACGATCAGCAATACCGGAGCCAAGCCTATTTCCTCAAGCAAAGTTGTGGCCACATCGGTAGCAAAGTCTTCCGAGACTTCGGGCCCCGACCAACTAGCACCGATGGCTCTCAAATATCGAGGGAAAAGGAGAGAGTCGAAAGCCGAGGAAATACAACCGAGATTCTTCCTCGGGTAAGAAAGACTATCATAAGAAAGAAGAATCTAATCCTTCTACCGAATGCGGGAAATCGGAGTCTGCTTGCCGGTCCGTCTAAAGACTCACTGGTAAGAGCAGCGAGAACATCTACCTGCTACAAGCCGCAAGAAGGAGGGACACTATCGCACGATTGTCCCGAACTCTCACCGCTCAAAGAGCGAACGGCGAGCCAGGGAGAAAGAAATTCGCCGAGAGACGGCAGGCCTATATAGCCGGAGAGATATCCGACAACTCAATTGAGGAGGATACATTCATGTATTCTTCTGAAGACGAAGCCGCGTTCGTCGCAGTTGAGGTCGCAAAGACAGTTCCTGATGAGTCAGCCGAATACTGGTCGATGGCCGGAGAAGAGGCTGAGGTAAATTCTAAACGCATTATTACCTCTTCTTCACACAGCACACAAGACACGTGCTCGGTCACAGATGATCCTCTAGATGTGGTACAAGCCTACGACGATCTGCTAGAGGAACAGATTCAGCTGAGCAGAGAGTTCAGCAGAACCATCCAAGAACTTGAACAGGTAAAGGCTGAGAATCAGAGACTTTCTTCTGATTGTCAGGTCTCTACTGAGTCAGTGGATCTAGTTGCGAGACTCAAGGAAGAGATTGAATCTCTTATGACTAAGTCTCAGCTTCAAGAGACTCAAGATCTCGGTTCTGACCAAGGACAATTCTGAGAAAGAGACTGAAATAGCCAAGCTCGGTCGAAGCTCACAGACGTGCAGAATGACTATGACTCACTCAGAAGGAGTGACGAGGTCTGGAGAGGTTTGATGACTGAACAATACCTGGGAGCGAAGGAGAAGCTTGAAAGCATGCTTAGAGCACAACGGCCAACTTCTGTGAAAGAAGGCCTTGGCTATACCCACGAAGCTTCTACCTCCAAAAGCTCAGCAACCCTGGCTGATAGGTTCGTCGAGGAAAGGTGCAAGCCGCCGACACCACACCTCGGGCGAAAAACAAACGAGAAAATGATTACACCTCGGTCGAGTAGCAACAAGCAGTGACCAAAGGTTCCGGCCCCCGGACACCGCGATCAAATTCGGGGGGGGAACCAAGAAGGTCGAGATGGGCGGAACGATTAAAGGAGCCACCGTATGAGCACCCGGCTCAGGACGGCTCGTACTACTATGAGCCCGGAGGTCGGGAGAAGCGCTAAGACTCGAAGAAGAAAGCGCCCGAACCCAAAATTATCGCGAGAAAGTCGGTATCTCCAAGTCCTGTGGAGAAGAAAGGCGATAAGGTTCGAAGAAGAAGTCTAGAACTTCTAAGGTCCCGAGACAGATCCGGGTTCCGAAATCACCCACTAACCCGTAAGGACCCAACCGAACCAAAGGGTACTTAAAAATGCCTCTGTTTTGCGGGTGCATAAGGACCCGTGGATAGTGGACGACGGCCGCTCGAGACACATGACTTACCGTGAAGAGCTCGCGACCAACTACGTACAAGAAGATGGTCCCGCAGTGAATTCGGTGACAACTCCAAAGGCTACACAAGGGGATACGGAACGCCGAACATTGGGACCGCCACGGCTCCAAGAGTAACATATGTTGAAGGACTTCAACATAATCTCCTTTCGGTCGATCCAATTCCGTGATAATCTTAACGAGTAATCTTTGACGCCGGTTTACGTGATATTGTTGACAAATCTACAGGGAAAACAGTGTTGTCAGGATCGAGGAAGAAGAACATTTATGTTGCAAATTGGAAAACCGCAGAACCTGAGGCTTGCTTGCTCGCACAGACCAAATCAGGTGACAAGTCAGGTTGGCTATGGCACAAGAGACTCAGCCAGCTGAACTTCAAGACCATGAACAAGCTAGTCAAGAACTCTAAAGTCAGAGGATTGCCCAACGAATCGTTTATCAAAGACAGAAATTGTGAAGCATGCCTGAAGGGAAAGCAAACAAAGAGGAGCAATCCACCTATTCCGTCACCTTCCACTGATGGAATCCTTCAGCTGCTTCACATGGACTTATTCGGGCCAGTCTCTCCAGTGACTATAAGAGGCAAGAAGTATGCCCTCGTCGTCATAGACGACTACTCGAGATATACTTGGGTCATCTTCATCGCCAACAAATCTGATGTTCAGACTGAGTTACCTAATCTACTAAAGAAACTCAGTGTGGAAAAGAACATAAAGATTAAGAAGATACGCTCGAGACGAGGAACGAGTTTCTAAACTCGGTAGTTAAGACATCTTTGCGATAAAGAGGGAATTCAGCACGAGACATCAGTGCGCACACCCCTCGGCCAGAACGGACTTGCTGAACGTAAGAACAGAACACTCAAAGAAGCAAAGCAAGAACGCTCCTCGCAGATTCTCGACTACCCTCAAAGTTTTGGGCCGATGCTACCGACACCGCTTGTTACACTCGGAATCGCTCACTACTGACACAAAGAACACATGAAGACGCCTTACGAACCGTGGGAAAGGGAGAATTCCTTCTATTTCTCATTTTCATGTTTTCGGCTGTCCTTGCTTTATCCACAACAATGGGAAAGATCAGTTGAAGGTCTTTGATAGCAAATCTGATCAAGGAGTATTCTTAGGATACTCCCGAGTCAGTAAAGCCTTCGTGAGTTTTTAACTATCGAACTCTTTGCGTGGAGGAAAGCCCTCATGTTGTTTTTGATGAATTTGTTACCGAGAACAGGGAAAGATACAAAGTCAAACACGAGGATGTCGGCAAGCAAGCTACGGGATCTCGGACTAAATGACAAAGCCGAAAAGATCCAAGCATTGTTGGGATGATGAGTCGAAGATGAAGAAATTCAGACTCGGCCAACAAGCAATGTAGCTAACCTAGTTGATTCTATCGAACAGAATCAACAACAGGTAACTTCGGTCGATGAGGAAGCCCCTGTGGTAACTGAGACCTCTACTGAGAAAATAAACTCAGGGGGAACGATTAATGTTCCTGAGCTAAATGCCCCCGAACCCCGGAAACTCGGTAGATCCTAACCTTCTTCTTGAATTACTACGGTCGCGGAACACGTACTACCGAAATGCCTAATACACCTACGACGTGCGTGAGTAGTATCGAAGAAGAAGCCCGACTCAGGCGTTCGTGGCTCGATGCTCATTCTTCAGATCTTATCATTGGAGATCCATCAACAACTATAAGGACGAGATCAAGATTAAGTCAAGGAGAAAGCTCACTCTACTCTTGTTTTCTCGTCTACGTAAGAACCTCGATCGATAGAGGACGCACTTAAAGATGCTTGGCCCGGGTCATTGCTATGCAAGAAGAGCTGAACCGGTTCGTCGAAATGAAGTTTGGGAGCTTGTCGACGGACCTGGACATCAGGCACGTGATTGGAACTAAGTGGGTCTTCAAGAACAAGCGCGATGAAAACAATGTCATTGTCAGAAATAAAGCTCGACTAGTTGCTAAAGGATACAGTCAGGCATAGGGAATTGACTTTGATGAAACATTTACTCCGGTCGCCAGATTGGAAGCCATTCGTCTTTTCCTAGCTTATGCAACACATCGTGGGATTTAAGGTATATCGAGATGGATGTGAAGTCGGCTTTTACGAACGGCGTGCTGAAGGAAGAAGTCTACGTGGAACAACCGCCCGGCTTTCGCGGGGACATCAGTGTACGAGACTTAGGAAAGCTCAGTATGGGTTAAAACAAGCACCCGTGGCTTGGTATGATACCCTATCGACTTTCTACTTCGAGAGGTTTTCAAAAGGGGACAAGAGATTGCACCCTATTCAAGCATAAAGTCGAGAGATGACATTCTACTCGGTGTAAATCTACGTGGACGACATCATTTTCGGCCGCGTAAACGAAGTCATATGTCGGCAATTCGAGAAGATGATGAAGGAGAAATTCGAGATGTCCATGATGGGAGAGATGAATTATTTCCTTGGATTTCAAGTAAAACAATCACCCGAAGGAATCTTCATCAATCAAGCCAAATACACTCGAGATCTTCTCAAAAGATTCGGCCGTGATTCCAACAAAGCCAATCAAGATCCCCATGAACACGAACTTTAAAATCGATCTAGACAAAGAGGGAGCTTACGTTAACTCTACCGATTATAGAGCTATTATTGGTTCTTTACTTTATTTAACAGCCTAGCCGACTCGACATAACTTATGCTTGTAGGTGTATGCGCAAGATTTCGAGGCGAATCCCAAGCGAAGTCATCTAGACTCGGCTAAGAAGATTCTCGCGATATCTAAGAGGAACACCTCTTGCGGGTTATGGTATCCTACCGATGATAATCTAATACCGACGAGGTTATTCGATGCCGATTATGCGGGATGCGGGATAGATCGAAAATCAACTTCCGAACATGTCGGTTCCTAGGCGGCAAGTCGATATCGTGGTTTTCAAAGAAACGAGCACTCGGTAGCTACGTCCACTACCGGGGCCGAGTACATGGCTGCAGGAAGTTGCTTGTGCCCGGATCCTTTGGCTTCGACAACAATTGAGAGATTATGGTATAACTCGGGATGAAGTGCCCATCTACTATGACTCCACCAAAGTCAATAGCTATAACTCGAACCCGGTTCTACATACCGGATGCAAGCACGTGGATATCCGACACCACTTCATCGAGACCATGTCGAAAAGAAGGACATCGAGGATGGAGAAAATCCATACCGACAAGCAAAGGGCATATATACTGACCAAACCACTAGCTGAGAACAGGTTCAGAGAACTATCAGTTGAGCTAGGTCTGCTAGATCCTACTGAGACAAGTCAGTAGAAGCCGACTACTGATAATGATATACTTAGCAACAATTGGTATCAGTATGGAATCAGCATGACAGGTCAGAAAACTCCTTACAGTGACTCAGTTGGGAGAGACACACTGTACACAGCAAGGGGGAACATGGTCGTCAGCACAACCATCCTCCTGATAATTAATGATAACCAGCTGATAAGTTCAGCTGAAGAGGTTTGCGTAGTATCATTACTTAAATTATTCAGAAGCATGCCGCATTTAATGCATCAGTCGCTTACATTCAGTTGTTAAGGAACATTTATTCCTTGCCATTTATTATGTTTAAGGTTTAAGGAAAGGTCAGCAGGACCCCTCGCCTGCGTAATTAATGCTCTCTGTCGCGCATTTAATGCATGTCTTCTCCATTACCTTTATTACGTATATCTATAATATTGGCGGCTATTGTAATCATTCCTTTTATAACATTTAATCTTAGCCGCCCCTTGATTTTGAAAGATTAAATTTGAACCGTGCGATTCAAACTAAAGATCAAGCTTAATATACAAAATCTTTCATCTTCCATCAACTCCTCACTTCTCGCCATTTTTCATATTCTCAAGAGCTTATCTCGCAAATCTGTTTTCTTATCCAAATCTCTTAAACAACTTTGCCTTCGCATCTCTTAAAGCTCTTATACACGGTAATGTATCAGATATCTGCTAGCAACTACTAACTTACTCTATTTTCAAGTGCTAATATGTTGTTTTGCAGATTTCAATGGCGAACGTTCAAACACCAGACAACATTGAGGAGATTGTGGCTTCCAGGATTTTGTTTGAGCCTACTTTGGCCTTCCGCCAAGTGGAGATCTCTTTCCTTGAACCCGTGTTTGACGCTTTGGAGCGTTCAGGGTTGGAGACGCTGGTTTCGAAGCACCCCCGTGCTTATCTCCCTCGACAGGTCACTGAAGTTTATTTCAACTGGAAATCTCTAGCGTCGGGAGGAGAGGAATCGTCCTTCTCTTATCAGAAGGAAGTCGACCAAGATGAGTGGGAGTCAGCTGTTCATACCTTCAGTATTCAAGATGCTCTAGGTCTTTCATTCGATCTTTCCAACTCCGGCATTTCTCCGATTGGATACAAGGAGAAGGAGATCAACGCATATGTGCAGAAATTCTGTGGACGCAAGGATGTGGCGTTCAAAACAGCTCTCCCGAGGAATGCTTTGCTACCTCGATGAGAGGTCTAGCTTACGTGGTATCGCACATTCTGACAAGTTCAGCTGGATCGTATGATCAACTATCCAAACCAATGATTCAGCTGATGATGGCAATAGACGATGGGGTTGAAGTGAACTGGGCCGAGTATTATGCGACTCAGCTGAAGGCACAGGCTCAGAAGTTCACCACATTACCCACTGGCGAGAGGAGGATAGCCAGTGTGGGTAAACTTCTATTCGGAACAAAGATGTCTGGTTTTGATAGAAAGCATGGTTCGAGGAACTCAGCTTTTGAGGACTCCAAGTACTTTGACAAGAAATCTATCAAATTCCAGACGAAGGCTGGAGCTGAGAAATCCATAGGCAAGGGGCCGCCTGAGCCTAAGAGAGCAGGCGTCGGCTCGCCCCCCATCAGCACAAGTGCCAAAGAAGAGGAGATTGGCCAAGACTCGACTCGCCGAGGTCATCGTTGCTCACCGGCCGGCCATACTAGCGTCAACTCCTCGCTTCACCTCCTCCCCGAGCGGATCCGGGATTCGAATCTTGGAATAGAAGGAGCTACTCTGAAGGATAAGGTTTAGATAATCAGCTCCGAGGAAACCCAGTCGGACAGCAGAATACCGACTGAGGAGCCATCTGCTGAGTGGAACACCACTGATTCCACTCGTGCCCGTGCTACAGCTGAAATTCACGAGCTGATACCCGAAATCGCTGGGCACGCGGACTTGATAGAGATTGCCATCAGGGCACGCGCTCATATGCTACTGAGATTCCTGCACTCGGATATTCTCATAGACTTTTCAAAGAATCAGTCAGGGACTGAGTTGTTGGCCGAGGAGCAAGAGCTGCAGAATGCCATAGGCTTTGGCGAGCCCGCTGATCTGGGTTGTTTTGAAGATTTACGAGCTGTTATGCTCTACTTGCTAAGCCAGAGGGAATCAGCTCCAGGCAACACTCCCCCGCCCCCTTCTCCTCCTGCTGATAAGGGAGATGATGATGATAAGGAGAAGGACGAGGAACCCAAGGATGCAGAAATGGGAGATTCTGCTGAGGGAGAAACTCCCCATGAGAAGAGCTCATCACCACCACCTGCTACATCTGGTGAGGCTCCTAATGCCCCTAAGTACTCAAGGGAGCAGCTTCTCACGTTCTCCGAAAAGAGGCTCGGAACAAGCTCCTATCAGATACAACCAATAGGTTCCGTGTCCTCAAAGGCAGTCAACAAGGCGATCAGACGCCAAGGAGAGAAAAATCGCCTTCTCGCCAAAGATGTACACATTAAATGGGAGAAGTATACAAAGGCGCAGATCGAACGCCCGAACAAACTTTCTCGCCGACGTCTTCAAACCACAAGAGGCTCCTTCTCGGCTCGATCGAAGAAGATAATCGAGCGAGGCTCTAGCCGCCCGTAAGATTGATCTGCAAGCTCAGAGTCAGCAGCTTCTTGAAGCTCAGCGCCTATCTTTCTCACAAGAGCTGACTCTGGCCCTCGAAAGCATTCAAGCTCAGATGGATGAGCGTAATAAGCTGGCTACCACCTCTCTCCAAACAGCCATTAAACAACAAGCTGAGGCTCTCAAGACGATTCAGAAAGAGATGAGCGAATCCCTTGATGCAGCTCTGCTGAACCTTCGCAAAGAATCGGCCGCTCGGCCATCGAAATTCGGGAAAGAGCAAGAACTGGATCGGAATGGCTACACCGGTGTGGTGTCCGACTTCGATACGATCGTTGATGAAGTCAAAGTTTCGTTGCCAAAGTGGTCGAAGAAGTGAAAGAACTCCGTACCTCCCTTGGACTTATTGCTGATGCCAAAAAGGGGGAAGGTAGTAAGGGGGGGAAGGTAGTAAGGGAGAAGGAAGTGAGAGAGTGGATGTTAGAAGGATTGAAGGAGTGATGGGGACAAGCGATGTACCGCTTCTTAGCGAAGGGTACAGGGAGGAAGGACCCTCCACAGCGAAGGACCCTCACGGACTCAAAGGGAAAAGGCACAGGAGGAAGGACCCTCTACTCGAACCAAAGAAGTCTCGGCCCGCTCGGGCAAAAGACAATACTGACGAGGTACTTCTCCTTGAATTTCCATTACAAGCCACCCCCATTTCCTCTTCTGCTGCACATATAGAAGAGATCGCTCGGTTCTTAAATGAGCCGGCAGAAGTAGAAGAGTTACAACAGCTGCCGCAGAGGCCGGGGAAGGAGGCGCATTCGAATCTCCTCCTTCCTCCCCGGTCCGAAAATTTAAATCAAAAGCGGAGCGGGAGGCTTTCGACCTCGTAGTCGCCCAACAATGCAGGACAAACTTGATCATGAGCGAAAATTAGAAGAAGCAAATGAGGCGACCAAAAAGCCTAAGGGCAAGGCTGTAAGAGGCGAGGTAAGAAGAAGGCAATCGGGACAGTTGAAGAGCGAGAAGAAGAAAGCTCAAGAAGAATACGCCAAGGCTTCTTCAACTAATATCCCAACAACCGATACCCCGGCCCATCGCGCGAGTCAACCCTCTACGACTCATACGCTGCGCGCAGATAGCGTAAGATCAAGCAACGTGGGAGGCGGTGCTCGCCTGGACTATCTAGCGAGACATGGAGACAAGAGAGCAGCCGCGCTCGAGAGAAAAGAAAAGGATGGCTGATCTGGAGAAAGTGCGAAGATTATCCTTTAAACCAGCAGCTGATCCGAGAAGGCAGATCCCGAGAGGATCTAAGTTCATCAGGGGCCCCCACATCAAGCAACAACCGATTCAGCACGTGGATAAGTGGGTGCCGGCTGATATGAATGAACATTGGGAGAGATTGAAAGAAGTTTTTATCAAAGGCTACTACGTATGGCGCATTTACCCACTCGACTGCTCAGCCGATCAGCTCTTTGAGGAGTTGGTTACGAGATTTGATGTTGAATTCAGTGAACGGCTGAAGCAAGTCATGGAATCACAGAATATAACCTTCCGTGCCCTAGCTTTCCGACGTATTCCACCGCCGAGACTTGCTAGTGGACTGCTGAGCACTAAGGACTTAGAAAGAGAACTGGAGGAAGCCGCCCACAGTCTGAGCCTGCTCCCTGAAAGGCCAGATGATATCTTGGAGATCCAGGAGATTCGAGCTAGAGTGTATAAATACTATTACCTGGATCCTCCCGTCGAGAAATCCGCTGACTTCAAGAAGAAGACGCAGAAGTTCAAGAAGCAGCAGCAGTGATTTTCTCTTTCTCATCTTTTGTAATAGCATTAGGAACTCTGTAATTCTTGATATATATATCAGTTCCTCTGCTTGCTAGACAATTACTCATTGTCTTTCAGCCTTTTACTTTGTGTTTACACAACTGATCACTAAGTGATCTGACACACACTCACATCAGTTTCTCTGATCTTGCCATTCTCTCGCCTGCTGAAGTTCGTTTATGATTATCAGTTTTTTCCTCAGACGTTTGAAGGGGGAAATTGTTGTCAGTAGGACAGTATCTTTGATAGATGTTAGAGTATAGAGGTTTTGGCATCATCAATTAGGGGGAAATTGTTGGATATGAGTCAGTAGATTGATACTCAGTTGTTCTAGGGTTAAAAGAAATTGGGGGAAATCATAGTAGTACTATGGAATTGAAGATCCCAAAACCGAGCTGATATCAGTAGATTAGTGTGTCGATAGGATTAGGCGATGTATAGGTTAGACTTGATGTAATGCTTATTATTTTGTCTAAGTCTCGTACGGGTAGTTGTTGAACCGATCTTCTGCCGAAGATACTTTTCGAACCCCACTTCATCGGTGTAATCGCTTGCATTCTTCGTCGGCACCGATATCAAACTCGGTTAAAGATCCCGCATCAGCGACCGGACCTCGGTAGAAGCATTCTCTACAAGGCGATGGTCATCGGTAGAAGAACCAAGTAAGCAAAGTATACCTTCGCGATCGACCAACCGACTATCGAAGCTCACTTTATCGGTCGGACGACTCGCCAAGAAGAAGACAGACTTTCCAGTCTCATCAGTATCCGACGTAAAAGCGACCCAAAGACTTAAAGTCCCTTCAAATGTTCAGCGAGAAGACATACGAGGTAGTTTGAATGGTCAACTCGACACTCACCAACTACAAACCTCGACCAATGAGAAGCCGACAACGCTTACCTACTCTACACGAGTAAAGTCTGCTCTCATGAACAGTGCGTTAAGCGCCTCGCTTGCAACAAAGTTGAATAGTGGCCGTTTTCTTTGGACGCTTGTGACACGTGGCATCGTCGTCTCCAACGGACATATGTCACAACTCACAGCTATAAATAGAGAAGGATTTGAAGATTTCGCATAGAAAGGAATATACGCGAAATCAAGGGAAATCATTCAAGCTCACAACGCTCTAGAACCTTCAAGCTTATCCAGAGACGAACTAGTTTTCATAGAACACTTCTTGTAATTCATCTCTCTAGAGCTCTTTGATCCCTTTCTTCTCTAGACTAAGCTCATTGCTAGATTCATAGCTTAGATCCGAAGGAGTTCACATTTAGTGAATTGTTCTTGTTGTAAGAACTCCTTCTCAGTTGGAGAATATTCCCTCCCTTCTAAACTTAGGTTTGGATTGTAAAGTCGCTAAGGACTATAACTTAGAGGGAACTGTCCAAAGGCACAAGTATCCCCGCCGAGGCTTGCTCGGAATAATCAACAAGTTCTCTCCCTTGTTCAGGGCCGTGGACGTAGGATCTTGCGTATCCGAACCACGTTAAATCGCTTGTGTTCTTTTACTGTTTTATTGCATAGCATTCAACTGACTTGAAAATCATAAGCTTGCATAAAACGTATTTTATAAAGTGCACAGCCAAAAGATTTAACTTGCTAAAACGCGTTCATCAGTTGGCATCAGTCAGTAGAAAAGCTCAAAAGCTCAAAAGCTGACTCACTTTGTCACCGAATTCAATTCTGGGACCATCTTCTTGTACTGACTCAGTTATAAAGTGTTCGTAATACTGACATCAGTCAGTAGAAAAGCTCAAAAGCTGACTCACTTTGACCCTAGTGATCGAATGCTTACTTGGCACTGTTCATCAGTTGCAAACATCAGCTTCAGCTGACCTTCACTGAGAAAAAGAAACAGAGCTCAGGTGTATTCACCCCCCCCCCCCTACACCTGACTTTTCGTCTCCGGACCAACACCCGTGCCTCCCGTCTTGATACATTGTGATAGTATGTCTACAATAGGAGAGCACAAAGTAGTATGTATAATGATAAGTCTCGACATATTCGTCGAAGACACAATACCGTTAGACAATTGATCACTAGTGGAATTATATGTATTGATTATATGAAGTCAAAAGACAATATTGCGAATCCGTTTACTAAAGGTATTAATCGTGATCAATTCTACAATGCAGTAAGGGGAATGGGATTAAAATCCACACTAAAAGAACGCTCTTAATGGTAACTCTACCATGATGATTGGAGATCCCATGAACATGGTTCAAAGAGACAACTAAGTTAAGAATGTTCAGTTGTGCACTTGGAAACACAACTAACAATCCATTCTCGAAGCTGCCCCAAGTGCAAACCTGTAGCTTGTGGTAAAGGGTAAGCGTATAAGCTTTTAATGATTCATATAGCCTTATTGGTGTAGTATGGCAGGATACTCTTTATAGGAGATCACCTATATAAGTGAGAAGTGTGGCCGCTTCAAATAGAAACACTTATGAATCCAAGATATGGTCCAAGGCCAAAATGGACACAATGTGAGAACGAAAGATATTATATCTATTATTGTGTATATGTTATTGTCTTGGTTTACACAAAAGCTGACCGGTTCAAGACATCGCGTTCACCGAGTAGCGAGTAAATCCGATAACATTATACTAAGGAAGGTTCAAAGCTAACAACTACCTATCCTGATGCAATAATAGGTCATTGGAACTTTGGTTTGCATAACATTTTGTCTTTGCATTTAATAATCTAACTTCCATGTGGGGGATTGTTAAAATTTTAATAATGGAAATTAGATTATTAAATTAATTAATATATAATTAATTTAAAGGATGCATTTAGTTCATGAGATTTATGGAAAGAATTAAAAGAATGCGTTGGTTCATAGTGAATGGATACGTTGCTTCATGGAATGGACACATTGTTTCATAAATTAAATGATGAACGAATGTGTTGATTCACAAATATATTAATGAAATGATATGTTGGTTCATGCCAAGAGGTACTTGGAAGTTGAACAAATGCAACCATTCATAATTCATCTTATTATGAAGAGTTGTGTCCATTATGAAAAGTTGCGTCTCTTGTGAAGAGTTGTGAGTTGTGTCCATTACGAAAAATTGCGTCCCTTGTGAAGAGTTGTGTGATTGTCTATAAATTGGACAATTTCGATCATTGTTAAAAAAAACAACAATTCAAATACATTCTTCTTCCATCTCTTCTTTATCTATCTTATTTCACTACATTCGTATAGATTCATTAGTATTTCCTTAGTCCCAAAATATCAAGTAGTTCGCCGAAATTACGAGAAGTAGTGCAACTACTCGTAATTGAGAAGCCGTTGTATCTTGGAGACGAGTGCTATAGACCGCTTGCACCGAGTAGCGGAGCATTATCGTCTTGCGGAGAAAGAGTCAAACTCTTGCCTCAGTTTGCATTTCGTTATTTTCGCTATTCAATTTTTCATATGTTGTTTGTTATGTTGGTACATTATTTATACTAACATTTGGTTTTATTGTCGCTACATTTCTACACACCTAATAATTTTTAATAACACCTAATTACAATTGTGAAATAAATTTAAACACAAAATATACATCTCTAAAGAAAAAGAAAAGCTAAAACAGGCTAATGATAAAAAATATATGGTATCCCCACCTGATGATAATGATTAGGATATAAAGGTTTGCGCGACGGAACAAGCAAGAACCGAGTCATTCGCCTTGCGCAAGGCTCCCTGAGCAACGTCGGCCTCGCCGTTGCCCTCTCCGGCCGGCTTGCCGGCCTCTCCACATCTATTCAACGTCTCAACGCAGGCCTTGAGCTCCGTCACGGCTTTAATCATCAACTTACTGGGGTCCACTTGGTGCTTTACTCCCCCCTGCCCGCCGTCCGCCGTCGTATCAAACTCACGCAGCACCATATGCAGGCTGGCCTGGCTGCGGGAGATCCTGCCCACGCACATCATCATGGCCCCGGGCAGCCCTTTGCTCGTCTTGTTCTTCTCCACCTCGCCCACCATGAACACCCTCGTCGCCTCCACCTGCCCGAGGGTGGCGTTCACAGCCGCGAATCCCTTCTTCTTCGCGTCGTTGCCGGCGAATATGGCCGCCGACGGCTCCAGGAGCATCTCGCAGAAGTCGGGATCCGGGGTCTTCTTGCACGCCTCGTCCAATCCCGCGCTGGGGTTCCCGCCCCCGTCCGATGGGGCCGCGTCCGGGCTCCCCTGCGCCTCCGCGTAGGTGGCGCAGGCAAGGAGGAGGAGCAAGGCTACTGAGGCGTTCTTTATCGACATATTTTTGGTTTTTTTATTTTTTATTTTTTTTGTTGGTGAGTTTAGGTTGTGGAAATTCTTTAGTATTTATAGTTAGGCTTAATCGGTTTAATCCCTTTTTTCAGTTATGGGTTTAATGGTATATTTCGATCTCATATTTTTCGATGGCTCCAATATAATTTCGGAATTTTCTCTTAGTAAAAGAAAGTCTAAGGTATTAAAAGATGTCGAAAATAGTCACTTCAAGATTGAAAATATCTTTTTTACCCACGAATGTTTAGACATTTTACGTTGCATCTTCGTAACTTACATGACAAACTACAAGCTTGTTTGTTTAGAACTTAGAACAAAATGTACATATTTTTGTCAATATTAATTTTTTTGTCTTATGTAGTATATAGTATTTTTGTCAAATCTTAACTTAGTAAATTTGATATTTTATTTATTTTTCAATTGTTTTAATTCTTGAACTTAGTAAATTTTATTTATTATTATAAAATTATCGATAGTAACTTTAAAATATTGAATTATATTTCGAATTTTAATAATACAAATAAAGTAATATTTACAATTAAAGTTATATTTTAATTTTCCACTTTTATTTTTAGTTATAACATTTACTCCACTATTATTGTTATGATTGAAAATGGAAATTTTATTTGAAAATTTAAGTTTGAAAATTAAAAGATTATTTCCTTTTATATATAATACCCCCAAATTATTAAATTTCATCAAACCCTCCAAATTATTAAGGTATGTGCATAATACCCCTGAACTATTAAATTTAGTTATATCCCCTCTCATTTATTCTCTTAAGTGCAAAGTGCTCCTTCCATCCAAACCTGAATAATACTGCTGGTAATTACTGTATATATATATATATATATATATATATATAGCCCTTCTTCCCCTTCCTCACTCCGGCTTTTTGTTGGTTATGGTATTTTTCCACTCTTTGTTGCAGCCAATCTGGCTCTCTAGTTTGGGATGAATTATGGTAGGATAGCAGATCAAGTTGTTACACTGCTTAAGGCTGCAAATTAAGATGAAGGTGGTTAGGATTTAGGATGCCTTTAAAGGAACTGGGCTGGAGTTGGTTATTGGACTCCCGAATGGATTCGTTAAGGAAATGCCACAAAGGATCTTCAATTAGACAAAGTATTTCCTCCTCCTCCTTGTATTTTCAAGGATGGCGTGGCTCAGTTAATGAAGCCGGATCCCCTTTCTGGCTTATACTTACAGTTCCGGGAATAGACGATGAGAAAACAGGTTTTGGGATAAGCTGCAAAATACTCTAATATTGTTATATTGGTAATGGTTAAATAGGTACATTTGGCAGGCATTGCTCCTTGGGCCAAAAATTGGCTATCAATGTCTCTGCCTCCTTGCTCCGCCGTCTCCTATTGCTCCCACACCATCACCGGCAACACCAACGCCAATACCATCACCGCCTTCTCCCACATCCACACCTTAGAACCTACTCCACCTGAGAGCCTCAGCCCGCCAATGTCATTGGCCTCGCTGTCTAGGCCGTTTAGATCAAGTAAAAAAGTTTACAAAATTCAGCTTACAGAAAAGTTTACCAAATAGGTCAAAATAAAGCTCTGGTTTTGTGGACTTTGTTACCAACCTTAGTAATCTCGAATTTGGGAGCAGTGTAACACTAGCTGGCACAAGATCGAACATCTTCCGAGTCCACTTTCAGCTGTAATTTATTTTCCAGTAAGAAATTACAAAGGCAAAAATATTGATGATCGATGATAACTGAACTTCACAAGGGTGGCAAAAGTTGAGTATTAACATACAAGATTTAGATGGTTTGACAAAGCTCCGTGCAATAGCTTTTTCAGTTTTTCACACTGGTCGCTTCTGTGGCCCAATCGTATAGACTCCTCCAGCATGCACCATAGGCGTTCCACATGTGTATATGGAAACCAAACAACAAAAGGCTTTTTACGACGTATAATATCAGCTGGTCGCTGCATACAATAACAAACCTCTAATTGGCAATGGCAGGCTATTAGATGAATGCAAGTAAGTGTTACTATTTTTCTGGAGGAGCAAGTATAAAATCCAATATAAGACCTATACAAATAGCTCAAGCATTCCAACAAGATGGTAGAAAGAATAAAAACATCCATCTATTTGTATACAGAAGTAACAGAAATAAATTGGAATTTGCATTGACATAAAGGAAACCACAAAAATATGAAGCTACTGCTTATTTCATTGATCCATCACCAGATGTAATTTCAACAAATCATGTTTGCTTCTATAATTTAATGGTGTAATTGATGATATGAGGATAGCTAGTTGTCAAACCATGCAACAAATAAATGAAATAACATTCTCATAGAGTGTCTATTTTAAGTAATACAAAAAGCACGCAATTTTCTTAGTAGCTAATTCTAAAGCTTATACGCATTTTGGTACCAGTCTATTCAGATTAAGAAAAGCACTTAAAATTCTCCATATTGAATAAGCAAGGACATATTCCCAACTTCCAAATAAGTAAATACAACCATTTTCTCTTGTGAGAATACTTTCAGGAATCTATTAAGTAGGTAATAGTATCAGTGAACCACAGGACTCCTCTTTTTTTTTCTTTTCCTTTTTTCCCTCATCTAATAATTCCGAAATATAAGTCATGACATGGCCATACATCATGCTCAAGAGGTAATGTAAGCACTTCCTAAGCAAAGACAGGTCTAGGTCATTTACTAGAAGAGCCCAAATCAGATAAAACTTGAAGGCACACTGAAGGTCTAAATGCCAAGCCTGAAAAGTAGAATGTACTACTTACAATAGATGACAAGTTTTCCATGTACTCAATCAGCAAATTGGTAGCCTCTGTATGTCTTCCAAAATCAACATACAGGCGAAATAGGGATGCTGGATTGGACTCATTTCCCATCATACCAAAACCACATTCACTACGATTAGCCTGTCAAAATCAATGTCAATTAAGGAAAGAAATAAGCATGTGCAGTTTGTTCTGATTGATATGACTCGACCGAATTAGTGAAGAGAAGAAATATTGAGAGATATGCACTATAGACAACTAGGTAAGCACTTAATAACCCACTTAATTGCCTTTTTTAAGTTATTCTATATTTCCTTGGAATATTATTGGAACATGAAAAACAATTCTTTTTACCCAAAACGACAAATTACGTAAATGGGATCAAAGAAAGGCCGTTTTGAATGCAAACCTAAAGAATTTCATCATTCAGTCCCCAGCAGTTACATAACATAAGGCATTTTTCTATTGTTCCTTTCTTAATTTATCTTACTGAGTGCCTTGAAGTTCTGATCCAGCCAAGTTTTTATACAGAAGGCAGAGAGTTTTTTATGAGCTGGTCAATGGACTAGTTTATCATAAACTCCTAATGGTCTGATGGAGCTAACAATCAGAAGACAATGCAAAGGCTTCAAGGATTTGAGAAATTATGCGTATTGACCGTATAATTTTTCGTTTTAAGAAAAGATCAAAGATCATGAAAAGGCTATAAGGAGGTCCATGTTCATCTTGGATAATGAAGGCCTTCTCATGCTAGACTCGAAATCTTATCAAGGAATATTTACAAATTTAGGAAATCCATAAGTCAACCTCTGAATCCAACTAACATATTCCACAGCAGCAAATCTGAATAGCAAACAGCAGTACAGCACTAAAGTCCGAATCTGTCTTACAACAGATATTTAAGCCTTGTTATTAATACCTACATCAAAGATTATAAATCACAGCCAGTTTTTAAACAGCTATAAATACAGAGACAAGCCAATTCATCGACCCATACCCACATTTAACACCAGAATAATTGGATTAAGAGGAGCATAAAGAATGATTCGAACAGTCCCAATATCCAAGGTTAGCTCTGACAAAGTTGAAGTGAAAACAATAATTTCTTACATATGCTCATTATCGAAATGCATTACTCACCAATTTGTTCAGAATGCAGGAAGTTTACACAATACTTACCTTAAAATGTCTGACTAACCACAGTGGTAATTCAATTTGAGAATCAGCCGAAAGAAGAGTTCCAGCAACAACTAATGGTAATCTGGGATGAAATGCCGTGTATTTATCCTGCAATACAATGAGCCAAGTAAGTATCAGATAACATCTTGGAGTTCAAATGATCATCAGAGATAGCTCAATAGAGCAAGCTGTTTAAATTACAGATTGGACAACTCGTGCTGCAACTCCTACCTAGTTTATGATGTTGCAACAAATTTGAAAAACAACGAAAAACTCAACGAAGGAATGCAAACAAAGAAGAGTGAAAAATAGAAGAGGGCAATAGAAAGTTCAGTGTGCTTTCAGTAGAAACTTTTGCAGGACATTACCAGAAATCTCTAAATAAAAATCAAAGTTTTAACATTTTCCACTGTTGCAGCAGAAAACACCTTTTAAAATGAAGAATTTGATATCAGACATGTATATAAAATTAAGTTGTGGAATATCCAGATTGTTATGAAAGAACCAAGTGGTTTTAACATAGTAAGCTCAAGTATAACATAGTCAAAGTACGAGTCTGTCATAAGGTGAAGACATGAGAGCAGCAGTCCTACTGTTAAAGTGGGTTGGCAGCATAAAGGACAAAAAGACCCACAAACAGAAACTAATTCACATAAAGACAAATAAAATGCTTGAGTTTTGCTGAAATCACATAAAATCCATGACATGAACCAAATATACTGAATACAAGTTTGGCATGCCAGAAAACCGTTACATATACAATATAATATAGTGGCACAATAACAAAAGGGGGCATTAAGAAACACGGACAAGATAGTGTTCAAGTGTTCCCCAATGGCTACTTCCGGCAAATTGTTGTGATGCAGTAGCTGCATCAAGAGAGTCATGAACTAACACATCTTGTGATGAAGTCAACAGCAGACCATATGATTTACGATCTTTCCTGAGAAAAACAAAATTTTGCTCTTTGAGAAGTCTCATTTGCGAAATATAACTTGAGAAACCTCCAAAGATTATGAAACGTCTACATAGGATAATTAAAGAATCGTCTAATCCACTGCTCGATAATAAGATTTGTTCATATAGGGGATGGAAATAGAACAGATCGCAAACAAAATATTTAATTACCAGTGCAATGAGGCGGCTAGCTTACTTGGGCAGCATTTCAATGCTATGATGATAAATACCCTTTCAAGTTCCCTGAACATTAGTCATAGTTTGAATAATCAACACTTTGAAAAAATTAAGGGGCTAACATTTTATAGTGCCAGAAGACATAAGAAGGCAACCTTTTAAGACCAGAACCTTTCCAGAATTTGAGGATCACCATAAAAGCCATATCATATGAACTTGATTCAACCAACAGATCAACAAGGTCAGCTGATGGTTTATTAGTTCCTGAATGAAAGTTAACAATATTAGGTAAAATAAATGAAATAAGCCTGAGCATTTCTAGGCTGCTAATAAAGTACTCTAATTATAGCCTATGGCGCCACTAGCTAAAAGATAATGTTGAATGAGACTCAAATTCACCACATGACAGGTTCACAATTTGCTTATATTAAACAGTTCAAAATAACCAAATTCTAATAAATGGGAAGAAGCAACACTGAAGTAGTCTTTGAATAGTAATACCAGTAAAGCTCCACTTGATGTTTGCCAAAGAAAGCAAGTATTCTGCTGAAGTTAAAACAAACTCCTTTTCAAGTTTCTCAATATCCAAATAAGATGTCAGCTTTGGTGGCAGAGAATCATCATCAGGAGCTGAAACAGACAGAGAAAAAAAATAGATAAATGAAATATACAGGAGGATCAGAATAACGTAGCACAATAATTAAAGAGCTTAGGATGTGTAGGGTCTAGATTTGAGGGAGAAATTTCAGATATTTGATTTACATTGTTCTGGCATGGTTATCCTAGCCTTTTTATTAGGATAGGTTTCTCTATCGGTAGAGATTTCATCAACAAGGGCATCAATCCAAGCATATGAAGGATGAACAAGTTGCAAGGCATTGATAGCAGAAGATAACCCATTCAGCCTCTCTTGCAGAGTAAAATTCCTGAGCTGGTGATCTTTTACTGCTGCTTCAGATCTTAAGCGGACAGAATACTGGTAAATGTAACTTGCAGCTCTGCGCCAGTTATGCCTACGCACCTCAAATGCATAAAGTAATTTGTATGGGTTTGGCTTTGCTGAAATATCAGAACGCTCGGCCTGCCAAGAAAATGAGTTGATAAATTTGAGATATTGAAGGTACTCTAAGCATATAGAAGTTTCCAATTCTTTGGTAAGTGAAATAGCAACCTTCCAAGCAAGCTCTCGCTCTACTTTCTCCACTAAACCGATCAATGGTAACTGGCCATTACATAGTATCTGCATGGAACAAAAGAACATCAACAAAAGCTACGAGAAAATACTTCAATTTATGCATCCCTTAAAATCAGTTATTACTGAGAATAAGATGGGAAGAAAGGAAAGGGGTGAAAATGAGAGGGGCCTGAAGTAAACTTTCGCAAGCTTAACTCCACCATATAAGATCTTTCCAGCATCAACAACATTAATGTTTATTCTTTTCAATATTTCACCTAGACACGAGCAAGCCATTGATGCAGCACGATCCATACATGTAATAGGCTTTCAGATATGCATAATACTTATTTCCAATAAACGAATAAATGATGAACAACTAATTAACTGGAGTAAAATCCTAAACTTGGTTCAGTTATCCAAAATGTAGAATTCAATATTTTTTATTCTATGCCGATAGGTTCAATAGCAATTAACAGGATAAGCATGGAAAGAAGGTAGTGGTAGGAAAATAATAGAATGAAACAGAGAACGACAGAGAGGGGATAGAAAACCTTTGCAGCACCACGCTCATAAAGAACAATAATGAAGCGTCTCACACAAATGGTCTTGCTTTCCTCGTCAGGATTTGAAATTATTGCACAATATGCATCATAATAATTATTAAGGTCCAAAGTGAATTTAAAGACGTTCGCCCAAAGTCTACCCTTTACACTAGTTACTGATTCCCCAAGGTTATCATTGCAGGTGCTACCCAAACTGCCAAGAGCTTCATCAACTTGTTCAAGTGCAGAGAGAGCAACATGGCAGGCAGCTTCACTCAAATTATTGTGTTCAAAGAGCTGCATCACACATTGATAATATTGAAGCTTCCATGCTGCAGTTGAGGGGGAACTGCCTGGGAGATTAGAAACAATAAACTACATTAATCAAAGCCAGGGAAATCAATTTGGAAAGGAAAAAATACACTAAAAATTATCAACAGCTGACGTAACTGAAATCCATTTGAAACCATCCTGCTTCATCTGGCAGCCTTTGCAATGCTTTGGAAGATCCTTCCATTGATGCAGCTCTGGACACCAAACAAGGTTAGAAATAAATAGAACTACCTTTCATTTGCTGATCAGATATTTGACATTAGTATTTTTCTTATATAGAAGAAAGCTTGCCAGCCATCGATCTAAAAATTCATTTGAACTATATTTAAACAAATATTTAAATACACAAATATAAATCAAGAACAAGAATAAGAAAGCCGTCATAACTAGTCCTGCCTTGAGAGCAGGAAGTCCCACAAGGACAATCACAACTACAAAGGTACAAGCAACAAGTTAAATAAAAGGCCATATTCAATCATAGAATGTATCTATAATTTCTTTCAATCATTTTTTCTACCATCCTAACATATTCATTTGTTTCAAATGCTCGCAGAGTCGCAGACCTTAATGATAAAATCAATTGATACCTGAAAAAGTAGCGAAGCGCTTCCCCAACTTTTCTGTCCTTGACTGGTCCATGCAGTCCATGTGCCTGAGCAACAAGACAACATCCTAGAAGGTGGAACACTGCAGCCAATTTTCCATCCACGGCCTGAAGACTTCCAAAACATTTCTCCTTATTTGAATACGCATCCACCAAAGTGAGTAGGTACTAGAAAAAAGAAGACCTCATCTCAGCACTCCATCCAGAATCTTAGCAGAAGGGTAAAGGAGTTCAAGGATAAAAAGAAAGAGACCTCAGTGGCACTGTACTGATTGTTTCTAAGCAATATCAGTGCAAGATCAATTGAGTTGCTGAAGAATGCAGAAGATTCTTCCCCACTTCTTCCCCAAATTATCCAGCTGATGAACCCCCTACTTAAACTAACCAAGCTGTTGGGAGTTGGAAGTTGACTGAAGAAAAGACTTTTCAGTTCCCTCGAGGAACTTTGCATGCTCAACAGCAGGATATGTGCTAAAGAAAATTCACAGTTTCCAAGCTTCCCATACCATAATCTTTTATCTGCACTACCATCTGATAGCGTACAAACACAGACAGAGACCCTCAGAAGTTAGGCCAACTAGTTGCACATAAAGCTTAAATTAAACTAGTTAAATAAAAATATAGAAATGGGACTCGTTAATATTTAATCTTGATGACTAATCATAAGCATATGGTGGTAACATGGGAAAAAGGGAAAACAGGAAGTGAACTCAAATCTAATTTGATCATACCAATTTGTAAAGATGAAAGCTTATAACTGAAATCTTCAATTACTGGTGACTCAGATGGTGTGGCCCCCAAGTAATGGATAATATGCCATTCTGTCACAATTTCTTGAATCATTGGTATCAATTCTACTTTAACTCTTGAAACGTCATCAAATGACATGTTAATCTGCATAAGAAAGGCAATAAGTTGCTTTTACTCAATCAAATTGTACTGTTAGTAGAGCTCTAGAGAAACTTTTATCTCTCATCAGAAAAAAGCAACAAAAACTAGAGTTTTGGAAATGACTTTCAGCCACTTCTCAAAATCTAACTATTGACAATGAATGGAGAGCAGTGGCGTGGGGGTGGATTCACTACCATTCAAATAGAGGTTCACATAATCAAGACAGCACCTGAGAGCATATGCAGGACGACGAGATTTGTTAAGAGCAGAAGCAGGACCAATACGTAAGTACTAACTGTGTGATATTTCAAGCTTTAACATGGACAGCATAATTTTTTCCAACTTCCAATGGGAGCAAGAAAGAGGCAGATATAGCATTGTTATTATTCTATTGAATCAAATTAGGAAACCAGCTGTTAATTCAAATTAGCTAAAAAGATACAAACCAATTTTTCCCACAGGGAATATTAAAAAGATCATGCTCTCCAATAATCTCATGATTTATGTAGCAAAAATGTTTTCAAACAAATAAATCAAGCATGTAAAACCCATAATATGCTGTGCAAGATAATAAATTAAGTGGCAAGAAATAGTTCGACCTATAGAAACATTAATAGAACATTCACGGAATATAGAAATGATTTCATAGTAAGGAAGGTACCAAAAAGAATAATGCGGAACTGGTAACAAAATAAAGCTAGTCTTTAAGGATCCAAGAGCATGAGCTTTTTTTAAGCTATTTAGTTCTAAATTTCACCTATAGCAGATTCTATAAACTTGACAACATATCACATAAAAAGAGTCTGGAAGAAAAAACCACAACCCTAGATAAGGTAACTACAGTGTGCAGAAGACAGATAAGATAACTTCTTCTACAAATGATGCAAGAGACATCTAATGTACAATATAATTATTACAAACTAACCTGCCCGCAGATGCTGGTCATATAATTTAGCAGCATAAGTACATCCAACGCGGAATCAAACATCACTTTGGCGATTTGGAACATGGATTGCACTATTGCAGAACCATCTAGATGGAAAATTATTTCTATATCCGAGCTAAGTACAATTTTGTGAGGCACTAAAAACTTTAAGTAGCTCTCAACCACATCCAAAACCTTATTCCACGAGTTAGCTTTATGGCACAGCTCATGAAGGGACAAAAACATATTTGCAGAAAATTTTCTTAAATTTCTGTGATTCGACAGTTCTTTATCCCAGGCTGCATCACCTCCAAGTTCTGATACTAGTATAGCTGCAGTCGAAGAACTATACCCAGTATTTAGAATCTTTAGAAGACGAGGAACTACCTCCTCAGAAGATATATGAGGTGTTCCAAGAAGTGATTCATAAAATATAGTTGATGAGGCTTTGCCCAACTGCTGGCTCACATTTCGGACGCATTTTAGTAACTCAAAGAGAATCTCTGTTTCCAATTCACCACCTAAATATTTCAGCCCACGGCCTATATACTCCTTTTGTTGCTCAAGAGAACCTGGTGAGATATAAGTTAGAAGATTATGCATCAGGGGAACTTGTAGTATATAGATTTGATACAAGGTTAAAAGGGTCAAGAAAAAAATGAGATACTAATAAAAAGTTAGGTGTATACCATAAATGATATGCTCCATATCCTCCAAGCCACGGCAGACAGAGATTGAGTAGTTCCTAATTATACCAGTAGCACCCGTGGATGGATCCAGGACCAGACCATATGCAGCATTGTATTTATGCCAATTACTCACATAATGAGTGCAAAAAGTTTTCCAGCTTTGAAGAATGGAAACTGGAGATCCACTTCCACCCTACAACAGGATATGTGTCAACTCCCAAAATCATGTCATGCAGAGTAGGGAGAGAAAAGACAGTATATATGGATCGCCAAATATCATGAAATGTATGAAAATACCTGATGTTCAATCAAGGACAAAATCTCACTCTTCAGACCTTCAACAGTGAAGGAACCAAACTCAGAATCAGTAAAGTGCTTGTTATAATCTCCAAAAGTTTGCTTCATAACAGCACTGCAATGAACCCCCGGAAAAAGCAATGCACGGAAAAACACAGAAGATACAAATGGAATGATTTCCTCCTGTAAAAACAATAAATATTTCACCGACATGCTTATAGTTATGCGGCATTTTCACATACAATAGCAACAAATATAATCTTGTAGCTCCAAATCAGTTAGAACTTTTTTAAACCTTGAGACTGTCATACACCAAAATGAAATAACAAATTTTATTCATGGAATTTCCAGAACACCTGAAACCTAAGAATCATAAAAAGTGTATCGCTCACTGTATTTGGCTTAATTTCACCTGAATGTTGTGCATCAAATTTGGTCACCTAAGCAAACAGCACGAAAAGCTTAAATATCATACACATTTTTCTAGAGGCACCACTACAATGAGAAAACCAAGACTGTTGACTGCATGTACGACAGTTTCCAATGATACAAACCAAGTTCACCACAAAGCACTCAAATATACTGCAGAAGTAAGATAGAACTTCTTAAAGAATGTTTCATATTCAATCACTACAATTATATAAGAAGAAAGAATCAAAAGATACATTATTTACTATCAAAGCAAACCCTGATTCACAAGTGCTCAAGAACTTACAAGATCATGCAAAACAACTGATTAGACAAATGACAAGTGTATGAATGGTGGTGTGGTGACCATCGAAAATGTTGTGATCTATAAAAGCATAAATGCCTGCGAAGTTAAATTGAATATAGCACCTTTGCGGAAGAAATTGCAGAATAGGCAAGCCAGAGAAGATCATCTGAAGAGTGCTCGGAACTCTGAAATAGCAGGTCAGCAACCAAACTTTCCTGCAAAGCATAGTAATGGAATAATCCCCTAGCAAAATAAGGTAATTGTTAGTCAAACATGAAAGAGAATTGATTGATCAAACTCGTCAAGAAAAGCTTCGGTATTTTTTATTTCTGTATAAGAACGAAACTTTATTTTGTTAGTAAAAAGTAGAAATTACAAACTCAAACTATCTACAAATACAATTCCAATCTCTAGTAATATCTAAGATGGATAAGACCTTCAAATCTTTGAGGTTTGAAGCCCATCAAGCAGGTAAGCATCTCTAACTTAACTGTCTCACACCTTCTCTAAAGGATTGTCCTTATCCTCAAAACTTCTCCTATTCATTTCGAACCACAAGGACTACAACAGGGCCGGAAATGAGCCCCCATAACACTTTTCTTTTCACAAATCAAGCTGCAAAGATTAGACAATTGAACGCAGCAGAGTCCACTGTAATACTAACTTATTAAGCTCTCTATTACTCTTTACGAAAGTCTTAGTTAGAAATACATGGTTAAGATCATTACTCTTTACGAAAGTCTTAGTTAGAAATACATGGTTAAGATCTTCAGACAGATTCCAACATAAGATAAACTAGTTTGGAATATAAAGTAATGTGAAAAGCATCTTTGTAAAGCATCAGAAATCAGTTGTTTCTTCAAAAGTTCAAAACCAATAGCAAAGAGAAGACCTGGACGTTGAAAGGCATGGGTACGTCCAAGATAGCTTTAATTAAGGGGAAAGGGTAGTAAAATTCATAAGATAACTTTTTATAAAAGGTTAAGCAAAAGCAGAACTATTGCACTACGCAATTTTTAAGGTCATGGGAAAAATGTAATCCCAAGAAACAAAATGGCAGAAGAAGGGAGAGACAGACGAGGCGATAGGCTTACAATGGGGAGAAAAAATACAGTGCTATGGGGAAATGCATTGAGTTTTGATTCGGTTAATAGTTATTAAAACCTAGATCATTATGAGAAAATAAACTGAGGATAAAAAGTACTTTAAGGTCATTAAAAAAAACTAGGATTGCCACACGGACCAATTTAGTTGATATAATCCCACGGAGCAGCAAACAACTAATCCTAGTCGTGTCTGAGGAAAGACCACGTGCTCAAATTCATTTGTTATAGAAAGGACTGGAGCAGAATATATGCAGTTCAATTAAATTAAACAACAAGAGAAGAGCAATAAAAAAGTTCATGTTCAGGTTTGAGTAACTTACTCTATGAAGTCATTACTATGCAGGTCCTGCATTACAAGGCCTTCTTCCTTGAGAATCCACACTTTATTTGAGGTAAGTTTAACATCAATAGGTCCAGCCTAAAAACATTCATAAAAGAGATGTACACAATGTTCAACAGTTGCAAGATTGAAAAATATAGTAGCAAAACATATGGTGAGTCATCAAATTACCTCTCCTAAGGCGATTTTTCGTGATGAGGGCTCCACTGAAAATAGTGACCTTTCCCCAATAAAATGAAGTCCATACAGATAGATTGTTTCCGTTGTAACTTCCTTTACAATTTGTCAAAATGATTGTAAATACCAATGTCAATACTGTAGCAATTATGACTTAAGTGGGAAAATTTTTGCTAGAAATCTATCTAATTCATTATTGGAGCAACAAATGTACGTTTACAAGGAAAACTCCTATCAAAATAGCAGAGATTATAATGCAAATAGTAGGATTCAATCTTTATGCTCTCGACAAGAACAACTTCTTGTCCACACATAGAACCAAAAATCATGCATCTACTTTTAAACGTTTGATAGTGGGTATCCTTCTAACTAGCTCATAGCCTCATACTATATTGTAAGATATCAAATTAGGGGCAAACTAGCACACTAAGGAAACCCAGCTCCAACAGAACCCAAATTGTTTCGTTCATTCAACCTTTAATTGACTGGAACAGCTTAAGTTCAGTTTACCACAATAAACCATTTAGTTTTCCAGCACTCTGAATCTAAAATTATTTTAAACCGTTGTACAATTTGTATTGGCCCACGATCCGACATATCAATATACTTTTATTACTTAAGAAAACCATATTGTTTCCCAAAAAATACAAAGGAAACAGCTCAATTACATTGCATCAGAACAGAAAAAGTCATTGCTGCATGAATCTATTATTTGGATACAAGGTTTTAAAAAATCCAAATTAAGCCTCGAGGCATTTAGCAAATAATACAAACGAAACTGTAACGCCCCGAAATTTTTAATATAAAATGCATTGCATATCTATTCATGCATGTTATCAAGTGTTTTAGTTCTGTAAGTCGCGCCTTAGAAATTTAAATGAAATATTAAAGCATTTATCTTATTTGTCATTAAATCATTTTTATTAGGTAAATTTATTTTGAACTTTGAATGTATTTGTTTGCATCATATTATGATTATATGATTTATTTATTTATCTAGATCATGTTAGAATTATTAGTTAAGAATAATATTTATTTTGGATTTCCTAAACCAACTAGGATTCATAAAAGGATATAATATTTATTATTATATTAAGTTATTAGGAGATAATTTGAAATTATATTTTATGAATAAAATAGATATTATTTTGAGATATACATGTTTTAGGTAAGAAATCTAGTTGTATTTATCCTTATCCTAATTTATCTAGGATTGAATCTCTTATATGGCAAGTAATAGAATAAATTCTATATAAAATATATATGGACGAAAATAATTATGGATAAAATTTATTTGATACCTTATAGGATTAGGGATGTTTGGATAATGAGTTCTAGGCCTATAAATACACCTTAGTCGTCCATAATTTAGTTTCACATTAGATTTCCGAAATTCTGTCAGCACACGTGCGAACTGTTTCAAGAATTATTTACACATCTTCCCATCATCATATCGTCGTGAAAATTTAGGGCCGTCTTCCATGGTATGTCATTTATTTTTGTATAATTTTTCAAGCATTCTAAGTAATTGTTTAAAAATTGTTATTCGTAACCTGTCAGTTTCTGACAGCAATGTTCATGATCTTGAAAGTAAATTGTTTTACATGTGTTATTTACATTGTTTTCGATCATGATTAAGTTTAATAGTATATAATACATGTTAGGTCATTCATATTAAAAATATAGAATTTTTAGGATACTTTTACTATTTATTTGTTAATATTGTTTTTGATGTGTCCGATTCTATTATGTCAATTCTTTGGTTGTTACAATGTTTAAGTTTCATGAGAACAGAAATTTGTCCTGCAATTCTACCTTTTCTGTCGTGAGTTCCAAGGCCAGATACACGATCTTAAGATACTTTCAAAATTCCATAAAAATTATAGAGACACACTTTAGAATGTCTTTAATATTACTGTAAATTTGGGAAGTTTTTAAACAAGTATTTATATTTTTAATGGATTTATACTTTTACACTACCGTGAAACCATGCATCAGGGATAGGGCTTAGGAAAACGTTTATATCTCACTCCACAAAAATGTTTTTGACTTGATTCTTTTTCCTAAATACTCTAAACACGTAGGGATATGTAGAAATATTTATTTAGTATTTTTAACTTATGTGTATGAAAGCAGTTTAATACAAATGTCCGGGTAGTCAGTCGGAGCATGCATTTTCGTATTCCGATTTTGGTAGAAACTATTCGTATTTTATGAAGTTGTTACTTATCTATACGATTGAAATTTTGATATGATATTTCTACGTATGTCTCTCCTAGATGTGTGTTAAATATTAGAATTTTTAAGATATGTTTAGTTCCCGAAGCTTATTGTTAAAGGTCGGTGAGGTCATAAACCGCCTTTGTTGACGCAGAGATATCTTGTTTTAGTTATAACTCTTAGATGACTTATTATTTTGATATGAAACCAAATCTGGTATGTTTGAGACTCATTAAGGAATCTATATGTGGAAAATTAAAATTTATGGAATGAATTCATGTTCTGTGGAATGTTTTTAAAATAGGTATTCTGCACAAGTTAATATAGAACATTGAAACCTAGTTACACTAATGAGCACATGTATATATATATATGATATTGTTTGTAACCTAATGACTATGAGGTATTGTTGCATATGTGAAATACGTACATGACTTTCATGAATCATTAAGAATTATTAATTTCCATGTTTAGGATCGGCGCGCAAGAATTAAACATCTGATATCCATTCTTTTTCATCAAGTCGAGGTTAAGGTGGGGAATGCTATCGTTTATCTTTATTATACATTGTGCTCGATATTTCATGTGATTATGACAGGCATGAAAGAAGGGTCGAAATTGGATCCTTGGATCGAAATTGGATCCTAAATGAAAAATCGGTCGGAATTGGGCCGTAGGATCGGAATTGGGTCCTCAATGAAAATCGGTCGGAATTGGGCCGTAGGATCGAAATTGGATCCTCTATGTGAATAGGTCGGAATTGGGCCTATGGAAATGTTATGGTCTGTGTGACCGAGTATTCTTTGCATGATCTAATTTTCCATGTCTTATTGGTGTGATTTATAATTTTGATAAATGTGTACATTTTCCCACTGAGTAGTCGTACTCACCCCATTATTTTAACATTTTTCAGGAAATGGCTCGGCCGATGCGTAGAGGTGTTGGTGGTGATGGTCACACGAGGAATGAATTATGAAAGTCATTATTGCATTTAAACTCTGTGCATTTTTTTTTCAAGAACTAATAGTCATAGTTATTTTTATTTAAGAGTTCCGCTGTGTATGGAATTAAATCGAGTTTTTCGATGATTCTTTGCTATGAAAATGTTTTTTAAAAGAGTTGAAATACGCATGTTAAGCACGAGGTGACGTCCCCCTCAAAAGGTTACAAAAATTGGGGCGTTACAGAAACAAAACAAACCAAATTCCAAGTAACAAACTAGAAACACATAAAATGGAGATGATAAAACAAGGGTCCAAGACCAAGTGGTGGCTGATTCCACACTACAAAATTAGAGAAGGCGAGAACAGTGTGGTTGGGGATAGAGATGAGAGCAGCTGGTGGTGAAAAACCAGAGAGAATAGTCGCACCATTTTTGGAGACAAGATGGGGGTGTCAGTGACATTAAGGAGGGGAGAAAGGAGAAAAGTGGCGCTAAACCTACTGCTGGAGATGGGCACTTGCATAAATCGTGAAATAATTTTCGACCCATCAGACGATATAAGCCAGTTCTACTGAGTTTCAGGGTTTTTGGGTGGTAAGAATATGTTGTTAATCATAAAAACAATTTAAAAGGCTAAAAAAACTAAATTGATCCTAAAAGGGCCAAAACAAAGTCAAAATGCGATGCATACTGTTCATACTTACAATTCAGAGGTGTTGCCAAGGGGCACGCTTCACACGGCCAAGGCTCAAAGACAGTTTTGCATTTATGTATGCATCTAAACACAAAACACATAAAACTGTTCTATGTGCGATGCACGGGTGATATGTTGGTTGAGTATATATAATAGAAACTTTTATACTGTTTCATCATGGAAATGACCAAAAACACAAACCTTTGTAAAAGAATGGCTAGAGTTTTCTAAGTCATGTTTTCAAATATGCAAATGGCTGTATAGCATGTCATCAAAACATAGAAAGAGAATTATTTTTTTATCACATCTACTGATCTACATATTCAAACAACAATTGACCAACCATTTACCCAGTTGGAGTAAATAACCTATCAATGATAATGTATTCTAGGATCCCAAAAGCTCTGGTAATGTTATAAAATATTCCATGAGATTAACATATCACTATTCTTCCACATGGACACGCATTATCTAGAGATTTTTATGTGATCATCAGCTTGGAAAAAAATGGATTGTGTTATTCCATATGGTTTGCTTAAAGAATCACTAAACTGATTTTTCTAGGTCAGATGAGGTTAAGACATATCACTGTCAGCATAAAGTTCAGAGTAACGAGGGAGAAACATGCAAAAAAAATAGTGACTTAGAAAGGAAAACTGGAAGGAGAATGGGTATATAACATATTGATATGTAATAAAAGAAAAAATAATGTTTCCTTATTGGCACATACCAAATTTTGTTTATGAAGCATTGCCAAAGGAATTACCCCAGAGCCAGTTTCAAATTCTCCCACCCACAGCCTAACAAATGCACCTGGTGTGAATGAAACACATATTAGGTATAACTGAGGCATGAAAATCAATAAAATATTCTCATAAATATGACTAAAAATTTAAACGAGTAAACGAAGATGTAAATAATTAGTATGTAATAAAACTGGTGTCTACGTCCTTAGTAAGGAAAAGGAAATGAGGCATAATTCTCATCACCTACTTGACAGAAAACCTTGTTGATATTAGATGAAGTGAACTTTAAAAGTCCCAATCATCCTCATACATATGCCATTCCCCGTCGAGGGACTCTAAGACCTGCCCTTGGAAGTTATTTTATACTATCGCTGTTCAATATCATGTTCTAATTCAGATATTTTCAATGTCTGAATTATACTACCATTTCTTTTACTGGATACTACTATTGGCTGCATTGGAAAAGCATATGCTGAAAGGAAATTCACCTAAAGGTATGGTGGCAGCATGATATTCGCAGTGTATACAGTTGTGATTCATTTATCTGCCAAATAGATCTGTAGACTTTGCTTTTCTCCCTTGATTAGACGGCAAATATGTGTAAGAACTTTACTTGTTTCGATAAAAAACCTTAAATGAGTATATCCATATAGATCTAAAAGATAAAGCAAAATTTTGATGCATTGCATATTTAGCAAGCAATTATTACACTATGATACTAAGCATTGTAAACATTGTATAATATGTTATGAAAATCTATTTCACTATGAAATTAGGAAAGAGAATATAAGGTAGGATACTTGCCTGTAGTTCCTGGAACTGTCATGGCATGGCTTAAAAGTTTACTGCGGCTTAGAAGGTCCCATACCCGAAAGATCCCATCAGAATGAAGCACAAAGAGAAGTTTTCTCTGTTGTACCTCTGATACTACCAAATCCTGTACAGCAGTCAGAGTCGGACTCCTAAATGACAATATATTCATAAAATAGTATGAGAACCAAATATTGCAGTCCGCAGAGAGTAATTGCGCACACAAGATAGAAGAATGTGCAAGCTCAACCTAGAGGCATTAATTGAACTTGTGACCATTGGTCAGAAGACAACCAGCTCTACCACAAGTTCCTAATTACTTTGCTACATGGTGTCATAGCTGAATTAGGGCTTAGTAGAATACTCAATTTGTTTGGGTTTGGAATTTGATGAATTGGTACCCACATTTGGGTGAACAATGGTCAATACTGGCCAATGCTGGCCAACCATTGCCGAGATGGATAGAAGATCTAAGACAGGGTACTGATTTCTTCTTTAATTCAAATTGAACAAGCAAGTAGGTACTGTGTCTATATTGCCAGAAATTTTGTTTAAGAGTAAGAAGCAACAAGCTGTTTCCCGTTTCGGGGCAGAAGAGTAATAACCCTTTATGTCTATAATATAAGAACTGAGTATTCAATTCCATATACTAAACAGGAGTTCTTTCTCACGGAAATAGCTTTCAAATATTAGTTCTTGGTTCTTTTAGTTTATTTTTTTGGGTTGGGGACCTAAAAAGTAACAACAAAAATGACGGAAAAAGTAAAAATGAAAACAGAGAAGGAATTTGCATGAAAATAAATGACATGCAACTCTACGGACAATAAAAAAGAAGACCCAATAGTCATTGTCCTGCTAAACATGCTCTTCATAAGGTGCATTACTAAAAAATAAAACCCTTAAACCCATATTCTGAACAGAACATAGAAAAACCTTCCTAATGAGAAATAAAGTGTGAAATAGCTTTCAAATCAAAGATAGTAGCACAATGAAATTTTGAGACTCGGATTTCATTTACATTAGAAGTGAAAAGATACCTCGACAATATGCCCCATAACCGACCAAGACCAGCATCATCTCGCATTTCAGACACAAAGCCTGTAAATAAGATAATAAGTCGAAAGTTAATATGAAGTTAGGAAGACTGATTCATGTGCTAAACGATACTAAATGCACAGAGAACTTTAGAGATGCAAACTTAGGACACCCAGCCAAAGTGAAATTAACCGAACTTTATGGAACCTCAAAGAATGTGGTATAGGTCCATGTTTCATTCTTTAAAACTTCAACAAATGATCCAGAGAATCTTGATAGCGGCAGGACAAAAAAAACATAAATCTTGAACCAAAAAAACAAAGAGAGATATAGCTGTACAGACCTGGAGCGCTGGGATCAAGTGAGCCAAGCTGGAAGCAGCCGATGGATCCATCGCTCCTTCCAATCAGCAGGCATTCTTCTGACGCTGCAACAGCCGTTATTGCTCCAAAATGAGGTTGAACTTGTGTATTATACTCAATAACCTCACCATCCGGAACAGAAGAAGTTCCATAGTCAAGATTGTTCCTCAATCTAATGAGGTAAGCAACTCCTGAGATTGTCAAGGTATAAAGCACCAAGTAATCTGCGCAAGCCGACTTGGCCTGCATGCAACTAAAGCATTAAAGACATAATTTGAAGATGGTCATATACTAAACAACTGAGAAAGTAAGCAGACATCATAAATCAAAGCAGACCTCGTGTAATTTGCAGATGAAAGCAAATGGAAAAAGAGCATCAGCAAATACAAGTCGCAGCCCAGTAGTTGAAATTTCTGTATGGTTGCCAAGTTTTAGAATCTCTAACACGTTTGCCTGACTCCTCCTTGTTTTCCTGCGGTACAAATTCATCCATGTGCAATGAAGATCAGAGAATAAGAAAAACAGCAAAAAATGTGGTCATCAAGTAATCAGTAAACAATCAATTAAAGGTCGCAAGTGATTCATCATGAGGATAGAAAGGCCGACAAAACAACCCTCAGCAGAGTAACAAAAACAGCAGTCTCATTACCAATCCAAAATACCCAATAAAACTGCTATGCCATGCCTACAGAAAATAGAAATACAGATATTTAATTGCACTACCAGATAAAATAGGAAGGAGGATTTCCAATGGCGCAGGAAGAGGCGAAGTCTTTGGCAATAGTTTGGTCGGCGTTGTTGTTGTTGGCCGTAGAAGTAGATGTAGAAGGAACGGAGACTTGACGCCACTCGATTGAGTCAGTGCTTAGCAGCGGGACCTCCATCCCTGCCATGCGCCCACGGCTACTGCTCGCCATTGCCTCCGCCGCCGGTATTTAAGAAATTCAGAAGTAAAGGTGCGGCACCGGAGGTCGAGAAGGTCGACTTAAGGATGGCAAAATTGCAGAAATTACCTCTACGCTTTCTGAAATCAAAGGTGGCGATGGCGGGTCACGGAAGCAGGCGGCACGGAGGTCGGAGACGTCGGCGGAACTCGGAGGTCGGCGTCGGCGGCGGGCTAGACTGGGAAGCAAGGGCAGAGACGGGAGAGTGAGGGCGTGAGGCGGAGGGAGTGAGAGAGCGAGTTGGGGTTTAAAATTTTAGATTTTTAATTTATAATATTATAATAAGTTATTCAAAATTGTACTTTCTTCGTGTCATAATTTTTGCTCAAAATACTTTTTGTTAGGATGAAAAATTGTTAGTTGTGTGTAAAGAAATTAGTTTGTGTGTAAAGATGTATTGTTTCAAATAAATTATTTGTAATAATTTATTATTTTTAAAAATGAAATAACTATTGTGGTATAGTTCGAAAAGAAAAGTGGAGCAAAAATTTGTGGGATGGATGGAGTATTAGTTTATAGTATTTATTGAATAGTTTATAGTTATTAAATACTACTCCCTCCGTCCCATTTATGTTGTCTAATTTCTTTTGAGTACCGTTTTAAAGTAGAGTTGTTAATTATGTAAAAAGTTGTGTAAAGTGGTTTAAAGTGGTGGTCCCTTAAAAAAATTATGTGTAAAGTGGTATAAAGTAGTTGGTCCCTAAAAAAAGTTGTATATATTAATTTACTAAAAGATAAAATTGGACAACATCTTTGGGACAGCCCAAAATGGTATACTGGATAGTATATTTGGGACAGAGGGAATACTAAATTAAAATTTATTAATTTATAAATTAATCTTAATAAATATATACATATATATATATATATTCAATTTTATGACTTATAATTATATTTGTCCATAATTTAAAGAAAATATTAGAAATAAATTCTACAAGTATTATACTCTAACTCTATTGACTAATTTTGATTTTAGAAGGTCTATTTTATAATTGAATGGAAGATTATGATTAATATTACTTGAATAAGAGGAAAAATTACTTTTGCATTTGTATGAATTAAGTTAGTATGTTTTTCCAAACACAAACGAAAGAGGTAAATGATAACAGCAGTATGTAAAAGACAATTAATGGATTTTTAATTTATGGAATGCTTAATAGAATAAAAATTAAGTGAATAACATGAGTGGAGTTTTTCACTTGCTATAAGAAATTTTCAAATGTAATTGTGAATTAGTCATAATTATATTCATACATATAAATTATATATATGAAATGGATTATATGACATAATAATCCATTTCAATTACAAAATAGAAATAAAAAATATGTTTTAAATTTTTATTTTAGAAATTTTTATTTATAATATAAAAAATATTAATTTCATTTTCGAAATACATGCTTGTGATTATAATTTTGTATATAATATTAATATATTGAAATCTAAAAAAAATTCATTTGTAATTGTTCATAAGTCATAATTGTATTCATACATATTATCCATTTCAATTAGTGAATAGAAATATAAAGAGAACTTTTTAATTTTATATTTTGAAAATGTTAATTTCATTTTTAGATATATGTCGTGATTACAATTTTGAATATAATATATTAAAATCTAGAAAGTTAATATTTATATTTTATAAGCTAAATTTTTTTGTTATATGAATTTAAAAAAATATTTTAGTGTGTGATATTCATATATACTACTCATGTAAATATAATAACAAATGTGAACATTAGCTCATGTGGTATAAGTGTCTGTAAAAAAATTATTGATGTGAGATTTAAATCTCACAAACATCATTTTTACAATTTAAATACTAAGTTATGATGGGGCAGGTCCGACGGGTCTCAACGGGGCGAGGCGAGGCGGTTCCGATGCAGGACCCAGATCCGCCCCGGATCCGGTACGGGTTGGGTCCGGAACCGTCCCGTTCTCGTGCGGACGAGTATTATCCACCTCATCTCGTGCGGGTTCGGAGCGGGTCCAACGATTTTGGGGCCTTTTGCCATCCCTAGGTCGACTACACTTGTAGCAGAAAAGGGTTTAGGACTTTTTAGGTGAAAATAGGATGGAGACGGCTTGGGGTTTTTTCTTCTTTAAATTTATAAAGCGTTGTTTTTGGCTACACGATTTGGGTTGTGTAGAGAGAATCAGATAGCGGGCTGCTAAAATTAGTAAGGCCAAATTTCATTTTCAAACATATTTCTTTAAATTTTCTACTATTTCATAGCTCGAAATACAAATGTGATTCTTTCACTCAAACATAATGTATTGAATATCCAAAGTTTACATAAATCATATAGCAAAATAAAATTCTCAATTCTACCCTTGGTTATCTAATCACTATAACCGTCAATTACGATTCAATCGATTCTAACATTCCAAAAGTTGGAAATAAATTTGAACCGTCTAATTAAAACAATTCACATTTTTTGCTCTAATGATTTTTTTTTTTTTTTTTCATTTATTTTTTGCATTAGATTAAATAGACTATATCGGTTGTTCATTTCTAGCAATCATTTAATTTGTATTATTGAATCTCAACGTTCAAAAACTCGAATATTGATTAGTTAAGTACTTGAAATAAATGGTGAACCATCAGTCATTAGTCGATTAATCTGAGTCATTGATTTTAAATTTTAACCGATAATTAAATGTATCGAAAAAGGAGGAATGTTGTGATTTCGAAAGGAGGAATCGGAACTGCACCGTCTAAAATAAATTGATGCATACGATTCTAACTGAGAACCTAATGAAATAGATTAGAACCATGAATCAACAATTTGTTTTCCAATTAGAACTGCCAGTTCCGACTTATTTTGCCCAAATGTATGTTTGATTGTCATTTCATTTTGAAACAATTTGCCTAGTTTCCATATATTGACACAATTATAGAATATGTTTGGTGTAAAATTGATAGAAATATTTCATAACATATTATAGTCTAAGTCATCCGATGACTAAGATGAAATGTGTATTATATTATTACCTTTATACTTTTGTTGATGGAAGACAATTCTAACCAAGATGCAGGGTCGGCCCTGAAATTCCGGAGGCCCTAGGCGAAAAGCTAAAACGGGACCCCTTATTGAAGTTTTGTGAACTATATTTATAGCAAAAGCTAGCACATGCTTCCATATTTGTGTACCTACATAACTTTAAAAGTAGAAACCGTAAAGTGCAACAAACTTAAAAGAAAGGATCGAATACTTATTGAAATAACTTAGATCTTCTAGCACTTTGAGATGCAAAAACATCAATAACATCGTCAAAATCAAGTTTTTCCAATACATCATTCACATTCATATCCATTTCTTCATTCAAATCATCAACCTCTTCATTATCAATCACATTCACATCTACTTCTTTTCCCGAAGAACTAGAACTAGGTACAAGAAATTTATGAAGAGCCCCCTCTTTGAGTTTTAATCACCTTATCAAGTTTTTTCCTTTTATTCCTTTTTGACTTCCGGAAGCATATTTTCTAGGCAACATATTGTACTCACACATCACAAATTACTCAAATACAACACAAAACTCAAATCTCTATTCTAAAAAATTAGCACTAATTGGAAGCACACCTAATTTAAAGAGAAATTAACCCAAATTGAAACGAAAAAACCTAATTCTAAAGGAAGAATTTCAACAAATTGAAGAGAATAGTGAAGACGGATCACGAAAGAGAGGAGAGTCGACTGGTGAGTGGTGACTGACCCTGATCGACTGTAGACTATCGACTGCCGACTATTGGAGTGGTGGTCTGGAACATTTTTGTTTTTGGGTTTAACGTTGTACAGTACAGAGCGTGAGAGAGAAATTCGATGTTGCACTGCAAGAAATAAAAATAAAAAGAGCCGTTAATAATTGTAGTCGACCTCCTCAAAACTCACATATTTGTTATGTGGGCAATGGGCTCATATTGATTTTTAAGAAGTCACAATATTAAATCTTGGAATGAGCTCATAATATTTTATTTTTTCATAAATGGGCTCAAAATAAATATGAACTCATATTAATTTTTTTTTTAACGGGCTACTTCGTACGGGTTTAGATTTCGGGGTCCCTTAAAATTGGGGGCCCTAGGAAAAAGCCCCACTTGCTATTCAGGTGGGCTGCCCTGCCAAGATGATATGTGAATTACACATACTTTATCATTGTAAAGTTTGTAATATCAAACCCTTCACAAATTTTATGTAATTTTGCTCATGTCGAACATAAGTAATAAACATACTACCAAAATAATAATTTAAAATCTATCACACGTTTTATTGAGACAACTATATTCCTTGTCCAACAACCAGATTGAGAGCACTAGCAACAAGTATGCTTCGCTTGTTTGTATCATTCCACAAAAGTGTGATTGATTTAATAAAGCAATATAGCAGCAAAGAGAGAAGAACTTTACTACAGTATGATGTGTAGTAGTGTTGCGGCAACCAATAAGCCATAGAAGCATCATAGTGAAAAATCTTGGCCAAGCTCAGCTTCCCTTGCATCCCACTGCTGGCATATTGCTGCCACAACTGTTGCTCTTGCACCAGCAGCTGTTGTTTCTGTTAAAATCGTAGGCCCAGCCCACACCACATGTCGGCCCACTTACCTGTTATGCGGCCCAGTCCATTGCTTCGGCCCTGTTGAGTTCTGTCGCCCTATGTATAAATAGAGACGCGATACCTCTCTCTGCCCCAGCTTTTGTTGAGCGCAGCCTGAGTGTTCTACACTGTTCTTCTTCTTCATCTCTTTGTGAGATCGAGTGTGGTGTGTAGTTCTTGTATAGGCTTGCTAACTGGCTCTGTGTTGGCCGACTGTGGTAGTGGATAGTGGTGTGTGTGAACCCACTGTAAAACTCGAGTGTCTGAGCCATTTATTTGGGGCTTTACTTTCTGTATTCACAACTGGTGTAGATCGATTCCTTACAGTGGTATCAGAGCTTGGGCACTATGTTGGTACAGATCTTAGTCCCTCAGATCTGCTAAGGTAAGTCAGGGTTCAAATCTCCGAACCCCGCTTTGGTAAAGAAGCTTGACCCCTTAAGCTTTTGTGCTTTCTAGATACTGCCAACTGGTGCAATTCTAGGATTGGGTTTTATGTGCTGGTAGTTTTAGGATTTATTTGCCAATCTGTTTTGAAATTCTTTGCTGTTTCTCATCTTAGTGTTTGATTCTCTGCTTCCGCTTGCTTCTCTGTATTGGTTCTGTTACTTGTCCAGTGGACTGAGGTAACCCCCTGCGCCCAGAGTTAAACTCTACGATTGCGAGCTGGGTAATTCCTTGTCCATTGTATACTGGACTTGTTATTAACCTTTTGTGGTTAATAAAATCTGCACTTGTTTGTGCTGCTATGGCCTCCTACAATGGCATAGCTCCTTTTGATGGTAAGTCGAATTTCAGTCTCTGGAAACGGAGAATGAAAGCCATCTTGGTAGAAAAACGTGTTTTTTGTGATGTTAATCACTCGTATGATGAAATGGAAACAGAAAAGAAAAAGAATGATATGAATGAGCTTGCATTGTCTGCCATTACTCTTAATTTGTCTGATTCTGTGCTTAGGAAAGTTGAGCATCTTACCTCTGCTAAAGAAACTTGGGACAAATTGACTGAATTGTATGTTGAAACTTCTTTGCCTTCTAAGATGTATCTGTTACAATCTTTCTTCAGATTTAAGTTTGACGTGTCTAAAGATATAAATGAGAATCTTGATGAGTTTAGTAAGTTATTGCAGCTAATTAAACAAACTGGAGACACTAGTATAGACACATATGCACCCATTGCTCTTTTGAATGCCATTCCTGACTCTTACAGTGATGTCCAGTCTGCCATTAAGTATGGTAGGGATAATATTGACCTTGACACTGTGATTTCTGCTTTGAAAAGTAAGGAACTAGATTTGAAGTTTAATGGTGGGGGTAGAAACTGTGACCAAGATAATATATTTCATGTTAGGGAGAAGAAGAAGGGTCAGAAGGGAAAGAATAAGGGAAGAAAATGTTATAACTGTGGTGAAATAGGCCACTTTATCAAGGACTGCCCTGAGAAGGGAGAAAATAATCATGGCAAGGTTAATCTCCTTGATGATATGTTGAATCGTGTTTGATCTATGTGATCTTGTGTGTTTGCGTGTTTATGAATTTTGTGTTATGATCTTTGTGATGGTCTTTGTGTACCTTTTATGGTTATGTGCCTTTCATCTTTGTGATTCTTGTTCTCTGTGAGCTTAAGCATGCTGTGTGTTCTTGCTTATAGACTTAGTGTCTTGTTACTTCTTTGTGAAGTTTGAGTGTTTAGATCTTATGCTTAGGAATTGTGTGTTCTTATGCTTAAGTTGTTAGTAAGGTTTGTAATATCAATGTGTTTGATGTCCTTACTTATTGCTTTGTGCATGCTTTGTGTTTCTGAATATGTTTCAGTTTGAGGTGGAGCATCTTTGTGTATGTTCCTTATGTGATGCTTTTAGTGCATGTGTTGTACTAACATGTGCTTGGGAGTTTGTTCTCCTTGTGTTTTATGTGTGCAGGTGCATCTGCTCTTTGGAGTTTAGCCAATCTTGTGTGATTGGCTAACTGGCGATGATGACACTTTTCGGGGTATCTATCATGGCAAACCCATGACACACCACGCTTGGGCCTAAGGTGGAGATTGTTAAAATCGTAGGCCCAGCCCACACCACATGTCGGCCCGCTTACCTGTTATGCGGCCCAGTCCATTGCTTCGGCCCTGTTGAGTTCTGTCGCCCTATGTATAAATAGAGACGCGACGCCTCTCTCTGCCCCAGCTTTTGTTGAGCGCAGCCTGAGTGTTCTACACTGTTCTTCTTCTTCATCTCTTTGTGAGATCGAGTGTGGTGTGTAGTTCTTGTATAGGCTTGCTAACTGGCTCTGTGTTGGCCGACTGTGGTAGTGGATAGTGGTGTGTGTGAACCCACTGTAAAACTCGAGTGTCTGAGCCATTTATTTGGGGCTTTACTTTCTGTATTCACAACTGGTGTAGATCGATTCCTTACAGTGGTATCAGAGCTTGGGCACTGTGTTGGTACAGATCTTAGTCCCTCAGATCTGCTAAGGTAAGTCAGGGTTCAAATCTCCGAACCCCGCTTTGGTAAAGAAGCTTGACCCCTTAAGCTTTTGTGCTTTCTAGATACTGCCAACTGGTGCAATTCTAGGATTGGGTTTTATGTGCTGGTAGTTTTAGGATTTATTTGCCAATCTGTTTTGAAATTCTTTGCTGTTTCTCATCTTAGTGTTTGATTCTCTGCTTCCGCTTGCTTCTCTGTATTGGTTCTGTTACTTGTCCAGCTGGACTGAGGTAACCCCCTGCGCCCAGAGTTAAACTCTACGATTGCGAGCTGGGTAATTCCTTGTCCATTGTATACTGGACTTGTTATTAACCTTTTGTGGTTAATAAAATCTGCACTTGTTTGTGCTGCTATGGCCTCCTACAATGGCATAGCTCCTTTTGATGGTAAGTCGAATTTCAGTCTCTGGAAACGGAGAATGAAAGCCATCTTGGTAGAAAAACGTGTTTTTTGTGATGTTAATCACTCGTATGATGAAATGGAAACAGAAAAGAAAAAGAATGATATGAATGAGCTTGCATTGTCTGCCATTACTCTTAATTTGTCTGATTCTGTGCTTAGGAAAGTTGAGCATCTTACCTCTGCTAAAGAAACTTGGGACAAATTGACTGAATTGTATGTTGAAACTTCTTTGCCTTCTAAGATGTATCTGTTACAATCTTTCTTCAGATTTAAGTTTGACGTGTCTAAAGATATAAATGAGAATCTTGATGAGTTTAGTAAGTTATTGCAGCTAATTAAACAAACTGGAGACACTAGTATAGACACATATGCACCCATTGCTCTTTTGAATGCCATTCCTGACTCTTACAGTGATGTCCAGTCTGCCATTAAGTATGGTAGGGATAATATTGACCTTGACACTGTGATTTCTGCTTTGAAAAGTAAGGAACTAGATTTGAAGTTTAATGGTGGGGGTAGAAACTGTGACCAAGATAATATATTTCATGTTAGGGAGAAGAAGAAGGGTCAGAAGGGAAAGAATAAGGGAAGAAAATGTTATAACTGTGGTGAAATAGGCCACTTTATCAAGGACTGCCCTGAGAAGGGAGAAAATAATCATGGCAAGGTTAATCTCCTTGATGATATGTTGAATCGTGTTTGATCTATGTGATCTTGTGTGTTTGCGTGTTTATGAATTTTGTGTTATGATCTTTGTGATGGTCTTTGTGTACCTTTTATGGTTATGTGCCTTTCATCTTTGTGATTCTTGTTCTCTGTGAGCTTAAGCATGCTGTGTGTTCTTGCTTATAGACTTAGTGTCTTGTTACTTCTTTGTGAAGTTTGAGTGTTTAGATCTTATGCTTAGGAATTGTGTGTTCTTATGCTTAAGTTGTTAGTAAGGTTTGTAATATCAATGTGTTTGATGTCCTTACTTATTGCTTTGTGCATGCTTTGTGTTTCTGAATATGTTTCAGTTTGAGGTGGAGCATCTTTGTGTATGTTCCTTATGTGATGCTTTTAGTGCATGTGTTGTACTAACATGTGCTTGGGAGTTTGTTCTCCTTGTGTTTTATGTGTGCAGGTGCATCTGCTCTTTGGAGTTTAGCCAATCTTGTGTGATTGGCTAACTGGCGATGATGACACTTTTCGGGGTATCTATCATGGCAAACCCATGACACACCACGCTTGGGCCTAAGGTGGAGATTGTTAAAATCGTAGGCCCAGCCCACACCACATGTCGGCCCGCTTACCTGTTATGCGGCCCAGTCCATTGCTTCGGCCCTGTTGAGTTCTGTCGCCCTATGTATAAATAGAGACGCGACGCCTCTCTCTGCCCGAGCTTTTGTTGAGCGCAGCCTGAGTGTTCTACACTGTTCTTCTTCTTCATCTCTTTGTGAGATCGAGTGTGGTGTGTAGTTCTTGTATAGGCTTGCTAACTGGCTCTGTGTTGGCCGACTGTGGTAGTGGATAGTGGTGTGTGTGAACCCACTGTAAAACTCGAGTGTCTGAGCCATTTATTTGGGGCTTTACTTTCTGTATTCACAACTGGTGTAGATCGATTCCTTACAGTGGTATCAGAGCTTGGGCACTGTGTTGGTACAGATCTTAGTCCCTCAGATCTGCTAAGGTAAGTCAGGGTTCAAATCTCCGAACCCCGCTTTGGTAAAGAAGCTTGACCCCTTAAGCTTTTGTGCTTTCTAGATCTTGCTAACCGGTGCAATTCTAGGATTGGGTTTTATGTCTTTGGTAGTTTTAGGATTTATTTGCCAACTGCTTTTGAAATTCTTTGCTTTGTTTCTCATCTTAGTGTTTGATTCTTCCGCTTCCGCTTGCTTCTCTCGTATTGGTTCATTACTTGTCCAGTGGATCGAGGTAACCCCCTCGCGCCCGCAGTTAAACTCTACGATTGCGAGCTGGGTAATTCCTTGTCCATTGTATACTGGACTTGTTATTAACCTTTTGTGGTTAATAAAATCTGCACTTGTTTGTGCTGCTATGGCCTCCTACAATGGCATAGCTCCTTTTGATGGTAAGTCGAATTTCGGTCTGGAAACGGAGAATGAAAGCCATCTTGGTAGAAAAACGTGTTTTTTGTGATGTTAATCACTCGTATGATGAAATGGAAACAGAAAAGAAAAAGAATGATATGAATGAGCTTGCATTGTCTGCCATTACTCTTAATTTGTCTGATTCTGTGCTTAGGAAAGTTGAGCATCTTACCTCTCGCTAAAGAAACTTGGGACAAATTGATCGAATTGTATGTTGAAACTTCTTTGCCTTCTAAGATGTATCTCATTACAATCTTTCTTCGATTTAAGTTTGACGTGTCTAAAGATATAAATGAGAATCTTGATGAGTTTAGTAAGTTATTGCAGCCTAATTAAACAAACCGGAGACACTAGTATAGACACATATGCACCCATTGCTCTTTTGAATGCCATTCCCGACTCTTACGGTGATGTCCATCCGCCATTAAGTATGGTAGGGATAATATTGACCTTGACACTGTGATTTCTGCTTTGAAAAGTAAGGAACTAGATTTGAAGTTTAATGGTGGGGGTAGAAACTGTGACCAAGATAATATATTTCATGTTAGGGAGAAGAAGAAGGGTCAGAAGGGAAAGAATAAGGGAAGAAAATGTTATAACTGTGGTGAAATAGGCCACTTTATCAAGGACTGCCCTGAGAAGGGAGAAAATAATCATGGCAAGGTTAATCTCCTTGATGATATGTTGAATCGTGTTTGATCTATGTGATCTTGTGTGTTTGTGTGTTTATGAACTTTGTGCTATGATCTTTGTGAGGGTCTTTGTGTACCTTTTATGGTTATGTGCCTTTCATCTTTGTGATTCTTGTTCTCTGTGAGCTTAAGCATGCTGTGTGTTCTTGCTTATAGACTTAGTGTCTTGTTACTTCTTTGTGAAGTTTGAGTGTTTAGATCTTATGCTTAGGAATTGTGTGTTCTTATGCTTAAGTTGTTAGTAAGGTTTGTAATATCAATGTGTTTGATGTCCTTACTTATTGCTTTGTGCATGCTTTGTGTTTCTGAATATGTTTCAGTTTGAGGTGGAGCATCTTTGTGTATGTTCCTTATGTGATGCTTTTAGTGCATGTGTTGTACTAACCTGTGCTTGGGAGTTTGTTCTCCTTGTGTTTTATGTGTGCAGGTGCATCTGCTCTTTGGAGTTTAGCCAATCTTGTGTGATTGGCTAACTGGCGATGATGACACTTTTCGGGGTATCTATCATGGCAAACCCATGACACACCACGCTTGGGCCTAAGGTGGAGATTGTTAAAATCGTAGGCCCAGCCCACACCACATGTCGGCCCGCTTACCTGTTATGCGGCCCAGTCCATTGCTTCGGCCCTGTTGAGTTCTGTCGCCCTATGTATAAATAGAGACGCGACGCCTCTCTCTGCCCCAGCTTTTGTTGAGCGCAGCCTGAGTGTTCTACACTGTTCTTCTTCTTCATCTCTTTGTGAGATCGAGTGTGGTGTGTAGTTCTTGTATAGGCTTGCTAACTGGCTCTGTGTTGGCCGACTGTGGTAGTGGATAGTGGTGTGTGTGAACCCACTGTAAAACTCGAGTGTCTGAGCCATTTATTTGGGGCTTTACTTTCTGTATTCACAACTGGTGTAGATCGATTCCTTACAGTGGTATCAGAGCTTGGGCACTGTGTTGGTACAGATCTTAGTCCCTCAGATCTGCTAAGGTAAGTCAGGGTTCAAATCTCCGAACCCCGCTTTGGTAAAGAAGCTTGACCCCTTAAGCTTTTGTGCTTTCTAGATACTGCCAACTGGTGCAATTCTAGGATTGGGTTTTATGTGCTGGTAGTTTTAGGATTTATTTGCCAATCTGCTTTTGAAATTCTTTCTTTGTTTCTCATCTTAGTGTTTGATTCTTCCGCTTCCGCTTGCTTCTCTCAGTATTGGTTACATTACTTGTCCAAATGGATCGAGGTAACCCCCTGCGCCCGCAGTTAAACTCTACGATTGCGAGTCGGGTAATTCCTTGTCCATTGTATATCTTGGACTTGTTATTAACCTTTTGTGGTTAATAAAATCTGCACTTGTTTGTCTTTGCTATGGCCTCCTACAATGGCATAGCTCCTTTTGATGGTAAGTCGAATTTCGGTCTCGGAAACGGAGAATGAAAGCCATCTTGGTAGAAAAAAGTGTTTTTTGTGATGTTAATCACTCGTATGATGAAATGGAAACGAAAAGAAAAAGAATGATATGAATGAGCTTGCATTGTCGCCATTACTCTTAATTTGTCCGATTCCGTGCTTAGGAAAGTTGAGCATCTTACCTCTCGCTAAAGAAACTTGGGACAAATTGATCGAATTGTATGTTGAAACTTCTTTGCCTTCTAAGATGTATACCATTACAATCTTTCTTCGATTTAAGTTTGACGTGTCTAAAGATATAAATGAGAATCTTGATGAGTTTAGTAAGTTATTGCAGCTAATTAAACAAACTGGAGACACTAGTATAGACACATATGCACCCATTGCTCTTTTGAATGCCATTCCTGACTCTTACAGTGATGTCCAGCCCGCCATTAAGTATGGTAGGGATAATATTGACCTTGACACTGTGATTTCTGCTTTGAAAAGTAAGGAACTAGATTTGAAGTTTAATGGTGGGGGTAGAAACTGTGACCAAGATAATATATTTCATGTTAGGGAGAAGAAGAAGGGTCAGAAGGGAAAGAATAAGGGAAGAAAATGTTATAACTGTGGTGAAATAGGCCACTTTATCAAGGACTGCCCTGAGAAGGGAGAAAATAATCATGGCAAGGTTAATCTCCTTGATGATATGTTGAATCGTGTTTGATCTATGTGATCTTGTGTGTTTGTGTGTTTATGAACTTTGTGCTATGATCTTTGTGAGGGTCTTTGTGTACCTTTTATGGTTATGTGCCTTTCATCTTTGTGATTCTTGTTCTCTCGTGAGCTTAAGCATCTTTGTGTGTTCTTGCTTATAGACTTAGTGTCTTGTTACTTCTTTGTGAAGTTTGAGTGTTTAGATCTTATGCTTAGGAATTGTGTGTTCTTATGCTTAAGTTGTTAGTAAGGTTTGTAATATCAATGTGTTTGATGTCCTTACTTATTGCTTTGTGCATGCTTTGTGTTTCTGAATATGTTTCAGTTTGAGGTGGAGCATCTTTGTGTATGTTCCTTATGTGATGCTTTTAGTGCATGTGTTGTACTAACTTTGTGCTTGGGAGTTTGTTCTCCTTGTGTTTTATGTGTGCAGGTGCATCTCTCTTTGGAGTTTAGCCAATCTTGTGTGATTGGCTAACCGGCGATGATGACACTTTTCGGGGTATCTATCACGGCAAACCCATGACACACCACGCTTGGGCCTAAGGTGGAGATTGTTAAAATCGTAGGCCCGGCCCCACACCACATGTCGGCCCGCTTACCCGTTATGCGGCCCATCCATTGCTTCGGCCCTCGTTGAGTTACGTCGCCCTATGTATAAATAGAGACGCGACGCCTCTCTCTGCCCGGCTTTTGTTGAGCGCACTCGAGTGTTCTACACTTGTTCTTCTTCTTCATCTCTTTGTGAGATCGAGTGTGGTGTGTAGTTCTTGTATAGGCTTGCTAACTGGCTCTGTGTTGGCCGACTGTGGTAGTGGATAGTGGTGTGTGTGAACCCACTGTAAAACTCGAGTGTCTGAGCCATTTATTTGGGGCTTTACTTTCTGTATTCACAACTGGTGTAGATCGATTCCTTACAGTGGTATCAGAGCTTGGGCACTGTGTTGGTACAGATCTTAGTCCCTCAGATCTGCTAAGGTAAGTCAGGGTTCAAATCTCCGAACCCCGCTTTGGTAAAGAAGCTTGACCCCTTAAGCTTTTGTGCTTTCTAGATACTGCCAACTGGTGCAATTCTAGGATTGGGTTTTATGTGCTGGTAGTTTTAGGATTTATTTGCCAATCTGTTTTGAAATTCTTTGCTGTTTCTCATCTTAGTGTTTGATTCTCTGCTTCCGCTTGCTTCTCTGTATTGGTTCTCATTACTTGTCCGGTGGGATCGAGGTAACCCCCGCGCCCGCAGTTAAACTCTACGATTGCGAGCTGGGTAATTCCTTGTCCATTGTATACTGGACTTGTTATTAACCTTTTGTGGTTAATAAAATCTGCACTTGTTTGTGCTGCTATGGCCTCCTACAATGGCATAGCTCCTTTTGATGGTAAGTCGAATTTCAGTCTCTGGAAACGGAGAATGAAAGCCATCTTGGTAGAAAAAAGTGTTTTTTGTGATGTTAATCACTCGTATGATGAAATGGAAACAGAAAAGAAAAAGAATGATATGAATGAGCTTGCATTGTCTGCCATTACTCTTAATTTGTCTGATTCTGTGCTTAGGAAAGTTGAGCATCTTACCTCTGCTAAAGAAACTTGGGACAAATTGACTGAATTGTATGTTGAAACTTCTTTGCCTTCTAAGATGTATCTGTTACAATCTTTCTTCAGATTTAAGTTTGACGTGTCTAAAGATATAAATGAGAATCTTGATGAGTTTAGTAAGTTATTGCAGCTAATTAAACAAACTGGAGACACTAGTATAGACACATATGCACCCATTGCTCTTTTGAATGCCATTCCTGACTCTTACAGTGATGTCCAGTCTGCCATTAAGTATGGTAGGGATAATATTGACCTTGACACTGTGATTTCTGCTTTGAAAAGTAAGGAACTAGATTTGAAGTTTAATGGTGGGGGTAGAAACTGTGACCAAGATAATATATTTCATGTTAGGGAGAAGAAGAAGGGTCAGAAGGGAAAGAATAAGGGAAGAAAATGTTATAACTGTGGTGAAATAGGCCACTTTATCAAGGACTGCCCTGAGAAGGGAGAAAATAATCATGGCAAGGTTAATCTCCTTGATGATATGTTGAATCGTGTTTGATCTATGTGATCTTGTGTGTTTGTGTGTTTATGAACTTTGTGCTATGATCTTTGTGAGGGTCTTTGTGTACCTTTTATGGTTATGTGCCTTTCATCTTTGTGATTCTTGTTCTCTGTGAGCTTAAGCATGCTGTGTGTTCTTGCTTATAGACTTAGTGTCTTGTTACTTCTTTGTGAAGTTTGAGTGTTTAGATCTTATGCTTAGGAATTGTGTGTTCTTATGCTTAAGTTGTTAGTAAGGTTTGTAATATCAATGTGTTTGATGTCCTTACTTATTGCTTTGTGCATGCTTTGTGTTTCTGAATATGTTTCAGTTTGAGGTGGAGCATCTTTGTGTATGTTCCTTATGTGATGCTTTTAGTGCATGTGTTGTACTAACCTGTGCTTGGGAGTTTGTTCTCCTTGTGTTTTATGTGTGCAGGTGCATCTGCTCTTTGGAGTTTAGCCAATCTTGTGTGATTGGCTAACTGGCGATGATGACACTTTTCGGGGTATCTATCATGGCAAACCCATGACACACCACGCTTGGGCCTAAGGTGGAGATTGTTAAAATCGTAGGCCCAGCCCACACCACATGTCGGCCCGCTTACCTGTTATGCGGCCCAGTCCATTGCTTCGGCCCTGTTGAGTTCTGTCGCCCTATGTATAAATAGAGACGCGACGCCTCTCTCTGCCCCAGCTTTTGTTGAGCGCAGCCTGAGTGTTCTACACTGTTCTTCTTCTTCATCTCTTTGTGAGATCGAGTGTGGTGTGTAGTTCTTGTATAGGCTTGCTAACTGGCTCTGTGTTGGCCGACTGTGGTAGTGGATAGTGGTGTGTGTGAACCCACTGTAAAACTCGAGTGTCTGAGCCATTTATTTGGGGCTTTACTTTCTGTATTCACAACTGGTGTAGATCAATTCCTTACAGTTTCCTCTCCATATTTGCAATCTACACATAAGAAGGCGGAGGCACGAGAAAAGATGCTGCAAACGCATCTAGCTGCCCCATGGGCTGCACCATCCCATCTGGGGCAGGCAATGTCAGCATCGGAGCTGCAATTTTACTCATCCCAGTGGGCAGTGCTACACTACTAGCACTGCCACCACTCATCTCGGAGGTGTTGGTGTGTTGCCTCACTGTTCCGTGGTCATACATGTCGTTGAGCAATAAGGAATCAAAATCGTCTGCTAGGTCAGTCTGCTGCTTTGATAAGTTGCTTTCTGATTCTACTAGCACCATTTCCCAATCAGCTCTTCCATTTTTATCTACAACAGGGTTGTCCTATGTTGAAGTCACTTTAGCCTCTCCATTTGCTGCAAACTCGACCCATTCCTCGTTCGTGGGCATAGAAAATAAAGTCATTGCCAACTTATTCCCCTCCTTATCAGCTGATACACCGTCATCCTTCTGATCCACAAGAACCCCTTCATTTGGTGTGGGGGGGGGGGGGGGGGGATTGCTTTTGATCTCATTCATATTACTTCTTCACTACCTTGGGGCTTTTCAGCCTATCCGCCTTTCCCCTCAAGATTCCTTCCAATGATCCAATAAACTGATCACTGATCTTCTCTATTTCTGGGAATTCAAAAGACCTCACTAGTTCAACACCTTTAACCCAATCATAGAAGCCACTAAGTTCATTAATAACTTTTGCAGCATTTACATAAGTATCAAATGCCATTTACATAAGTAAATATGACAGAGTAAGCATATCCCAACTCCAAAAAATAGTCAAAGAAATAGTTTAATATATCACATATATCAGCATAAAGCCTAAAACTATCCCTCACCAGCATATTTACTGACACAGGCACTATCCACGTGTTGTCTGCAACCCCGTTAGGTCTAGAATCGAGTAAATAATTAAGGAGACGAAGCAATTGTTTCAACCTCTCCAGTACCTTCTCTTGGGCTAAATCCTTGAAAATCATCAACTCACTCATTTCCCTTCTTCAATCACTCAAATCATCACAAGATATTGCCCTCCTGTCCATCCCATTCTTATCTTCATGCACTACTTTGCGTCCTACTATCATGCACCGCTTATTGTACTTATTGTAACTTTGTGCATCCTACTATCATGCACCACTCTGAAGTTTTTAACACCATATGTCTGACCCTCCTAAAGTTGTGGTTTGAATGTGCGAACCAAATTTTTTGGTACTGCTGCTTCAATTTTCTCTTCTTGAAACATTTAAATGAGCCCAATGTAAAAATATGATATGAAGTATGAGTTATTGTAAATATTAAAATATAGAACTACTCAATTCAATGTAACTTGGAATCATGAAAAAAACACTCCATGCTTGATATATATGTTTTGTTGAAAGAAGGTATTTCGTATGGTACGAGAACTCGTACCATACGGAGTTTCATTGAAAATGATTCCTTGAACTCATCTAACTCCTTGATAAGAGACCAAATATTAGGCATTTGTGTTGCACTTTCTTTTCCGTCAAATTATGATAAGAGTTGTCAAAATTGTTGTAGAGTTTTTAGTCATTGTTTAATTTATAGATTTGCAACATGTGCTTCAAAGAGTAGTTAGCGGTTATTGTTGAAGAATTTATCTCCAATTAAAGAAAATTCTTATCACAATCAATTGAATTGATTTGTTCCTCATTAAATATTATTTTTCGGTAGCAAATCAATTGAAATTCATTGACATTAATTTATCAAAATCTATTAACGTGATTGGTGGGAAAGAGAGAAATTTGGAATAATTTATGAGAAATTCAATTTTATTTGTGCAATATTATTTTATTTTTTTGTGTTGAAAGATTTTAGAAGAATTTCAATAGTGAATCAATTTTATGATGAGTTTCTTTCATCTTAAATTTTACAATTAATTTAAATTGATTTGATTGATTCCATATTGATGTAAGTTTAAATATAAATATAATAGAAAAGTCTAATTTAATAAAATACGAACATAATTAAAAAATAATCTATTTCAGTGATAAGAGAGATTGGTGTTCTATGTGTTGGTCCTAAAGACACGGTTCAGGTGTAGGGGGGGGGGGGAAGGGATGAATACACCTGAATGCAAATTCAAACTCTGAACGCGAAAGACAGGTTTAGCTGAAGATTGCTATTGAACGAGTCAGTTGGTCAAATATACTTTCTTGATCGCGTGGGCAGAATATTCTCCTACTGAGTACAGTCCTACTAACTTATATCAGTGAACATTAGTTCAGTACAAGAGTTGTGTGCAGAAGTGTAGGCCCTTTTTGAAATATGCATCTTTGATGAAAACTAGTTTTGTGCAAGTTTGATTAAAACTCAGTTGGATGTTGTATGAACAATATATCAATGTAACAGTTAAAATCAAAAATAACACAATGATTTTTAAAGTGGTTCGGACACGCTGGGTCCTACGTCCACTGTCCTGACACAAGCAGCAGAACTTGTATTATTTATACTGAACAAGTTTCAGTGATCTATTCACAGGACAGATTCAAACTTGTTTGCTTATACTGAGCAAGTATCAGGACATATTTTACTTATAGTCGTAGTGACTTTACTACTCTTAACCGTTTAAGGTTAGAAGATTTTCTCAAACTAAGAAGGAATTCTTAAAAGAAAGAACAGTTAAAAAGATATGAACTCCTTCGAGATTCTAAGCTATTGATTTTACAATACGCACGCTTAGATAGGAAAGGGAACAGTAATTCTCTAGAAAGAAAAACTAAAAAGATGTCTAGTCTAAAAGCAAGTTCTTCGTTTGAATATCGCTTGAAGGTTCGCTAGAATTCTTAAGCTTGTTCGCTTGGGTTCCCGGTGTTGTATCTTTCTGCATGAAGACACTCTCTATTTATAGTCTTCGATTTGTGAATAGATTCGTTGGAGAGGGTCTAGCCACATGTCGAATAAGACAAGAAAAATGGCCATATGAATTTTGAACGTTGAGTAGAGGCACTGTTAAGATTTCTTCTTTTTCCGGCTAGGAGCAACTTTATGGCAGAGCAGGTAAGGCGTTGTCGGCTCCTTATTGGTCGAGGTACATAAGAGTTGGTGAGGCTTGTTCAAACTCAAAGTACACTGAGTTGACTTCCTCTGAATCCTCGGACCGTCGCCTGATTGTCCTCTATCGACATCCGTCTGAACACTTCAGTCGTTGGCTCGATTTCTTTTGCAGACTCAGTTGGTGATAGACATACCAACTAACTTCCTCGATACTGAGTCCTTCAGCTGAGTGCGAGATCTTCTACTAGATCCACAGCTACTGAACTCTAGCCTACTGAGTTCTAACAACTGAACTCAAACTAAGCTATTACAATATCGAAGGTTCATCATTCAGCTAGGGATTTTGGGATCTTCAAATCTTATCAAATAAACTCATCCCAACACTATGGAAGGCGAAAAACCGAACCAAATTAATTTAATTGGCTTGCTCTTCATTAAATGATTTTTTTTGAAAGCGTCCTAATTGAAACTCTTTGGCATTAAAATTACACAATATTAACGTGATTTATGAGAGTGGCAATTTTCGAACAAATTTTGAGAAATTATAGTTTTTATTATTGATTTAAATTGATTTGATTGGTTATTTCAAATCAATTGAGGTATTTTGAGGGTATTATTTATGAGATTTTTTTTGAAGTAATTTAATCCAATATTTCTATTTCAACCAATTCCAAATCTCAATTCAATTGGATCCAATTGAGAATTTCATTAAACTAGAACAACACCCGTGCTACACACAAAAAATATTATAATTTCACAAATATATTACTATTATATATTATATCATATATCATTAAATCTCAAACTACGTAATCTATAAAGTAATTACAAAATTTCATTTGCGGTGTAATTTAAGTGATGTTGATGATGATGAAGACTTTCATTCAAGCTTTCTTATCCAATTTGTTTGGGTCCACATTTGTCCTTTAGATGATCCAAGATTGATTTTGGATCTCTATCTTTCAGATCACCATATAGAGCAACATGTCTGTAATATATTTTGAGTTCCTTCTCTGTAATAGCAGTAAACTAGCTCGCTATATCAAGTTGTTCATATTTTGATTTTTCTTGTGAAGTTGAAGGAGTAATTCAAGGAAATTTAAACCCTCCACGAATTTTCAGTTAAGATGTAGAACATTGTTATTGCAACTTGAGTTTTCGTCCTTCTTGATACTTTCGATAAAAAGTGAACAGTGTAAGATGTGAAGTTCAAGAAAACAGATTTCATACCCTGTCTAAGTATATGAAATCAACTATACCAGGTTGAAGGCTAGGTGATATAAATAAGTGATGCATCCATTTGAGATAGTAGGTGGAGAAGCAAAACATTCAAAGAGAAAGTTTAGAAGTGTTATGAGAATTTAGTTTATCATATTTATTATACAACACAAGACTTATCAAATCAAATACTTTCGTGAAGCTTACCCATTCTCTTGGATTGGAGTTCCATATCTTAGTTAACCTAATAATTTCATCAGCATATTCGTGTACTTCACCAAAATTGCAAGGTTTGCAAAAGACTTACGGTTTCACTACAAGAAACTACTGAAATAGCGACTGAGGTTTAATGTTTCTTCCAATGCCTACAAGAATAACTCATCTGTACTGCAACCTTGAACATAGTTGGACCTCTTATGTAGAATAACTATTCGCCATTGATCTGGTTTACTAATGCTATTATATTGTTCAATCTAGAATCTAAGATTAGAAGATAAATGATGACTTTTGTGTATGTAGAAGGGCTGAAAAATACAGTTAAGAGGAAAGCTACCAAATTCTTTTACCTATTTGAAGGGGTGGAAAAAATACAATTTATTTATGTCGTAAATTAAACTTTTTAAATCACACAAATGCCAAAAAATTTCAAGGAAATAATTAGATATGAGTAAACTGGTGTACACTTACTTGCCATCGGAACTTGATAGTGTCTTTTTTGATAACTTTTTTTTTCTTTTTCTTTAATGCATTCATGAAAAAACGGAAATCATCAATTATGGATGCCATAGTTTTTAAAACTTTCATGGTAATGTAAAGTTTCAATAAACGACTCAATCCCTAAGGGTTTTGATTTAAATAGGCATCATCCATGTCATCTAGTATATGTATGTAAGTATAGTACATGACGTTATAAATCCATCAAAAGCATATTTAAACAAATATATGGCACCGATGAAGATAACACAAACAACATATTTGTAAGTTTTCCATCAATCTACTAACAGGAATTGAACATGCGGCCTTTTATAGTAACAAACATAAATTGGGTGTTGAGAGTAACAAAAAGAGAATACCATTGATAATATTGACCCTTTTTTAGGAGATGATTGAATTTGAGGTAATGATAATTCAAAATTAAAAGTACTATTATTTTTTTGTTTCTTAGTAGTTATATTTATCCTTTTTACAATTACGATATATATATAAATATATTTTAGAATTTAATTGAGGTAATTATAGTAATATGAACTATGAAGTTATATTTTTTGTACATTACCCTTTTTAAGGAGATGATTGAGGTAACGACAACTAAAAAATATAATTGACTTTTTTAATTTTGTAGTGCTTATGGCTATCCTTTTACATATTCAAATCCACATGTCTAACTAAAAACCCTTTACATGTTTTGATTGTGAAATAATTAAAATCATATAAAATCTAGAAATAATTATGTAAATAAAATATTTAATTTCTTAGTTATGGTGAATTTTTTTTATCTATAAAACTTAATAACATTCGTAATTTCATAATAATAATTATGATTATTCTTTTATATGTTTTGCCTGTGAAATAATGAAAAATATTAAATCTATGAATAAAAATTTTAAAATCTTTTAGTTGTAATTATGGTGATTTCTTATTCATAAAAAATATGATATAAACTAAATTAAATGTTCAATTTCTTAGTAGTAAATACTCCCTCCGTTCCATTGATCTTAGCTTCAAACTTCCGACGCGGTTATTAAGATGAGGTAGGTTTTAAGTAGTAAAGGTGAGAGTCCTACAATTTAAATAAAGTGATTTAGTAGTAAAGGTGTGGTCATACAATTTAAATAATGATTAAAGGAGTATTAAAAGTATAAAAATTTCCCTTTTTGGATTGAAGACAAGATGATTGGGACAACCCGAAAAAGAAACAGAGACAAGATTAATGGGATTGAGGGAGTATAAATTAGGGAATGTCGATAGAGCCGTTAATTGTAGGTGTATAATTTTTAATTTTGTCCTCAATTGTAAGCATATCTGTAAATCTTATATATATAAAAGACGAATGTTTCAATTGCAATTGATTGCGATTCAATTGAATTGCATAATTTTGCAATTTCAATCAATTTCAGGGTTATATCCGTCTTTCTATACATGCAAAATTTAATTTAATTTAATTGAAATTTACTTTGCACCCAAATTTACTATTTTGAAATTCTTATATCAATTTCATCTATCCAATTACAATTCAACTCACTTTCATCTAATACATTTATTCAATTACAATATAATTGAAATCATTTTTTTAAATCATTATTTAAAAATCCATCAATATTGATATTCAATAAATAAATTTGATCAATCCACAACTTATCAAAATAACGCGTATTTTTATTTTTAATTAATTTTTATTTTAGAAATTCATTCATTTATAATATATTAGAAAATGAAAAATAAATAGGAAAATTAATATACTCATTAATTTTTATACACTCTTAAAATGTAGCCTCAATTAGTGCCCTATATTTACCATATACTCTAAAATTTAATCAATGTTAACTTGAATATGCATCTCATAATTTGATTTGTATTACAATATAAAACTAAATACAATGAAAAAATAATATTTACCAAGATAATAAATATTTATAATTTTCAACGTAAATAGCTTTCTTTTCGCAACTAATTTATTTGGTAATTAGGAAAAATAATATTAGTAGGAAAATATATATTTAGCAAGGTAATAAATATTTATAATTCTCAAGGTAAATAGGCATTTTTTTCTCAACTAATTAATTTTGTAAATAGAAAAAGTGATCTTAGTTGTTAATGAGAGTTAATATTCATCTTTGATTATGTAATTTAGCTATCAGTCTATCACATTTCTAGCTAAATTAGATGTAATTATATACTATTAAGATTTAATACAAGAGAAATTTAAGCATTTATAGTAGGAACATTTAGGTATACATATGGTCACAAATCATTTATATATAATTGGTTTAAAACACATTTTATCAAACACAATTACAAATCAAAAAAGCTACTATACATAAATTGATTTGTGATTAAAACAATACAAATGACTCATATTTGGTCTCTAATTCAAGAATTAGATAACTCGAAGGAAACTTTTGCAATGAAAGTTCGTCTTCTGCGTCTATACGATGTCCCCTCATTCAATAGACAAGAAATATTTAGCATTAAATGCATTATCTATGATTCAGATGCATTTCCAATTTTCCACCATTACTTTAATTTTTATTAATATTTAATCATGTTTCAGGAAAATATTAATTTGTTAAATTTTAAACGTTTCAGGAACACAGGATTGAAGCAACAAATCCAAAAAATCTAATTCAGACATTCATAGTTTTGCTAGGGTCAATAAAGTGACAAACTCAAAATATAAGATTATAATTAATGAAGAAACCGAAGCAAAATACCAAAAGAATTTTCCAAAAAGTTCTTCAAGAAGTTTGAAGAGATTCACCAAATTGATAACATTCATGAAGTCACACCCTTTGGTACAATCATAGTTTGATTCGTGATTGAAATATTCGTATTCGGTTTTATTTTCAATATTAAATTTTATTAATCTTCGATTCATTATTTTAGTATCGGATTCAAATATTCGATTCATTTTTTAGATTGAGATATATTATCAAAAAATAATATATCCATATTTAAAATAATTGTATAAGATAATCTCAATATTAACAAATCCTAATTAATTATCTGATTTAAAAGATTTAATATTAAAGAATATATATGCATATGTATTCTAATATTTTCTTAATTAATTAATTATAGCCATATATATATATATATATATATATATTGTATTATTCAAGGACTAAAATCTTAATGTATCTTATTAGTATATTATATTTTATGATATTTTATGTATTTATTCTATTCAATGTTTAGTTCGATATTTGTGGATATCGAATCAAATATCAAACTTTCATATTTATATTTTAATAACAATCGAATCAAATCAAATATATATATTTAAATCCAAATAGTGAATCTTTGAATACTAATATCGAATTTCAAATTTTATATATATATATAAATAAAATATTTCAATTGCAATTTTCAATAAATTGAAGGGTAAATATATTATTCTTTTTTGTTAATCCATACATATATATAAACTCGATTCAATTAATTTCAATTAATTAATCAATCCAATTTTACCAATTTAAAGGAATTGTGCAATTATGCATCAAAATAGAAGTTTAAATCTACTTGATTCATGATTGCAATTCTTTTTGAATAATTTAAACTCATTTCCAATTAAATTATTCAAAGTAATTTTCCAATTACCAACCTAAACATGCACTTTCACTTTTCATTCTCTACGCACGGTCATCACCCCATTCTCCTTTCTTTCAACTGCCGCTTAACCAAACTTAGGCAATTATTTTTTTGGCAAATTGGCAAAAATAGTCCTCAAACTTCGTGTTTTTGCGAATTTTGTCCTCAAATAAATTTTTTTGTTTTTTTGACCCTCAACTCCTTGTTTTTGCGATTTTTGTCCTACCGTTAGATTTTCCGTCAATTTTAACGGTAATTCAATTTTAATTTTAAAAAATAAAAAATTAAAAGGGCAAAATCGAAATTTTTATTTATGTGGACCAAAATTGCAAATGAAAAATTATTTGGGACCTATTTAGCAAAATTAAATAGTTTAAGGACTGATTTCACAAGTTTTAGACAAATAAGCTAATTGCTTCGTATCGACGAGATTTTGCATTAAATTTTTGATTTTTCATATAACTTTATTGCTTCGTATCAAATATAAGCTAACGAAGACTTCGTACCAATATAAACAACATTTAATTCGAAATGCAAAATATTACTGTGAATTAACCATTAAAAAATAAAGCTATTATCACCCAATTTTTTTTACTTCAAAATAACAATTTAGAGCATAATATTTACTTCAAAATAACATGAATACGAGGAAAATATGTGTCAGTTCGTATTTTACGATGAATAATATGTTATAAAAACATTTAATTCATAATTTTTCATGAATAATAGAATGCGAGGAAAATATGTATCAGTTCGTAAATAACTTAAAATATTAGTTTTATTTGCAAATACTATAATAAGCCAAAAAAACTACTGCAAACAAGGTTAGTCTCGTATTCACATTCTCTGCATGGAACTGCCATGACGAATCCCCAACACCACCACCCGTCATTGAAGGCCGTAACCATAACTCACGTCCGCTACCAGCGCGATGATCAGCTCGACCATTTCCTCGCCTGGATCTACCTCGTCCCCAAGTTCATCAGCTTCGGCGGATTCGTCTCCCACTTCCTCTTCCGCTTGCGAGCTCCAGGGAATGTTCTTCGCCGTCGGCCTCCTTCGCAATTCGTCAACGAGCGCATCAATTGCGGATTCACAATTCTCCTCGTATTCTAGTTATTTTGAAGTAAATATTATGCGCTAAATGGTTATTTTGAAGTAAAATTTTTGGGTGATAATAACTTTGTTTTTTAATGATTAATTCACAATATATATTTTGTATTTTGAATTAAATGTTGTTTATATTGGTACGAAATCTTCGTTAGCTTATATTTGATACGAAGCAATAAAGTTATATGAAAAATCGAAAATTTAATGCAAAATCTCGTCGATATGAAGCAATTAGGATTATTTGTCTAAAATTTGTGAAATCAGTCCTAAAACTGTTTTATTTTGCTAAATAGGTCTCAAATCATTTTTTATTTGCAATTTTGGTCCGTGCAAATAAAAATTTCGATTTTGCCCTTTTGATTTTTTATTTTTAAAAAAAAATTGAATTAACGGTTAAATTGACGGAAAATCTAACGGTAGGACTAAAATCGCAAAAACAAGGAGTTGAGGGTCAAAAAACCAAAAAAAGAAGTTTGAGGACAAAATTTGCAAAAACGCGAAGTTTGAGGACTATTTTTGCCAATTTGCCTTATTTTTTTTCTTCCTCAGTTTTTTCTTCCCACTTTTGCTCGCCGCTCATTCCCCCCATCTCCCGTATAACCGAGCGCATAGGTGAAATTATTTCTCCTTTTCACGCTTTGAGGATTCTCACGCTGTGATTTTGAAAAGTGTGATAGTTATTTTCCCAGTATTCGTTGCATTTTTCAAAGGATATTTATTTTATGCGCTTTTAAAATAGTAAACTTCAATTTTTATATCTGGATTTACAATGCAGAATTTGTTTGATTATGAAGGTTTGGTTTGTTGACATGTTTCGTAAAAACCAATGAAATTCACTGTCAATTTCAAATTGATTCAGCAACAGATAAATGTGATTCTTCTCCAACAAAATCTGTAACCAATCTAAAAGCTTTCTTAATATAAAAAATGATAAATAATCTATATTTGATCCTTTTTTGCTATGTTCTAGACTTTTAGATGTACATCAAAAGGAATGCATGTTATACACACTCTGCTTATATGTAAAGTTAATAAGAAAAAATGATGAAGCTGAACTATTGAAAAGAAAGCTCCACCCGCATCTTCACTGGGTTTGTTGCTCTTCTAGATACGATTATCCTAGAATTACCATCTGAATATTCGGGGATGCTTGTCAAGGGAGGAGCTAATTGATACCTTCTAGAGAAGATATTCTTACCTTAGTGTTCTGTTTATTAATTTTTGCATCGTTTATACAAATTCATGCTCAGATACAAATATATTTGTTTAGTCATTGAACTAGATTTACATCTTTATATTGACTTTTGCTTTTTGTCCCTCAAACTTTAGATTTGTAAATTGTATAATAAGCATCATTCCTCTACGTTGTCTTATCCGTATACTATGTGCGATAGCTCTAGAATGTCAAAACTGCTTGATATTATGTACACATGCATTAGAAAATCTATTTAATCTTTTTGTTTATACATGCAGACAAGATAGCAGAACGTAGAAATGTATGACAAATGGGGACGATGTAATTTTTTTTACATGTAATTAGACAAGAAATGAATGGAATACCAATCATAGCCGCGTAGGTGAATGGAATAATAGATGAAAATTGCCCAAGACATTCATTATTTGAGTTGAAATCATGTGTTTCTTGATTTTCTTGGTTTGAATAGAATTTTATTAACCCAAATTACAAATAATGAATTCTGTTCATTCTCAAAAGATCAAGATGGTGGTGTTAAAATGGTTCGTGTTTCTATCACATATTTCTGAGCTATTTCTTCAAATTTTAATTGTGTCCCTTATTGTTACTCAATAATTATTTACTGAGTCTTTATACTTTTGTTCGCAGAAAACCTTACATCGAATTTAGTGAAGCAAATACCTTCAGTAAAACGCTGGAGCTATGTGGATCTCAATTGAGAGAGATTACCTATTTTATGAGAAGACTAGGGGTGTTACTGCTGGGGGTGATACAAGTTAACAATGTTAATGACAAGCAATGGCTTATGTGATTATGAATATTCGAAAATATGATACATTTCTAGAATTAAAGGTGGAAGATATCAGTGGGAATGTATACGTTTTGTAGCATTAATTATTTAAAACTCTATGAATTTGTTAGTCTTAAATACTAAAATAATGTTTAGATTTCTCCATGACAACTTGAGTAAGGTAGTCATTTGGACCATGGAGTGTCTCCAGCTTATGAAACAAATACATAATTTATAAGAGTAAATTGAAGCAGTAGTTCTCTGATGAGCTCGAGGAAACATGAGCAGCCGACAAATCTTTTTCCTCTTTTTTTTTTCCATGATGTGAAAACTTAAAATCCCACCAAAGATAGCATTTTGCTAAGATTTATAAAACTTTTATTCACCAAAATACTGTGCCTATTAGCGTCACCTAATTTAAGTTTTTTTGCACAAAATAAAGATGTTTAAGGAATATTGTACATATTTCACTCAATCTTTGGAAAACATGATTCAAAATCTTGAATATTACTACGTACTTCATTTAATAGTTTGTGTTTTAATAATATATACAACTTGAATATTACTACGTATTTCATTTAGTAGTTTGTGTTTTAATAATATATATGGCTTAAATATTACTACGTATCCCACTTAATAGTTTGTGTTTTAATAATATGATATATGATATGATATTATTATTTAAAGTAGTATTAAGTATTGAATCATAAAATCGTAATATTTTTCCGTACGAAGTACGGGTGATGTCCTAGTAAATATAATAACGAAAATGCATCAATTCCAAATAGTTTTTTCTTTTTGGATTTAAAATGAATTCAATTATAAAGCAATTTCAAAAATGAATGAAATTAATAGCGAGAAAACCTTCTTTTGAATTACCCATATAAGAAAAGAGGAAAATGAAAATAGAGAGTGATGGATAAATTATCATTCTCGCAAGTGCACGAGTCGGTATAGTACCTAATATAGCAACTCCTGAGGTCGATCTCATAAGGAGTTGGGTTCTAATTATCCTAATTATTTCACTATCTACTTGGTCCGAAAGCCATCTACGAGCTAGTTTCTAGCACGAAAATAGAATGAAACAATGAAAATTGGGTAAACGAATCTGGTTTGTTTAGCTACCCATCTCAGAATGAACTGAATCACAGGTTGTCCCCCTCATAATCTCCCCATGTCACTCATCAATGAGTATCAACAATTGCGCTATTGGAACCCGATAGAAACCTGAAAGACCATTTAGAAAATAATAATGTTCATGCCCATTTTGCCTTCCCAACATTTTATCAATAAAAGATAGAGGAAATGGATAATTTTTTATTGAAAACTTCAGCTCCCGGTAGTCTGTCCATTACCTCCATCTGGTGGTCAACCAAGTATCTACTAACTTCCTTTCACTATTTCTTACTACATCATACATCAGGAGGTAGAGTCTCCTTTGGGGCTTCTTAATAGATTTGATATCATCTTCCAAAAATCCTTGTCGAAGAGATCTTCCATCTTATCTCCTCCTCCTCACATACTCTCTCTTTAGTGTCTTGTGTGAATGTTGCTTTTGTTTTATCCTCCATGAATCCCTGAAAATGAAATTCATGTTCTAAAGTGTGAGTGCAGTCAATATCATTAAATTCATCACGAGAATAGACAGATAGAATAAGCGAAGAAAATTGGATATCATGTTTAACGTCCTTAAGACGACCCGAGAATGGAACGGAAGGTCTATATGGATTTATTATATCTTCAAGCCCCTTTTTCCTCCCTTTTTTCAACTTTCTCCATAGTTACCGAACTTTCTTCCTCTTTCTTTGGATCTCCATCTACCTCGTCTTTAGGGTTTTCCTTATCATTTCCTGCGCAAAGTGTAAAATCATCAAAATAATCTAAGTTTTCAATCACATTACCACTTGTCAAGGATGTGATGACTTTTGTGTGCTCTATATGTACAAGAAGCTCCCATTGTTGACTCGCTATCTCACGTATATCCTTGACTATCTTCCCAACATGAGTCTCTATATTCTTTGCAAATGATTTCACATTTCTCATTGATGAGGTAAGTGACTCTATAAACTTTTTGGAAGCCTGCAAAAAGTCGTGCAAAGTTTCCTCAAGAGTTGTTTTCTTTGGTAGATCAACAACCACTTCACTCCTCATGTAAATAACCTAAAAAAACTCCTCCATGTGTCCATTATAGAAATAATAAGGACATGACTCAGTCTGATGCACGTAGCTTCCACAGGCTATCCATGCGTCTTCCCTTGTCTTGCAGTTATTAACAGTTTGAATGAAATCTTGCAATGTATCTTCAAGGCTTGATATCCGATCATAGTTCCAGTTGTTCCATACGGGCCGTCCCATTTCAATTGTGTTTTCTAAGATTCATAAAACTTGTAAAGGTCACAAGTGATAAGCTCGAAACACACAAAAAGAAATGAAAAGGGAGTTAGTAACCAAAATAAAAATAAAATAGAAAATATAAAATAAAATCTAAACAAGTAAACAACTAGTAAAAAAGAATAATCAAAATGACTGAGTCCCCGACAACGGTGTCAAAAACTTGATGAACAAATTATTATTCTCGCAAGAGCACGAGTCGGTATAGTACCTAATATAGCAATTTCCGAGGTCGATCTCACAAGAACTCAGCTGGATTCTAATTATCCTAATTATTTCACTATCTATTTGGTCCTAAATTGTGTTTGGTTTATTTAAAACTATTAAATTAAAAGTGCAAGAAAGTAAGAGAGCAATAAAAAAAACAAAGCGAAGTGGACGGGTGAGTGTGGTTAAGATTGATGAAGAGTGCGTATGATTAATAATCACTATGCCTAAGATGATCAATTTATTCTCATTCTCTAGCTATCATTTATATATTTCTTTTGTTGGTTCATCCACTAAGGCTCTATGGATTTCGTATGATGGCGGGATATCTCTAATTTATAATCCTAAGGGTCAATCAGATGATTAAATCATGAACTTAAGGATCGTATAATGCTCAAGGATTTAAGAACCATCTAAACTATCCCAAACCAATGGTGACAATCTATACTCTTAATTGCAGGTCTAAATAAATAACCGGCTATGATCCGCCGTATTAACTATTACTTATATTCTCTACAATTATCTAAGATGATGGCTAATCACATTAAAGAATTATACATAAATCAAAAGCAAACTCAACAATCAAGAAACAAAATAATTCATTCTCTATTATCCGCAATTGCCAAGGAGATGTATTGTGAAAACCCAAAATTGAATTTGAATTTGGACAATTTAATGAAACTGATTGGAATGACTAATTATTTGTAATTAAATTTTATCCGATTGAATTGAAATTGAATGAATTGATTTTTTATTTTTATTTTCAATGTAGATATGTATGCATAGTTTAATGAAAAGAATGATGTAATTATACACCTCAATTTAATGAAAATATCAATTGAATTCAATTGAATTGAAATTGGAATTAATTTGAAATTGAGACATCCTGTTTTTATATATAAGACGAGGGGTAGATTTATCAATTTTCATTTAGCTAATACATTAAAAAAAAATCAATTTATTCCATTTCAATTGATCCCATCTAATCTTACATATATTGGCCTAATCAATTATTAATTGCAATATATCTTATATCTAATATCTAATATATATTTTTTTGGACTTATTTATTTATTTTATTACTTATTAATTTTAAAATAAACTAAAATCTTAACTTTATTAATCGATTCTCCAAGAGAATCCCATCCCATCCCATCCCATCCCATGCCCTCTTTTATTGGTGGAATAAAGAAAGTTCTATTTTGGAGTTATGGAGAAGTATGAAGGACTGATTTCAACACAATTTTATGGCAATTGAACAACGAGAATAAATCTAACTTTACTTTGTTTTCTTGATTCCGTTGTCTCTGTGCAAACAAACAAAGCCTTAATACGTTACAAAATAATTCACGCGATAATTTTTATATGCTAATATGAGTTCAATCAGCTGGGGAGGTCTCCATCTCAAACAACCTCTACCACTGAAATCTCATCATTTCCATTTATTTTTAACATCAAAATTTCATAGAAGATATCATTCAAATAACAACAGCCGAAATCCCTTAATCAAAGAGAAGTACCACACAATTTAATTGACGCAACATGGTAGTTCAAAAAACCCAACGGTAGTGTGGAGTTTGTTTTTAATGGGTGTTTGGAGGATACAATCTCAAGAAAACATGCTAACTAGAAGTATACATTGCCCATGGCAATGGCAATGGTGATAGCAATGACGATAACGACGTCGACGACCTTTTTCTACCAAATTACATTGTTTTTGGTCCAAATAGGCCGTTTAGTAATTTTATTGCACTTCTTTACTTGTTTTAGCTTTTTGGGCTGGAACCGTTTTTATTATGTTTTTTTTTTTTCAATTTTCAAATTACTTGTATGAGTTGGATATATTAGAATCAATAGGTTGAAGAAGTAGAATCTATATGTTGGTCCATGTACGTTTTCAGGTGTATTGTTGGGGGGGGGGGGGGATACACCTGATGCCAAACTTTGTCTTTTCAGATCAGATAAACTGACTGATAATGAGTCAGTCAGTATGCAGAAATATGATAGGCCATTTTCAATGAAAAACGCTTTTCTTATATGCAACGATTAAGTTTATGAAGTGATGAACAATAAGCTGAAATTAATAAAATAGTAAATAACACAACGATTTTACAGTGGTTCAGATTCACAAGATCCTATGTCCACTTTTATGCTTATTTGTAGAAATCCTCTAAGGATAATCGTAGACTGACGAGCGCAGATCAATACAATCAAAACAAATTATCTAAATATCTAACAGAACAACAAGAACCATTCTATCAGAGATATCGGGTTTGGTTTAGGGTTTGTGTTCAACAACAAGAGTATGAGACACTCTTGGCTCCAAGTTTATGATGATTAAGCTGGTTTACTTGGAGTATGAGCTGCAGAGGGAATTTCTAGGCAAGAAACAATGAATATGAAATTAAAGGCTTGTTCTTTTGCTTTGACTATGCTTTATCTTCTTCAAATTCCGTAACCTCTTAATGACAGGCCTTCTACTATTTATAAACGAGCTTAGGGATAGATCCGTTGTGAGAAGGTCGATCTCCCATTGTCTCCGAGTAGACAATGGTCAAATGCATTGAATGCATAGACACGTGTTTAGCTCCGCTTGCTTCTGCGGATTCTGTACAAGGTACTGTTCTGTCCTCTTTGACTAGGGCTGACACGACGGCCTGATATTGGTAAATGTTGATCTGATAATTATCGTTTCCTCCGTTGACCATCTTCTTAGAATGTCACGCCTTATACCTTGTACTTTCTTATTAAAGATCAGTTCAGCTTAGAAGGGGTCAGCTTATCACATCTAGACTCAGTCGATCCACTAGCTGAAATACCGCAACCTGAACTAACTAGTCTAAATAAAGCAGTCAACCTGACTATACAAATACATACTGAGATCCTATAAATACATCAGACTGGTTCACCAATCAAATAGGGATTTAAGATCATTCATATTATTTCCCAACAATTTCCCATTTTTTGATGATGTCAAAACCCTATTCTAGCCTGAAAACAGACTCAGGCTAAGTTCGTCAAACACAAGTAGGGATATGAAAATTAAAGGGTATGATTAAGTTCAGATTATAAAGCAATTAAAGTAAAGGGACCTGAACAAAGAGTTATTGTCGTTGGGTCAAAAAGAGTAGCAACGCTTCATTAATATAATCTGATAAGTACAAGCTATTGCTATTACAAAATGGATCTAACATCTAAGCTACATCGGCTCAGACTTGATCCGATACTTCCTCTCAAACTCCTCATGAGTCATGTGTGTTAGCTTCAGTTTTTGAATATTGGCATAATATCACTCTTTAGACACATCGCCAGGTTTCAGCTCATGAATAATATATTAGTCTCCTCAGCTTAACTCCGTGATCATGAAATTTGGAGACTTCGGTATACCTCTTCTCGATGCAAGCTTGTCTGAACTCATTTTCAATCTTGGCATAATCAATACAGAACTTCAGATTCTGCCAGGCAATATGACGCTTCAAAAATATGGGATCAAGGAACTTAAGTGATTTCTTTTCTTTGTCAGCCAGGTCGCTAATCAGAAGATACAACTTGTAAGTTCTGCGCCTGACAAATTCTACAAATAATTCATCCTGATTCTTGATTTTGCTTGGACTTCTCCAGTCCTGCCAGTAATAGAATCTTTTGATGAAATCCGCCTTGATTTGTTCCCAATCATCAGATAGCTCTAGAGGAACCCATCTGTCGCACCAAGGATATATAAAATCATTTTCAGAATTAACCTTGGGCTTTCCTACAATAGCTATAGCTTTAAGTACATTGGATTTTCTTCTTCTTTTGTTTGTAATCAATCTGGTTCTTTCAAGTCATTCGTTCAAGTCTCTCATCGTCCTCTTTCAGTTTGAGAGTGTTTCTCTTGAGTTCTTCTCTGACTTGCTTCTCTCTCAACTTCATCTCGTCAATATGCTTATGGGCTGGGAAGTTAATGTATTCCCAAATCTTCCAAATTTCTTCTATTTGAGCTTTCTCTTATTCGAAAGTGAGTTTAGCAAATTGAAGCCTCTGTCTTTTCTCTTCGTTAGCTTCGTCAAGCTATTTCTGAAGCATTGTAGCCTTCAGATTATCATGTATTTGCTTTTGATGAGCTTCTTCTGACCTTTTCTTCTCTAACTCTTGCTCCTTCTGAAGTCTCTCAGTTTTAGCTTTGATTAGATCCTCATTGATCTGATCATTAAGCTCTTCGAAGATGTATTCAAAGTAAGTTCCAGTCTGAATCTGAGAATTTGCTATATCTTCTTCTTCTCTCTTATCAGATTTAGCCTTAAGACGAGCTTCTTCTACTTCAGCTTGTATACGCGCCTCCTCGTCAACCGTCCTCATCTGCTCAACTACATTCGTGGTTTCAATTTTAACACCTTGAAGGCTCAAGTTGTCCTCTTTCTCCTTTTCAGACTGTTGTCCCCTCTCAGTTTGTGTATCCATATCGTCAACAGAGGGAACTTTCTGAGTCTGTTTATCAGTTCTAGATATTCCAACTTCTTCCCCCTTTTTGGCATCAGCAATAAAGGTCGGAAGGGGGAGAAGCTGATCAAACATTTTCTTGAAAGCTTCTTTTTGTAATGAGATCAGTGTGTTCTGAGCGTCTATCTGAGCCTGTTGCTCGTAAATCTGCTTTGTCTGAGCTTCAAAAAGGATCTCCATTTCTGACTGGAATAACTTAAGAGTTGAAGTGTTAGCAGTTTCACCATTCTTTTGTGTCGGAGTAGAGAATTGCCCTCAGTGATAATCTTGTGGCATTGTTCCATGTGGGTAGAATGCATTGAATGCATGGACACGTGTCGCGCTCCGCTTGCTTCTGCGGATTCTGTGCTAGGTACTATTCTGTCGCCTTTGATAGCACTGATATGGCGGTCTGATATTAGTTAATGTTGATCTGATAAATGTCGTTACCTCCGTTGACCATCTTCTTAGAATATCACGCCTCGTACCTAGTACTATCTTCACGTTTGAATATATCAGTTCGGACTAAGAAAATTCGGATCTTAAGATCAGTTCAACTTGGAGAGGTCAGCTTATCAAAGTTAGACTCAGTCTGTTCCACTAGCTGAATAAACACAATCTGAACTAACCTAATCTGAAAACTGTCAGCCTGACTATACAATTACAGGCTGAGATCCTATATATATCAGATCAAACTGGTTCATCAATCAAATAGAGGTTTGAAATCATTCAAAACTTATATTATTTCACTAACACTATACTATCTCAATTGGTTATGTTGAATTCATGGTGTACTATTAAATATTAATAGCCACTACCACCGCTGTAGATTGGAGTTGGCATTGCCAGATTCTGCTGGTCTTATTAATTCCTCATCTTCATCACACACAGTCACTGGACCATACATTTGTTGTCATCCAATCATATTACACAATATATGATATACATCCACCAGACTCTAATTGACCACCTAAATATCCTTGCTATCTTTGCACCTTAAATATTTGACCAATATTTTTCTTGTGTTTTTTATAAGAAAAGTATGCATCAAATGTAAATGGTGCTAGGCACCATATTGCTACCATGACTCTGGATTAGACTACAATTTATATACTAAAAGAAGAGTGGCTGGCTGATGTTATCCATTACAAAATTATCAAAAAATGGCATTTATCTTTTTTCAATGAAGCCCTAGCCATATACTATAAACCAACTTGGTATTATTTTAAATTTATCCAAAATTCATTTGGATTGCAGAGTTGTCATTCCCCAGCACAGAAGCAGCTCTTCCTGCAGGGGAAATTAAACCTACTTTTTGGGCCAAACAATTAATGAATGCCATGATCTGTAAAACATGTAATGATATTAACAAAAAAGGGGGGCAACTAATGATATGAGTCGGAGGTGGGTACAACATTTTCTTAAGGGTGTGGGGGCTGGCATTTTGTGGGAGAATTTGTGCTTTCAGCCAAGAAATGGGACATGTTAAGGTTTGTTTACTTTTTATTTTATTCAAGAAAATCCATGGCCACTACATACATAACAGAAGACAGAAACCGCATCCGTCTAATTCGAGAGCGATAGCAGAATTTAGGAGCAAATACACATTAAAGGTGCTAAATAGATTTCAATTCTTACATAAACTGTACAAGACAATCCCATAACATATTACACGAGAATACCTGCAGCATGGTACCCGAATCTACGTAATTCTATGTATTTACATGTGAAGACTATATATATATATATATATACATATACACACGTTATACAAAAATGTGGTTTGAATGTTTATACTCCTACTCTATAGCTCTGTTAAGTTCTTGGATGAACCTGTTTGGAAAAGCCAAGATTAGCTCATTAAACTATAAATGCCACATACTCACACAGAAATGTAGTATATGATAAGTAAAGATTCTTGTTATTATTTACCTGAAACTTGACCGGGAAGAAATGGGCGAGTAAATTAATTTGTTTTTTTTTTTCACTTTGATCTTGCTTCTTGGAGTTTTTGATGATATCTAGGAAATCCATTCTTGCACGCTGAAACCTGCTCATATACCATATAATTAAGGGTTCATTTAATTAAAAGAATGCTTCTTGGAAATTAAATAGGATATCAATTCAGAGCGTGTTTGAAGATTAAGTAATGACACGTATAAAATCTACATCTCATAATATTATTATAAAAGTACGATACATTGAATTTCAATCCTATCCTTGATACATCATGAGTAAGCAAAATATTCCATTATGTTTAATTGTGCATACATACATACATACTTCTCTACAAGAAATCATGCAAATAGCAATGAATTTTTTCTATATATGAAAAATCATTTCACCAACTGATCAGGCGACAATTTAGAGGACATAACTTTACTGATATAATCGTCACTAATCCCGACACTATCCTTGGCAACAGAAGATCACTAAATCTTAATTAGCCACAAAAAATTACGGAAATTTGTTTAGGTAAAAATATTAAAATTATTTTTGTGTGCTTGAGAGCTATGTTTTGAAACCCGGCCCGGCCGGTTCAACCGGTTTGACCCGGACCCGGTCAAAAATCCGGGCCGGGTTATGTACTGGCTCGTTTGGGCTATCGACCCGGTGCGACCCGACCGGCTCGACCGGTTGAACTGATACCCGTGAACCGGGTCAACTCGGTTTGAATGTTTTTTTTTTTAAAGGAAATTTTTATTACAAATCGTCCCTAACGGGAATCGAACCCAAGACCTTACACAAGATCAACCACTTGCGCAGAAGTGGAAATACCAGCTACACTACATGTGAGCCGGTAACTCGGTTTGAATGTAAAAAAATTAAAATTGAAAAAAATAGGGTTGCAAATCGGTTCGATTTCAGAAATTCAAAACTGATCGGTTTTTCTATTGGCCGATAACCGATCCATGTTTGGTTTCAATTAGTATGATAACCGAAAGCAAAACCCTATTTTCATAAATGAGAAATGCTTAATAAATTTAAACTGCATTTATGTTAATGTTGGTAGACTAAAACAAGGAGGGAGGGATTTATAGGTTAATTTTCTGTTTGGTTTTATGTGGGATGGTTTCTTCTTCTTTTTCATCAACTTTTTTTTCCATCTAACTACTTACACTCATCCCACATCGGTTGGGAGTCGTAAATATGCTTATATTTATTTTATATATTTGTAAGTCATTTTTTATATTTATTAGTATTATTAAAATACCTATGTATTTATATAATTTAATAATCATATATTTATGACGTCACACCGGATCAACCCACCAGTTGAACCGGTTCGACCGATTCAACCGGTAAAAAATATTTTTCCGGGTCAATGACCGGGCCGGTTTTAAGAACACAGCTTGAGAGTAGATATTTAAAGGTGCGTGTTGTAAAATGACGGGAAAGACCCTTGGAGAAGTTATTGGTTTGGGTGAGAGAAAGTGGAGAGAGATTTGACTTGCAGCTTCGATATCAATTTTGTAAACGAGAAGCTTTCTTCTCTCTCTACAGCTAGTTCTGTACGCCACCACGACGTGGCCGATTGCAAGCACCCACGACGAAACGAACAGCGCCACTTCCATACCTCCCCCGTATCCACCCTCCGGTTGGCTACTGCGGTCGCTGATCGTAAACACGTACGAAGCCTTCGACGACACGAAAACCACCGAAGCGGCGGAGCACACGGTGGCGATCGTCAAGTACGGCCCCCTCGACAGCCGCGGCCCGTCGCAGAAGCTGTAAACACCTAAATCCCCACAAACATCAATTTGATTTATGAGATTTCAGAATTCGGAAAATGATATTTGAATCTTACATAATATGAGGGCGGAGCGGACGATGGAGACGAGAGGGATATCGATGAGCGAGTAGCGGAAGTCGTAGTTGCTGAGGTGGGAAGAGAGAGTTCGGAGATTGAACGAGGACGGCGACATGGCGGCGGAGAGGAAAGCCGAAGGGAGGAGAGCGTCGGCGACGACGAGGAGAACTGGAGCGGAGAATAAGAGCAGAGATGTGAACATCGCGATGAGGAAGAAGAGAGTTTTGATTGATCTCGGAATCGAGAGCGCCGCCCTGCTCAACGGTTTCTCGTCTTTGGAGAATCCCATCTTCATCTTTCTACTCACAGTGTGTGTTTGTGTTTGTGTGTGTGAGGGAGAGAACGTTGGGGAAGATTTGACAATAAAATGTCGAGGCGAAAGTTGGTGGTCAAATAGTCGTTTCTCTCTTTTTCTCTCTACAATTCTCGCCCTCTCTAGAAAATTTTGCAAGGAACTTTTTAACTGCAATACCGAACTTCTCGGCCGTAATCGAGCGTGATGTGGTGGTGGGTCGAATTTATATACGGCGGGAGAGTATTATTGGGAATACAACGCGATCTTAATAATTCAATTAGATAAATCTAGTTTATATTTCTCATCCTACATGATAGATACCGCTTTAATTTGTTTAATACAGGGTAACAAATTCTGTAAAATTCGTCAACCTTAATCAGCATCGGCATGTTAAATCGTATAGATTTTTGAATTTTTGTATATTTTTAAACAATATTCCATCTGTCCTATTATTTTATCTAACATTTAATTTTAGTCTGTCTTAAATATATTGTTCAATTTATTTTTTAGTAAATTATTACACTTAACTTTTTTGTGGATTCACAACTTTACCTAACAAGTTTTCTTAAAAACTGCACCACAACCAAAATGAACATAATAATTAGGACAAATGAAGTATTAATTTATGCTATAAATTATGTATGATGAATTAGACTGCTAAATAGGGATGCGGTTAAGGTGGAACCGGCCCGAGGCAACCATGTGTAGGCGCACATGCTTCATTTTGTCCCTTCCAAATTTTGGTAATTTAAGTGGTTAAATATTATTATACTCCATATCGTATTTTTTTATCAATACACATATTATAATGTTATATAATACAAATGTTCAATATAGGATATACGATGTTTTTTGTGGAATTGTACAATCCTACCCAAAACCACTATAAGAAGTATAAAACTACTCATTTTGTTAAAAACTATGTAGGAAATACCCAACTTTACTAAACTATCCTCACTTTTTCAATTTTTTAACCTGAAACTTGTCAGATTCGAAAAATGCACTGATTTTAACACATCATGCCGATCGATCGGCACAAATCAAGAAAGGGCCGATCGATCGGACTTAAAAAAAAAATTGTGCCGATCGATCGGCACTGCCCGATCGATCGGACTTAGAAAAAATTTGTGCCGATCGATCGGGCATAAAATAAATATTTATACTGTAGGGGGCCGAAATCATCTTCCTCACCCAATCGACCGGCACACTCAAATCGGACAGAAAATTGATCTATCGGTACGGAAGCTCGGCACGCTCATCGGCACGCCCATAGGACACTATATCTTCTTCCAAACCGGTCGGAAACAATGGAAGAGGTTAGTAATTATTTGAAATCTTAGTTTGTAAATTAGTTTGTAGATGTTGAAATTAATGTATGATTGCATGTTTAAAAGTGGTTTTTATGAAATATATATGTTGGGTTTAGTGAGTATAACATAGATCTGGTTGGATTGGAAATCGCCGGAAAATGAGGTAGAAATCGCCATTGTTGCCGGCAATTGAGCTTCAGTGCCGACCGGTCGGGCCGGTCTGAACCGGTCCGACCGATCGGCACGTAATTTTTTTTACGCGAATTTTTTTTAATTAATGTTATTTATTAAATATTATAACTGTAATAATTATAATTTTATTAAATATTAATTGTAATATATAGGTCAATTTTAAACGGTTAGCACTACGAGACGTTTCCCCGAGGATCACAACATATTATAAGCATACTTTAGGGACATTGATTAGAGAGAAATTATCTAGTCAGGGTGGTATGGATCTAGTCCATCGGTTTATTTGTGGTCAGTTCGGGGGCATAGTGGGTTGGCCAGATGGTAAGAATGTTATGCGGGCTCTTCACCAGCTATTATGCTATGAGATTTCGGTACGACCTTCGGAGGTTTGGTTTAATTATGTTGGTCAGAACATCCGTTTCTCTCATCCGGAGTTCGCATTGGTCACTGGGCTCATGTTCGGCGAGTGTAGTTTCGACATGGCAGCATTTTATCAGCCTACTCAGTCTAGGGTCTACGGCAGGTTCAATGGTGGGAGACCGATTGAAGCAAAGAACTTGTTAAGCTAGTTTACAAAATATGAGCCCGGTGGCGTTTCAGATGATGACTTGATTAAGTTGTCGAATATTTTGGCTCTTTTCTTCTGGTTCTATGCTCCTGCAGAGACTAAGAAGATTGATACATGGATATGGGTATTGGCTGATGATATCAACCAATGGAATGCGTTCCCATGGGGTGCTTTTACCTACGAGGCCATGTTGCACTACCTCAGTTACGTACCAAATTCCCTGGACCTCGTAGGATCAAAGTATAATCTCTATGGGCCGATTTGGCACTACAGGTATAATATTTGTTCACAACTTAATTATTACTAATTTATAAATTTTTATTAGTTTAAATAACTCGATATATTTATATTGTAATATAGGTGTGGGCATATGAGGTCATTCCTAGTTTTGGAGCTCGTTGTGCGACCCTTCTACATCCCAATGGTTTCCCTCGTTATTTACGGTGGCCGTTTAATGACGCCGATCAGCGTGATATAGCCGTGTTTTTTAAGCGTCAGGTAAAAATATTTTTATTATTAATTACAATGAATATGTTATGGATTTTCTTATTAATATTTAATGCACAAATATTATGTATTTCAGATGAGAGACTCGGTAGTGTTTGAAGTGTTAGAACCGACCGAGCTTGAGGAGAGGTGTCCATATTGGCAGAGTGCAGTCGGTAGTAGTCCATTTGGGATACACTTTCCCATGCCCTTGAACCCCCTACAGCCGGCGCAGTATGATCAAGATGGACAACGTATCTTGATCCAGTGCACCGAGGAGAGCAGACGTAGTACGAGCAGAGGAGTTGTCGGTGAGGAGGAGGAGCAAGAGGAGGAGCACACTGTGGTAGATAGTAGGAGAGTTCAGAGGCGGGCCCGCCGTACACAAGCATCTTCATCGCGAGCCGAGAGATGCATCTGGTAATAAACTTAAATTCTAAGTGAAAATTTTCTGGTCAATTCCTCCTTTAATAATCGTCCCCTTCTTTGATAATTATTAGCAGTTGGTGAGACATATAGTTTTCTGGACCCAAGAATAGAGGCCATGATCAGTCGATCTATTCAAGAGAATTTTGAAAGGTGCGAGCAAGCTATGATGAATAGAATTGATGATCATCGGACTCTCAGTTAGGAGCTAGTGAGTAGGTGTGAGGAGCAGCTGGGATAGAAGTAGTAGGTCAAGACAGTATTCATCATATTCTGATCACGAGGAGGAGCCTAGGCCATTTCAGTTTGGATATAGCTGGCACGCTCAGGCTACGCAGTGGCCCCGGTGGGATGAGCCCGCACCACCGACCTTTAATGTATGGGAGAGTGATCTATCAACTCAAAATCAGGAGGTTGAGGCTATGGATGTAGAACCAAACAACTACAACTTAGATCTCGGTTTGACTGGCGGCGAGTTGGTAAGAGAATTCTTCAATTAATTTAATTTCTTTTCCTAATTTAATAATTAAATTTTGTAGGATATGTTTGAGCCGAGTAACTCGCTCGCTGAGAGTTTTGAGCAGTATTTGTCCGGTGAAAGCTTGGCCTTTCGACGTCCAGATGCTTTTCCACTTGAACGAGAATGGTTCCAGAATTTTAAGAAGATTGATTCTGAAATGGATTGTCAGATGGTAAACTGCTACATCCAGTCACTGCGGGTCAGGCTAGTTCAAGGTAACCTACCCGTGACTCCAGATGCCCAACACACAGTCATAGCGGACTCTACAGTCTTTATAAGTATATTTCATATCTGAGTATTTTTTGGAAAATATTGTATTTCTTTAGTTTAATTTTATCGTTGAATAATTGTTTACAGATGGTTATTATGACTGAGTGGCTCAAGTTTTGTAATGATCCACAAAGTATTAGACACGAGAATGATGAGGATTATAAATGGGTTCCTCAAGAGGAGGATGTGCAGTGCGTGAAGGGGATTCCAAAACTTGGGATAAGCGATTGGTACTCCGCCAAATATGTAAGTACTATTCATATATTTTATATTTAATAATCTTAAGGTTCTAAATTATATATTTGTGTCTATTGTAGATCATATTTCCAATCTTGGCAGCACACCATTGGTTCGTGTTGCGGTTATGTATTTCAGATTGGAGACTCGAGATGTATGACTCGAAAAATCAATTTAGAGATGCAAATGTATTCAATTGGCGGGTAAAATGCCTTAGAGCTTTCCAGAAATTTATAGCGCGGTTCTTATGGTATGGGAATTATTGGGCGTGTAATGCATATGATTATCAATTCCCAGGAGGACAGAGGCCCTCAGTTGTGCTTATGGATGATGAAGAGCAGTACATGCAATTGGATTCGCATAGTTGTGGGGTATTTACATGCATGACTATAGAGCGTCTCCTCACCGGTTTTCCAACTCGGGTATGGGGTAATGATGAGACAAACATTAGTAAATATCGTAATTGGATGGCTGTAAAATGTTTTGAAATGTGTGATATAATTTGAATTTATGTATCAATGAAATGTATCTTTGATTATTGTTATGAAATGAAATTTATTGGGCCTGGTTCTCTGCACAGATATAATTTTTTTTTTATTTTTCATTTGGTCCGATCGATCGGATTGTGCCGATCGATCGGACCATTGATTTATAAATTTTTTTTATTTATATTTGGTCCGATCGACCGGCACAGTCCGATCGATCAGACCATTATTAAATTTTTTTAATTACATTTCGGACCGATCGGCACAGAAAAAAAATTATTTATATTTGGTCCGATCGATCGGCACAGAGATTTGGTCCGATCGATCGGCACAGTCCGATCGATCAGACCATTATGATTTTTTTTCATACCGATCGGACCAGATATAAAAAAAAATTTAATTTCCTTTCGGTCCGATCAACACAGATATAATTTTTTTTATTTACTATTGGTCCGATCGATCGGACCACTCCGATCGATCGGACCATTAATTAATTTTATATTTTTTTCGTAAATTGTCTAAATTATAACCTTACATTTGTTTGAAATAATAATATGAAATGGGTAATACTCAAAATTATAATGTAATTGTAATACTCAAAATTATACTGTAATAATAATACTGTAATACTCAAAATTATAATATGAAATGGTCTAATAAGACTTATATTTGTCGGCTAATAAGACTTAAAATCAATATAATTCAAATAGACTCTATAAAAATTATAAACTTTAAAATAAAAAATTTATAATAAATATTTGTAAGTAATATTATGAAATGGTGTAATAAGGCTTTATATATAACTATACATTAGCAAAATTAAATATGAATCATTCTTGAATCATCTAAGTACTTATCACTCTTTATGAAAAACGAACTCATTTTTCTAAATAGGTGAAGAGGTCGTAATTTTTTTTAATTATGTCTCTATTATTATATTTGAAAGTTATTCATGATATTCTCAATATCCCCTTCGTATATCACTTTTCGTCGCTCGAATCCGAAGTTTTGTAGTTTAGATTAATAGGATTTGGGGTTTTGATTAAGGGTTTTGAGGGTTTAGATGAATAGTATTTTGGGGTTTTGATGAATAGTATTTGGGGTTTTGATTAACGGTCCTACCGGTCGGATCTCTGTATATAGCTGTCGGCACGGTCAGTCCAGTTTTTTCTTTGTCACACAGCTTCATGTTCATACAGCTGTCATACAGTTCATGATATGAAACTAATAGATTATTTCTTTGTTTGGATAAGTCAATTTTTTTATTCCTCGATTTTTCATGAGATTATATAGATTACGAAAATAATAGACCATATGAAATGAAATATTACGTACATAATTATTAACACTAGAGCAGATTATTCATTATTTGACGGCGCCAGACACTTACGCCTTGTGTGACCTTGTTCCCCGCAAATGCTACACTTCTTTGGCGCATGAGGTCTGCTGCTAGATGTACCGGCCTCTACAGCGGATCTTTGTCGGCTATTCCTCGGCCGTCCTGCTTGACGCGTGATAATTGGCGGTAGTACCACCATCGCATCAATCTCTGTTGGGATACCCCACTCGCCAAGTGGAGGTAAAGGATTCACCACACCCGCATATATCTCCCTCCATGTTTCCGTCCGATAGTAGTAATTGATGTGATCATATAAATTCTCACGGCGGTTGTATAAAACTGCAATTGCATGCTTATAGGGGATCTCGTCCAGTTGCCATACTCCACATTCACATGAATGACTGCTCAGATCAACTCTCCACTGTCTTTTTCCAGTGTCCACCTTAAATAAGTCAGCAGTCACGGATGTAACAACATACCTGAGTGCTGCATCTCTTTCATTTCTCAGTCTCATATCTGTAGCTTCAGTCAAAATATCAGTCCTCGCATGAGCCTTTTGTCTACGAGCATCAAACCACTTTTCGAGCAGATGTCGGATTGCCTCGATCATAGCACATATTGGAAGACGTCTTGCAGCCATAAGTCGAGAGTTAATAGACTCAGCCAGGTTGGATGTTAACATACTGTAATGTCGGGTAGGACATTGTGATCTGGCCCACTTCTCGGGACCGATATCCATCAACTTCTCGTACGCTGCGGGTTGTGCCTCTCGTATCGCGTTCAACGCGCAGATTGAAGACTGATGTTCGATATGCGTATGCTGCCTCGTGGAACATCTGCATGATCCACTTACCATATCGAGCAATCTTATTTGCGATGTGGTAGTAGCAAAGACCGGGTGTGCTTCCGGATAAACATCTCTTACCGCGTTGGCTATACTTTTGTGTTGATCTGATACAATTACTAGATCACTAGTGGAGGAGAGTGCTGCTCGGAGCCGAGTTAGAAACCACTTCCAAGAAATATCATTTTCAATCGGACCAACACCAAAAGCAAGTGGGAATATTTGTTCGTTAGCATCAATACCAACAGCGACAACTAGGATTCCCTTATTCCTCCCCTTCAGGTGTGTCCCGTCAACCGCAATCACGTTTCTAAGCTGGAATAACCAAGGACTTCGGCAAACACCAAGCATATAAAATAGATGCCGGAAATCACCATCAGGACCAACATCTAGATTGGTCAAAGAACCTGGATTTTGCATACGGAGCAAATGCAAATACTTCGGAAGATTTTTATATGACTCTGCATGGCCACCGTAAATCATTGATATCACAGCATTACGTGGTCGCAGCGCCACACTATAACTCGCTTGGATTCCAAACCTATCCAAAAGATCAGCTTGAATATCGGCGGGTTTCAGTATCTTGCTCTGGCGGTGCATTCTCTGCGCAATATAGGCGGCTACTGCCTTTGCCCGCACATTTCTCGATCCTAAGCCAGATAGATCACGGTTGCAGGTGTGCTCGGGGTTGTATACGGTCACCTCCCAAATTTTCGTGGCCCTACAAGCAGCACAAAGAAAATATGGACACGTATCATTACGCTTGCATATGTATTCGAGTCGTTTTGTGCACGAACGTCCGCACATGAAATCCACTCCATGTTCCATATGCCACAGTGCGACCATATCATATAATTCATCTTTCTCCCAGAAAACAGCTCCTTGCCGCAAATCACAATCCAATATAAGAGGCAAGCTCGTTGTGAATGGTGGGTCAGATGTATCGAGAGGTATAATTGGAATGATCCAATTACTTGCCGCTTCCATGTTGCTGTATAATATTTCATCATCGGTATTTGGACGAGTGATTGGAAGAAGCACTGACATGAGTTGGTTGACGCCGCCCTCTCGTCGGATCCATGCAGCAAAGTCACCAAGCGAACAATTGATCAGTGCTTCAGGAATACCTTCATCTTCATCCTCAGATGAAGTGTCGAGATAAGCTTCTTCATCTTCATCTGTTTCGACATGGGTCTCCTCTTCCTGACCACTTCCACCGGGGTTGCTTCGACTCCCACCTGGGTTGCTTCCACTGTTTGGCCCTTCAAACTGGTTATCACCTCCGAATTGATAAGACTCAATGAATGTTGAGTTTTGAGCTTCACGATTTACTACGCCGGTATTATTGGGGTGCACTAAATATATTGCAGGCTCTACGTCTAGAAGACAAATACGTTGTAGATCAAGATCACTCCCGATAACGGCCTTGATCGTTCTATGACTTTTACGAGACTCTGCAGTATAATAGATGTGGTAGTCGGGCGGAACTGAATATGCATCCAGAGCGTATTGAATATATTGTCGTAGTACTACAAGACAAATATTGTTTGCCGAAATCCAAACCATTGTCTCTTGGCCGCCAACATATTTCGATTCACTATCGAAAACTCCGTTAAAATTGACAACAAATTGTTTCCAATCATTCTCCATATTTTTTTCTTGCTTTGGTGGTGGTGGAAATGAAGGAGGATGGTAGCAATAAGTGAAGTAATGAGACGAATTGTAATGAATTTATTGACGATAAACTGTGCCCTATCGGTCAAACTGGATAATTTATTCACGTGAAAGTGTGTACTATCGATCGGACATGTCATAAGGCACACTGTCAAAAGGTGATAGGGCACACTGATGAATTTATTCACGAGATAGGGCATGATAGGTACACTCTCATAGTGCCCTATCAATCGTACATATCGGTCCGACTTATTCATAACACAGTTTGCCATATCGGTCGGACACGTGATAGGGCACCTGAAAAAGGTGATAGGGCACTGACACATTAGTATTTTAATAAACTGAGTCCGATCGATCGGACCTTACCGGATGTGTCCGATCGATCGGACAAATTATGCACACCGGCCGATCATGAGTGGCCGATCCGATCGGACACGTCCGATCATGTGTCCGACATGCATGATCGGTCACGGCCGATCATGCTCATGTGTCCGATCATGCATGATCGGCCACGGCCGATCATGCTTGTCCGATCATGCTGTGGCCGATCGGTCGGACGTGATCGGAACCTTCTATCGGACATTGATCGGACCCTTGCTATTTTCGAGATACTTATTTTTTTAACAAAAATTAATCATTTATTTCACGGAAAATTATAAGAACAGTTGACAATCATTGAAAAGAGATTTTATTTATTGAAAAGTAGGGGTATTTTAGTAAACCTGGGTATGTAGTGTAGTTATATACTCCCTCCGTCCCATTATTAGTGGCGCCTTTCTTTTCGGCACAATAATTAAGAGAATATGTAATAAAGTAGGAGATAAGAGTAGATAATAAAGTAGGAGAGATAGATGAGTGTAATAATGAGAGAGTAGGAGAGAGAAATGAGTATAATAATGATAGTAGATATAAAGTAAGAGAGATAAAATGATAAAGTAAGAAAGAGAGTGTTAACTTTTTACTAATTTAGGACGTTGCCATTAATAGCGGGACGTCCAAATTAGGAAAGGTGGCCACTAATAATGGGACGGAGAGAGTATAAGAGATGGGTATATTTATATTTGACTTTACCGTCTTGATAGAACACCAAACGCCTCATGTTTTTTTCCCACTATAAATCTTCTATCGGTTCCACTAGAGGTGGACTTTCCCTATATATTCACAATGCCGTCCTCATTGAAAGCTTCAAGAAATTCAGAATATATATTTTAGTAAGAAACTGAAGTCAGTACAGTTTTTGTATTTGAGATTTAGGCATCTATATAGTCTATAGATCTAATAATGATTTTATTTTAGTATATACATATAGTTGTAGTGCAGAGATATAGGTAAGTGGAAGCTATAATGCTTTCCCAATTGGCATCAATCAAATCCTTATCTTCAATTTCATGGAGCAGGGGCCCTTCGGTGGTTGTCAGCTGATAACATTACTAATTCTCTCCTATTTAATTATTATTATTATTTTTTATTTTACTATGTTATACCCATATTCATCGAAATATCTTATTAGTATTATTAGTAGTCAATTGTTATACACTTTCATATAAGAGTATATCGTCTCAGATTTATTTCATTGCATCTCACATGCCGCTTATGTCCCTTAAAAAAACTAAATACATAACATACAGAATATCAAAAATTTGAATCAGGCCTAAAGCGATTGCCTTGCAAATTTTAGTAATAGAGGTTCCTGTATCCAACCTCCTTCAATACTAAAAAGTTTGGTTAAAGAAAACCCACAGAATGCAACTTAATTAATAAGTTGCAAATATAAGAAATTTCTTTAGCGTCAACTATTTGTTAAATTAAATAAAGAATTAGTTATTCAATCTTAAATCCTACCTATTCGTAAAATAAAATATCAAATCTATAATAATGAAAAAAGATCATATTACCGGCCAATAGTTGTCAATGGCATATAAGACAGATTTAGTAACAATTTATGGAAACAAGGTTGTATCGACACTTTGATGATACCCATAAATGAAATGGAAGATGATGTGTTCTATCCATCCTTTTGGACAAAGATGATGTGGGATACTCTGTTTTCTTGTTAAAGAAGGGTCCATCAATCCTTAAAAACAACACGGCTTAGACACGAAGATTAACAGAAACACCAAAACATATATGTGGGTCCGACATTGCACTCCTCTTTAATTTCTACAACTTTTTTGGCGTCATCTTAATTTGCTTTTTTTCTCATAAGCGCTATTCATTTATTTAGCTGATTGTTTTATAATCAACTACTATACTAGCGTGGCACCCGTGCGATGCACAGGCGATGGAAGTATCATATCTTTAAGGTTTGAATTGTTCTCTAAATTATATTATATTATATTTGCTTACTCTGATGGTTAATATAAAATCGTTGTTCGAATTATAGTAAATTATGATGATTAAGGCAGATTTATGCAAATATAATCTCTTTAAATTTTAAATTGATAGCCGAATTATATTAAGTTATAATTGTTTAATCTGACGACTAATATCAAATTGTTCTTTGTAGTTTTAAAGTTGAAAGAAATTAGAGTATTTGGTAATCAAATGATTAAACCATCTCAAAATCCAATGTAGTTTTAAACATACAAAAATATTTAATGAAATTTCTGTATGACAAAATAGAATTTTACATTTAAATGATAAAACCATCTCGAAACACAAAATTATTGGCAGAAGATGCGAAAGGTTTCTCAATCATGGATATTGGTTGCTCATAGTAATTCAGGCTGCTTGCAAAATGAAGTATGATTTAACTTCCACATGATATATTGTCTAAATATCGAGCCAACTTCCTTAAATATGATCTTACACCTTGTAATATTATCAACACAATTTGTGATCATTTATACATATTAGTAGCCAAGCAAATAAATAAGTCAAAGATCAAAATGATTGTGGTACCTAGAGACATATCCCATTTAACTGAAATAAGCGAGAAGTTAATTATCTCATAAACTTCGGCACCGTAAAGGTTCCAGTTTAGTGACAAACTTGTTGATTTCATTGGTTATGGCAGGTAGAGGAGAAAATAGAACGACATGATCCACATTTCCTTGTATACCAATGTCGTTCTAAAACCGTTTCCTCCATCAGCCATATCCACTGTCCAGTCAAGACCAATCACATCGACACCATTTCCTTGTATACCAATGTCGTTCTGAAACCGTTTCCTCCATCAACCACATCCACTGTCCAGTTAAGATCAATCACATCGACCCCATTTCCTTTCGTCCGTTATAAAAGTCCGCCATTTCCATTAATATAAATAACATGCAGGGTTTGAGGGCATTTCTCCTTGATAGTTCTTAGTATCTACATTCAAAAACTTAAATGTGTTTAAAAATAAAAAGAAACCCGTTAAAGGCGAGTACCAAATCCCCCACCATGAAATAGAATTATGAAAACGTCAAGGCTATGAAATTTAATATCGACTTCAATTATTTTGTTAATTACAAAAATGAACAAACAAAATGATCTCCATGTACAAATTAATGTGAGTACATCCAATAACATAAACTATAAGAATTCAATTTTTTGTAAACAATTTATCAGGAGCTTTAAGAAATATACAATTGCTTTAATCTTGGTTGAGACTATATTAGCAAGTAAAATTAATGATCATTTAAACATATTCAGAGTCGAACAAATAAATAAGGGATCAAAATGATTGTGGTACCTGAAGACATATTCCATTTAAATGAAATAAGCAAGAAGAATCTAATTCTCTCATAAACTTGGGTAATCGTAAAGGTTCCAAATAATCATATTAAGTAGAACCTGAATCCATTTAAACATACCTGTAAACTGACAGGGAGATTATACTTTAGACGGTATCTGACAAACAATGACTAACGACTCATTGCTTCAAGTCTAATTGTTATTATGCAATAGGACCTATCTTCATAATTGGTGGTTAGTTCTAGAGCCTGCATCATAATAAATAATCTAGCAAATTAGAAAAGCATAGAGAATCACATAGGGTCTTAGTAATAATTATCCATACCTAATGTGCAAACTATATTATCAGCAGGCAAGACCAAAAATACAATCGTCCCTCACCCGGGAAATTAGAAATGACATATTGGTTAATAGCTTCCACCATTTCCAATGTTCAATAATGTTTGAGGGCCATATAACATTCAATATATTTGAGGGCCATACAATATTTGCTCTTTGCTACATATTTTGGGAGTGTTTATTCCTTGAAAATAGGTAGAGGCTTCTTAATATGTGATTGTTGTGCTATTTTTGTCAGCTGATTGTTATGCATACTTTTGAAAGTGTTAGTTGAATGAAGAAAACATTTATTTTCTACTATTTTGTTTTGGTTGAAGTAGTGTTTATTTTTTGTTTGAAATCTTCATGTACGATGACAATACATTCCAAAATTTGATATTAAAAAGTCGAAAAAACTCGCACAACTTCGGGTCCTTTACTTGATCTGCACAATGAAGAAACAAACTGAAAATTATTACCAAGGAAAAGAAAACCAGGTCCTTTACTTTCTCATTTGCATCAGTCACTTTATTTTGACTTTAAAACTATTAAGAGGAGCTTCTATAACGTTTTGGGAGAAGTTAAGCGATACTATTAAATCACCCACTACAATAGAACAACTATGTCCAGCAAGTCATGATAACATTTTGTCTCTATGAAATACAACAGGGGAGCCAACTATACCAAACTATACACAAAGTACGATGGAAGGCCTAAATAATCATATAAGCTCCATTTCTATTCCGCCAATGTTCCATACTATAAAGCAACATTTTGCTAGAATCACTTCTCAGATGCAAACTGTAAATTGAGTCCAATTTCTAAAAAAAATAAAAAATATGAAAACATGGACTCGTCAGCATTAGTTGGAAACAAAAAACCTACTCATTTATCTTCTCAAATTGAGGAGAAAAAAATAAATAAGTGAAAAATGTGTTTTTTTTATGAACTTCCATGTTTGAAAGTCAAATTGACATACAAAATTGAAATAATTTTAACTGCAAGCATATGTTAAAAAATTCAAGTAGTTTTGACCGCTAGCATAAGCATAAGTTACCTGCTGTATCCCAAAGTATTAATTGACTGCAGACCTTTTCACATTAGTTAAAAGACTTACTTGCTGCTAAATAATCCTGCCAAAAAGGAAGGCTATCTTCTCATAGAAAATGTGAAATGTTGACGACACTGTTGTATAAGTTCTGTCCAAGAAAAGAAAAGTTCCCTCAATCACCTCTGCATGCTTAATTATTTTATTTGTGAAAACTCAAATGGTTACAACTCATTGTATACACGTAAGTATCAAACTAAGTGGAATGCAAAGGTGCAATAGGCAGCGTAATGAAAATCCTATCTAGAAACCATTTGTTTATTGGTTCATTGATAAAATTCAACAGAGCATGCATGAAAATCATTTGGTAACTACTACATGATGTTTTTATTAAGAGAAACAGATAATTAAGATAACTTGACATGTTCAATACAGCTTGAGTGATTCATGTGAAAAATTATTTAGAAAGTAAATTCGAGAAACTATCCACATAAACCAACTAAAAAAAAGAGCAAGAGAAATGATCAGATATTTCCCCAAAAAAAGAAAAAAGAAAAAATACATAATTCTTACTTTGGTGGATGAAATGACTCTCCCGCTTGCCTCTACAACTTGGATCCAGTTACCTATTAGAAGTTGAAATTTAGAAATACAAAATATAAACAAATAATATTGTTATCCGGAACTTTCATATATCACAGCTTTAGGGACAACATGCAGATAATGAACTTATTGTATCTATTATATCTAAATAAAGACCCTTTTTTCCAACTTTGTACAAAAATATAGCAAAAGGAATTTCAAATAAATTAACCAAACAACAGGCCAAATAAATATATCTACATTTGTTTTGTTGCTTCAGTATGAGTTATAGGAAAACAAAGATGAGAAACCAACGAACAGTGTAGTAAATGTATAAGCAAAAACAAATCGAAATGAAATAAGCAGAAAGCAGCATGAACAACAGCATGCTCTCACGTTTGAACTCACATACCTAAGTTTAGAAGCACATACCCAAGCAATAAAATTCCTCATCATGACGTGCAAAACCAACATATGTCCAAAAATTTAGAAGCCAATGCTAGAAACGAAGCAACAAATCAAAAACCTACTCACGCCTAAAAATTTAGAAGCCAACGGCGGAAATAAAGCAGCAAATCCATCGAGAATCAAATTAACCCGTAATTGACGATGTATAAATCAACAAAAGAAAATAATTCGAAGAGCAAAGAAAGCTTAGTAGGTAAGAACTGATAGTTAGTTAGAAACAAAGGCCTTAACCTATCGCAACCTTATTGGCCTCTTAATAGCATAAAAATCATAAAATTTATTAATTTTCTTCTCAAATTCAGAACAAATATAAATCATTCGAAGTGGTTAAAAGTGAATACGCTGAAGCCGTATGTAAGAAGTTTCATACCTTTTGGATCTAAGAAGTCGCATATCTATAGGCAAAAATGAAGAATAAGAAGGCGGTCCCCCATCGACTGCCAAAGTGTGATAGGAAATAAAACAACCCAAATTAGAAAGAAGCAAAGCAAGGATCATTTGTTTGAAGCAAAGATGAAAAAATCGGCTAAAAGCCAAGCAAGAATCATTTGTTTGAAGTGAATATCAAGAAAATCGACCAAGAAACGAAACCCAGATTAGAAGTCGAAGAGTGTAAAGGTAAAGATGAAGAAATCTACCAAGAAAGTAAACCCATATTAGAAGCAGTAGAGTCGAAAGCAGGAGATCTCCGATAAGCAACGCATATCCACCTGCAAAAGAAAGAGCGCAAACACAAATCAGAAACAATGGTAAGACAAATCGAAGATAATGGGTTCCTTCGCGTTAGAAAATGAGGTAAAGTTCGACAAATCAATTAAAACCCAAGCAAGAATCGTTTAAGAATGGTGAGGCAAAACGACAATCTGTACCGCCTATTTACCGGGAAATAACAATAGGCGCATCATTATTAACAATAAGTTAGGCTATTGTGGTTGCTATTCAGACAACTTCCTAAGATACACCATATCATATCTCCTACTTAAAACTTCAAAGCTTCATTATGTGATCTAATTTCAGCTACAAAGATTGAAATAAATGAGTAAATCGATTTGAAATTGCAAAATCAGCAGAGTTCTACATCAATATTTTTTTTTCACTAATTGCATCAATCACAATTGCAATCACAAGTTGGTGAACATGATAACAAATTAGCCCACTCGAATAACATCGCGTCAAGAACACAACATGAAAAGCAGTACAAACAACAAAGATTAAAGCTGAAACAGTGGTAATAAGATCATCTCAGATTACCCGCAAAGCGACGAATTAGAGCAAGAAATTGAATGATATGGCAGCAAAAATGGCACCGACTTCCAAAAAATGGTCAGTTTGAACCCGAAGATTAGAAAGGTCGGGGAGTGGTATCGCAGAGCTTCGCATCCCTTAAATAGCAACGAATTTTATGGTTTTTATTTTTTTTATCACACCGAAAAAGTATATTATTATAAGTGTCCTGTATAAAATACAATTAGTGCAAAAGAAAAGTCAAATAAGGAATCGGCATATCGCTTTCCATTCGACAACTGTCTCACACAACGATGGTAACTTTTATCCAGCAACCATTAAGCCTAACTTATTCCAATGATACATAGCATTCATTATCTTAGAACGATGAAAAAAGGGTAAGCAATGGAGCTGGGTCGAAGCTTGTAATAATCTAGCAAACACAAACTCAAGAACAGGTAAGTAAATCTTCAACGCAAATTTTAATTTTTAACGCTGAAGTTGTTAAAACGGCCTTAGTTACCTAGAAGTACCTTTCTTTTCCTCGACGTTCCAGCACGAGATTTATTTGGGCTATTTGTGCTATCTATGGTTTTCCCGAGATAATCTTAAAAGATATCCATGGGTTACCCTCTTCCCTATTGTATCTATTATATCTAAACATATTTCAAACATATTTCAATTTTAACTGCAATCATATGTTAAAAAATTCAAGTAGTTTTGACCGTTAGCATAAGCATAAGTTACCTGCTGTATCCCAAAGTATTAATTGACTGCAGACCTTTTCACATTAATTAAAAGACTTACTTGCTGCTAAATAATCCTGCCAAAAAGAAAGGGTATCTTCTCATAGAAAATGTGAAATGTTGTACAATAGCAGAAGAAGAAGCAATTTTCTGAATATAGGAACTCTGTTATCCGTAGGCCACATTAATAAATTTAGCTACCAGTAAATCTTGTCTTTCTTGGCTTATTACTTTCATTTTCTCTTCAAGTTTTTCATAAAGAACCATATCCAATTAGTGAACATCATGCTGCATAAAAGAATCATATGTATCCCAACCAAAAGACTCTACTGCAACTTGTAGAATAAACTGTGGAGGCCGAAAGGAATGCTTCCAGATGGCTATTATTTTTCAGATGACTGAACAGGTTCAATCAATAGAGAAACATAATGCAGCTGATTTTGAAAAGAAAAACAAAGAACTCAAGTTTAAATATTGACAACATCAGAAATAAGATATATTCATAATCATAACGTATCCACAACAACGCACAATTACATACATAAACATTTGGTCTTCATGTATCTCTATCACACCAAAAACAGAATATTACAACCAGATCACCAATAGCAAGCCGTGAGAAAACAATTTTAGCTCCACTCTGCACCCATTGATCCAATTTGTCATAAATGATAGTATTCCATTTATTGAAGCTACAAAGAATCCAAAAACTAAAATCCTGGGGAGAGTTGTCTTCCTAAGATACACATCATATCTCCTACTTCAAACTTGAAAGCTTCATTATGTGCTATAATTTCAGGTACAAAGATTGAAATAAATGAGTAAATCGATTTGAAATTGCAAAGTCAGCAGTGTTCTACATCAATATTTATTTTTTCACTAATTACATCAATCACAGTTGCAATCACAAGTCGGTAAACATGATAACAAATCAGCCCACTCGAATAACATCTCGTCAATAACACAACATGAAAAGCAGTACAAACAACAACGATTAAAGCTTAAACACTGGTAATAAGACCATCTCATGTTACCTGCAAAGTGACGAATTAGAGCCACATATTGAATGATAAGGCAGCAAAAATGGCACCGACTTCCCAAAAATGGCCAGTTTGAGCCCGAAGATAAGAAATGTCGTGGAGTGGTATCGCAGAGCTTCGCATTCTTTACATAATATGCAAAATGAAGAAACAGACTCTGCCTATACCAAACCAGAAACAACCAAAATGAAGAAACAGACTCCACCTGTACCAAACCAAAAACAACCAAGCGGTAATCGTTAATCCGAAACAAAATTATTACGAAGGAAAACAAAACCCGGTCATTCACTTGCTCATTTGCATCAGTCACTCGCAATTTTCACAATCTGCAGAAGGAAGAAGCAAACGATTAGAAAGGTCACAAATTAAAGACGTATAATACAGGCCGATGATTGCAACTTCGGCCTAACCAAAGCAGAAACTGCCGAAGCAGTAATCATTAATTCGAAACAAAGATGGAGAAACAGAAAGTAGAAGATTCTGGAGAGGCGGCGTCTGGTTGTCTCAGTTATTTCGCGGGAGAAATAAGCAATGTCGAATGGCTCGCTTCCCGGTGAAGACGAAGGAACGCGCGTTGAGTCCGCGGGAGGTGCGCATGGAGTCCGCGCGTGAGAGGAGCCAATTACTCGTGGGTGGGGTGGTAAGCTTACTCGTGGGGGTGGGGTGGTAAGCGGCGTAAGTAGGGATACGATGGGACGTGTCTGAACATGGTTTCTGTATGTGGTATTCTTACGATTGGATGGGAATGAATAGTGGGATTTAGTCTTCCTTTAAAAGATATAATTGATTGATTGATTATGTTAAATCTCACATTTTTATCAGTAGAATATGTTGTACATGACTAGTATTTTATTGTTTCATAAATTTTATATAGTTAATTTTCTGGCTATTAATTATACGAAAGTGAGAGTTGTCAGTGTAATGTGCACCTATGACAAGGGTTGCCACAGACTGATCGATGTTTTAAAATTAAGGGTGAATATGAAATTTTAGTTGCGAGTTGGATGGGGGAAAAGACATAATTTGAGGAATGGTAGCCTCCAATTAAATACTCTATAAATCCCATATGCCAAAGTTTTATTTCCCACTGCATCTCATAGTAATATTGCATTGTTTGGGACTCTTTATATTTTTAATCAGTTTTCAAAATGTTTGTTTTGAGACACAATGTGGACAAGTGATCTCATCTTTATGTAAATTTGTCTGTGATGATTGCCTATTTCTCTGAAAAACAAAATCAATCTTTTATTTAGTTGGAGAATATATAGTGGTAGTGAATTGCTTTATAGCAAGATCAAAAGTTTGAATTTAACCATTGTCTCTTTAGGTCAAGTTTATAAAACATATTCAATCTAATATAAGTATTAAAATTATCATTAATTGTTTGATAATGTTATGCTACTTTCCCATATTCCCCATAGTAGGGAAAAGGAATATGGAAAAATTATAATCTTTACGTGTTTTTAAGATTGGTATTCCCTCAGTCCCCACGAGATGTTAAGGTGCTAAGTCTATGGTTAAATGTTAATGGTTCAAATCTCATAAACCGCTTTATGTGAGTTTACCTTGTGCACATCAAAAGTAGCGGATGTGAGTTCTTCAATATATATATATATATATAGGTATATATCATTTGAGAACAATGCCTTATTGAGACAAATAAGAACAAGATCTCACCCTTCATTTCAGAGATGTGTGGACAAGATTAGAAGCTCATTTTGTGATTTTTATGCTAAAAAATGCATCATTAAGGTTTTTTTCGTCTTTGTGGCTTTAGTGTTTCAAAATTATAATCTTAAAGAGAAATAAGGGTTTACCTTTTGCTGGAGAGAGAATTTGATTTTAGAAACTTCAATCTCATTCGAATTGAATCTCAACTCGTCAACTCCAATTCATGTGAAAGTCACTATCAGCTTCGAAGTCGTGGATTTCTCGTATTTGTCGCATCGTTGTCGTATTTCCAGTCTCAAAAACCAAGATATGGGTAATTTCATTTCGTTTTTTGCTTCGTTTTTGCTTCGTTTGACTGATTATGTGATTATCAACACCTATTTTGCTTGTTTATCAGTCTACAAAACAAAATATGTGATGGGATTTAATTATGTTGTTCAATTTTTGCTAATTTTACTTTTTTGAATTTGGTGTGCTTATAAACATTTTACAAGTTGTTATATTGTGTGTTGCCTTATTGATTTTTGTTATTCGTGTTGGATTAGCCGAGAATGAGTATTCCAACTCTTTTGATTTTTTTATTCTTATAAGATGTTATTTTGTAGCGATGGTAGCATTGTGCGACAACTATAAGCTTCTCCTCAACATTTTTCCGCCATTGTAGCAGTAGGTTGAAGGTATGGTCCCCGATTTTCGTGCCTTAATTAGCTTCGAAAATCTAAAAACTCAATATTCACTTCTTGTGCATATAAATACTATAAATATGCATAATATTTTCACTGTGTGTGCATATAAAATACTGTAAATATGGTCGATTTTTTCTGTTCGTGGTAGTCCCCCATATATTTGTGGATGGAACATTTAGTTTTTGTTGGTCCCTGTGAGATTTCAGGTGTGTGTGTGTGTGGAGAATACACCTAATACCAAAAACTTTGCCTTATCAGATCAGAGGGTGACTAATAGTGAGTCAGTCAGAGAAGCTATGTGGAAAAAATGATTAGGCCCTTATAGAATATATTTTTCTAAATGAAACAGTCAATCTGAAGATTAGTGAATGAACAGTAAGCTGACGCAATGAGATAATCAAGAACACCGATTTTATAGTGGTTCGGATTCACAAGATCATATGTCCATTCTTCTGCTTTCTCAGCATTAATCCACTAAGAATACTCTTAGACTAACGAGTACAGATCAATGCAATCGATCAAACTAACAGACAACAATCTATCAAACGAACTAACTATCATCTTCTATCTAACTTGCGATAAGTAAGGTTCGGTTGTGTTCAACATTGAGAGTATGAAACACTCTCTACTCCAAGCTTGTGATATTCAAGCTAAGCTTCTTAGAGTATGAACATCAGTGGGAATTTCTAAGCTCTAGAACTTATATGGAAAGAGTGAGAGCTTTGTTCTTTTTGCTTGAGTGTGAGCGTTGAGAAACTTCGTAACCTCCTTGAGAGAGGTCTTCTGCTATTTATAGGCGAGCTTTGGGAAAGATCTGTTTAACAAGATCGATCTCCTGTAGGCTCCGTGTAGGCAACGATCTTATGCATTAAATGTATGGACACATGTCTTGCCCCATTTGGCCTTGCGGATCTGTACGAGATACTTTGATGTCTCCCTTTGACTAGGGCGGACATGGCGGCCTGAGATTGGTCGATGTTGATTCTGATGTTGACGTTTATTCTCCGTTGACTATCTTCTTTGAATATCGCGCCTTGTACCTTATATAATATTCATATTTGAGGATAGTCTGATGAGGATCTTGATCTTAAGCTCAACATGAAGTTATCAACTTGGCACAATCGATTCCAGTCTGTGTACAGTCTGAATACACAGAACCTGAGCAACCTAAACTGAAAACAAAATGTTCAGCCTGACTATACAGACTGGCTAAAACAAGCCTTTAAGTTAAACCAGACATGGTTCATCAATCAAATAGGGGTTTGAGATCATTCAAAACTTATATTATTTTCCAACAGTTTCCCCCTTTTTGATGATGTCAAAACCCTATTCTAACCTGAAAACTAATTCAGGCTAAGATCTTCCAACACAAGTTGGGATAAAAAGATAATGGGTCAGAGAATTAGATAATTAACAAGTAGGAAAAGTAAGCATGGACAAAGAGGTATTGTCGTCAGGCAAAAGATGGTAACAACTCTATTATAAATCAGATAGAGTACAGACTGTCACAAATCTATTACAACAAAAGGAATAAGATTCTACACTACACCTGTTCAGGCTTAATCCTGAATTTCATCTCGATTTCTTCATGAGTCAGATGAGTCTTCTTTAGATTCTCCATTATTCGTGCAAACTTCTCATCTGAAACATCATCGAGCTTCAGTTCATATGAATAATACACGAGTCTCCTCAGTTTAATTCTCTTCTCATTATTCTTCTCTACGTCAGTGTATTTCTTTTCAACACAGGCTTTCCGAAACTCCGTCTCAATCTTCGCGTAATCAATAATGAATTCCAAAATTTCCCACGCAATGGGTCGCTTCATGAATCTGGGTTCTGGACATTTGATGCTCTAGTTAGCCTTCTCAGCAAGATCTTTGATCAGGAGATAAAATTTAAACGATCGTCGCCTGAGAAACTCAGTAAAGATCTCATCTTGGTTTTTAATTCTCATTTAAGTTCCCCAGGATCGCTAGAAGTAGAAACGTTAGATTAAGTCTGCTTTGACCTGCTCCCAATCATCTGTTAGCTCCAAATGAACCTATCTATCACACCAAGGATAAAGGAGGTCGTTCTCAGTCTTGATCTTAGGCTTCCTCTCGAAAGCTATGGCCCTGAGCACATTTGACTTCCTCTTCTGCTTATCATAGATCATCTGAGTCCTCTTTATGCTTTGAGCTAAACGTTCCAATCTTTTGTCATCTTCCTTCAGTCTGATATGATTTCGTTGCATCTCATTTATTAGTTGTATTTCTCTCTATTTCATGTCATCGTCAATAGCTTTCTGAGCTAGGAAATCAATGTACATCCAAATGTTCCAGATTTCTTCTAGTTGATCAGCTTCTTGCTCTAGAGTCAGCTTGGAGAATCCCAACCTTTGTTTCTTCTCTTCTTTAGCCTCGTCATGCTGTTTTTGAAGCATTCTTGCCTTTAGACTATCTTCTTCTATTTGCTTCAGACGGACTTCATCAACTTCTTTTTTCTTCAAAGCTTCTTCTCTCTGAAGTTTCTCAGCCTCCTCTATATTTATAGCTTCTTTGATTGCTGAGAGAACTTCCTTCAGGAAGGTGCCCAGTTGAATCTCTGTTCTTTCAAGAGCTTCTTTCTCGACTATTTCAGCTTCCTCTCTTAATAGAGCTTCTTTCTTCTCTTCCAGCAGACGAGCCTCTTCTTCAACCTTCCTTATTTGATCTACCACATCAGTGGTGTCAGTTTCAATGCCTTGGAGGCTGAGGCTGTCTTCCTTCTCTTTCTTGTATTCTTGTTCTCCCTCGACCTGTACTTCCATGTCCTTATCATTTGAGGGAACAATGTGAGTCTGTTTTTCTGACAGCAAGAAACTGACTTCTTCCCCCTTTTTGGCATCAATAAGAAGGGTTGGGAGGGAGAAAAGCTGGCCGAATAAAGTTTGAAAGGCAACCAGCTGCTCTGAGATTAGTTTGCTTTGTGCGTCAATCTGAGCCTGCTGCTCGAGGAGATGCGCACGCTGAGTGTTAAAAATCATGTAGATATTGGTCTTGAAGGATTGAAGAGATTCTTCGATGCTTTTCTCTGTTAACTCAAGAAGCTTCGTTCCATCCTTGACAAGGGTATGGAATTGATTAAATTGAGAGCTAAGGCGCTGCTGAGGGGCCTTATCGGACAGATTGGTCAAGGCGGCAAGAAACTTGTTCACTACCCTGATGAGATATGTGAAATGTTTGTCAGATTGGTCACAGCGGCGGACAGATTGGTCACGGCGGCAAGAAACCTTACACTATTGTCACGACGACAATAGTGTAAGGTTTCTCTTCCACTCTTTATGAAATTAGTTAGTTAAAACCCGTTAGGATTTGATTGGTGAGACTGATTAGAAACTTATGAAATTTATGAACATACATATTTGAAATATAAAAGCATGTTATATTCGCACATAATTCGTAATTAACCATCATTGTAACCTTTTGAAAAAACAATGATGTTAAATACTCGGACAACCCTAGGAATTCCACTGGTAAGCCACGCAGGTGGACGTTTACTAGAGTAACCCTAAACCAAGCTATTTATCTAGCTCTTTAATTCTAATTCACGCCTATGTTCTTAAGACGAATATAATTAATAGTTCGATATTCTGACCATGTCACTATTAAAACGCGGGAAGAGACTTCGAGGGAAGTGAATTGTACCTGCGGTGACATCTAAGCATTGACCATTAATTTGACCAAATTAGAATCAAATTCTTGAAATTGACATACTTACGAGAACCATGCCGCATTCAATTCGATCTAATTAGTCATCCTATTTTATTATTATCTTCTAGAGTACTCGTGTTTACTAGGCACGCAAGTCACGCAGGTGGACGTTTACGACTTTGCTCCCACTACTCAATAATAATTAAATATTATTTTGGAAAACTCATCTCACAAAACTGGTAGCTCAAAGATGCAAGCAAGCCACACAGGTGGACATTTACTCAAGTAATCTTACTACTTTCGTGTAGAGTCCAATTAATGGAGGCCCGATTAAGTGTTTACTATCCAAATTAATGGAATCTAATTAAACGCTTAATTTAAGATTGCTTAGTCTTTTTATTCAAAAGGTTTGTTATGAATCATGCATCATCACATAATTCCAAAAGCATGCAATTTCTAAACGCACATAATAAAACGTGCTCGCGAAAAATAAACATGCTTTAAAACGAATTAAATCCTATTTACATGCTTTTCTAAGCGCAATGTTGGTCCCGAGAGTAACGTTCAGGTGTAGAGGGGGGGGGGGGGGGGGTGAATACACCTGAAAAACGATTTCTCAACTTAAAATCCTAACAGTCCTTTTCAGGAGAGTGCCATACTAAACGAGTTCAGCAGACCAGATAAGTTGTTCTGAATCGCGTGGCAGAGTGACTGACTTTACTGAGGCCTGCTAGCTGACTAGAGTCATAATTCAGTACCGTTCAGATAAAATTCAGTAGTGCGGAAATGTGTAGGCCCAAATTCAGTTGAGTTAGGAAAACGTTTTTAGCAAAACAGTTTCAGTATATTAGTGCAGTAGATTAAGCTTGCTGAAACTCAGTTGAATGATTTTAAAGATATTTTCAGTATGCACAGTAAATCAATGCAACAGTAAATAATGAACACAGAACACAGACGATTTTTAAAGTGGTTCGGATCCAACACTCCTACGTACACTGTCCCGAAAGATCAGGAGGCTATGTATTATACTGAGATAGTCTCAGTCGGTTTGTACACTGGACAAACATTGGTCTTGAGATTTATACTGAGCAAGTCTCAGTTTACAGGGTATCAAACTAAGTGTTTGAAAAACTCTCCAACAGTGAAGGAGTCCTTTACAATAAGGATCAGTTCGACTATGAACTCCTTCGTCTAAGCTATAGATATGAACAACTGAGCTTAGGTTAGAGGGATAGGGAACGAGAAAGTGGCTTCTAGAGCGACGAAAGACTAAGTATAAACTTTGGGTTCGTGTTCAGTCGCTTGGATACTAGAGGCTGTATAATTCTGATTCAGCTTGGTTCCCTATGAGCAGATATGTAGTCTTTCGCCTGAGATTGTCTCTTCTAACTTCTTGCGGAAGACTTAAGGCATTTATGAGTTGCTCTTTGAATGCTCTGAGTTCGTTTGTGTGTTCGTTGGTTCACTCATTTTCTCGTGTACGAAGGTGAGCTTCAATTTGATTTTATCCCTCTATTTATAGAGCAGAGATGAGGATAGATCCGTTGGAGACGACGATCCTTTGTCTCTCTCTTTTGGGTAGCTAACGGCTCTTTCAAAGTATGGTTGCAGTGTCCTTTCCCTCCATTTCTGGAAAGTTGTTGACTTGCAGCTTTAACATATATAGGACAGGTGGCTGCTTGTCATTGGTCGAGGTTTAGGAAAGTAGGTGAGACAGAACAGACTTGAAGGAGATCTGAAGCTGACTTCTCTCTTCCTCGTATCCAGCTTCTCAAAACGATTATCCATCCTTTCCATACTAGTATCCAGCTTGGTCTCCAGATCTATGGAATCAGCTGAATTTGCAGATTTTTTTATGATACGAACTTCTCCATAATCCTTAGTTGCATTAGCCAATTCTTGAATGATCTTCTCGGCATCATTGACTCTGCAACTGGAGAAATTTCCTCCACTTGATGAATTGACAAGATTCTTTGTAGTGATTGTCATTCCTTGATAAAAGTAGGTCAACAAATCTCCCTTGGAAAAATTATGATTTGGACAGCTTTCGATGAGAGCTTTGTATCGAGTCCAATATCCATTTAGTGTTTCATCAAACTCCTGCTGGACTCCAGAGATCTCCTTGCGCAAGACATTAGTCTTTGTAACTGGAAAGTAGCAATCCAGAAATATTTGTCTCATCTCTATCCAAGTGTTGATTGAGTTTGCGGGTAGACTTGTGAACCAGTTTCCTGCATGGTCCGTGAGAGCAAATGGAAAAGCAGATAGTTTGAATTGTTCCTTTGTTCCTGTTGGATATGAGTCAGTAGATTGATACTCAGCTGTTCTAGGGTTAAAAGAAATTGGGGGAAATCATAGTAGTACTATGGAATTGAAGATCCCAAAACCGAGCTGATATCAGTAGATTAGTGTGTCGATAGGATTAGCTGATGTATAGGTTAGACTTGATGTTATGTTTATTATTTTTGTCTAAGTCCTGTACGGGGTAGTTGTTGAACTGATCTTCTGCTGAAGATACTTTTCAGAACCCCATGTCATCAGTGTAATCGCTTGCGTTCTTCGTCAGAAGCTGAATGCTAAACTCAGCTGGAGACAGCGCATCAGCTTACCCGATCTCAGTAGAAGACATTATCAGCTGATGGTCATCAGCGGAAGAACCTATGCAAGCACAATACCTTCGCAGTCGACCAACTGACTATCAGAAGCTCACTTCATCAGTCAGACGACTCAGCCGAAGAAGACAGAGACGTATTCGCCCATCTGTACCCGACGTAAAAGCGACCCCCGCACTTCGAAGTCTTTTCGAATAGTTCAGCAGAAGACATACGAGGTTGTTTGAACGGTCAACTCTGACACTCTCACCAACTACAAACCTCGACCAATGAGAAGCCGACAACGCTTACCTACTCTACAGTAAAGCTGCTCTCATGAACAGTGCATTAACTGCCCTGCTGCAACTAGCTCGAATTTATAGCTGTTTTCTTTGGAGGCTTGTGACACATGGCATCATCGTCTCCAACGGACATATGCCACAACTCACAGCTATAAATAGAGAAGGATTTGAAGATTTCGAAACACAGAGGAATATACGCGAAATCAAGGGAAAGCATTAAAGCTCACAACGCTCTAGAACCTTCAAGCTTATCCAGAGATGAACTAGTTTTCATAGAACACTTCTTGTAGTTCATCTCTCTAGAGCTCTTTGATCCCTTTCTTCTCTAAACTAAGCTCATTGCTAGATTCATAGCTTAGATTCGAAGGAGTTCACATTTAGTGAATCGTTCTTGTTGTAAGAACTCCTTCTCAGTTGGAGAATATTCCCTCCCTTCTAAACTTAGGTTTGGATTGTAAAAGTCGCTAAGGACTATAACTTAGAAGGATCCGTCCCCGCGTACGGTTTCCTTCTTTGAGACTTGCTCGATTAATCAACAAGTTTCTCCTACTGAGTTTAGGACCGTGGACGTAGGATCTGTTATCCGAACCACGTTAAAAATCGCTTGTGTTATTTACTGTTTTATCGCATTGCATTTAACCCAGTTTTAAATCATCTTCTTGCATAAAACGTATCTTAAAAAGCGCACAGCCAAAAGACTTTACATTGCGAAAACACGTTTTCAAAAGAGACGACACCGGGCCTAACACTTATCCGCACTACGGCTCCGACCGGGAGTTTCGTAATACCGACATCGCCGTCAGAAGAGCTCGAAGCCGACTCACTTTGACCCCGATGATCGAAGGCTTATTTGGCACTCGTTCATCGATTGCAAACATCGCCTTCAATGACCTTCACTGAGAAAAAGAAATAGAGCTCAGGTGTATTCACCCCCCCCTCTACACCTGACTTTTCGTCTCCGGACCAACAATTGGTATCAGAGCGTACGGTGTTCAACTGATCGCCGGTTCTGTAATACTGGTCCTCTCGAACTGATCCCGAAAACGTTTTCTCTGCACAAGCATCTCTTCATCTCATCCCTATACTCATTGCAACATGTCTGATATGTCAGGTATTCGGATGGTGCCGATGTTCTCCGTTGAAAAATTATACGGTTTGGCGCGTGCGTATGGAGGCACATCTTACGTCACTCCACGACAGCATGGCGGATGTTCTTGAAACAGGACCCATAATCCCCATGATCGACAGTGTCGTATTTGCTGCTGGAGAAGGCGTAGGAGCACAGACAGGTGCAAAGATTCCCAAAGAGAAATCTGCCTTCACGCCTGAAGAGAAGAAGCTGCACAACCTTGACCGAGTTGCACGTAATGCCATACTGACTACGCTCAGTGATTCACACCTCGGAAGGGTACAGGATTGCAAGACGGCGAAAGAGCTATGGGACGCCTTGGCCATCTTGAGCCATGGAACCCCTCGGATCAAAGAAAACAAGCTCGAGCTAGAGCTTCGAGAGTTCGACGCCTTTGCAATGGAGCCTCATCGAAACCATTGACGAGCCGAGTGTCGATTCACCAATCAAGTCAATGTCATCAATGGATCGGGGAGGTCGTTCACCAACAAGGAGATGAACACCAAGATCTTGAGAGCGTTGCCCCGACGTAAGTGGCTTCCATTTGCTACTTATTTACGTCGCTCCGATCTAAATGCTCTAACTCCCGATGTTATATTTTCGAATTAAAATCGGAGGAATTCGAGCATAGCCTACCCCAAAAGTGCTTAAGCGCTCCAGTCGACACACGGTTCGACCATGCCTTCAAGGCAACACTCAAGCAATACCGAGCCAAGCCTATTTCCTCAAGCAAAAATTGTGGCCACATCGGTAGCAAAGTCTTCCCGAGACTTCAAGCCCCGACCGGCTAGCGGTGATGGCTCTCAAATATCGAGAGGAAAAGGAGAGAGTCAGAAAGCTGAGGAAATACAACCGAGATTCTTCTTCAGGTAAGAAAGAATATCATAAGAAAGAAGAATCTAATCCTTCTACTAAATGCGGGAAATTGGAGTCGCTTGCCGGTCCGTCTAAAGACTCAACGGTAAGAGCAAAGCAGAACATCCACCCGCTACAACCGCAAGAAGGAGGGACACTATCGATACGATTGTCCCGAACTCTCGGTACTCAAAGAGCGAACGGCAGCCGAAGAGAAAAATTCGCCAAACGAAGGCAGGCCTACATAGCCGGAGAGATATCCGACAACTCAATTGAAGAGGATACTTTCATGTATTCCTCTGAAGACGAAGCCGCATTCGTCGCAGTTGAGGAAACAAATACAAGTCCTGAAGAGTCAGCCGAATCTTGCTTGATGGCGGGGAGAAGAGACCGAGGTAAACTCTAAACCTAAAACAACCTCTTCTTCACATAGCACACACGACACATGTTCTGTCACAGATGATCCTCTAGACGTTGTGCAAGCGTATGATGAACTACTAGAGGAGCAGATTCAGCTGAGCAGAGAGTTCAGCAGAACGATTCAGGAACTTGAACAGGTAAAGGCTGAAAATCAGAGACTTTCTTCTGATTGTCAGGTCTCTACTGAGTCAGTGGATCTAGTGGCGAGACTCAAGGAAGAGATTAAATCTCTTATGACTAAGTCTCAGCTTCAAGAGACTCAGATCTCAGTTCTGACCAAGGACAATTCTGAGAAAGAGACTGAAATAGCTCAACTCAGTCAGAAGCTCTCAAACGTACAGAAGGATTATGATTCACTCAGAAGAAGTGACGAAGTCTGGAGAGGACTGATGACTGAACAGTACCTTGGAGCTAAGGAGAAGTTGGAAAATATGCTCAGAGCACAACGACCAACTGCTGTGAAGGAAGGCCTTGGCTACAAACATGAAGCTTCCACTTCCAAGAGCTCAGACTTGCTGACTGATAGGTTCGTCAGAGGGAAAGTACAAACTGCTGTCACTCCACCTCAGGCGAAGAACAAACAGAAAATTATTGCACCTCAGTCGAGCAACCAGAAGAAGCAGCTGACCAATGGTTCCAGCCCCAGGACACCACGATCAAACTCAGGGGGAACCAAGAAGGTCAGATGGGCAGAACAGTATAGAGAACCACTGTATGAGCATCCGGCTCAGTACGTTCATACTACTATGAGCCCAGGGTCAGGAGAAGCGCTAAGACTCAGAAGAAGAAAGCTCCTGAACCCAAAGTCAACAAGAAGTCAGTATCTCCAAGTCCTAAAGAGAGAGAAGCTGACAAGGTTCAGAAGAAGAAGTCTCAGACTTCTAAGGTTCCGAGGCAGATCTGGGTTCCGAAATCACCCACTAACCTGTAAGGACCCAACTGAACCAAAGGGTACCTAAAAATGTTTCTGTTTTGCAGGTTCATAAGGACCCTTGGATAGTGGACAGCGGCTGCTCGAGACACATGACACATCAGAAGAGCCTGCTGACCAACTACGTACAAGAAGATGGTCCTAGAATTGAGTTTGGTGACAACTCCAAAGGCTACACAAGGGGATATGGAACACTGAACATTGGGACTGCCTCAGTTCTAAGAGTAACATATGTTGAAGGACTTCAACATAATCTCCTTTCGTCGATCAATTACGTGATAATCTTAACGAGTTATCTTTGACGCCGGTTTACGTGATGTTGTTGACAAATCTACAGGGGAAAATAGTGTTGTCGGGCTCACGGAAGAAGAACATCTATGTTGCAACCGGAAAACCGTAGAACCCGAGGCTTGCTTACTTGCACGACACTAAATCAAGTGACAAGTCGGTGGCTATGGCACAAGAGACTCAACCACCCGAACTTCAAGACTATGAACAAGCTCACAAAGAACTCTAAAGTCGAGGATCGCCCAAAGAATCTTTTATCAAAGATAGAAATTGTGAAGCATGCCCGAAGGGAAAGCAGACAAAGAAGAGCAATCCACCTATTCCTTCACCTTCCACTGATGGAATCCTTCAGCTGCTCCACATGGATCTTTTCGGGCCAGTCTCTCCAGTGACTATAAGAGGTAAGAAGTATGCCCTAGTCGTCATAGACGACTACTCGAGATATACTTGGGTCATCTTCATCGCCAATAAGTCTGATGTTCAGACTGAGCTGCCTAATCTACTGAAAAAGCTCAGTGTGGAAAAGGACATCAAGATACAGAGGATACGCTCAGACAGAGGAACAGAGTTTCTAAACTCAGTAGTTAAAGAGTACTGCGATAAAGAGGGAATTCAGCACGAGACATCAGCTGCACGCACCCCTCAGCAGAACGGACTTGCTGAACGAAAGAACAGAACACTCAAAGAAGCCAGCAAGAACGCTCCTAGCAGACTCCGGACTACCCTCAAAGTTTTGGGCGGATGCTACCGACACGGCCGCTACACTCGGAACCGCTCACCGGCTTACAATGCAACACATGAAGACGCCTTACGAACCGTGGAAAGGGAGAATTCCTTCTATTTCTCATTTCCATATTTTTGGCCGTCCTTGCTTTATCCACAATAATGGGAAAGATCGGTTGAAAGTCTTTGACAACAAATCGATCAAGGAGTATTCTTAGGATACTCTCGGGTCGACAAAGCATTCGTAGTCTTTAACTATCGGACTCTTTGCGTGGAGGAAAGCCCTCATGTTGTTTTTGATGAGTTTGTTACCGAGGACAGGAAAGATACTCGAGCCAAACATCGAAGATGTCGGCAAAGAAGCTACGGGATCTCGGAGTGAATGATAAAGCCGAGAAGATCCAAGCATTGTTGGGATGATGAGTCGATGATGATGAAATTCGAGACTCGGTCCAACAAGCAACGTAGCCGACCCGGGTTGATTCTCCGAACGTAATCAACAACAGGTAACAACGGTCGATGAGGAAGCCCCCATGGTAACTGAGACCTCTACTGAGAATATAAACTCAGGGGGAACGTTAAATGTTCCTGAGCTAAATGCCCCTGAACCTGGAAACTCAGTAGATCCTAATCTTCTTCTTGAATTGCTTCAATCACGAAACGCATTACTCGAAAATGCCTAATACTCCTACCGACGTGTGCGTAAGTAGTATCGAAGAAGAAGCCCAACTCGGACGCTCGTGGCTCGATGCTCATTCTTCGTATCTAATCATTGGAGATCCGTCGGCTACTATAAGGACAAGATCAAGATTAAGTCAAGGCGAAAGCTCACTTTACTCTTGTTTTCTCGTCTACGAGATGAACCTCAATCGATAGAGGATGCACTTAAAGATGCTTGATCGGGTCATAGCCATGCAAGAAGAGCTGAACCAATTCGTGCGAAATGAAGTATGGGAGCTTGTTGACGGACCTAGACATCGGCACGTGATCGGAACAAAGTGGGTCTTCAAGAACAAGCGAGATGAAAACAACGTCATTGTCAGAAATAAAGCTCGACTAGTTGCAAAAGGTTACAGTCAAGCTGAAGGAATTGACTTTGATGAAACATTCGCTCTAGTCGCCAGATTGGAAGCCATTCGTCTTTTCCTAGCATATGCAACACATCAAGGTTTTAAAGTATATCAGATGGATGTGAAGTCAGCTTTTCTGAACGGCGTACTAAAGGAAGAAGTCTACGTTGAACAACCACCTGGCTTTCAGCAGGGACATCAGGTGTACAGACTTAGGAAAGCTCTGTATGGGTTAAAACAAGCACCCGTGGGCTTGATATGATACCCTATCGGACTTTCTACTTCGAAAAGGTTTTCGAAGGGGACGGTAGATCGCACTCTATTCAGCATAAAGTCAGAAGATGACATACTACTGGTGCAAATCTACGTGGACGACATCATTTTCGGCTGCAGAAACGAAGTCATATGTCAGCAGTTTGAGAAAATGATGAAGGAGAAATTCGAGATGTCTATGATGGGAGAGATGAATTATTTCCTTGGATTTCAAGTAAAGCAATCAGCTGAAGGAATTTTCATCAATCAGGCCAAATACACTCGAGATCTTCTCAAAAGATTCGGCTGTGATTCCAGCAAGCCAGTCAAGATCCCCATGAACACAAACTTTAAAATCGATCTAGACAATGAGGGAGCTTACGTTAACTCTACCGACTATAGAGCTATTATTGGTTCTTTACTTTATTTAACGACTAGGCGACTCGACATAACTTATCTTTGTAGGTGTATGCGCAAGATTTCAGGCGAATCCCAAGCGAAGTCATCTAGACTCAGCGAAGAAGATTCTGCGATATCTAAGAGGAACACCTGATGCTGGGTTATGGTATCCTGCTGATGATAATCTAACACTAACAGGTTATTCTGATGCTGATTATGCAGGATGCAGGATAGATCGAAAATCAACTTCCGGAACATGTCAGTTCCTAGGCAGCAAGCTGATATCGTGGTTTTCAAAGAAACAACACTCAGTAGCTACGTCCACTACTGAAGCTGAGTACATGGCTGCAGGAAGTTGCTGTGCCCAGATCCTTTGGCTTCGACAACAATTGAGAGATTATGGTATAACTCAGGATGAAGTGCCCATCTACTGTGACTCCACCAGTGCAATAGCTATAACTCAGAGCCCAGTTCTGCATACGAGATGCAAGCACGTGGATATTCGACATCACTTCATCAGGGGCCATTGTGGAAAGAAGGACATCAGAATGGAGAAAATCCATACTGATAAGCAAAGGGCAGACATACTGACCAAACCACTAGCTGAGAACAGGTTCAGAGAACTATCAGTTGAGCTAGGTCTGCTAGATCCTACTGAGACAAGTCAGTAGAAGCCAACTACTGATAATGATATACTTAGCAACAATTGGTATCAGTATGGAATCAGCATGACAGGTCAGAAAACTTAGTACAGTGACTCAGTTGGGAGATGCACACTGTACACAGCAAGGGGGAACATGGTCGTCAGCACAACCATCCTCCTGATAAATGATGGTAACCAGCTGATAAGTTCAGCTAAAGAGGTTTGCGTAGTATCGTTACTTAAATTGTTCAGAAGCATGCTGCATTTAATGAATCAGTCGCTTACATTCAGTTATTAAGGAGCATTTATTTCTTACCATTTATTATGTTTAAGGTTTAAGGAAAGGTCAGCAGGACCCTTCGCTTGTGTAATTAATGCTCTCTGTCGCGCATTTAATGCATGTCTTCTCACTTACCTTTATTACGTATATCTATAGTATTGGCGGCTAAGTAATCATACCCTCTATATCATTCAATCTTAGACGTCCATCAATTTTGAAAGATTAAATTTGAACCATAGGATTCAAACTGAAGATCAAATCAACTTATACAAAATCTTTTCAACTTCGATTACTCCTCACTTTTCGCCATTCTCATATCTTAGAGCTTTTTCTTAGCGATTCAGTTATCTTCCTAAATCCTCATCCAAACTGCATTGCTGTATATTCATTCAAGCCCTATTTCACGGTAATGTATTAATATCTGCTGATAGTCACTGACTTACTCTATTTTCAAGTCCTAACAATTTGTTTTGCAGATTTCAATGGCGATAGTACAGACTCCTGAGAAGATGGTTGAGATCATGACCATCCGGGTTCAGTTTGAGCCGACGATGGCTCTCCGGCAGGTGGACCTTTCATATTTGGAGCCGGTGTTTGGCGCCCTTGAGAAGTCAGGGCTAGCAACTCTTGTGTCGAGGCATCCCCGTTCTCATCTGCCGAGACAAGTTGTGGAGGCCTACTACAACTGGAAGTCGCTTGCCTCAGGAGGAGAAGAGGCTTCGTTTGTTTACAGTCGGGAAGTTGCCCCAAATAAGTGGAGGGAGGCTACCCACTCCTTCAACATCTCAGAGGCTCTCGTTCAAGCCTTTCAACTCCCCTCAGCTGGTATTTCTCCCATTGGTTATAAGGAAAGGGAGATAAATGATTACGTCCAAAAGTTCTGTGGACGCAGCGACATAGTGTTCAAGACGGCGCTACGAGAGGAATATTTTGCTACCTGCATACGGGGGTTTAGCTTACGTTGTATCTCATATTACGACGAGCTCAGCTGGATCCTATGATCAGCTTTCTAAGCCGAGGATACAACTGATGATGATTATAGACGATGGAGTAGAAGTGAACTGGGCCGACTACTATACTACTCAGCTGAAGGCCCAAGCCCAGAAGTTCACTACTTCGCCTACTGGAGAGAGGAAGCTAACCAAGATGCGAGCAAGCTCCTATTCGGCACCAAGATGTCGGTGCTGATAGAGAGTGTGGTACAGAAACGTTCAGCTTTTGCGGACTCAAAGTCTTTTGATCTCAAAAGTATTAAATTTATGACAAAAGCTGGAACAGAGAAGTCAATTGGCAAGGGGCCACCTGAACCGAAGAGAGCTGCGTCTGCTCTGCCCCCATCTGTCCAAGTGCCAAAGAAGAGGAGGTTGGCTAAGACTCGACCTGCCGAGGTCACATTGGCTCAGCCACTTTCCATCATAGAGCCAGCTCCTCCTTCTACTCAAGAGGAGCAACTACTCGATTCAGATACTGGAATCGAGGGAGCGACGATCAAGGACAAGGTCCAAGTGATCAGCTCTGAGGAAACAGAGTGTGACAAGAGGGAACCGTCACCCGAACCTACTGCTGAGTGGACAACAACTGACACCACTCGACTGCGTGCTGCAGCTGAGATTCAGCAAGAGATACCAGAAATTGCTGAGCACGCAGATCCGGTTGAAATAGCGAGAAGGACAAGAGCTCGGATGCTCTTAAGGTTTCTGCACCTGGGACATTCTTATTGACTTTGCCAAATCCCAAGAGTCACCGGATGAGCTGCGACGACGAGGAGCAAGAGCTTCAAGCCAAGATTGGATTCGGAGAGCCGCCGTGATGTGGCGTCCTTCGAAGATTTGAGAGCTGCAATGCTCTATTTACCGAGCTTGAGAGCTCCGATCAAAAGAGCTCCGCCCCCATCTCCACCTTCCGATAAAGGTGATAATGATGATCAAGATGAGGAGATGAATGGCGGACCCAAGGAAGCGGACCAGGGGAGAATCCGCGGAGGGACAAACTCCCCAAGAGAAGAGCCCAACACCACCCATAGTCACATCGGTGAGGCTACAACCGCTCCGGGGACAAGTAGGGAGCGCTTGATCTCGTTCTACGAGCAGAGGCTCGGAACCAGCTCTTATCAGATACAACCCATCGGTTCCGTGTCCTCACGTTCTGTCAACAGGGCTATCAAACGCCAAGGTGAGAAAAATCGACTCCTAGCCAAAGATGTTCATATCAAATGGGAGAAGTACACCAAGGCTCAGAACGAAGCTCTAAGTAAGTTGGCCGCCGACATCTCAACTCCTAAAGAGGCTTCTCAGCCAGATTTCAAGGAGATAGTTGAGAAGGCCCTAAGTGCTCAAAAGGCCGATTTAATAGCACAGAGTCAGCAGCTGCTTGCCGCTCAGCATAAAACTTTCTCGGAGCAGCTGACTCAGGCCATGAAAACAGTTCAAGGCTTCATTAAATGAGAGAAACAAGATAGCAACCATTTCTCTTCAAACAGCCATCAAGCAACAGGCTGAGGCCTTAAAAGCCATTCAGAAAGAAATAACAGAATCAAATGATCAAGCTCTGCTGAAACTCCGTCAGGAGTCAGCCGCTCAGTTGAAGAAATCTAGAGCTGATCAGGAGAAAGACTGGGAAAACTACTGCAACTTGGTCAGTGATTTTGATGACACAGTTACCCAGATCAAAGATTCTGTGCACAATCTGGAGCAGGACGTAAAAGCTATCCGCACCTCCCTGGCAAATATTGCTGATGCCAAAATGGGGGAAGATATTGTGAAAGATGAACCTGATACGGATACAGCTGACGTCCAGATTCTTGAGGGACAGGCTCAGGAGGCAGGACCATCTACTCAGAAAGGTACATCTACTGAGGTCCTTCTCCTTGATTTCCCACTACAAGCCACCCCCATCTCCTCTTCAGCTGCACACATAGACGAAATCGCTCAATTCCTTGAAGAGCCAGCTGAAGAAGAAGAGTCTCAACAACGCCACAGCAGGTCGGGGAAGGAAATCGCTATCGAATCCACTACTCCTTCCTCCCCGGCCAAGAAGTTTAAATCAAAAGCGGAGCAAGAGGCATTCGACCTCGTAATAGCCCAAGAGCCGCAAGACAAGCCGGACCAGGGAGCGTCGGCTAGAGGAGGCACTGGTGAGCAAATAAAAGCCTAAGGGCAAAGCTGTCGGGGGCAAAGGAAAGAGAAAGGTCATTAATACGGTCGAATAGCAAAAGAAGAAAGCCCAAGAAGATTTTGCTAAGGCTCTTCCGATCGAAATCAAAGCTACTTGCTCGTAGTATTCCCATATCTACTCTTACACCCGAGCAGATAGCGTAAGATCAAGAGACCCGGGAGGCGACGCGCAAGGACCGAGTCTCGGACGAGGAGACACTAGAGCAGCCGCTCTCCGTGAGAAGAAAAGGATGGCCGACTCCGGCAAGAATGAAAAGCCTATCCGATAAGCCGCGGCCCGATCCGAGAAAACAGATACCCGGGAGGATCGAGGAACAGGAGGACTACTATCGAACTCCTCGTATGAAGCCGATTCCCGCACCTCATGTGGACAAATGGGTACCTGCTGATCCGAATGATCAATGGGAGAATCTCAAAGAAATGTTTGTTAAAAATCTGTATGTATGGGGCTTCTATCCGAAAGACATTCCGGCTGATCAACTGTTCGAAGAGTGTTTTAATGAAGTTTTTCCGAAACTCGGAGAACGGTTGCTTTGCCTATCATGAAAGAACTGAACATTCTCGTGAAAGCACCTGCATTCGTAAGATATCCTCCTCCCATGACTGCTAAAGGCATTATCATCACAAAGTCTATCGAAGAAGAAATCGAATCTGCAGCCTATCAGCATGAGTTACATCCGCATAGACCAGAAGATCAAGAGGAAATCCAGGTTTTGCGTAAAAGGATTTATAAATTTTACTGCCTGGACCCTCCAGCTGATCGCTCGGCGGATTTCAAGAAGAAGATTCAGAGCTTCAGACGACAGCAGTGATTTCTCCTCTTTTTGTTTTTGATAATTCTTTGTAATAGCATAGGAACCTGTACTTTGACGATCTATCTATAAGAGTTCCTATCGCTTGCTAGACAATCGCTCATTGTCTTTAAGCTTTTTAGTGTCATGTTTTCACGACTGATCACCAAGTGATCTGACACACACTCACATCAGTTTCTCTGATCTTGCCTTTCTCTCACCTGCTGAAGTTCATTTATTCTTATCAGTTTTTCCTCAGATGCTTTAAGGGGGAAATTGTTGTCAGTAGGACAGTATTTTTGATAGATGTTAGAGTATAGAGGTTTTGGCATCATCAATTAAGGGGAAATTGTTGGATATGAGTCAGTAGATTGATACTCAGCTGTTCTAGGGTTAAAAGAAATTGGGGGAAATCATAGTAGTACTATGGAATTGAAGATCCCAAAACCGTGCTGATATCAGTAGATTAGTGTGTCGATAGGATTAGCTGATGTATAGGTTAGACTTGATGTTATGTTTATTGTTTTTGTCTAAGTCCCGTACGGGGTAGTTGTTGAACCGATCTTCCGCCGAAGATACTTTTCGAACCCCATGTCATCGTGTAATCGCTTGCGTTCTTCGTCGAAGCCGAATGCTAAACTCAGTGGAGACGGCGCATCGGCTTACCCGATCTCGGTAGAAGACATTATCAGCGATGGTCATCAGCGGAAGAACCTATGCAAGCACAATACCTTCGCGATCGACCAACCGACTATCGAAGCTCACTTCATCGGCCGACGACTCGGCCGAAGAAGACATCAATCTATCGTACCCGACGTAAAAGCGACCCCCGCACCCGAAGTCTTTTCGAATAGTTCAACGAAGACATACGAGGTTGTTTGAACGGTCAACTCGACACTCTCACCAACTACAAACCTCGACCAATGAGAAGCCGACAACGCTTACCTACTCTACGCAAAGTTTGCTCTCATGAACAGGCGCATTAACGCCCCCGCTGCAACTAGCTCGAATTTATGGCCGTTTTCTTTGGAGGCTTGTGACACGTGGCATCGTCGTCTCCAACGGACATATGCCACAACTCACAGCTATAAATAGAGAAACATTTGAAGATTTCGAAACACAGAGGAATATACACGAAATCATGGGAAAGCATTCAAGCTCACAACGCTCTAGAACCTTCAAGCTTATCCAGAGACGAACTAGTTTTCATAGAACACTTCTTGTCGTTCATCTCTCTAGAGCTCTTTGATCCCTTTCTTCTCTAAACTAAGCTCATTGCTAGATTCATAGCTTAGATTCGAAGGAGTTCACATTTAGTGAATCGTTCTTGTTGTAAGAACTCCTTCTCAGTTGGAGAATATTCCCTCCCTTCTAAACTTAGGTTTGGATTGTAAAAGTCGCTAAGGACTATAACTTAGAAGGATCCGTCCCCGCTTACGGTTTCCTTCTTTGAGACTTGCTCGCATTAATCAACAAGTTTCTCCTCGCCGAGTTCGGGACCGTGGACGTAGGATCTGTTATCCGAACCACGTTAAAAATCGCTTGTGTTATTTACTGTTTTATCGCATTGCATTTAACCCAGTTTTAAATCATCAGCTTGCATAAAACGTATCTTAAAAAGCGCACAGCCAAAAGACTTTACATTGCGAAAACACGTTTTCAAAAGAGAAGACTCCAGGCCTAACACTTATCCGCACTACAGTCTCCGACTGAGTTTCGTAATACTGACATCAGTCAGTAGAAGAGCTCAGAAGCTGACTCACTTTGACCCCAGTGATCGAAGGCTTATTTGGCACTCGTTCATCGATTGCAAACATCGGCCTTCACCGACCTTCACTGAGAAAAAGAAACAGAGCTCATGTGTATTCACCCCCCCCCCCTCTACACCTGACTTTTCGTCTCCGGACCAACAGTTCCATACGAACTCTTTTGAGCATTGCAGAATCTCACGAACTCATTCAGAAAGCGGAATGGATCTTCATTCTTCATTCCATGAAACTTTGGTAGAGCTTGGATAAGCCCATACTTGATCTCAATCGGCTCATTGAGCCCTTCAATTTGGATCGGTGTTGGAAGATCTTCACCACCATACTTTCCAAACTGATCTAGCCTCGGATTATTCGGATCGTCGGCCATCTTCTCGAGTTCAGTCTTGAATTTTCCTTCAGAAAAGAATTCTTCTAGGCTAAGCAGAATGTCTTCAGAGTCAGCTTCTGCTTGGCCAGACGAAGTGTCCTGCTTCGGCAGTTGTTGTAGCATCTTTGTCTCCTTCCTTAACCTCCTTGCGGTTCTTTCGATCTCAGAATCAAATACGAGGTTTGGGTTGGAAGACCTGCTCATAAACTAGTTAAAGCACAAAAGATCAAAAGATAAACACGGTTAATTAGAAACACCGTTCCCCAGCAACGGCGCCAATTTGGTGATCGCTGTTTTCACACCAAATAAAATTCCTGCACACACTTAGAATTTTATAATTAGTATAGAATAGGGTCGAACTCAGGGAACAGTGAAAATCAACAATATTTATCCTTTTGATCAGAGTTTTGGTGATGCCACCACGCATAAATTTGGGTTTACTACCTAGGCAAACAAAAGTAAATAACAGGAAAATAGATAGAAATAAACAAGTAGAGAAAGGCGGACTCGGCTTCGGGTTACTCGTATGAGACAACTACTTCGATCATCGATGCATAGATTTAATTAATTCCTAAGATCAACCAGTTATAGGATACAATGTTGGTCACATACATACCCCAATTCCTACTTACTTAGTCGGTAATGGCTTGTTGAACAAATTTCCACTACTCCCTAACCTAACCACAACCTAGCTTGTTGAACAAACCTAGATTTAATGTTTAGATAGCATTACGAGGAAGGAACCCAATTTTAATCCCTACCGTTGTTGGACAAGCTGACATAGATGATTAACCTCCTTAATTCGACTACCGTTACGATAGCTTCGCCACCTAAGTTGTTGAACAATCTGGCACTAATCTTCATAACCTAAATTGATCAGGTTTAAGTTAATCCAATTAAATCTTTCTGCCCCGAATTAAGTCGAAACCCTAGTCTTAAATTACTACGAACAATTAGATCTCACAAAGTTTGTATCTCATATTCATCACCCTCGCCGAGGCCCTAAAAAGTTTAGCTACTCATTATTAACTTGGACAAGCTAAGTGAAACGAACATAGTAAGAACAGAAAGTAAAGTGCAGAAAGCTAGAAACATAAACTGAATTTAAGAACTGAAATTAAATACTAAATACCGAAATTAAAATGCTGAACGTAAGTACTGAATCTGAACGGACAAGCTGAATGACTTAAACTGCTGAATAAACTTCAAGTGCTGAATCAGAAAGTTAACTAAACTAAGAAAGCGATAAAGAAGGTGTTTAAATTCTTGTGCGGAAAATTCAACCTAAACTACGGGACTAAGAACGAGATGGCTAGGACGAAAACTAAACTAATGAAGAAGCGAGAGAATGATGGTGTAGAATGCCTCCCTTATGATGTCCGTCTTCAGCCCTTTATATAGATTCCGAGCTTGATCTTCAAAAGGAAAGAATTCTAGGGCAAATCTTTTGAATCTTGATCTTCAAGACTCCTTTTCCTTGTATAACTTCAGCCCTAAAATATCTTTAAGCTCCAAATCTTTAGCATATCTTTCCTTCTCGATCTCAGCCCCGTTTTATCTCCAAAATTCACCAAAATATCTCCAAATCAGCTCCGAATCGCCACCTCATCTCCGGACCATAAACCTGCCGAAAATAGATATTTCTGTGCACAAAACAACATCAACTTGGACAAGATGAGCGTCAGAACTGGGTGAATTCGAGGGGTATAAAATCGACACATCAACGTCGTTATCGGGCTTAAGAACACAGATAAAAAATTAAAGTTCTATCGCCCGATCGAAATACAGCTCTTCGTAATCTTGAACCGAAAAATGAATCGGAAAAACTGTCTCGAATTCTGCATCAACACTACGCCATCAGACTGACTGCCACGTGGTATCCACGTGGCAACCACATTAGCAGAGGATGCCCAATCAGCAAGAGCTGACGTTAGCAACACAAGGGCTAACGTCAGCCCGTCATCTTCAAGTTGCTGCCGCCTCCCCGACGTCTTCCAGAGGTCGCCACCTGCGCCTCGACTAGCCCCGCCCAGCGCCACCACCTGGAACGCGATGAATCTGCTCGCACGCACGACAGCAGTTGCATCCACGCCACCGCGGCTCCTATTCGTCACCGCCGCATCGTTCGGCCTCCTCCGACCTTCCCATCGGCATTCTCGACATTGCCCGGACGTCTGCCGTGAAGAACAACCGGCGCCGCTGCCTGCAATCACGAACAACAATGTCTAACACTTCTTTGTGTTTAGACAGTTCAGGTACTAGGGTAAGAACCTGATCATACACTCCATTCTGAACCTGGGTCAGTAATTTCCTTCTAAAGCTTGGAGTTTCTTCCTCAGGCTCGGAGGGAACCTCGTTGATGTCAGAAGGTTCTTCCAGCATATCCTCTACTGGACGAATGGTTGTGAGCTGGCGGAATTCAGGAATAGTGAGAGAGCGAGGATTAGCTGAAAGGTATGGAACCGTATTGACCAGGTCGAGATCGAGGTCGTCGTTAGATTCGAGCTGACGTTCAGTTCGGGAAGGTTCTTCCTCAGAGACTGGACATTTCCCAACGGCCTTTTCATTGAGAGGTTCAGAGGAGCTGGGAACTTCAATGACGTCCATGTTCTGGGTGGATAGAGGAGAGACTGATACAACAACTGGTTTTGCGGTCTTAGGTGCAGACGTGGAAGGGATATGTCCTTCAGGCTTAGTAGTTTGAACCCAGGTCCACCTCAGTGGACCCATGTCTAGATAGACCTTAAGAACGATCCGATGCCTCAGTAGTTTGAACTACGTCCGTGGCGATGCCTGCTGGAGACTCAAGTTCAGTTTAAGGAGCCGTCTCTAGTGGCGCACCAAAATTCAGTGTGCGTACCACCGTCTGCAGCGGTTGAGGAAGAGGTAGAGACATAGAAGATATAGGCTTCTTAGTCAAGAAGAGGAAAGTATCCTCTTCTTCAATAGAGCCTTCAGCGAGATGAAGGATCGACTCCTACGCAGGATTCTTCATTGTCTCTTGAGTAGTAGGCCTCAACAACTCAGGTTGAGAGGCAGGCCTTTTATGTTTTTGCCCTACAACCTCCTTTGCTAATAGAGGTACCGACTTAGTAGGCATATGAGATTTCTTTGAAGCAGACTTAAAGGCCTGAGTTTTATCAGCCTTACATTTCATTTCTTTGGAGGATTTCGGCTTTGGCTGAGCAGCCGTAATGGGATTAGGCACGCCAATGGCATGAAGCATCTTGTTGCTATCAGCGAACTTCTGCATCTTGGAGGAGTCATTGAGCTGAACTGACCTCCATTGAATATTGGTGAAATTCATGCCTTCTGCCACTCTTATCAGGAGATAGGAAATCTTTGTAGCCCATTGAAGATAGATGCGCGGGCCAAGTCTTCTGGTAAAGACTAGTGGTTTGTCAGTTTCCAATGTCTTGCAACCTGAAGCAATCTTCTTTAGTTCATTTAGGAAATAAGAGGCCTAGTCAGCCTTAGCATGATCGGTGATGGTCATCATCAGTATAAGGCTAGTTTTGGAAATATGATCATGAAACCCTAAATTGCACATAATGCAATGGGTCAGAATGTATAGGAGACCCCTGTACTAAGTCTTCAGGGAGTTCTTCTTGACTTGAGATCTGAAGACGACTTGCTTGTCTCCGGTGAATCGCTGGAGATAAGTGTATTCCTTCGAGATATGTTGGTGATTTAATTTTTGAGGATGTGATGGGAGTTTGATATGTTGTTTTGTGCACATTGTTCGATTTGTATTTAGTGGACCGTGATTACAATAGACTTTTTATAGAATAGATAAATCAGGAGTTTATTCTCAAATTCTATTTACCAACTTTATCATAATGTGCATATTATCTAGCATCCATGTGGAAACAAAATTGCACCAATGTGCATGAATGATCAAATTCATAATTTATCATTGCAGTAACTTCTCAATCATCATACCGCGCAGAACATTAAACTCCGTTACATTTTTTAGTACATCATCAATGAAGTATAATTCTTCTACAAAAAGCTTTTGTTCTTTTACCCGTTCCTCGTAGTAGGTATCGACCTTTTCTATTGTTTCCCCGCTTGACAGTGATGATAGTAACTTTCGCCTTCCTCACATTTATAGCCTTTTCAATCATCTCACTAGTCTGCAACCATTTTACCATGTAGTCTTACTAAACATGAACATGTCATAAATGTTCGAACACAAATCTTTACGCAAAACAGATAGAATACAAAAGCTAGTAACTACATGAATGTTAAACTGAAGGAAATAAATAGGAGAGGAATTGTACCTTCTTCCACGTATGTTGTAGTCGCTTTGATTGTTGCTCCTGTTCAAATCTTCTGATTTGTGTCCCGGCCTTTTTCTCCCTCTGGGTGGTTAGAGAACTAAAGAAAATTAAGATTTATGTTTCTCTCTCAAATGTGTATACGCTCGAATGTGTATGTATATGTGTGTTCTGATTATGAACAGAATATTAATATTTATAGGCTTCAAGAGCCAATATTATATTAATATTTGTAGCCCATTAATTTAATTATATCCCTGATGGGCTTCTATATAATTAGCCCATAATATAATTAATTAATCTATTGGGCTACTAATATTTATGAATTAACTAGCCCAACCAATTAATTTAAGATAAATAACATTATTAAATAATATAAAATACATTAATCTATTAATAATGATTTTTTAGAGACAATAAATAACTAGACAACTATTTGGGCCAGATCAGGGATCTAATAAAAGAAATAAAGCAGAGCCTCAAATTAATTAATTATTTTTGCTCAGTCCATAGCAACATTAATTAATAAATACAGATTCATTCCATTAGAGAATCCGTGGTGACTTACCTCTTTATCCCAAATTGAGCAATTGCTTGTATTTTAGACTTAATCGATCCCCGTATTTAAGATAGAAATATACGTTAATTAATTAAGCTCACTGACAGCTCAAATTAATTAACATCTTATCATATTCCTGAGTAGTACCACTCGACTTCATTAACACACCTGAACTTAATCAACCAGCCGGGTTTAGTGTGCTAATCCTTACGAGTTCCTCAAGGGATATTATCAACCTATTTTTTACTAGGATACGGTTGCACGATACAGACAACCAGCCTAACCCACAAATAACTACTAACACCCAAGCTACGTAGATCCGGTTGTGATGATGTTCACCATAGTAGGTCAAAGTGATAGATAGCCAAATGCGCTCAGCTGAAGTCTTACCAAGCTTAAGAACAGCTAAGTCACCGAGATCTTGGTTCTCCACTAAGGTCAGTCAGGAGAACACATCTCATTGTGATCCATCAATACACCACCTTAAGTGTACATATAAAGAAAAGCAGCCAAGATAAGTGTTGGTCCCGAGAGCACGTTCAGGTGTAGAGGGGGGGGGGTGAATACACCTCAAAACTGATTTTCTCAACTTAAACACGAACAGTCCTTTTCAGGATGATGTCGTACTGAACAGGTTCAACAGACCAGATAAGCTGTTCTGAATCGTGTTGGCAGAGTGACTGACTCTACTGAGGCCTGCTAGCTAACTAAGACTCAGAATTCAGTATCTTGCAGATAGAGTTCAGTGGTGCGGAATAGTGTAGGCCCAATTCAGTTGAGGTAGGAAAACGTTTTTTATTAAAACAGTTTCAGTCGTAAAAAAATCCTAAGTCTACTGTCCCGAAAGATCAGGACACAAAACAACGTCCGCTGTTTTAATAAAAAACAGTTGAGGCAGAATTAAAGTGGTTCGGACACAAAAATCCTACGTCCACTGTCCCGAAAGATCAGGAAGCTATTTATTATACTGAGATAGTCTCAGTCGGTTTGTACGCTGGACAAACACTGGTCTTGAGATTTATACTGAGCAAGTCTCAGTTTACACGGTTATCAAACTGAGTGTTTGAAAAACTCTCCAACTGTGAAGGAGTCCTTTACAATAAGGATTAGTTCACAGGTGAACTCCTTCCTCTAAGCTATGGATATATTCTATTGAGCTTAGGTTAGAGGGATAGGGAACAAGGAAGAGGCTTCTAGAACGACGAACAGTTGAATATAGCTTTGGGTTCATGTATCGTCATTTGGATACTAGAGGCTGTATGAAACAGTTAAGCTTGGTTCCCTAAGAGCTGGAATGTAGTCTTTCACCGGAGATAGATTCTTCGAACTTCTTGCGGAAGACTTAGGCTTTTTGAATTTGCTCGTTTGAATGCTCTGTATGTTCTCTCGTGTTCTTCCCGTTTGCTTCAAATTTCGATTTATCCCTCTATTTATAAAGAAGAGATTAGGATAGATCCGTTGGAGACGACGATCCTTTGTCTCTCTCTTTTGGGTAGCTAACGGCTCTTTTGAAGGTTGGTGGCAGTGTCCTTTCCCTCCTTTTCTGGAAAGTTGTTGACTTGCAGCTTTAGTAGATATAGGGTACATGGCTGCTTGTCATTGGCCGAGGTTCAGAAAGTGGTTGAGACAGAACAGACTTCAAGGAGATGTGAAGCTGACTTCTCTCTTCCTCGTATTGACTCTGCTGAAAAGTGACTTCAAAGGTTCTGACAGACAGAAGACTGTCTGGCCGTTGCTGAGTCTGATCTCTGATTCAGTGGCATGCTCCTGCTGAGTCGGCTCTACTGAAGATCAGCTCTGAGTACAGTGAACTACTCCTGGTGAGTTCAGTTCCACTGACTTCTTTCGTATACTGCTCCTGCTGCGTCTAGTATTACTGAGTCTTCTACTTCTGGTGCTGAGGCGGATAATCTACTGAGTGCTTGAACCAGAGCAGAGGGTCTGCTGTGTCTGAAATCTCAGAGACAAAACGACTTACAACGTAATGGTTCACCAAACAAAATAGGGTTTTGGGATATTCAAATCTTCACAGACTTATTCAGAGCACAAAGCTACTGAGTCGTATGTTACCACAGAAGACTGAGTCATTTCCCACTATTTATCAACACTGCTGAGGATAGAATCACCACCCAACATTTTCCCCCTATTTGATGATGCCAAAACCTAATAGCTAACAATGTAACCCTATGACTTATCAGAAACAGAGCTCCTTACATAATTACAAGTAGAATCAGTGGAGTTGTTCTTTAAGTCCTAGACTACTGAGGGGATCAGGGCAGAAAGTCAGAATAAATATAGAGTCTGAACAACACTTCCCCCTGTCTTAACAACATTTTCCCCTTATGCTATCAAGTCTATCAGAATCTAAGCAACAACTGACAACAAATAATCAGACAGTAAGTGTGTGAGTCAGTAATCACTTCAGTGATTCTGAGTGTTAAGCATAAGAAAACACGGCTATTCAGACAATAAGATATTATCAAAGCCAAACATAGATATTATATATGTAAAGAAGTTCAGTACAGTTACATCTCTACTAGACTAGAAGAAGAAAAAGATAGAAAGAGAACACAGAAGCCAGAAGTCATTTGAACTGCCTAATCCTGCCTTTGAAATCTTGGGATTGAGATTCAGGAAGAGGCACTCCATACATGCGATAAGTGACCTTTCTCAGCTTCAGTATCTCAGCAAAGTCCGCTGGATCTTCTTCATCAAGAAATTTGGCTTCAGCAGCGTCCTTCACTTCTTTCTCTATTACTCCATAGTGAATGGATCCGTCAAGTCTCTATGGAGGTGGCATGATTCTAAGGGTCTGGAACTCTGACTTCAACATGTTCGTTGACAGCTTTCTGCAATCTGGCATACATGTCTAAGTCGGCTCTCATTATCCATTCAGTATAAGCTACAGCTTTGCGCTTCTCAGACCAGAATCTCCAGAAATAGTTTCTTTTAATGAACTCAATTTTCAGCGCTTCCCACCTCTGCGTGAATTCCACTGGCATCCATTCATCTGTTCTAGGCCATCTGTGAGTCTTCAGATCCGTAGGCTTTCTGAATCTCCTGTATCTGTAGGGGATGTCAGCCTTTGAGGGGATCCTCTGACTAGCTTCCTTTTCCGTTCTCAGCCTGAGGGCCTCAAGATCTGCCATCCTGATCCTCTCTCTGGCTACTTCTACTTGTCTGGCCTCTTCACCTCTGTATAAGTATCTGTCTAACTGAGCCCAGATTTCTTCCATTTCTTGTTCCTGTTCCTTAAAGGCAGTGTAGGAAGGCTTGTGAGGTGGCTCTTCTTCTGAGTCAGCGGGAGTTGATGATTGTTCTTTGGAGGTGCCCTGCTACTCAGTAGATTGCTACTGCTGCTGCTCCTTTTCCTTGTTAGCTTCGTCGCTGAGTTTAAGCGTTTTGGGAGGCAGCCTTGCACTTGTTCTCTTGCCTCCAGCTGGAGCCTTAGATTTGCCTTTGACAGGCTTCGGTTTGGGTTTGTTGGCTGCTTCAGCTATCTTCCTAGCGAGCTTCTCGTCTGCGGCTATTTGAGCCTCCTCCTCCGGGGTAATGAACCTCTTGGGTCCTTTCTTCTTGGAGGGAGGGGTTTGGAGTTTCAGAACTTTCTTGCGTTTGCCGGCAACAGGAGGAGGAAGAGGAGCTTCTTCCTCTTCTGAGTCCTCCTCGTCAGCATACTCGACAACTTCCTTAATAATGTCAAGGGGAGTCTGTGTTGCCTAAGTAGCGACTTCTCTGGCTCCTGAGCCACTTGGGCCAGTCTCAGTTGATGCTTGCAATGCACTGAGACACCCCAGGGCCTCGCCGGTTTCGTAGGGTACGGTAGGGGGCGGATGACTGAGTTGACTTTGCCCCTGCTACTGAACTTGCTCTCTTCGGAGCCTTCAATATCAGCTCCTTGGCAGCTTCCCCCTTAGTTGATTTCTCTATTACACTTTCCCTTTTCTTTGCCAAACTTTCCCCCTTTTTGGCATCAGCAAGTAGGGTTGGGGGCGGAGCAGATACCTTTCTGTTCAGGCTTTTGTAGGAGGCTGACAGATTGTCTAATCTTGTATGAATCTTGGTCAGTGCCTCATGAAACTCATTTCTCTCGTTGGTCAGCTGATTGCTGTATTCTTTGTGTGAGAGATCTGCTGCAGCCTTGAACTCTTTCAGCTGCTACTCAACCTTCTCTTCAGGATCCTTCTAAATAGTTTGGATTCTGAGTTCGTTGGCTTGAGAGATGGCTGTGACTGATTCAGTGTGAGCGATTTGAGCGGCCTTGTATTGATTTATCAGTTTATCCTGGCATTCCTGAATCGTCTTGAGCTGAGCCTCAAAATCAGCTCTCTGTGCAACTAAGGCAAGTCAGGGACTTGGGATGAAGAGATGGCGGTTCTGAGTCCCTGCAGCTCTGCACTCTGTGCCTCAGTGGTTTGCCACCAAGTTTTGTGGACGGTACGGGCAAGAAGGCGATTCTGGGTGCCTTGATTCTTCAGTGCCCTGGCCACTGTTTTCGAACGACGGCTCTTTGGGCTGGGCGCTACTTCGAAAGCAGATTGGAGAAGAAGCTGAGCAGGATCAACTGCCTTCGAAGTACCAGCCACCGTCTACCCAAGACCAAGGATGCTGAGTGGAGGGTCAGCAGTAGATGCACTGACATCCTTGTTCTATTGAGTTCCCTCACCAGGCTTCTCAGGGCCTGAATCATGGGGTGGGTCCTGACCATCGGGGTCAGACCCATCTGAGGGCGCGGGTGCTGAGACTGGTTGTCTCTCATTCAGCAAGGCGAGCATGGCCGCCCTAAGATCCTCGAGTGTGCCGAGGTCAGATGGCTATGAGTAGCCAATCTTCCCTCTTATCAGCAGCTCTTCTTCATGGAGCTGTTCATAGGAATGGTGTATGATCAGGCGCTTCAGATTGTGCCATTCCTGGAACCTGATCAGCATATGGAGTCTCGCCTGCCTAGCCAATATAACAAGATCTGAGTGGCTGGCGATCTTCGGTATTACTTCAACAATCTCCCGGGAGGCTCTGGATTTGAGCGCTGAGGCCTCCATCCCGACAGATTCTGACTCCGAGGCTATCTCTGAGCTCTCGACTTCGATAGGAGACGCCTGTTTCTCAGCAGATAAGATGCTGCTGAGTGGAGGTACGTCCAAGGGGCTCTCCAGTGTCTGGACTTCTTCAGTCTGGACTTCTGATTGAATCTCTTCAGCTTGGACCCCTTGGTCCATTGTCTCTCCATGTTCAGTGGAAACGATTTTCTCCACTGATTGAGTCTTCTCAGAAGACTCAGGCTCGTCTCTCAGCTGTAGTGGCGGCTGAGTAATGACGGCCTCTGTTTCCTCCGCAGTTTCAGTGGTCGCAACCTCGCTGACCTTCTTCAGCTTTTTGGTTGGCGTCTTTGGTGTGGATTTTGGTGGGGACCTCTTCTTCTTCGGCGTTGAGGTCTGCTGAGTCCCGCTCGTAGGTGCAGCTGGCCCTGAGCCAATCTGTTGAAGGGCTGCTGACCTATTCTGGAATCTGACTTTCTTCACGTTGAAGTATTGTTTGTCAGCAAAGGTGACCTTGTCAGATGCGCAGAAATCCTCTATCATCACTGAGAGTTTAAGTCCGTAGAGGAGCTTTCCTTTGGCGCTCAGCCTGTTAGATGCCTTATCAAATTTGGATGCCTGCATCGTGAACTCTCTGAGGAAAAATTATGTCTAGTTGATCTGTGCCCGATCATTTATTGCCATTACAAGTTGCAGTTTGGGTCTGGACACTTGGTCAAATGAGCCTGCTTTACTCGTCAGCAACTGATTCACAATATATGCTAGTGCTCTGTACTGAGGGAGCATAGCGTTCTTGGGAAAAGCGGCTCTGAACACTGTTGGCTTCCCGCAGAACTCGGTGAGGTACTCATCCATCAAATCATCTTTGTAAGCGACGGTGCTGAGTCCTGAGTTGGGAAGATTGAAGCTTTTCTGAAGAGCTTCACGGATGGACATCTGCTTCACTTCAATCATGGAGCGGGAGGGATCGCCTACTATGTGGATGACGAATCTCCCTCTGATATCTCCCTCTACTGAATCAGAGTTCGAGTAGATCTCTACAAGTTGGCGCGGGAGGAAGAAGGTCGGCCTTCTCGATAAGAAACCTTCCAGACCAGACTCTCTGAGGGCATAGAAAATCTCCTCCATGAAGTCAAGGTCGCATTCATCGAACTCCATAACTGGCTCGCACCAGACTCGATCCTTCTCAAGGATCTCTTGCATGTTCTTTGGAGCCATAACAACATTTCCTGTCATTTTGATAATCTGCATACACAGTATAAGTCAGTATCGATTAAGAATATAAAAGAGATAGAGATATACAATGCTTAAAGATCATTTAAAAATTACCGAAAGATTTTCTGAAGATTTTGAAGAGAGTTTAGATAGAAGGTAAAAAGGTATTTCAGAAAATCTCGGGTACTTAAGATATTTGCAGATATGGAATGGCGGTTTCAAAGATTTGAACGCATACATATCTTAGAGAAGATAAACAGTTAAAGATCAATGGTTCAGTTTGAACGCGCTTTTTAGATGGACGGCTAGGATTAAGTTTTATAAAATAGGCAATGATCAAATTAGCCACCTAAGTCAAAATCCAGTTGAAAATAGCCTAAGTAGTAACTTGATACGACATGCATTTAATGCGTGGCAGAGTTCAGCATGCTTGTACATAGAATGTCGTGTATTAAATATGATCCGTTAAAATTAAATGACATTTCCTAAGGCATTGAATACGATGCTGAATCTGATCATAAATGCACAGAATTGTTCTATAGGCTACTGAGTAGAGATACGCAAACCTGTCAGCTGAACATCGTAGTCAGCTGATACCTAGTGTAGATGGTTGCTGAGTCTCTACGTGCGATTTTACTCGATGCGAGAGTGAACATTCCCCCTTACTGAATGCTCCTCTCCTGAATCCTCTTACTGACTGGAGTCAATAGGGTCCAGCAGACCTAGCTCTACTGAAAGTTCTCTGAATTTGGCTTCAGCTAGAGGCTTGGTCAGAATATGTGCCCTTTGATGGTCAGTATGGATCTTTTCCATCCTGATATCCTTCTTTTCGACATGGTCATGAATGAAGTGGTGTCTGATGTCCACGTGCTTGCATCTCGTGTGAAGTACAGGATTCTGAGTGATTGCAATGGCACTGGTACTGTCGCAGAAGATCAGTACTTCATTCTGAATGATGTCATAGTCGCGTAGCTGCTGTCTCAGCCAAAGGATTTGGGCGCAGCAACTTCCGGCAGCTATGTATTCAGCTTCAGTAGTTGACGTCGCTACTGAATGCTGTTTCTTTGAAAACCATGAGATCAGCTTACTGCCGAGGAACTGACACGTTCCAGAAGTTGACTTTCGGTCGATTCTACATCTTGTATAGTCGGCATCAGAATAACCAGTTAGTTCTATATTATCATTAGCTGGATACCATAAACCCATTTCAGGTGTTCCTTTGAGATAGCGGAGAATCTTTTTTGCTGAGTCCATGTGACTCTGCTTCGGATTCGCCTGAAATCGAGCGCAGATACCTACAGCATAAGTTATGTCAGGACGAGTAGCTGTTAAGTATAATAGAGAACCAATTATAGCACGAAATTCAGTTTGGTCTACTGATACTCCCTCTTTATCAAGATCAATCTTCATATTCGTGTTCATCGGGATCTTGATTGGTTTGCCGGATGTGCAACCGAATCTTTTGATGAGGTCTCGAGTGTATTTGCCTTAATTGATGAACGTCCTCTTCTCAGATTGTTTGACTTGAAAGCCGAGGAAATAGTTCATCTCTCCCATCATTGACATCTTAAACTTATCCTTCATCATTTTCTCAAACTGCTGACACATGATGACATTCTTCGAGCCAAAGATGATGTCATCTACGTAGATCTGCACAAGTAATAGGTCGTCTTCCAGTCGAATGCTGAATAATGTGTGGTCTACTGTGCCCTTCTGAAAACCTTTCTGAAGAAGAAACTCAGATAGGGTATCGTACCAAGCCCTGGGTGCTTGTTTTAACCCATACAGAGCCTTTCTGAGTCTATAAACCTGATGTCCCTGCTGAAAGCCGGGAGGCTGTTCCACATAGACTTCTTCTTTCAGTACGCCGTTCAGGAAAGCAGACTTCACATCCATTTGATATACTCTGAATCTTTGATGTATTGCGTAGGCTAGGAATAGTCTGATTGCCTCCAATCTTGCAACTGGAGAGAAAGTTTCATCGAAATCTATCCCTTCGGCTTGACAGTAGCTTTCACCACAAGTCTTGCTTTGTTCCTTACTATGACGTTGTTTTCATCACGCTTGTTCTTGAAGACCCATTTAGTTCCGATCACATGTTGATGTCGGGGTCTGTCAACAAGCTCTCAAACTTCGTTTCTCGTGAACTGATTCAGCTCCTCCTGCATGGCTATGATCCAGTCAGCATCTTTCGGTGCATCCTCAATTGACTGAGGTTCTTCAGTAGACAAGAAGTAGGAATATAAGGCGCTTTCTCCCTGACAGAATCTGGATCTTGTCTTTACGCTTGATGAAGGATCTCCTATAATTCCGTCAGAAGTGTGAGCATCAAGCCACAATCTACGATGTTTCAACTCTTCATCTGAAATTTGTTCAACACAAATAGTAGGTGAGTTAGGCATTTCAGTTATACTATTCTGAGATTGAAGCAGTTCAGTTACAAGAGTGTGATCTACTGAGTCACCAGGTTCAGGGGCATTTAGCTCAGGAACATCATTAGTTCCCCCTGAATTATTATTCTCAGTAGAGGTCTCAGTTACCACTGGGGTTTCTTCATCGACCTGAGTTACCTGGGATTGACTGCGTTGCGGAGAGTCAACTGCTTCGGCTACTTCGCCGCCGGTTGAGATTCAGTAGACTTGTCCTCGGTTTCCTCATCTGAATCATCATCCCAACACAGCTGGATCTTTTCGACTTTATCTTTTAAGCTCAGATCCTGTAGTTGCTTACTGATGTCCTTAGATTCAGTGTTAGAGTTTCTGCTCCTGTCTTCAGTAGCAAACTCATTAAAAACAACATGAGGGCTTTCCTCCACACAAAGAATCCGATAGTTAAAGACTCTGAAAGCTTTGGTAACCCGGGAGTATCCTAAGAACACTCCCTGATCTGACTTGCTATCAAAAGTCTTCAGCTGATCTTTCCCATTATTGTGAATAAATCACGAACACCAAAAAATATGGAAATAAGATAGAGAAGGCTTCCTGCCGTTCCATAGTTCATATGGTGTCTTCTTATGCTGCTTTGTCAGTAGAGATCGATTCTGAGTGTAACATGCAGTGTCAGTAGGTTCTGCCCAGAATTTGGTTGGGAGTCCTGAGTCTGCGAGCAGGGTTCTTGCTGCTTCTTTGAGTGTGCGATTCTTCCTCTCAACAACCCCATTTTGTTGAGGCGTGCGCGCGGCAGACGTCTCATGCTCTATTCCTTCTACTTTGCAGAACTCCTCCACCATGAAATTAAGGAACTTAGTTCCTCTGTCAGAACGTATTTTGATAATCTTGGTGTTCTTCTCGACACTTAGCCTTTTCAGAAGCCTTGGTAACTCTGTTTTGATGTCAGACTTGTTGGCAATAAATATGACCCATGTGTAGCGTGAGTAGTCATCAATGACCACTAATGCATACTTTTTGCCTCTGATCGTCACCGGAGAGACTGGACCGAACAAATCCATTTGTAGCAGCTGAAGGATTCCATCAGTGGAAGGAGATGGAACAGGCGGATTTTGATTCCTTGTTTGCTTTCCCTTCAGACATGCTTTGTAACGCCCCGACCCCCACGAAGGATCACAGAGGTCGAGTCGCTACGGAAGAACAATTTAAAATACATTTTCATACATTTAATCGAAATTCTGGAAAGTCCTTCATCTTAAAAGCAACTTGTTATAATTTACTCGCAGAAGATCGGTTTGGTTTTGAAGCATTTAACATAAATACGGAAGCGTACTGAGTCTTAAGTAAAACTAAAGCTTAAATATCTTTTAACAGTATTTCAAAAGTTTCAAAAGGATAGTTTCGAGCGTGACAAAAGCATGATTAACCATTTTCCAAAATTACAAAAGATCCAGTCATCAACCCCCTCCTCAGCCCGTCCCCGTCGCCCTTGCCGCTCAACCTGAAAACATTTTAAAAACGATTTAGGGGCTGAGTACTAATGTACCCAGTGGGTAAAGCAGTTTGAAACACGTTTAAAAACAGTTTATCCATGCATGAGGTATGACTTGGAGGGTTTTAAAAAGGAAACTGCTCCAAGCATACAAAACATATTAGGTGCGCACATCTGTGTCACATTTCCTGTTACTTCTACCATATCATTCATAAATTGGGCCTTGGCCCTCGAGTCGAAACTCGAGGGGTCCCTCATAAATTGGGCCTTGGCCCCCGAGTCGAAACTCGAGGGGTCCCTCATAACATGTTAGCATCCGGTACACAAGGGGATCAGTCATTGTGCTACTAACATCATATATGTACGTACTTTCTTGATAACCCTCATCTAGCGTGTTAGGCCAGATGAGAGCCTCGATCGATCTATCACGTAGAAGCATTAAACAGGTAAATGCACAAAAACTTTCATGGATAAACATAGTTCATAGAGCTTAATAACTCAAGATAGATTTTAAGAAAATATTACCCACCTTGTGTTTTATCGATTCGAAAGATGCGAGGTACGTCTCCGAGGTTAAGGTTCTTCCACGCGGGGTCCAGCTCGGTCACGGAATCCATGAGGATGAGTTATGTGTTTCGCCCGGTTTCGCAGCTGATCACCGGAGGCGTCAGAGGTTCTCCCTCACGCTGAATGTATCGATGCGTGCTCCAACCGATCCCAAGAAACCACTGAATTTCTTAAGTTCCTCGGTGTCTATGGCCGGCTGGAATCTGCTCGAAAGGTTCAAAGGCCTTCGATGAAAGAATGGGAGAGTGATGCTACTAAGGTTTCAAAGGGGGTGTGGCGATTAATATAAGGGAAGACAAGTTTGCATGTAACCGAAAGTGTTGTCCTCTAAGGAACGCCTACGTGGCCATGCGACCTTCTCCAAGTGGAGGAGGTTCTCTATGAAGCTTCCTTGAAATAGCTTGGATGATGGCTCGGTTGCGTGTGGTAGGGAAGTACAATTTCCTATGTGATGATGAGAGAGCAACCATGCAAGAAAGAGTGTGACACCCTTGATTATTTCATGATATGATAGTTCTTGCATGCTCCATTAAATGTCGTTTCTTCTTGGCTGTATGAGGGTGACATGGTTCTCCATGTGTATGAATTTAATTCCAAGTGTCCGCGTCTCTCTTATCCGAGTAGGTTAATGTGGTTTCGATTAACACCTCACGGTTTAGGGAAGGAATGGTTGAGGGTTTTAATATCTTACATGGGGTGAAATTTTCTAAGCATGAGTTTGTTTCTCGACCTTTCGTTTAACAATATAAGTGTGCCAAGAATTGATAATCCAAGAGTGTAAGTTAGCTCTATAATGTCGTTTCGTTTGAGGGTGAAGTTAAGACGTAAAGGGTCTTCGAATAAGTCATTAGCTATTACGGACGAATTATTCTAACTATAATAATAGTAATAATAATAACAATAATGCTCTTAAATCACTCCGAATTAGAGATATGAAAATGCGGGTTATCACATGCTTCACACTGAGTGTCTTTGCTGAATACTTCATTCGGCAGTCCTCTTGCTAGAGTGTTTCTAGCCAGTTTGTTGAGCGTCTTGAAGTTGAGATGACTGAGTCTTCTGTGCCAGAGCCACTCCGTTCTGTTGTCATTCTTCGCCAACAAACAAGCTTCAAGTTCAGTTGAGTTCCAGTCACTACATAGATATTCTTCTTGTGCGAACCTGATAACACTGTTTTCCCTGTGGATTTATCAATAACATCACAGAAACCAGCGTAAAAAATCACTCTATTCGAGTTATCACAAAATTGACTAACAGAGAGAAGGTTATGCTGAAGTCCTTCAACATATGATACTCTTGGAACTGTTGCAGTTCCAATGCTGAGTGTTCCATAGCCTCTGGTGTAGCCTTTAGCATTGTCTCCAAACTCGATTCGGGGTCCTTCTTCAGTAGTATAATTCTTCAGCAAATCCTTTTGGTACGTCATGTGTCTTGAGCGTCCGTTGTCCACATACCAAGGGTCCTTGTGCACCTGAAAAATAGAATTATATTTAGGTACCCTTTATTTTTGATTTTGGGTCCTTAGATGTTAGTTTTGGTAACCCATATCTGTCTTACGACTCTTGTGGTCTCAGACAGTTTCTTTCCACTTGTGTCAACATATTTGACCGCTGGACTGGTCACTGCTGACTTCTGAGGCTTTTCAGGTTCAGGAGTCCGGATCTTCTGAGTGGGTGGACTGCTGACCTTTGCCTTCTGTACGGCTTTCTTCTTCTTTTTCTGACTTTTGGATCCTCTCCTGACTATTGGATCATAGTAATATGACCCATACTGAGCTGGATGTGTCAGCTGAGGAGGTCCATACTGATCATCCCACTTTGCTTTGTTGGTTCCCCCTTGACTGAACTGGGGTGATCTGGTGTTGATCTTCTTGTCAGAGTGCTGATGACTAGGATGAGGTGCCTTCATCTTCTGTTTGTTTTTGGCTAGGGTGTTCAGTATGTCTGCATTGATGGTCTCCCCTCGAACAAACCTATCAGCTAGCCGGTTCTCTGAGCGTACGGGGGTAGATGAGGAGGCTCCCTGGCTGAATCCAAGTCCCTCCTTGCAATGCTTGGGCTTGTTGCTTGCTAGCATAGCCTCTAGTTTCTTTTCAACGCCCATGTATCGCTCTGTCATCAGGTTCCTCCAGACATCATCACTTTTCTTCAGCGTTTTATGCTCGGTCTGAATTATTGACAACTCTTGCTTCAGTAGACTCAGTTCAGTATCTTTCTGAGTTAAGTCTTTGGTCAAGACTGAGATCTGATCTTCTTGATGCTGAGACTTGGTCATCAGAGAGTTTATCTCCTCCCTGAGTCTCAACACAAGTCCTTCTGGCTCAGTAACGACTTGACTTTCCTGAGAAAGTCTCTGATCCTCCACTTTCAGGGTATCCAATTCCTGAAGAGTCTTACTAAGCTGCAAACACATCTGAATCTGGTCGTCGAGTAGTTCTTCACATGCGATTGCGACGTCCAGATTCTCATCTGCACCTGAAAGAGTGTCGTGTGTGCAGTGTGAAGAGGAATTAAATGGATTATGTGAGTTTACCTCATCCTCTTCTCCTGCCATGAGACACTTTTCAGCGTCTTCTTCAACTTCAAGCTCTAGGGCCATGAAAGTTGCTTCATCGTCAGATGAATCCATGAAGGAGTCGACTTCATCTGAGTCGTCTGAGGGTTCACCAACAATGTATGCTTGTCTCTTCTTGATGAACTTCTCCCTTCTGGCTTTGCGTGCTGCTCGTTCAGCAGTACTGAGCTCAGGACAGTCATACTGATAGTGTCCTGGCTTCTTGCAGTTATAGCAGGTGGTGACTCTTTCTTCCTTACTTTCACTGTCTTTCGACTGTGCTGAGTCATCCTTTTTCCTGCATTCAGAAGTATACGAGTCAGGAGTGTGCTTAGGCGTGTATTCAGACTTACCCTTGGATTCTCTGAGGGCTTTAGTCACTTTTCTGCGCCTCTCCTTCTCCTTCTGATACTTTACGGCAAGCAGAGCGTACTTCTTGGCTAGATTTCCTTCTTGTATGTCAGTGAGTGAAGGTTCAGCCTTGCTATATGCTGGAGCTGTTGTGCTGACTGATGCTTTGAAGGCATGGTCGATTTTAGTGTCAGCTTTAGCTCGATGCTTCCTTTGAGTCCCCCGACTCAGTAGCGCTAGAGCATCCCAGAGTTTCTTCGCGGACTTGCAGTCCTGAACTCTCCCGAGATAGGAATCATACAGGGTGGTCAGTATGGCGTTTCTGGCGACGCGGTCTAAGTTGTGAAGCTTCTTCTCCTCTTGGGTGAAGAGACTTCTGTCCTTGGGAATCTTCTTCCCGGTCACCATTCCACCTCCATCTGCTGGATCCTGAGCTACGACGCTATCGATCATGGGAACGATAGGTCCGTTCTCTAGAACCTCTGTCATGCTGTCGTGGAGAGAGGTCAGATGAGCTTCCATTCTGACCCGCCATACACCATAGTTCTCTACTGAGAACATGGGAATGATATGCAGTGAATAATGAACATGGGAACCATCCTGATCCCTGACATATCAGACCAGTTTCAGAATAACAAGAGTCTTATAGAACTCCTGCTCTGATACCAATTGTTGGTCCCGAGATCACGTTCAGGTGTAGAGGGGGGGGGTGAATACACCTGAAAACCGATTTTCTCAACTTAAACACGAACAGTCCTTTTCAGGATGATGTCGCATCGAACAGTTCGGCGGACCGTATAAGTCGTTCCGAATCGTGTTGGCAGAGCGACTGACTCTACTGAGACCTGCTAGCTGACTAAGAGTCAGAATTCAGTATCTTGCAGATAGAGTTCAGTGGTGCGGGATAGTGTAGGCCCAATTCAGTTGAGTTAGTAAAACGTTTTTATTAAAACAGTTTCAGTTGATTAGTGCAGTCTGTTAAGTTTGCTGAAACTCAGTTGAATGATTTAAAGAAGGTTTTCAGTATGAACAGTAAATCAATGCAACAATTAAGAGCAGAACACAAGACACAGAGATTTTTAAAGTGGTTCGGACACAAAAATCCTACGTGCACTTTCCCAAAAGATCAGGAAGCTATTTATTATACTGAGATAGTCTCAGTCGGTTTGTACGCTGGACAAACACTGGTCTTGAGATTTATACTGAGCAAGTCTCAGTTTACACGGTTATCAGATTGAGTGTTTGAAAAACTCTCCAACTGTGAAGGAGTCCTTTACAATAAGGAATAGTTCAAAGGTGAACTCCTTCCTCTAAGCTATGGATATATTCTATTGAGCTTAGGTTAGAGGGATAGGGAACAAGGAAGAGGCTTCTAGAACGACGAACAGCTGAATATAGCTTTGGGTTCGTGTATCGTCGTTTGGATACTAGAGGCTGTATGAAACAGTTAAGCTTGGTTCCCTAAGAGCTGGAATGTAGTCTTTCGCCAGAGATAGATTCTTCGAACTTCTTGCGGAAGACTTAGGCTTTTTGAATTTGCTCGTTTGAATGCTCTGTATGTTCTCTCGTGTTCTTCCCGTTTGCTTCAAATTTCGATTTATCCCTCTATTTATAGAGAAGAGATTAGGATAGATCCGTTGGAGACAACGATCCTTTGTCTCTCTCTTTTGGGTAGCTAACGGCTCTTTTGAAGTTTGGTGGCAGTGTCCTTTCCCTCCTTTTCTGGAAAGTTGTTGACTTGCAGCTTTAGTAGATATAGGGTACGTGGCTGCTTGTCATTGGCCGAGGTTCAGAAAGTGTTTGAGACAGAACAGACTTCAAGAAGATCTGAAGCTGACTTCTCCCTTCCTCGTATTGACTCTGCTGAAAAGTGACTTCAAAGGTTCTGACAGACAGAGGACTGTCTGGCCCTTGCTGAGTCTGATCTCTGATTCAGTGGCATGCTCCTGCTGAGTCGGCTCTACTGAAGATCGGCTCTGAGTACAGTGAACTACTCCTGGTGAGTTCAGTTCCACTGACTTCTTTCGAGATATCTTGCTCCTACTGAGTCCAAGATACCGAGTCTTCTACTTCTGGTGCTGAGGCGGATAATCTACTGAGTGCCTGAACCAGAGCAGAGGGTCTGCTGAGTCTGAAATCTCAGAGACAAAACAACTTACAACGTAATGGGTCACCAAACAAAATAGGGTTTTGGGATCTTCAAATCTTCACAGACTTATTCAGAGCACAGGGCTACTGAGTCGTATGTTACCACAGAAGACTGAGTCATTTCCCACTATTTATCAACACTGCTGAGGATAGAATCATCACCCAACAACAAGCCACTTCTTATCTAAACTGCAGCTTAAAACGACAACTTATCATTAAGTTGTCTCAGCTGTGATAACTGTTTATATCTTGTCAATTCAACCAATTTGTGTAGTCTTCTGTGATACCCGACACACTACACAAATCTAGCTTTTATACAAGATAAAGGATTACGTGTGCAAATATATAATATCAGATAGGAGAATAAAATAGTGGTTATGACTAAACACATTGTATACAAACATAAAAGTTGCTTGTAGTATACAAAATCTCAACATAAACTTGTGCAGATAATTAAAGACATATGTGCATAATCTTATAATTATATTTCCTGATAGGAATAAAATGATGATAGCACAAACTTATTTCCAAGTGCACAATGTTTTCACACCACAAATTTACTAAACTGCATACATCTACATTTAGCCGGAGAAAGTGCAAAATATTCATACTAGATTTACTAAAGCAAATAAGCATTCAACCATGCATCTATAACTTCTACAAATCCTATAATTTATATAAACACAAACATATATTAGATGAGGGACATGTGACCATATTACATGTAGTTTATTTTCACAATCCTGCAACTTCAAATGATCTATCAACACCTCCAAGGTCTCTAATGTTGTGATACCTAATTCATTAATAAAAAATATTACAAATTGCATATAAATTAACCAAAATGCGCATGAACTTGACTCTAAATTTGCACACAAAACTTTCAGAAAAGCATCACAGATTCTCAAAGAGATATGTGCACAAATTTTAGTCTAAATGTGTACACAAATTTGAAGTGTGTGAACTACACCCTTATGAATGTAACAAACTTCCAAACAATATCACAAATTCAGAGACTAAAATATCAAACTCATACCTTCGATTCAAGAAATAACAAGCTTCAAATTCGATTCTTCACAACTAATTGTCGTCACATACCTTACATTCACGAAATACCTTCGAAGCTTTGAATCGAATTGGACGATTCCCTTTCGTCTAGATTCCGTATTATCGAGGAACAACAACCCAACGTCGTCTTCAAGTGAGTGTAGTGAAGAAAGCGATGACGTCTTCACGCAATGATATGAAATGAAATCTCATCTTCACGAGTTGATATCGCCATTTTGGAGAGGGAAGAGGAAGAGACATGGTTTCTGAAGTATTTTTAAATTTGGAAAATTTGGACCGGTATTTTGGAATAAGAGATTTGCATATTTCCCTCCCTTCCCAATTTGCCCTTATTGATGCTCCTCAATACAAAATAAATCACTAATGAAATTCTATTTCCAACTAATGTAGATCATCTATTAGTCTTGATCGAGGGATGAGAGTTGTTCTTATTTCTCTCTATAGGGGGTGTTTTATATATATACATAACAAACACCTAACTATCGCAACGAAAAAAAAAAAAAAGGATTAGTACTCCACTCTCCCCTAGAATTTGTTCGGTATTCCTTTACCGAGTTGTTCTACGTGAACTTTGTCTAGTTTCTTATTAGCAAATTATTATAAACATTTAATTTGAAAGACTCACAACTTTATATAACTTTCCACACAACTAACAATATTTCTTAGAAATCGCATTAAAAAGAAAGTTGACAAGTTCTAAAGGGCTAAGTGAGTATCATTTTCCCTAATTTTATTAAAGACTAACTTAAACGTATAATTTTGAAATTTTGGAATAATTTAGAATTAAATTAAAATTTATTTTTCCGAAGTAATCTTCTCAAAATAAATTTTTTTCCCAAACTAATCGTCTTTATAAAATTATATCCTAAACTAATTCTTCGTATGCCACATAAACATCTATGTGGATATTGTGCATTTTATTTTTTAATTTATATTGTGTTTTACCTTTTTAAATAGGAAAATCATGGACAACTAAAGACAATTTTTTTATTAACGAAGAATACTTAAATTAATCAACGGATTTCATACAACCATAATATTTTTATATACATGTACTTTCGTTTTTTATTTGTTAATTCTTCCTCATGCAACAACATATATTTAGTCGACGTATTAATTTGGTTAGCTTGCTTTAGAGGTTCCACAGTAATGTATTAATTAAATCTTTTACATTCGATTAAAAGTTTCTTCGTATTATTTTTATTCAAGAAAAAAGATTTTATCCGACATGAAGTAATTTTCGATGAATTATGTTGGTCCCGAGATAAACGTTCAGGTGTAGGGGGGGGTGAATACACCTGAAAGCTTTCTCAACTTAAAACACGAACAGTCCTATTCAGGAGAGTGCCTTGCTGAACAAGTTCAGTAGACCAAACAAGCTGTTCTGAATCGCGTGGACAGAGTGACTGACTATACTGAGGCCTGCTAGCTGACTGATGTCAGAATTCAGTACCGTTCAATAAGAGTTCAGTAGAGTGCGGAAATGTGTAGGCCCAATTCAGTTGAGTTTGAAAACGTTTTTATTAAAACAGTTTCAGTAGGTTAGTGCGATCTGTTACGCTTTGCTGAAACTCAGTTGTATGATTTTGTAAGCAGTTTTCAGTGTGAATAGGAAAATCAATGCAACAGTAAAAACATAACACAACGATTTTAAAGTGGTTTGGATATCAAACAATCTACGTCCACTGTCCCGAAAAGATCAGGAGGCTATTTTATTATATTGAGTTAGTCTCAGTTGGTTTGTGCACTGGACAAACACTGGCCTTGAGGATTATACTGAGCAAGTCCCACTTTACAAGTATCAAACTGAAGTGTTTGACAAACTCTCCAACAATGAAGGAGTTATTTACAATAAGAACAGTTCAGGGATGAACTCCTTCGGTCTAAGCTATGGGTATATTTAGTGGAGCTTAGGTTAGAGGGAAGGGAACAAGAAGGTGCTTCTAGAGTGACGAACAATGAGGAATAACTCTCTGGATTCATGTTCGGTCACTTGGATACTAGAGGCTATTGATTCTAATTCAGCTTGGTTCCCTTGAGCAAGGTTGTCGCCTTTCGCTTGAAGTGTTTCTTTGAAGTTCTTGCGGAAAACTTAAGTTCTGTAAGTATATTGCTCGTAATTGCTCGTTCTTGTTCTCTATGCTTCCTTCGATTTGATTTTCTCTCTATTTATAGAGGTGAGCCTTGGATAGATCCGTTGGAGACGAAAGATCCACGTGTCACTCTCTTTGGGTAGCTAACGACTCTTTTAAGGAATCTTGCAGAGTCTTTTTGTAACGCCCCAAATTTTTTGATATAAAATGCATTGCATATCTATTCATGCATGTTATCAAGTGTTTTAGTTCTGTAAGTTGCGCCTTAGAAATATTAATGAAAATTAAAGCATCTATCTTATTTGTCATTAAATCATTTTTGTTTTGTAAATTTATTTTGAACGTTGAATGTGTTTGTTTATATCATATTATGATTATATTGTATATTTATTTATTTAGAAATCATGTTAGAATTATTAGGCAAGAGTAATATTTATTTATTTTTGATTTCCTAAACCTACTCGTAAAAGGATATAATATTTATTATTGTATTAAGTAATTAGGAGATAATTTTATATTATGTTTTATGATTAAAATAGATATTTTATGATATTCATGTTTTAGGATCAATTTTAATTGTGTCTATATCCTAATCTTACTATGATTGAATCTCTTATGTAGTAAGTGATAGAATAAATTCTATCTAAATTATATACGTACGAAAATAAATATGGATAAAATGTATTTTATACCTTATATGATTAGTAATCTTTAGATAATTATTTGTAGGCCTATAAATGCACCCTTAGTCGTCCATAATTTAGTTTCACATTTGATTTTCAAAAATCTGCCAGCATATCTGCAAACTGTTCCAAGAATTATTTACACATCTTCCCAGTGTCATATCGTCGTGAAACTTTAGGATCGTCTTCCTAGGTATGTCTAGTATACTTTATTATTTTTGTAGAAGTTTCAAAGCATGATAAGTATTTGTTAAAAATTATTATTCGTAACCTGCCAGTTTTTGACAGCATGTCCATAAGCTTGATAGGAAAATTATTTATCATGTTTTATTAGAGTTGTTTTCGACCATGATGAATTTTAATGGTATATAATACATGTTAGGTCATTCATGTTAAAAATATAGAATTTTTAGGATACGTTTACTATTTATTTGTTAATTTGTTTCTTGATCTGCCAAATTCTTTGACAACATGCATGTAGATCGAAAAACAAAAAAATTAATGTTACTATTAAATGAATTCTTGATTATGGTACGTTTTATTGTGATGAATATGTAATATCTTGTTCATTTTAAAGGTTTATAATTTTTAGGACAATACTTTTATGATTTTATTAATTTATTTCATGAATTGACGAATTACTCAATCCACGAATGAATTGTAAATATAAATAAGAGTATGTTTAATATACCTAATTTTATTACTATATGAAACCATTAAAGTTGCATGTTAATAAATAAGTTATGTATAATATACATTTTAGTTTGATTATTTTGATCTATGAATTATTGAAATTGTTGATGCATGTATGACATTCCTTGTAGAGTCGTTAAGATAAATTTCCTTGTATAGGACCGGCGTGCAGGGCTTAAACATCTAATATCCATAATTTTTCATCAAGTCAAGGTTAAGGTGGGGAATTCTTGATGTTTATCCTTATTATATCCTTTACTTGAGTTTTTCATGTGACTATAGTACATGATCAATGAAACTATGAACGAGGGATATAAGGTCAACGGGCCTATATCAGCGAGGGACCTTCGGGTCAAGCCTACGGGCTGCTATGTCTATGGGTCTTCGGCCCAAAAACCATGCTATGTAACCATGTATATGTTATCATGTTTAAATTCGGTATTGTTTATAATATGGATAAATGCTTTTCCCCACTAAGTAGTCGTACTCATCCCTATCATTTTAAAATTTTTCAGGAAATGGCTCGGCCGATGCGTAGAGGTGTTGGTGGTGATGGTCACACGAGGAAGGATTTATGAAACTTATTAATGCATTAAAACTAGTTTTATCATGAACTGTGCATTTTATTTTCGAGAACTAGTAGTCGTAGTTATTTTTATTTAAGACTTCCGCTGAGTATGAAAATTAATTGAGTTTTTCAATGATTCTTTTCCATGAAAATATTTTGAAAGAATTAAGATATGCATGTTAAGTATGAAGTAGCGTCCCTAGTTAAGTTTTGAAAATTGGGGCGTTACACTTTTCCTCTATTTCTGGAAAGTGGTTGACTTGCAGCTTTAATCAGAACTTTGACAGCTGGCTGCTCGTCATTGTCGAGGCGTAGAAAGCAGTTAAGACAAACAGACTTCTAGGTAGATACTGAAGCTGACTTCTCTGATAACCTTGTATGACTCTACTGATTTATCATATAAGATCATCTGACAATCAGGGAGACTGTCAGGTTGTTGCTGAGTCTGACCTAGGTTCAGTAGTATACTCCTGCTGAGTGCAACTCTACTGAAGGTCAACTCCGAGTTCAGTGAACTGCTCCTACTGAGTCCAGTTCTACTGACTCCTTTCGATATCTTTGCTCTCGCCGAGTCCAAGACTACCGAGTATGAATACCTCTCGGTATGCTTGCTCTCGCCGAGTCCAAAGACTACTGAGTCTTCATTCCAAGGTACTGAGGCGGATAGTCTACTAAAAGATCAGCAGACAAAACTCGGAGCCTGAACCATGCTGAAGGATAGTCTACTGAGTCTGAAACTCTCAGAGATGAAGGCATTACTTTTACAACTCAATGGTTCACCAATCAAATTAGGGTTTTGGGATCAGCCAAATCTTCTAAGCGGCTAATAGGTCTACTGCTGAATCACATCCCAACAATTTCCCCCTATTTGATGATGCCAAAACCTAACACTACAAACTATCATATACAATCGCCTTACAAATATTACAAGAAGAATCAGTGGAGTTGTACATCAAGTTCTAATATACTGAGGGATACAGAACTGAGGTATCAGAATCTATCACATAATTCTAACAACAATTCTCCTATTCAAAAATTTCCCCCATACTCAAACAAAGTCTTATCAATCTAAGCAAAAACAGACAAACACAGATAAAAAGCAGTGAGTGTGTGAGTCAGTAATCACTTAGGTGATTCTGAGTGTTAAGTTAAAATAAACAGGCCATATAGACAATAAGATGTTGTCAAGGTCAATCAGCAAATATGTTTTATATATATGTGGAATTTCACTACAGTACATCACTTGCTATCTAAGAACAGAGAAGACTAGAAGCTATCTTCTAAACCGCTGGATCCTTGCCTTGAAATCTTTTGACTTGTCTTCTAGCAAAGGGAGTCCATACATCTGAAAGGTGTCTTTCCTGAGCTTCTTAATCTTTGGCACGTCATCTGGATCATTCTCATCAAGCTCAAGTGCCACAGCAGCGTCTCTGACCTCTCCTTCGATCACACCAGTATAGAGTGAGCCATCAAGGTTTTGAGGAGGTGGCAGAGGTCTGGGAGCAGGAACCTGAACATCTTCTTTATCTGCTAGAGCCTTCTGAACTAAGTCATATATTTCAGTATCGCATTTGAAAAGCCAATCAGCAAATGCTTGGTTCTTGTGGGAGTCAGGCCAGTATCTCCATACGTAATATCTCTTAACAAACTCGGCCTTTAGTGTTTCCCACTTCTGAGTTTTCTCCCAAGGCATCCATTTATCCACCCTTGGCTATCTATGGATCTTCTGATTACTTGGTCGCCTGCCATGCCCGTATTTGTATGGAATTTTAGTATCCTTAGGCGGCGGTGGCTTGGGCTTCAATCTCTCTGCTTCCCTGGCTGCCTCAACAGCCTTCTCCTTGGCTAGAGCCTCCTGTCGCTTGTATTCTTCTAGGTGATAGTATCGAGCTTTCCTGTCCAAGGCGATCAAGCTGAAGTTAAGCATCTCTTCGATAGTGGGCTAAACTCTTGGCATTTCCTGCTGCTGTTCAGACTCTTGCTGCTGTTGCTGAGAGTCAAATCATTGCTTCTCAGTTTGCTCTGACTCCTTTTCCTTCTCTTTCTCTCTATCGGCCTCATCGCCGATTTTCAACTTCCTAGGCGGCGGCCTAGTGCCAGGCTTCTTGCCTGAGGCTTTAGTCTTAGTCTTAGCCGGAGCTTTCTTTGGTTTGTTCACGGCTTCAGCTTCAGCTATCTCTCTAGCTAGCTTTTCATCAGCATCGATTTGTGCTTGTTCTTCAGGGCTGATGTATCGTTTAGCTCCTTTCTTCAATGGGGTAGGAAGTTTCAGCTTCTTCTTTCCTTTGCCCGCCACTGGAGGAGGCAGAGGAGTCTCTTCCTCATCTAAGTCCTCCTCAAGGAACTCAGCAACTTCCTTAATGTGTTATGCAGAAGTTTGAGTTGTTGATTCCTTGGGCACCTTTGGTCCTGAGCCACTTGAGCCAGTCTCAGCGCGCACTACAATACCGGCGCTTGAGACACCCTGGGCCTGACCCTTGTCAGTTCCTGAGGGATCAGTAGGAGATGATCGGCTGTCAGTTGCTCCCTGCACTAATTTCTTCCCCCTTAGTGTCCTTTCCCCCCTTTTTGGCATCATCAGCTGAGCCGGGGTCTGGACTGGAACGACTTTGTTGTTCAGTCCGGTGTATGCAGCAGCTAGCCTATCCAAGGCCTTCTGCATGCTTTAAAACATGAGGTGAAGGTCATTCCTCTCTATGATTAGATCCTCACTCTACTTTTGTGAGAGAAATCAACCAACTCCTAGATTGACTTTAGTTTGGCATCTATTTTCTCTTCACAGGCCTTTTGGATAGACTGGATTCTGAGCTCATTGGCCTGAGTTAGTGAAGAGATACTAGCGGTATGTGCTGACTGGGCTGCCTTAAATACCTCCAGAAGTGATGTCTGGGCAGTCACCAGCGATGCCTGTTGTTCGAATTCTGATCTTTGAGTGGCTAGGGAATCCATGAGGATTGCTGAGAAATCTGGAACATCTGTGTTTTGAATTGAAGTCCTCAGTTCCTTGATTTCCTCACTCGGAGCATCAGTTGTCTTCTTCCAACTGCGATGGACAGCCTTGGCCAAGAGCCTATTCTGTGCTCCTTGTCCTTTCAATGCCTTGGCCACTGTCCTTGACCGTCGGCCCTTGGAGCTGGGCGCAACCTCAAAAGTAGACCCCAGCAACAGCTGTACTAGGTCCACAGCTCGAGAGGTTCCAGCTGCCGACTTACCTAGAGGTAGGGTGCTGATAGGTAAATTAGCAGAGGGTTGAGCACCCTCCTCCAGTTGAGTTCCCTCAGCATGCTTCTCAGGGCCTGCATCACTGGGTGGGTCCTGATCATCGGCATCAGAACCTTCTGAAGGCGCGGCTGCTGTGGGGATGCGGTCGTTAAGTAGTGCCAGCATCGCCGCGCTTAAGTCTTATAGGGAGCAGACATCCGCAGGCTCTGAATAGCCTATCTGCTGGCGGATCTCCAGCTCCTCTGAATTAAGACGTTCGCAGGATTGGTGTTGGATCAAGCGGTTCAGAATCCAATCCTGGAACCTTATCAACATTTGAAGTCGGGCCTTCTGAGCAATGGACACCAAGTCTGAGTGACTTGTGATCTCAGGTATGGCCTCAGAGACTTCTCGGGTGGCTCTGTTCTGAAGAGCTTCAGCCTCATACCCGATAGTCTCAGCTTCTGTGCTGGTCTCCATTTCATCGAAGTCAATTGGAGACATTGCCTTCTCAGCAGAAGGGATGCTGCTGAGTGGTGGAATATCAAGTGGGGTCTGAGAGATAGGAGTTGTCGGTTCAGCTTCTGACCCTTGTTCCACTGAGGCTTCCTTTTCAGCTGAGACGGTCTTCTCTGCTGAGACGGTCTTCTCTGCTGAGACAGCCTTCTCCACAGAGACTGTCTTCTCAGATGAATCTGAGTCGTCTCTCAGTCTGAAGGGAGGAATAATGACCGCCTGTTCAGAAGACTTCTTCTGCTTCTTTTGGGGAGTCTTATGAGGGGTCCTCTGAGGTGGAGACCTCCTTTTGGTGGGAGTGGAAGTCTTCTTCTTCCCTTTCCCAACTTCAGCAGGCCTTGCCCCAATCTGCTGGAGGGCCGCTGTCTTACCGTGGAAACGTATCTTCTTGGGATTGAAGTACGCTTTGTCTGCGTAAGTTATATGTTCTGAACCGCAGAAGTCTTCGATCATGATGGTCAGCTTCATCCCATATAACAATTTTCCCTTGACACTTAGGCTGAATGTAGACTTATCAAACTTCGCGGCACGTGTGCGGAATTCTCCGAGAAAGAATTACGTCCCGGTTCACCTTTGCTTTTGTCATATATTGCCATCATCTTACGGAGCTTGGGCCTGGACACCTGATCAAATGAGCCAGCTTGGCTTGTCAGGATTTGGGTCACGATATATGTTAAGGCGTGATACTGAGGCAGCATCGAATTGTTGGGGAATGCCGCTGAAGGTGGTCGGCTCCCCACAGAATATCTCCAGATATTCATTAATCAGATCGTCCTTATATCCAGCCACACTTATCCTACTGTCTGGTAGCTGAAAGCTCTTCTGAAGAGCTTGTTTGATGGACATCTGCTTAATCTCTTCGTCATCTCGGGTGGGGTCAGCCACGTGGTGAATAATGAACCTTCCCACAATATCACCATCAACTGCCTCTGAGTTCAGGTACAACTCAGAAACTTGCCGGGGGAGGAAGAACGCAGGCTTCCTCGATAAGAAGGCCTCAAGGCCAGATGCCCTGAGCGCCTCGAAGATCTCGGCCATGATATCGAGCTCATAGGTGTCGAACTCCATGATTGGTTCACACCACACTCTGTCCTTCTCTAAGATGTCGATCATATTTGCTGGAGAAGTAACTGAAACGTTTGTATGCACCATATCTAGAATCTGCAATATTAAGTATCAGTATGGAAATAATATGATAAGTAAGCATAAATACTGAGTAAGCGCAAAAATCTACCGTAATAATCTTCTAATTGAATATGAATGCAGTTTGCAAGTAGAAGATACTAAATTTAGAGAGATTAGGGTTTTAGTTGCAGAGGTGAAAATGGCGGTTTTTAGAACTTAAACGTTGATATAAACGAAAGTGAAGATGAACAGTTCTTAATCAATGGTTCAGTTTAAATCCTGCTTTATGAGATGGACGGCCTAGATTCGATTTTATAAAATAGGCAATGATCAACTTAGCCGCCTAAGTCAAAATACAGTTGTATATAGCCAAAGAAGTAACTTGATATGATATGTATTTAATGCGCGGTAGAGTTCAGCAATCTTAGCATAGAATGTCGTGCATTTAATGAAACCGTTTATAATCAATGACATTCTCTAAGTCATTGAATACGATGCTGAATCGAAATCATAATTGCATCAAATGCTTGGTTGGCTACTGAAAAGAGATACGCAAACCTGTCAGCTGAACATCGTAGTCAGCTGATACCTCGTGTAGATGGTTGCTAACTCTCACTGTACTAAGTAAGTCCAGTACTAAGAGTGAACATTCCCCCTTGCTGAATGCTCCTCTCCTGAATCCACTTATTGACTTGAGTCAGTAGGGTCCAGCAGACCTAGCTCTACTGAAAGTTCTCTGAATCTGGCTTCAGCTAGAGGCTTGGTCAGAATATGTGCCCTTTGATGGTCAGTATGGATCTTCTCTATTCTGATATCCTTCTTTTCGACATGAACACGAATGAAGTGGTGTCTGATGTCCACGTGCTTGCATCTAGTATGAAGAACAGGATTCTAAGTGAATGCAATGGCACTGGAGCTGTCGCAGAAGATCGGCACTTCATTCTAAATGATGTCAAAGTCGCGTAGCTGCTGTCTCAGCCAAAGGATTTAGATGCGGCAACTTCCGGCAGCCATGTTGTTGGGAGATAATTCAGTAGCATATGTGTTAGAAGATTTGAATGATCCCAAAACCTAATTTGATTGGTGAACCATTGAGTTGTAATTGTTGTGCCTTTGTCTCTGAGAGTTTCAGACTCAGTAGACATTCTTTCAGCATGGTTCTGGCACTTAGTTCTGTCTGCTAACTCTTTAGTAGACTATCAGCCTCAGCACCATGCAGTGAAGACTCAGTAGTGCTGGACTCAGCAAGAGCAGATACTGAGAGGTATTCATACTCAGTAATGTTGGACTCAGGAGGAGCAGCATACTGAAAGGAGTCAGTAGAACTGGACTCAGCAGGAGCAGTTCACTGAACTCAGAGTTGACCTTCAGTAGAGTTGAACTCAACAGGAGTATACTACTGAACCCCAGGTCAGACTCAACAACGACTAGACAGTCTCCTTGACTGTTAGTGATCTTACTTATTAAATCAGTAGAGTCATATGAGGTATTCAGAGAAGTCAGCTTCAGATCTGCCTAGAAGTCTGTGTGTCTCAACTACTTTCTACACCTCGACCAATGACCAGCAACCAGCTGTCCTAGTTCTGATTAAAACTGCAAGTCAACTTATTTCCAGAAATAGAGGGAAAAGACTATGCCAGATTCTTTTGAAAGAGCCGTTAGCAACCCAAAAGAGAGTGACACATGGATCGTCGTCTCCAACGGATCTTTCCATGGCTCACCTCTATAAATAGAGGGAAAAATCAAATCGAAGCAAACCTAGAACATCAAGAACACACGAGCGATTACGAGCAAATACTCAACGACTTAAGCTTTCCGCAAGAACTTTAGAGAGACACTTCAAGCGAAAGGCGACATACTTGCTCAAGGGAACCAAGCTGAACTAGAATGAAAGCCTCTAGTATCCAAGTGACTGAACATGAACCCAAAGAGCTTATTCCTCACTTTTCGTCACTCTAGAAGCCACCTTCTTGTTCCCTTCCCTCTAACCTAAGCTCAACTGAATATATCCATAGCTTAGATCGAAGGTGTTCATCCCTGAACTGTTCTTACTTGTAAAGAACTCCTTCGTAGTTGGAGAGTTTGTCAAACACTTCAGTTTGATACTTGTAAACTGAGACTTGCTCAGTATAATCCTCAAGACCAGTGTTTGTCTAGTGCACAAACCGACTGAGACTAACTCAGTAAAATAAAATAGCCTCCTAATCTTTCGGGACAGTGGACGTAGGATTGTTTGATATCCGAACCACTTTAAAATCGTTGTGTTCTGTTTTTACTGTTGCATTGATTTATGTTCATACTGAAAACTATCTTTCAAAATCATTCAACTGAGTTTCAACAAAGCTTAAGAGATTGCACTAATATACTGAAACTCTTTTAATAAAAACGTTTTCAAACTCAACTGAATTGGGCCAACACATTTTCGCACTCTACTGAACTCTTACTAAACGATACTGAATTCTGACATCGGTCAGCTAGCAGGCCTCAGTATAGTTAGTCACTCTGTCCACGCGATTCAGAATAGTACATTTGGTCTACTGAACTTGTTCAGCAAGGCACTCTCCTGAATAGGACTGTTCACGTTTTAAGTTGAGAAAGTTTTCAAGTGTATTCACCCCCCCCTCACACTTGAACGTTTATCTTGGGACCAACACATGTATTCAGCTTCAGTAGTTGACGTCGCTACTGAATGTTGTTTCTTTGAGAACCATGAGATTAGCTTACTGCCGAGGAACTAACTAGTTCCCGAAGTTGATTTTCGGTCAATCCTGCAACCTATATAATCAGCATTAGAATAACCAGTGAGTTCAATATTATCATCTGTTGGATATCACAAACCAATGTCTGGTGTTCCTCTAAGATAGCAGAGAATCTTCTTTGCTGAGTCCATGTGGCTCTGCTTAGGATTCGCCTGAGATCGAGCGCAGACACCTACATAATAAGTTATGTCAGGTCTAGTAGCAGTTAGATATAATAAAGAACCAATAATTGCGCGAAATTCAGTATGGTCTATTGATACTCCCTCTTTGTCAAGATCGATTTTCATGTTCGTGTTCATCGGGATCTTGATTGGTTTGCCCGGATGTGTAATCGAATTTCTTGATGAGGTCTCGAGTGTAATTGCCTTGATTGATGAACATTCCCTTTTGTGATTGTTTGACTAGAAATCCGAGGAAATAATTCATCTCTTCCATCATTGACATCTCGAATTTATCCTTCATCATTTTCTCAAATTGTTGACACATAATTACATTCTTTGATCCGAATATGATGTCATCTACGTAGATGCGGAAAAGTAATATGTCGTCGTCTAGACGAATGCTTGAATAGTGTGCGGTCTCATCGTGCCTTTTACGAAGAAGAAACTCGAGACGGGGTATCGTACCAAGTCCCGAGTGCTTGTTTTAACCCGTCGTGAGCCTTTACCGAGTCTATAAACTTGATGTCCCTGCTGAAAGCCGGGAGGCTATTCTTCATAGACTTCTTCTTTCAGCACACCGTTTAGGAATGCAGACTTCACATCCATATGATAAACTCTGATGCGTTGATGTGTTGCGTAGGCGAGGAATAGTCCGATTACCTCCAATCTTGCGGTGGGAGTGAACATTTCATCGAAATCTATCCCCTCGGCTGACGAGTAGCCTTTTTCCATGAGTCTTGCTTTGTTCTTTACTATGACGTTGTTTTTATCTCGCTTGTTATTGAAGACCCATTTAGTTTCGATCACATGTTGATGTTGTCTATCAACAAGCTCCCATACTTCGTTCCTCGTGAATTGATTCAGCTCCTCTTGTATAGCAATGATCCAGTCAGCATCCCTAAGTGCGTCCTCAACTGACTGAGGTTCTTCAGTAGACAAGAAGCAGGAATATAGAGCACCCTCTCCCTGACAGAATCTGGATCTTGTCTTTACACTTGCTGAAGGATCTCCAATGATAAGGTCTGAAGAGTGAGCGTCCAGCCATGATCGACGATGTTTTTGCTCTTCATCTGAAATTTGTTCAACACAGATAGTAGGTGAGTTAGGCATTTCATTTGTACTATTCTGAGATTGAAGTAATTCAGTTACTAGAGTCGGGTCTACTGAGTCACCAGGTTCACGGGCATTCAGCTGAGGAACTTCATTTGTTCCCCCTGAATTGTTATTCTTAGTTGAGGTCTCAGTTACCATTTGGATTTCTTCATCGACCTGAGTTACCTGGGATTAATTATGTTCAGTCGAATCAATCTGTTCAGCTACGTTTGCTACTGGCTGAGATTCAGTAGTCTTATCTTCAGTTTCCTCTTCTGAATCATCATCCCAACACAACTGGATCTTTTCAACATTATCCTTTAAGCTCAGATCTTGTAGCTCAAGTTTGCGATGTCCTCAGATTCTGAATTTGAGTTTCTGCTCCTGTCTTCAGTAGCAAACTCATTAAAAACAACATGAGGGCTTTCCTCCACGCAAAAGGTCCGGTAGTTAAAAACTCTGAAGGCTTTGCTGACCCGGGAGTATCCTAAGAAGACTCCCTGGTCTGACTTGCTATCAAAAGTCTTTAACTGATCCTTTCCATTATTGTGGATAAAGCACGAACACCCAAAAATATGAAAATAAGATAAGAAAGGCTTCCTGCCGTTCCATAATTCATATGGTGTCTTCTGATGCTGGTTCGTCAGTAGAGATTTGTTCTGAGTGTAACATGCAATATCAGTTGCTTCAGCCCAGAATTTAGATGGGAGTCCTGAGTCGGCGAGCAGGGTTCTTGCTGCTTCTTTGAGTGTTCTGTTCTTTCTCTCAGCAATCCCATTTTGTTGAGGCGTTCATGTAGCAGACGTCTCATGCTCTATGCCTTCAGCTTTGCAGAACTCTTCCACCATTGAATTCAGGAACTCACTTCCTCTGTCTGAACGAATCTTTCAAATTTCGGTGTTCTTCTCGACACTGAGCCTTTTCAGAAGCGCAGGCAACTCTGTTTTGACGTCAGACTTGTTGGCAATAAATATGACCCATGTATAGCGCGAGTAGTCATCAATGACCACTAAAGCATACTTCTTGCCTCTGATCGTCACAGGAGAGACTGGACCGAACAAATCCATATGGAGGAGCTGAAGGATTCCATCCGTGGAAGGAGATGAAACTGGTGGATTTTGCTTCTTTGTTTGCTTTCCCTTCAGATATGCCTCGTACCGAGTGCCTTTGCTGAACACTTCATTCGGCAGTCCTCTCACTAGAGTGTTTCTAGCTGGCTTGTTGAGCGTCTTGAAGTTGAGATGGCTGAGTCTCTTGTGCTAGAGCCACCACGTTCTGTTGTCATTCTTCGCTAGCAAGCATGCTTCAGGTTCTACTGATTTCCAGTCAGCTAAGTATATGTTCTTTTTGCGCGAACCTGATAATGCTGTTTTCCCTCTAGATTTGTCAATAACATCACAGAAACCAGTGTCAAAAATCACTTTATTCGAGTTATCACAAAATTGACTAACAGAGAGAAGATTATGTTGAAGTCCTTCAACATATGATACTCTTGGAACTGTGGCGGTTCCAATGCTGAGTGTTCCATAGCCTCTGGTATAGCCTTTCCGAACTCGATTCTGGGTCCTTCTTCAGTGATATAATTCTTCAGTAGGCTCCTCTGGTACGTCATGTGTCTTGAGCATCCGCTGTCCACGTACCAAGGGTCATTGTGCACCTGCAAAATAGAATTATATTTAGGTACCCTTTATTTTTGATTTTTGGTCCTTAGATGTTAGTTTTGGAAACCCAAATCTGTCTTACGACCCTGGTGGTCTCAGACAGTTTCTTCCCACTCTTATCAACATACTTAACCACTGGACTGGTTGATGCTGACTTCTGAGGATTTACTGGTTCAGGAGTCCTGATCTTCTGAGGTAGTGGACTGCTGACCTTAGCCTTCTGAATGGCTTTCTTCTTCTTCTTCTTCTGACTCTTGGATCCTCTTATGACTATAGGGTCATAATAGTATGACCCATACTGAGCTGGATGTGTCAGCTGCGGAGGTCCATACTGATCAGCCTATTTGACTTTGCTGGTTCCCCCTTGACTGAACTGGGGTGATCTTGAGCTAAACTTCTTGTCAGATTTCTGATAGCTAGGATGAGGTGCCTTCATCATCTGATTGTTCTTTGCTAAGGGGTTCAGTATTTCAGCATTGATTGTCTCCCCTTGATCAAACCTATCAGTAAGCCGATTATCTGAGCGTGTGGGGGCAGATGTGGAGGCTCCATGGCTGAACCCGAGTCCCTCCTTGCAATGTTTTGGCTTGTTGTTGGCTAGCATCGCCTCAAGCTTTTTCTCAACTCCATTGTATCGCTCTGTTATCAGGTTCCTCTAGACATCGTCACTCTTCTTCAGAATTTCATGCTCGGTCTGAAGTCCTGAGAACTTATGCTTCAGTAGACTCATTTCAGTATCTTTCTAAGTTAAGTGTTTGGTCAGTACTGAGATCAGATCTTCTTGTTGCTAAGACTTGGCCATCAGAGAGTTAATCTCCTCCCTGAGTCTCAAAACAAGTCCTTCTGACTCAGTCGCAACCTAACTCTCCTGAGAAAGTCTCTGATTCTCCACTTTCAGGGTATCCAACTCCTGAAGAGTCTTACTGAGCTACAGGCTCATCTGAATATTCTCGTCTAGTAATTCTTCGTAGGGGACCGAGACGTCCAGATTCTCATCTGCACTTGAAACAGTGTCGTGTGTGCAGTGTGAAGAAGAGTTAAATGGTGCGTGAGAGTTTACCTCATCCTCTTCTCCTGCCATAAGACACTTTTCAACATCTTCTTCAAGCTCAAAGGCCATAAATGTCGCTTCATCGTCTGATGAATCCATGAAGGAGTCGACTTCATCTAAGTCGTGTGAAAGTTCACCGGCAATGTATGCTTGACGTTTCTTGATGAACTTCTCCCTTCGAGCTTTTCATGCTGCTCTTTCAGCTGTACTGAGCTTAGGACAGTCGTACTGGTAGTGTCCTGGCTTCTTGCAGTTATAGCAAGAGGTGATTCTGCCTTCTTTGCTTTAACTATCTTTCGACTGTGTCAGGAGTGCGCTTAGGTGTATATTCAGACTTACTCTTTGAGTCTCTGACGACTCTAGAGAGCTTTTTGCGCTGCTCCTTCTCCTTCTGATATTTGATGGCAAGCAGTGCATATCTCTGAGCTAAGCTTCCTTCTTGTAGATCACTGGTTGAAGGCTCAGCTTTGCTAGATGTTGGAGCTGCTGTACTGACTGATGCTTTGAAAGCATGATCAATCTGAGTGTCAGCTTCAGCTCGCTGTTTCCTTTGTGGTAGACCGAACTCGAACTTCTTAGCTTTTAATTCTGAAAATATATGATCAGGAGAAACAATGTCAAGATCAGAATGTCTAAGCAAAGTAGTAAAGGGAGTCCAATGTCCGTCTGGCAATGCTCTCAAGATTTTGAGATTCATCTCTCGGTTGGAGAACGTCTTTCCCAACCCGTTGATAGTGTTCATCAGATCCGTAAATCTGACGTTGAGATTTTCAATCGTGTCGCCAGGCATGAGAGACAGTCTCTCCAGTTTCTGGAATTCCAGCGCTAACTTGTTAGCTTTAATCTTCTGAGTCGCCCGACTGAGTAGCGCTAGAGCATCCCAGAGTTCCTTCGCGGACTTGCAGAAATGAACTTTTCCGAGATAGGAGTCGCTCAGGGTGGTCAGTATGGCATTCCTGGCAACCCGGTCTAGATTGTGAAGCTTCTTCTCTTCTGGAGTGAAAAGGCTTCTGTCTTTAGGGATCTTCTTCCCGGTCACCATTCCTCCTCCTTGTGTTGGATCATGGACTTCGACACTATCGGTCATGGGTACGATAGGTCCGTCTTCCAAGACCTCTGTCATTGCTTGTCGTGGAGGGAAGTCAGATAAGCTTCCAATCTGACTCGCCATACCCCGTAGTTCTCTACTGAGAACATGGGTACCATCCTGATTCCTAACATATCAGACATTTTAAATAATGATATGAATGAAGAATGATATACAGGGAAAACGTTTTCAGGATCCGTTCAAGTAGACCAGTTTCAGATAACAAGAGTCTTAGAGAACTCCTACTCTGATACTAATTGTTGGTCCCGAGATAAACGTTTAGGTGTAGAGGCGGGGGGGGGGTGAATACACCTGAATACTTTCTCAACTTAAAACGCGAAAAGTCATATTCAGGAGAGTGCCTTGCTGAACAAGTTCAGTAGACCGAGCAAGTTGTTCTGAATCGCGTGGATAGAGTGACTGACTATACTGAGGCCTGCTAGCTGACAGATGTCAGAATTCAGTATCGTTCAGTAAGAGTTCAATAGAGTGTAGGCCCAATTCAGTTGAGTTTGAAAACGTTTTTTATTAAAATAGTTTAAGTAGGTTAGTGCGATCCGTTAAGCTTTGTTTGAAACTCGGTTTTATGATTTTATAAAGCAGTTTTTAGTGTGAACAGGAAAATGAATGCAACAGTAAAAATAGAACACAGCGATTTAAAAGTGGTTTGGATATCAAATAATCATACGTCCACTTTCCCGAAAAGATCAGGATGCTATTTTATTATACTGAGTTAGTTTCAGTTGGTTTGTGTACTGGACAAACACTGGCCTTGAGGATTATACTGAGCAAGTCCCAGTTTACAAGTATCAAACTGAAGTGTTTGACAAACTCTCCAACAATGAAGGAGTTCTTTACAATAACAGTTCAGGGATGAACTCCTTCGGCCTAAGCTATGGATATATTCAGTGGAGATTAGGTTAGAGGGAAGGGAACAAGAAGGTGGCTTCGAGAGTGACGAAAAATGAGGAATAACTTTATGGGTTCGTGTTCGGTCACTTGGATACTAGAGGCTATTGATTCTAATTCAGCTTGGTTCCCTTGAGCAAGGTTGTCGCCTTTCGCTTGAAGTGTTTCTCTGAAGTTCTTGCGGAAAGTTTAAGTTCTTTAAGTATATTGCTCGTAATCGCTCGTTCTTGTTCTATATGCTTCCTTCGATTTGATTTTCTCTCTATTTATAGAGGTGAGCCATGGATAGATCCGTCGGAGACGAACGATCCACGTGTCACTCTCTTTGGGTAGCTAACAGCTCTTTTAAGGAATCTTGTAGAGTCTTTTCCTCCATTTCTGGAAAGTGGTTGACTTGCAGTTTTAATCAGAACTTTGACAGTTGGCTGCTCGTCATTGGTCGAGGCGTAGAAAGTAGTTGAGACAAACAGACTTCTAGGCAGATACTGAAGCTGACTTCTCTGATAACCTCGTATGACTCTACTGATTGTCATATAAGATCATCTGACAATCAGGGAGACTGTCAGGCCGTTGATGAGTCTGACCTAGGTTCAGTAGTATACTCCTGCTGAGTGAAACTCTACTGAAGGTCAACTCTGAGTTCAGTGAACTGCTCCTGTTGAGTCCAGCACTACTGAGTATGAATACCTCTCAGTATGCTGCTCCTGCTGAGTCCAGCACTACTGTGTCTTCATTACAATGTACTGAGGCGGATAGTCTACTGAAAGATCAGCAAACAGAACTCAGATCCTGAACCATGCTGAAGGATAGTCTACTGAGTCTGAAACTCTCAAAGACTAAGGCATTACTTTTACAACTCAATGGTTCACCAATCAAATTAGGGTTTTGGGATCAGCCAAATCTTCTAAGCAACTAATAGGTCTACTGCTGAATCACATCCCAACACATTATTTTAATTGTCTTGCATAAAAAAAAAATTTAACACAATTTATTGCGATATGGAGTGAAAATGTAAAATCTCTTAAGAAAAAGAAATTTTTTTTTCTAGTAATAATTTAATTAGCGCATTATTGTTGAACATCCAAGCAAGCCATCCAAATAAAATCTAATTTTCAGTGTCTAAAATTTAATTTTTTAGATATATGTTTTTTGTATATGGGGATGAAAATATAGTAATGGTAAATACAAAACATAATTTGGTTTTGATATTAAATGATTTTTTAAATTATTAATTGTAAGCTCAATTTGTTAATTTTATTTTGATTACATTAATAAAAAAAGTTATTACTTGTCCTTACCCTATTTAAAAACGTAAAAGATAATGTAAATTAAAAATAAAAAAAATGCTTAATATAAAGGAACGGGATTTACCTACCTCTCCGTATGTTGTTGTAGCTCTAATTAATGCTCTTGTTCAAACCTTGTGATCTGTGTCCCGACCTTTTTCTTCTTCCGTGTGGTAAGAGAACTAAAGAGAATATATAAATTGTCTCTCTCTCTATTACTCGCACATTTCCGTGTATATGAGTATGAATATTTGTGTGTTCTCATTATGAACAAAATACTCTTATATATAGGCTTCAAAAGTTTATATTATATTAATATTTATAGTCATTAATTTAATTATACTTCTAATGGGCTTCCACATCAATTGATCCATAATATAATAAATTAATCCGCTGGACTACTTATATTTATCAATTAAATGACCCAGCCAAATAAATTCCAGATAAATAACATTATTAAATAATGAAAAATACATTAATCTATTAATAATGATTTCTGAGAGATAATAAATAACTGGACAACTAATTGGGTCAGATCAGGGATCCAATACAAGAAATAAAGTCGGGCATCAAATCAATAAATTATCTAAGCTCAGCCCAGAGCAAAATTAATTAATAAACATAGATTCATTCCACTAGAGAATCCGTGCTGACTTACCCCTTTATCCCAACTTGAGCACGAGCTTTTATTTTAGTCTTAATCAATCCACATATTTAAGATAGAAATATTCGTTAATTAATTAAGCCCACTGACAACTTAAATTAATTAACATCTTATTATATTCCTGAGTAGTACCACTCGACCTTATTAACACACCTGAACTTAATTAACCGGTCGGGTTTAATGTGATAATCCTTACGAGTTCCTCAGGAATATTATCAACCCATTTTACTAGGTTATGGTTGCAAAATACAGTCAGTCTGAGCCACAAATGACTACTAGCATCCAAGATACGTAGATCCGATTGCAATGACGTTCACCATAGTAGGTCAAAGTGATAGATAGTCAAATGCACTCAACTAAAGTCTTACCAAGCTTAAGACCAGCTAAATCCCCGAGATCTTGGTTCTCCACTATGGTCAGTCAGGAGAACACATCTCACTGTGATCCATCAATGCACCACCTTTAGTATACCAGTATAGACAAGCAGCAAAGACAAACCACTTCTTATCTAAATTGCAGCTTATACCGACAACTTATTCTAAAGTTGTCTTAGCTGTGATAACTGTTTATATCTTGTTAGGTCAACCAATTGAGTAGTTTTCTGTGATCTACAACACACCACACAATCTAACTTATATGCAAGATAAATGATTACATATGTAAATATATATATATATATACCATATATAAAGGGAGTGGATCTTGTGAGAACCCTCCCTATTTGTGAGAATTAAGAACTAATCACTGCATTAGATTTTATTAATTTAATGGTCCAGATTTTATTTTTTTTCTAGATATTTTTAAATATAATTTTAGTTTGTTTATTGAATGAAGGGTAAAATTACAATTTTATATTTATGGATTTATAATAATTTGAGAAACCAACTCTTACATATATGCATTTGCGGTTATTCAGTTTTTCTGCAATTTGCATGCGGTTTTTGTTCTTAATTTTTTCTTTTTGGCTACAATCTGATCGACACTGATTTCTTTATCATTTTTACACTTATTTTCGTGCATTTGCTCAAGCTTTGTCCAGGTAATTTAGTTTATCTTTCAATTATGCATTTTACTCTGTATGCTTTGTTTTTGGTTATTTTATTCTCAACGATTTTTTCAGTTGAATTGATTCTTTTTCGAGATAATCTTCAAATTGAATCAAGTCATGTTTTAGGATGACGCTTATTATCAAGAGTTTTGTTTTTTTCGCCAATTTTTTTTTCAAACGTATCTTCTGTATGTGATGAAGCAACCAAGTCTTTTTTTTTTGCTACAAATTAATGAGTGCCATTTTTTTTATTTCTTCTTTAATCTTCATTTTTCGATGCTCCGTATGTATCTTCTACATGTAATGTTTTCGTAATGGTATTGTGTTGGAATTTAATAATGCATTTCTTCATTACTCATACCATATTTTAATAGTTTTATTGTATTTTTTTCTCTGTTTCATGTCCTACTTTATATTTCATTTTTCTTTTTTTTTTAATGTCATTTTTATATGTCATCTAGTTTTTAGTTTTGCAGTTTGTACAGGCTATAAGTTCGCAGATGGTATTATGGTTCATATTGTTAACAATGATGACTTACTTGATGATCCGGAGTCGGTTTTTATTCCCGATTGTGATCAAGAATTAAAGCCTTATGTTGGAAAAAAGTTCACAAGTTTGAATGATGCTGAAAGTTTTTATAGAGATTACGGTGGGATGTGTGGTTTTGAGATACGTTTGGAAAGTACAAAACGTGCAAAAGATGGTACTATTACTAGAAGGTATGTTTTATGCAGTGAAGAAGGATTAAGGCTTCCTAAATGTGATGATATAGAGTCTATCTCAAAGAAGAAAAGACGTAACTCATCAAGAGTCTTTTGTTTAGCACGAGTAATTTTCAAATTTGTTGGTGGTGAAGGTTATGTTGTAGATTTATTTCATAAGACACATTCTCATCCATTGATGTCTATTAAAAACAAATATTTCATGAAATACAATCGGACTTTGAATTTGGTTCATAAGACCTTTGTGTTTTGTTGCGCTAGAGTTAATGTTGGACCGAGGAAGTGTTATAGGATGTTTAAGGAGCTGGTGGATACTTATGATCAGGTTGGGTGTGAGCAAACATATTTTAAAAATTTTCATCGCGACCTAAAGGTGTTTGTCGAGGGTGCTGATGCCCAAATGTTGATGGACAAATTGAAGTCAAAAGTTGAGTCATCTCCCGCTTTTTTCTATAATTACTCTTTAGGCGACGGAGAAAAGTTGAAGCATATCTTTTGGGCGGATGCGATATTGATTCAGAATTTTAAACTTTTTGGTGATTCCATTTTCATGGATGCTACATACTCAACGAACAGGTAATCATTATTTTTTTTGTTTTGCATATTTTATTCATGTATTATGCATATGTCGATACTATACTATGCATATTTAGAAGTTGTATTATGCATACATTTTTTTTAGTTTAAAATTATGCAAATTCCCTTCATGGATTAATTTTTTGTTGTTATGTGTGGTTTTTTACTTTCTGCATATTTCATTTCTGAGTTATGCATAGTTTTTTTATGAATTATGCATATTTTTAATTGCACTTGTCAACTTCAATTTCAATTCATGACTTTATTGGTTTTGGATGTTTTGCATTTTTCGGTCACTGCATATTCCATTTGTTTATTATGCATATATTTTGTGTACTATGCATATTTTATTTATGTATGATTCAGTTGTGAATTATGCAAAATTTGTTTATCAATTATGCATATGTTAACTAACATTATGCATTAATTTGATTTTACTTGTTTTAAAATTTTGTTTTAAGGTAAGACGTGATTTTTGTACCATTTACCGGCAAAGATAATCATGGAAAGTGTGTTACGTTTGCTGTAAGTTTGTTGTCTTCAGAGTCTGTGGAATCTTATTCATGGTTACTTAGTACTTTTAAGGTTTGTATGGGAAGTAGCCCAAGGTTGATGATAACTGATCAAGACCCCTCTGTTAAGATTGCTATGGCCGATGTGATGCCTGAAGTTCGTCATAGATTTTGCATGTGGCACATAATGTTGAAGGTTGTTGATAAGATTCCAGTATAATTAAGGCATAGCACCGACTTCACAACAAGATTGAATTCTATTGTATGGTCTGATGATTTAGAACCAATTGAGTTTGTGCAGAAGTGGCAACAGGTAATAAAGGATTTTGATAGTTTATAGATATGTTTAATTTACGTACATATTGGATTCCAGCATATTTTAGAGACTTGCAGATGGGTGGTTTGCTTCGCACAACATCAATGTCGGAGAGTGAAAATCGCTTTTTTGGAGGTTTTCTAAAATGTAAGTCAGATTTATGTAGGTTTTATTTGAATTATGATAGTGCAATTGATGCTCAAAGATATGCAATTGACAAGTTAAACTCATTGGATGAGTCGGCCTTCCCTAAGTTGATTACTAATTTGCCTCTTGAGAAAATGCAGCATTTTCTTTTTCAAATAGAAAATTTCAAGAAGTCCAAGTTGAATGGGTTGCTGCTGTTAATATATGCTACATAAAGAATATGAAAGAAGAGGTTGGTTTGAAAAAAATATGAGATAGATGATGGTGTGAAAGGTGTTTTTACTGTGGAGTATCAAGTCGCTAATGTTAACTTCACATGTAGCTGCAAGAAACTGGATATGCATGGTTTACTCTGTAGGCACGTGTTTACAGTTCTTAAGCATTCAAACTTTAAGAAAATTTCTGATTCATGTCTGTGTAATCGTTGGGGCAGAAACGTGTTTTCGTGGACCATGAATCATCTTTCTTCTCTTGATGGTTTTGATGATAAATCAAGTAATATGGGCAAGAAGGTGTTGGATGTAGTATTTCGGTGTGTTGGGTTAGTTGTTGGGAAGCCCGAGTGCAAGAATGCTTCGTTGGAGGATTTTCAGTCTTTGATTGAAAAGTATCAGAGTGATGAAGTAGAAACTTCACTTGGGAATAGTGGTAAACAACAATTATTTGAGAATTTTTATGGTTCTCAAATTCCAGAAAATATTGAAGTTGTACCTTCGAATTACGTTAAAACAAAAGGTAGTGGTAGTATAATACAGTCAAGGAAGGAGAGGGCTATGCATGATGCTCAAAAACCAAAAAGATTGTGCAAAAAATGCAACCAGTTAGGACATCATGATTCTAGGAATTGTAATAAAGTAATGAACATCTAGAGTTGTAGTTAGGTTATTTTGTACTTGTTATATTTCTGTGTGACATACTCTGTTTCTACTATATTTTCTTTTGTACTGTGTGGTCAAGTTTTCTGATTAGATGAATATTTTGCTCATTTTATCAACTATTTATTTATCTTGATTGACAGACAAATGTCTGAATTATGTCTGATATTTTCTGGTTTCACTTGTTACTGGTTTTCAAAAATTTCCATTAGCAATGCACGATAACAATTCACTAAATGAAATAGTTCAATGTGACCAATATGCATAATAATTAATTACTAATATGCAAATCTCAATTCAAACATGTGCATATGCAATCACCATCATATTTACTTATTTTTACTTCAATCAAGGCGTAAATAATGAAAAACAAAATGAGGAAATTAATCATAGCAAAACATTAATGCTTTAATATTTAGAAAAAAATTACATTTTCTTTAAGCAAGAAATACGAAAAATATATTAAAAAGTACGTTAAATTTTAAGCAAAGTGTTTATACTACTTAAACTGCTAGACTAAATTAAACTTTACTATTCAAACGCTCCATGCATCACTTTTCTAAACCTAGTAACAAATTTTCCAGGCTTTTTTTTATCCATCGCTACGTCATCATAAGACATTAAGGCAAGATTTTGTATCGCATCCCCTTTCTTTGTTCTCATTGAAATCTACAATTGTCCAACAGTACCGAACCCTTAGCAACTTTATTTGCTTAAAGCTCCGCTTTGCAATTCCAGATTTCCAATGTGCTACATCTCCCATAAAAGTTTCCATGTGCCTCATTAGGTAAATGCCCGCGGAGATTTTTTTTAATGTCTAAACAATAATCATATATATGCTCACACCATGTTAAATATATGATTTATCATATAACGAAATTTGTTGTTTCATACTGCATGAAAATAGCCGTATCAATTTTTGTAATATGCTATTTACCTGAGTTTACAATGTTCATATTGTTTCCCCATTTCATAATCACCACGTTTGTCTTGCAATTTTTCAGAACTTTTGCTTGTGTTCTTAGTTTCAAGCCAACCATGTACTTTTGAAGTAAATCATACACATTAAACCACTCCAACTCACAACACATTCATAGTAGTTAAATAATTTATGCATGAAAGTCACATTCATTGTAGTTAAATAATTTCTGCATAAAAGTCTTCTTCTTTATGCATAAAAATCTCTCAAATTATGCAATAATTGTACATTCATTGTAGTTAAAAAATTTCAGCATAATTGTCTCCTTTATGCATAAGATTCTCTTACATTATGCAATAATTGTTTTAATTTCTTCATAATGGACGGAAGATGGAAAACAACAGCTAAATGTTAGTGACCCCAGTTATGTTTCAAATCATTTAGGTTTAAGCACAACAATTCGAACAATATAAAATAAATTAACAAGAAACATCTTTCAATTTATCTACTCGGGCACAATGTCAATAGAAGTTTGGGAAAAAAATTGCCCTACTTCCTGCATGTTGTTGTATTTAGAATGTAGAAACACCTCACTTCAAAACCTAATCCAAAACGAAAAAATACATTCACTATATCTTAAATTAATACTCATTTACAACAAAAAAAATCCCAGAAGGAAAAAAAACTAAAAACTCCATTAAATAAATGTTTTGAACAAAAACACTGTTCTCGTTCCGTAGAAGAGAGTCCATTCCTATGAATTTTACTTCAACAATATGCCAAATATGAAAAAATTGAATTTTTTTTTTTGGCAAATTTCGATGATTTCATTTTCAAAAAATTGCAACATATTGCAACAAACAAGAAAATAAATCAGTACAATGAGTTTGATTTTGCAAAGATTGAAGTTTTACAGAAAAAATTACCTTGAACTTTCTCTGGATTTCTTCACGAAATTGGGATTTCATCCGCTCCCGCAACCGATTTCTGGTGGGATTTCATGAGCAGTTTCAAAATGTATTTACTAGAATTATGGAAAAACGTAACTGCGGAGGTTTTTAGATGACAAATGATTTTTTTTCAATACCAGATATACATTTTATGCAAAATTCCCAAAAAAACAAGTAAAAAAAACTAGATTAATCTTGTCCATTGATTTTATTAAAATCTAAGGTCATTATTAGTTCTAGTTCTTATTATATGGTGAGTTCTCACCAGATCTACACCATTTATATATATGAGATCCAAATCTTAAAAGAGATACGAGAACCGATCTCGTCCCTCCATTTCGCAAATCTAATGCTCTCATTTTATCCCCAAAAGCATTTAAATTTAAATCAAAAAAGGAAAAAATAGCCTCATTAAGGGCAAATTTGTAATCTTCTATTTTCTTTTTCCCTAGTAGTGTTTTTCGGTTGTATGTGGGTCATTTATTTCTCACTCTTCATTTTCGTTCTTCAATACTCACGAGCACTGCCTCAAGTTTGTCTTCAAATCGACCACTCGGAAGTCGATTATTTCTCGTGGGTTTCGAAGTTCTATGTTTTTTGAGTGATTTAATCTTGTTTTCCTTGTCGATTTATCCCGATTATTCCCGATTTTGAAGATTGATTTCTGCACATTTTTCGATTTTTTACAGACTTTGCTGCGAAGGTAAGAATTACCTATGGTTTTCGAAAAATTGTAGTTCAATATTTGTGGAATAATTTGTTGGGTTCAAATTCTTGAAGGTCGATTTCATTTCAGAGTTTTTTCGTAGAGATTTCTGGATTTATAGGGTAGAAATCATTTTTCCAAGTGATTAGGGTTTCTGTTCTTTATTTATGAGATGTATGTATCGATTAAGTATTGGTTTTCTGTTGTAGATTCACTATTATAATTTTTGCATACGTAAATACAATGTTCATGCATATGTATTTGTTAGTTTATGCTGATACTGTATAATATTCATGCATGCAGTTTGTTGAATGACTGAACCGTTACAGTCAATTGTGTCTATTGAATCCGATGAATCCATTTACATTCCTGATTGCCCGGCCGAATTGAAACCATATGTTGGACGGAAATTTGTTACTCTTGATGAGGCCGAAACTTTCTATAGAGACTACGGAGGTTTGTGCGGTTTCGATATCCGTAAGTAGTCGATAAAACGTCATGTGGATGAGTCTATTATGCGTAGATATTTAGTGTGCAGTAGAGAAGGGGAGAAATTCATGGATGTTGATAATGTTAATTCGAAGAAAATAAAGCGAAGGTGTAATTCAAAACGGTCATCTTGCTTTGCACGTGTTGTATTTAAATCCCACCCTGAAAGGTGTAATTCAAAACGATCTGTTCACCCTTATTTTCTGAATGGGTTTCTGCCTCTTCTTCCTCGTTCTCAGAGACCCCCTTAAATTGTTTTGTAATTCGAAGTTAAATATAATGAATTCGGTGTGCATAATTATTCAACTACATATGCAATAACTACTTATATATACTACATGAAAGGGGTTATTAAAATGGAAAATGAAATAATTACATTTGTGCTTATACAATTAATAATTTATGCATACACAGAATTAAGTTTATGCATACCTTAGAAACAGATTTTACAGAATACCAAACTAACGAGGCCTGCAACTGTATCATCAACTATGTATTCAACATGTAATTTCGTGCTTATGCAATTCATAATTTATGCATACATAGAAAAAAGTTTTTGCATACGTTGGAAATATAATTTGAAGAAAACAAAACTAACCTGCCCTGCAGCTGTATCACAAACTAGGTATTCAACATGAAATTTCATGCTTATGCAATACATAATTTATGCATACAAAGAATAAAGTTTATGCATAACCTGGAAACACATTTTCCAGAAGGTCAAAATAACCAGCCATGCAACTGTATCCCCAACTATGTATGAAACAGATCTTTTCGTGCTTACGATATTCAATATTTATGCTTACACAGATTCAAGTTTATGCATACGGTTTCATACAGATTATCCACAAACCAATAACATTCCCATGGGCATGAATTTCACAATGCAAACAAGCTAACAACAGGTTAAAAAAACACGAAATGGTTCTTAGGATCGGTTCCAAAAACATTACATGAGCATCAAATAGACCATTCAAAAACACAAAAACATCATCCTCCATCTTCGTCATTACTTCTTTGTTTGTCTGCTGACCTTGCTCATCATGTTTAGCCTTTTTCCTTTTGCCCATTTGCTGTTGGTCAGTAACATCCCCTATTTTCTTACCTTTTGCTTTGGCCGACAGCTTGGCTTTCTCATCCACTTTATTCTTCTTCATCATTTTCTTCACTTTGCTGTCTTTCACCTTCTCCTTCCCTTTATTCACCAAATTTATTAAAGGAAGATCCTCTTCCGTCTGTGTTGTTCTCTTCCTCTTTCCTTTACCTCGCGATCCGCCTGTTGTTTTAGAATATTCACTTAGTATGCATGCAGTTTTTTCACTGAATATATGCATAGAACGCTCATGAATTTATTGCATATCAGTATTAAATTTATCCATACCACTAACACATAAAGCTTTTATGACATATTTATTTTTATGCACATGACTAGCGAATTTTATGCAATAACTACTTATATATAATACATGAAGGGGTTCTAAATATGTAAATTGAAACATATATTTTCGTGCTTATGCAATTCATAATTTATGCATACACAGATAAAAGTTTATGCATACCCTGGAAACACATTTTCCAGAAGATCAAACTAACCTGGCCTGCAACTGTATCACCAACTATGTCTTGAACATATATTTTCGTGCTTATGTAATTTATATTTTATGCTTACACAGAATAAAGTTTATGGATATCATGGAAACAGATTTTCCAGAAGACCAAACTAACCTTGGCATGCAACAAGATCACCGGGATATGTCCAAACATGTATTTTCGTGCTTATGCAATTCATAATTTATGCATACACAGATTAAAGTTTATGCTAACCCTGGAAACACATTTTCGAGAAGATCAAACTAACCTGGCCTGCAACTGTATCACCAACTATGTCTTGAACATATATTTATGTGCTTGTGCAATTTTTATTTTATGCTTACACAGAATAAAGTTTATGCATATCATGGAAACAGATTTTCCAGAAGACCAAACTAACCTGGCCTACAATAGTATCACCAGATATGTCTGAAACATGTATTTTCGTGCTTATGCAATTCATAATTTATGCATACACAGAAGAAAATTTATTCATACACTGGAAACACATTTTCCAGAAGATCAAACAAACCATTTCCCAAAGATAGATTCGATCATAGTTAACTTAATCGAAAGTCTTTTGCCAAAAGCTAAATCAACAAACCAATGACATTCCCATGAGCATCTATTTTACAACGAAAATAAGGTAACAAAAGGCGCTTACAAAACAAGAACGAAAAACCTAAATCCAAATAATTATCGAATTTCTACAGTCCTTATCCCTACAGATTTCCCCAACTTCTACAATTTTCGGTTTCAAAAGGGTTTCGGTTAGACCCAAAATTTCTCTTCTAAAACACAAAATCATCCATGGGTAAACTTAATTAACAACCGAAAACATGAAACATACCTCAAAATTCGTCGATTAAGGGGATTTGAAGTCGACAAAATCGCTACCCAAAACAACGATTTTTCAGAAAGCTTGTGTCTGCAAATCTGGAATTTCAGCGAATGGAAACGACAATAAAGAATGGAGGAATGAAATATAACTCCATATTCACCAATCTCATCGGTTACCATAGGGTTTCATTCACATAAACAATCATATCTCTAAAACACCAAATAATCCATGGATTTCCTAAATTAAGTAACGAAAACGTGAAACATACCTGAAATTTCGTCGATTCGAGGGAATTCTACTCTTATTCTGTGAATTGTTACTCGATTTCTGTACCAAAACACGAAATCAATATTTTCGACTTCTGTACTGTGTCACGAACGTCCCTCCTCGATTATGAAAGAACTTTGTAGCACACGAAATTTTGGGAGTAGTGGGTATTCTCGATTGTGGATGGAAGTTTTTAGAGAAAAGGAGAATGTTTTGAAATGTTTTGAAAGTGGGAGAATGAAATAATGAATTCTAGCGCCCAAATCTTATATTATTTCTATGCCCAAAACACCCTTTCCTCCTTTTTTTTAAAGAAAGAATGGGTTGATATTGACCATTAGATTAGGACCGATCGACGCTTAGGATCGGTTCTCATATCTCTTTTGAGTGTTGGATCTCCCTAGATCCACACCCTATATATATATATATATATATATATATATATATATATATATATATATAATAAGAACAAATACACATTGTATATAAGTATAAAAATTATTTATAATGTACAAAATCCCAACATAATATCCACATAGATGCTTATGAGGCATAGGGAAAATTATTTGACATATAATTTTATAAGAAGGATAAGTTTGAGAAATAACTTTCAAAGAAGATTAGTTTGGAAAATAAATTTTTTTGGAAGTCTATTTTGAAAATTGACACAGAATTTTACCAATCAAACTGGCTAAAGTACATTTTGTACGGAAATATATATATTAAAGTAGAGCATCGTATCATAAGCGTAAACACACTCGTAAATCGCAGTATAAATCTTTTCGTAAAATTGTAATAGACCAAAAGGGAAATTACTAAAAATTGGGCTGGAAAAGTATCAAACTATAGAATCAGACTCCAATTAACTTCAAAATATGTTCCGCTGATTCGGCTTAAAGTAATATTGGACTGTGTTTCAAAATGCAAAAGCTTCCATTTGTTTCTTGTCTAGCCTAGACGACTTCAAATGCCTTTTACTTTAATTCCAATTTTATTATCAAAATAGCAAAAACTGAAGGTTCTATCGAAAATTGAATTGGATAAATATCATTTTGATAAGTTGGATCATATCCCCTTAAAAAGTCTTACAAGGGGAAGAGATATTCAATTTATATAGGGAGTTAGGATCTTCACCAAATCAATGTGCAACATAATATTGATTTCTAACAATTTTTATATAATAGTCTTCAAACTAAATAAAACTAAAAATTATATTGTTATTTATCATGTGCAATAAAGCTCAACTTTTATTTAGAGCCTTATGATTCCATATAATTGGACTCCAAAATTGTATTACATGTATCCTTGTACTGATTCACATGTCAATTTATCAATAAATTGATGGTAAGTACCATGCTGCTAGTACAATAAAAAAAGGTAAGTCATAAAAAGAACTAAAACAAAAGTAGAAAAACCAAACAAATCGAGTTAAAGACCTCTCTCTCAATTATGATGTCAGAGGCAGCCCGAACATATAACATGTGAAACAATTGTTTTAGGCCCCCTACAATTAAGGACCCCTATTTAGATCATTATATAAAATTTAACACTAATTTTACATGAATCTAATATTGATTTTACATATTAAGGGTCCAATATTATTTCACCGATTTATAAATGGCCTTAATATTACTCAAGTGAATGGTATTAATAGATAAATGATTTTTTTTTGTTAATTATAGTTATATATAATTGATCAAAATTTAAGTAAAAAGGCCCCCAATCACCAGTTGGAACTTGGAAGATGAATGAAAAGTGCAACCATCCATTCAGATTCGAGAACTACCTCTTATTTAAGAAATTAAGTCTCAAGATCGGTTGAAAATAATATAATATAATATAATAAGTAATTTTTGCATTAATAAAAAAAGGAATAAGATTCGAGAACTACAGTTAAACCTCAATAAAGTAATATTCGATAAGGTAATACTCTCGCTAAGATAATAATTTCTTCCGGTCTCGATATGGGTTAATATACTAAAATAATGTTCGATAAAGTAATAACCTCGTTAACTGAATATTTCTTTTTCAGTCTCAAGGTTATTACTTTATCGAGGTTTAACTATATCTATTATTTAAGAACTATGTCTCAAGACCGGTTGAATAGATTAACAATATTAACAATCAAAAGTAATTTATTTGCTAAACTTAAATATAATATAATAAGTAATTTTTGCATTAATAATTAATAAAAACAAGGAACAAGTTTTGATTTTTTATTTTCTCATAGACGCCTAATTTTCATATATTGCTTTAAGCTCCCAAATAATTTAAATATAATATAATATAAAGTAATTTTTGCATTAATAATTAATAAAATCAAGGAACAAGTTAAAAAAATTTATTTTCTCATAGACAAAGACATAATTTTCATATATTGCTTTAGGCTCCAAAACAATTTAAGTCGCCTAATGACGATGTATCAAAGCATTACAACACCGTAGATTGTCAAAATCCACTTTAGGTAAATTTAATTAGTAATAACTAGTTTGAACGATAAACTTCGAATCACTATTTATCACACACCAAAAATTGTAATTGCAAAATAAAATATATTACGATCATCTATTCGGAACGTATTTCAACGCTATATAATTTGTTTCGACAAACTAACATGTTTCGAGGCTCGATTTCACGGTCCAAGCTAACTGCTCCAAGCAATCAACACTGCATTTAATGCAATATATGCAACGATTTTCCAACAATGATAACGTTTGCATTTGGGCTCCAACAGTATGAGTTTTTTTTTTCTTTTTTCAATACTACCTTACAAGTTGTCCTCGAGTTTTATAATATTTGACCTTCATTATTAATAAATTGACCACATTAGAGATTACTGTGTGGAGTTTTTTGCGGTGAAAAATATTGGGTGTTAGAGATTGCTAATTCATGTTTGTATAGATATGTATATAGAAAATTGATTTTCGATTTTATAGGTGCTAGTGACTTTTTCAAATTATAGTGAATCTGGGTATAGATACGATTTTCGATTTTAGAGGAACGAAACTGTAGCTTAGGAGTGGTATGATTAGGAGCGGTATAAATGTTTGATTTTTCTAATTCATGATTGACAAATGTTTGATTTTTTTTAAATATACACAACTTGTTATGTTCCAAGTGGTTTCGATGCTCGATGGCGTGCATTTCTTCTCCTTAAAACTTGTGTCTTCCCATATGAAAGCGTAATATGAAGAAATGAATAAAGAAAATGAGAATGACACCAACTCTGAAGGTAGTGCAAGAGGTATAAATGATTTTTATCTTCTGATGCTGATATTTTTAACTCAACCGTTTGAGATTGATAGTGATGAATATTTTACTAGTGAGAATTCAGATTCATAGAGAGTTAAAAAAAAAGAGAGGCAGCTTTCAAAAACTTGCATGTGGATCCAGCTAAACAGTATAGCAGCTTGTGAGATTTTTGTTGATGAGGTGAAAAACGACAAATCTAGGTTCAACTTGCTTGTTGGGTATGGAGAGGGCAAGTTTGATAGGATGCATATTTGTTTAGAGAATGTAAAAAATGGGTTCAAGACAGGTTGTAAGCTAATAACTTGGGTAGATGGTCGTCATGTGAAAGGCCTTCATGAGGGTGTTTTATTAAATGCGCTTAGTATCGATCCCAATCATAATTTTTTGCTTGGAGCTTGGGCATTGGTGATTAAGGAGTGTAATGAAATATGAGAATGGTTTTTGGCACATACTGTTAGTTGACTTGGGTTTGAAAGAACGTAATAAGTGGACTTTTATGTCCGACAAGCAAAAATGTTTGCTAAATGCATTCGATCGGTTGTTTGAATGTTCAGAAATAAGGCATTGTTGCATATGCATGCTAACTTCAAATCTTCTAGTTTTCGACAGCATGCCTTCAAAATTGCTTTATCAAATTATGGCAAAGAAATTGGCAAGCTTGACCCAAAAGCCGTCGACTTGGGTTGCAGGTTAAAAGTATGGAAAATCCTTGATTTCCACCTCTCATTCCACCTCCAAGGTATCCCTTGGTAATCCAAGAAACACCAAGTACATTTTCTTTTGGTGGATAACATCACGATCAGATATTGCTACACCAAACTCGAAGCAACTATTGTCTCAAGCTCCTTTAGTTTACCAACAATTAAATGGTGGACAGGGTAACATGATTTTGACTCAATATATCAAAATTGATAATGCAATAATCCATATAAGACAATCTACATGCATTGGAGTAGTATCTGTAGCATAATTGAAAACAATGAGGAATGAGAAGAGGGAGAACATAAAGCGAAGTTAAAAAATGCAGAATAGTGGACATTGGAGATAATGCGATTAGGGCTAAGAAGATTAAGGGATTTTCTGCTTTTAGTAAGGTTATTTTGGTTATCCGTTGATATGAAGTGCCTTGAGATTTTGATTTGATTTATGTTTGCATCAGTTTTAAGCTTTGTTAGTGAAACAAGATTTGATCTTTTGAGTGTGGTAGCATGTTACTGGATACTGGAGTTGTTTAGCTTGAATATTATTATATTTTTTTCCCTTCTTATAAAATGCATTATGTTAAATACATGAATAATAATAATAATAATAATAATAATAATAATAATAATAATAATAATAATAATAATAATAATAATAATAATAATAATAATAATAAAAGTACATGGATATAATTGAAGCTAATGAAGATGATGGCAATTCTCTAATGAAGTTTTAAGATTGAATAAATAAAAAAACGACATGAAAACTTGGTAATGAAGTATAATATCTTAATATATTACTATAGATTAAATGAATAAAGTTCAATTTCAGTCATTTAATATGATATCTATTTGGTTTTTATTTTTTAATATTGTTTGAGTCATTTTTAGCTCTCAAGTGTGACAGAGTTTAATTTTGGTTCTCTAATGTGATATGGTCTAATTTTAAAGGTAATCGATTTTAATTCTTTAACTTTAAATTAGTCCGATATTAATCTTTCGGCAGAGAGTTTTGTTTATTTAGTACTCCCTTTACATTCCATACTTGGTCCCATTTCTTTTATGTACCGAGATTAATAAAATTATTTTTTGTGTATAAAATAAAATAAAATTGTAGGGTCTATCTAATATTTTAGAAAAGTATTTTAATTGAAAGAAAAATGGCACCAATATAGTGGGACTATCTAAAAAAAGAAATGAGATAAGTGAAGTGGAAAGGAGAATACTTGCTTCCGATCCGACAATCTCCACCTAAAACCAAAACTGAACTCATTTGAAAGTTAATGGACCAAAATTTTCTTCATAAGTTTTCGCAATCACCAAAAATGTTGGTGGACGTTTAAAATCAGCTGTATAAATTATAATGACTCTTACCATTTCTCTCTCTCCCACTCACTCCTCTTCACTTACTTTCCACATCCCTTCACCCACTCTTCCTTGACTGCTGGTACAAGGAAATAAATAGGATTCTTGATTTTCTTGGACTCGCATTCATCATAATTTTCTTGTTACTAACAGAAATACAAGAACATAGACAGATAGAGAGCGATGGTGGGACCTGCGAGGCCATCGTTTGTGTTGTTTGGATCATCAATAGTGCAACTAAGCTTCAGCAATGGCGGTTGGGGTGCAATCCTCTCCGATATCTACGCCCGTAAAGTATGTCATGTTTCCCCCTCTTTTTGGTTTTTGGTTTTTTTATTGATAGACCACATACGAAAATCTCATCCTTTTTCTTTGTAATCGTGGAATACAAAGGTATCAGATATTAAGAAATTAGATTGGAAGATTTTTAGGTCATCTTTGTTATTCTTGGATGAGTTTAAGTTGATCATGTTTGTTAAATTTCAGACCTAACTCTGTTCCCTATTTTCTCAATTTAGTTCCCTCTAGTTCCATTATATTTTGTGTAAACTTTTCTGGCTGGTTTGCTTAAATTTGTCTATGAAGAATGCAAGTGAGTTTGGAATTTCATTATATTTTGAGGAAAAAATTCATCATTATATGTTGTTGTAAACGTAATTATGCCATTCATATCTAATTGTTATGGTTTGTGAAGAATGTTATCCCTTATACAGTAGCTTGCTTTTTGTTTCTGTGAAATCAGAGATAACACCTAATTGGAAGTAGCAATTCAGAGAGAGTATAAGGGCCAAACACGAAATGGTATAGGTTTTGCAATGTAGGAGGATTTTTTTTTTTTTTTCAATTCCTAGAGCTTTGGAAGAGAGATTTTGCTTTCTTATTTTTTGAACTTAACCCTGTTGTCAGTGTAGTTGTAGTAGTTAAGAATTAAACATTACTTCTTCTGCTAGCATTGCACTTCCTTTAAGTTCTTCTAACGTGTTACTTGTCCAACCATGTAAGAAATACACTGTCTGCTCCAAGTCTCCAACTAAGTAACGATTGTAGGTTATCCTACTTTTGCCGTCAGGATAGTGATCTAGGCGTGTTGATGTCAAAATTGTGTTGATCATGCAAAAATGCCAATTCTTGTGATGGGTGAAATACCAATGGTGCTTGAAATGAAACCCGTTTCCAAGAAATATTACTGTATCCAAAGAAATTGTGGCTTACACCAAGTAGCTTTCGGGATGAAGAAAGTCTAAATTTCTAGAGTATCAATCCAGGAAACTATAGTTCACCACTGAAATAATTTATCTAACTCAAAATAACTTTATGGAACTATGTCTGCTTTTATTTTTATTTTTTGATTCTGGGTTCTATGAAAAAAGAAAACCACTCTACTTGTAATTACATTTTTGACGGTCAACCTGTTTTGTATCTTGATTTCATGTGTTCTTTTCGGTTACTTCATTCTCTGCGGAATCAATATGAAGGTTCTTATTAGCATGAATATACTGTTTAGCAAATAGCAATAGAGGAAGTATCAGAGATTAGACCGCGTGATAGAGACAAGGTGTATCGAAGAAGAGCAAGGAAGGATAAAGAGAAGGAGTAAGAGAATCGGCTTCGTCGGGGAGGAGGTTACACACTCGTGCATGGTTAGGGTTTCCTCTGCATGGCGCCAAACAAGAAGAAGACGTTTAATTAGATATTTCGTAGTTTAATAAGTAGTTTCCTTTTTAATAATAAGCCCATACGTTGGGTAGCCGAATAAGGCTTGCATCTTTATTTATTTTATTATAAATAGACCGTAGTAGTATAGAGGAGGGCATCGAGGGTTTAGGCATAATCTGAGATCATTGTCGGCGTGTGTTCACGCTTGGGACGAGAATTATCAATTCTCGTAGGACTCAATCTTTGAGTTGGTTATTACTTTCGTTATTGAAATTTCGTTTATTTCTTTGCATCGTGTTTTGAATCCCTTTACTCTAACAAATTGGTCCGACCTGCCGGATGACCAATACGAGACAAACACAGATGGATTCACGTGTGGACGCGTTGGAGAAGGGACTGCAGACTATGGATGATCGTTTATCGGGGGAATTAGCATCTATGAAGGACTCGATGGCGTCAATCCGTGACTTGTTGGGCCGGCTTGTTAGCGGAAAAGAATAAATCTCATGAGGATTCTGGTAATGGCGTCCCTCGGAACCCTAATCCGGATGACTCTCACTCGGCGGACGGCCCACATAAATCTCATGAGGATACGATGTCGGATACTATACACCTGGCTAAGGAAATTGAACAAGAGGTGCGAATCCTAGGGGGATACGGTAATAGTCAACACACTCATGGGTTTCGTGGGAGTCAGATTTCGACGACTAGAGCGGGATCGTACTCCACGGTCTCTCCGGCATCATCGATGGGCGCGAATAACCACCTCAAGGGTGGAGGAGGAGGAGGACGGGATAGGATTCGGGATACCCTGTCCTCGAGTGGATCGACGGTTCGAGATGGAACCTCGGCTAGGGTTCGACCGCCTCGCCAAATAACGAACAAGGAATATGCGCAAGACGAGCAGCGGGAAAGTGTTTCAAATGTGACGAAAAGTGGTCCCCGACTCATAAGTGTGCCGATAAGAGTTTACAAGTGATTATCTTGCCGGACACGGAGGATAACGATGGGAATTTACCGGGAAATGAGGATCCGGAGAAAGCGATATGCATGAATGTACGGATTCGGAGCCGGAAGCAAATTCGATGATCTTAACCAAGATGGCGGCCAGGCATTGATGGACCGCAGACAATGAAATTAACGGGCTCTATTGGCGGGCAACCGGTTCGTGTCATGGTTGGCAGTGGAGCTAGTCATTGCTTTATCTCGACTCGTGTTGCATCGGCGCTCCATATGAGGCCGGATAAAGCGTCTTGCTCGGTGGTGAGGTTAGGTGACGGAAGCCGTGCGTCGATTAATGGAGTATGTTCAAACGTGCGAGATGGACTTGCAAGGGACTACGTTTGTAATAACATGCTACGTTTTTGAATTGGGTGGAGTGGATGTTGTGTTAGGGGTTTCGTGGCTAAGAACTTTGGGAGACGTACGGGCGAATGGGATCATATGACGATGAAGTTTACTTATAATGATAAATCGGTTATCTTGGTGGGAAATTCTTCGCTAATCCGTAGGGAAGCGTCATTACAACAATTAATGAAAATCACGGAAGGCAAAGGACGTTGGTTGGTTTGGATCACAAAGGCCGAGTCGGAAACCGACGAGAATAACAATGTGGAACTCCGTTCGGCGCAAATTTCGGGAGAATAGCGAGAGTTTAAGGCGTCAAATGGATACGGAATTTCCATCGGTCATGTTACCCCCAAAAGGGTTACCACCTCAACGTAGTGTTGATCACCATATCCCATTAAATCCGGGTACATCTCCGATGGTACGTTCGACCATATCGGTATAGTTATTCGGCTAAAGATGAGATGGAACGGCTCGTGAGTGAAATGCTTGAGGCCGGGATTATTCAACCAAGTTCAAGCCCATACTCTAGTCCGGTTTTATTAGTCCGCAAGAAAGACGGAAGTTGGCGATTTTGTGTAGATTATCGTCAATTGAATAAACAAACGATTCCCGATAAATACCCAATTCCGGTAATTCAAGAGAGTCTTAGATGAATTGCATGGCGCGACATGGTTTTCTAAGTTGGATTTAAGATCTGGATATCACCAGATACGGATCGCTTCCGAAGATATTTGTAAGACCGCCTTTCGAACACACTCGGGTCATTATGAATTTTTAGTGATGCCATTTGGACTTACTAATGCACCTTCAACGTTTCAATAGGCGATGAATGATTTGTTACGTGAACATCTCCGAAAGTTTGTGTTAGTTTTCTTCGACGACATTTTGATCTATAGCCGTGATTGAGAGTCGCACATTAATCATCTCCGAACGGTAATGGGTTTGTTAAAAAAAGATTCTTATGTCGTCAACCCGAAAAAGTGTGCATGGGGACAAACCGAAGTCGAGTACTTGGGGCATGTGGTTTCGGCGTGTGGAGTGAAGATGGATCCCGGGAAAATCTCGGCAATCCTAAGGTGGCCGATACCTTCTTCGATGCGAGGAGTTCGTGGATTCTTAAGCTTAACGGTGGTACTCATCGCCGTTTTATACACAATTACGGGCAAATCGCGCGGGGATTGACGGAATTGTTAAAGAAGGAGCGAGGATCAGAGTTTGTGTGAACAAGTGAGGCACAACAAGCCTTTCAAGATTTACAAACGGCGGTTACATCGGCCCCCGTTTTAGCTACTCCGGATTTTTCCAAACCTTTTGTCGTGGAGTGTGATGCGTCGGGGCAGGGACTCGGAGCGGTATTGATGCGGCTAGGTCGTCCATTGGGCCTTCTTCGATAAGCGGTCTCGAGCCGTAGCTTGGCGAAATCGGCTATGAGTTAGAGTTGATGGCTTTGGTGCTAGCGATTGACGATTGGAGACCTTATCTCGTTGGCCGGCGATTTATGGTTAGGACCGACCAACGGAGTCTCCGATTCCTCCTTAATCAATCAGTTTCTACGCCGGCTCAACACTATTGGGTAGCCAAATTGCTAGGTTACGATTTCGAAATTGAGTATAAACCCGGAGTAGCAAATAAAGTTGCAGACGCGTTATCCCGTCGCGGCGATGAGGAGGTAGAATGCTCGGCTATTTCGATCCCGGTTTGGCTAGGATGGACAGTGGCGGTAGATGAAGTTAAGAAAGACGATCAATTAGGACCGATTTATAAAGCATTGGTCGAAGGCTCGGAGGAGTTTATTCACTACAAATTAATTAACGGAATTCTTTATTATAAGGGTAGGTTGGCTATATCAAAAAAATCTTTGTTTGTCCCACGATTATTAGATGAATTCCATGCTACGGTTCAAGGAGGCCATTCAGGAGCATATCGGACGTATCGGAGATTGGCTCTTAGCGTTTATTGGCCGGGAATGATGAAAGATGTGACAAAATATGTGTCCGAATGTTTGGTTTGTCAGAAAAGCAAATATGAAACTCGATCACCGGCCGGTTTGTTACAAGCTTTGCCAATTCCGACACGCGTTTGGGAGGACATAAGTATGGATTTCATTGGAGGACTACCTCGATCGGGAGGCTATGATTGTGTTATGGTGGTTGTTGATAGGTTATCAAAGTACGGACATTTTTGCGGGTTAAAGCATCCATACACTGCACGAGATGTCGCGGAAGTATTTGTGAAAGAAGTTGTTCGACTGCATGGTTTTCCAACCTCGATTGTTCTTGGCCAGTGATCCGATTTTTTGTAGTGAATTTTGGCGCGCTTTGTTTAAAGCGGCGGGAACAAAATTGCGTATGAGCTCGGCTACCATCCGGAGACGGACGGACAAACGGAGGTAGTGAATCGTTGTGTTGAGACTTTCTTAAGGTGTTTTGCATCCGAAAGGCCGAAGCAATGGAGTAGATGGTTAGCGTGGGCAGAATATTCGTACAACACCAATTTCCACTCAACCACGGGGCTCTCCCCCTTTGAAGTAGTGTACGGTCGTCCACCGCCGGTGCTAGTTGGATTCTTGCCGACGGAGATTAAGGTGAAGGCCGTGGCCGATGATCTTCAAGCCGGGGATGGCGCACTCCGTCACCTTAAAGAACATATTGCTAGGGCTCGAGGACTATATGGTTCGAGGCGCCAATAAACATCGTCGCGAGGTGGTGTTCGAGGTAGGCAAAGCGTATTTCTAAAATTGAGACCCTATCGGCAAGCATCCCTTTTTAAGCGCAAGAACGCTAAGTTAGCGGCACGTTTTACGGACCATTTACAATTGAAGAGCGGATTGGAGCCGTGGTGTATCGTCTTCGTCTACAGGAAGGAAGCCGCTTGCATCCGGTTTTTCACGTGTCTCTCCTAAAAGCCGCGATTGGGGATCATCGGCTTGAGACTAAACTACCCGAGGAGCCGTGGACGGTTAATACGGACTTCGAACCGGAATGGATTCCGAGAGATAGGTGGGTTTGGCGGGGAGATGACCGTGTGTGCGAGAGGTATTAGTATAATGGCGAAATAAATCGGTGGATGAGGCGACATGGGTAGACGTTGATGAATTGGTAGGCCGGTTTCCATGAATTTAGCCTTGAGGACAAGGTCGTTTGGAAGGGCGGAGGAGTTGATAGAGACAAGGTGTATCGAAGAAGAGCAAGGAAGGATAAAGAGAAGGAGTAAGAGAATCGGCTTCGTCGGGGAGGAGGTTACACACTCGTGCATGGTTAGGGTTTCCTCTGCATGGCGCCAAACAAGAAGAAGACGTTTAATTAGATATTTCGTAGTTTAATAAGTTAGTTTCCTTTTTAATAATAAGCCCATACGTTGGGTAGCCGAATAAGGCTTGCATCTTTATTTATTTTATTATAAATAGACCGTAGTAGTACAGAGGAGGGCATCGAGGGTTTAGGCATAATCTGAGATCATTGTCGGCGTGTGTTCACGCTTGGGACGAGAATTATCAATTCTCGTAGGACTCAATCTTTGAGTTGGTTATTACTTTCGTTATTGAAATTTCGTTTATTTCTTTGCATCGTGTTTTGAATCCCTTTACTCTAACACCGCGTGATGTATAGGTGGAGTTAGGAGCTCCATAAGAACATGATTTTCAGACCCAAACCTTTCTTGCTAAAACTCAACCATGAGTTTTCAATCTTATGTACTATTGTATTCCTTTAAATCTCTATTCTTGTTGTCTAATGATCTCAGGTGTAAGTAAATTCCTTCTCTTCAGTCATTGATTTTTCTCCACTAGTCTACCATTTAGTTTTTCTGTCATGAAATGATGTATGTGGAAGAAATAATTATTCCGGAGCAAACTTGTCTTCATCATTGATTTCATTCTGACCCCAGTTTCGTCTTTGTCTATTTGCGTTGTTATCTTATAAGCGCCTCTTGTGCAGGCTGATATAATTACTAGAGGTTATTATGGCTGGAACTCGAGACGAGCTGTTCAAGTCCTTGATCAAGTTTTTCCGAAGGTATAAAAAAGTTTGCTATTGTAGGATCTCAACTAACAAATGATTTGTCGTAGTACATGTATTAAATCCAGTCACGGCTCTCCAATATGATGCAGTAACTATGGCTACATTTAAAAAGCACTGTCCAACTATGAAAACTAACTGAACCGACAATTAAGCTGGTGCCTTATGGCTTATTTGAACCATTCCCCTGCTGTTGGAGTCTGGAAATCCAGATATAAAACATGGACAAGGAGAATATTCTCTATAACCTTTTTAGTTTTATCCTTCACAAGTCGTGACTTCTGTAGAAAGTTAAATAATCATTCATCTAAGATTTGTACGATCAAATGACATGAGATGTTTGCGCCTCTGGTCATAGCATGACGATAATGACATTGTAGGATGCTGCAGTTCAGCCTTCTTTGGTGATTGTGTATTTTGGTGGTAATGACTCCATGGGACCTCACTCAACTGGACTAGGTCCTCATGTCCCTCTTCCGGAATATATTGAAAACATGAAGAAAATCGCCATCCATCTCAAGGTAACTTTTCGGATTTACATAAATCAGAAATACTTGCTCAACAAAATCGTATGCTAACCCTGGTTTTGACTCCAGAGCCTATCAGACAAAACTCGCATAATATTTCTAAGTTGCCCTCCTGTCAATGAAGCCAAAGTCTGCGAGAACAGGTATGACTGCTATTGCGTAGTTAATATTCCTATACCTGTGTTTATTCCTCTTTCATTCTGATAATGCTTCTTTGGTGTTTCTTCCGCTACCAGCTCGTTTTTCAGTGAGCTAGTCCGGACAAATGAACTATGTCGAACATATTCTGAAGCTTGCATAGAGTTATGCCTTGAGTTGGGCGTGAAGGTAGTCGATCTATGGACTGCATTCCAGAAACGCCAAGATTGGTTAAACACTTACTTCTTAAAGTGAGTTCAATGACTGGCCCTCCTCCTCTTATCATATTGCAAAGAATAAAATGAGAATGCATTTGTGATTCGGACAGGGATGGAGTACACTTAGCTGCTGAGGGAAGCAAGATAGTTGTGGAGGAAATACTGAAGGTGCTCAAGGAAGCTGATTGGGAGCCTAGTCTTCATTGGAAATCAATGCCTTGTGAGTTTCCTGAGGATTCGCCTTACGATCTCGTAGCTTCTGATGGAAAGACAACCTTAAATCCCTCAGAATGGACTTTCCACAGAGAAATCCAATGGGACTAAGTAAGCACTACTGATCATAATAGGATTGTTCTTATGACTCTTTAAATATATGTATCTACTGATTTAGTTGCTTGGAATTGAACACTAATCTGATTTTGAGATTCAAAGCCTGACTTTCGCACGTCTTATGACTGTTGCTACTACCGCTTGCTCCTAGTGGGACTCTCTAACTGTATAATACGGTTCGATAGCAATAGCAATTGTCTTCCTTATACAAAGGCTTCTACAATTTTATATCGTTGTACTACAATTTTATTAGATACTTGCAAAAACCTTGTAGAATGAAGACGAATGTGATTTGTGAATAGATAGATAGGTTGATTTGCAATATGTGAGTTTGTATTTATAGATGTTGAAAAGTTGTGATGCTCATTATTCGTAGAAAGCTAACATCATTTGGTTTTGGAGAGTCTCGTCCATTAGATCTTGTCTTTTCATCACCTTCATTATCTATTACTTATGATTAAATACCTTTTGAAGTGAAACATCTCTTCAAATAAAACCATTTTATTTTAATTACAATAACAATTTCCCAATAGGGATAAAATCATGAAATGTTAAATTAAGATAGCAAGTGCTTAGTTAAGCATTGTAGAATTATAGCACTTATTGGCCTAGTAGATGCTAGACTAGATAGAAGTAGCTATCTAAAGAGATTCCTTGCCTATTTATAGATGAACCTACTAAAGAGATTCCTGCTTATCTATATTATAATTCCATAACCAAAAGGAAAATCCATACATTTAGGCTTTAGCTAACCATTTGGTGCTATCTAGTAGCGAGATTATTGTCTATAGATTCATAACCAATGGTTGTACATATGCAGTTGATGTATCCCAATTTATTTTCACCTAAAAATGCAACTACAATTATTTACACTTTGAAGATTAATATCTAATTATGGGCACATATGTAATTCGGAAGCTTGCATAAAGTTATCCCCTATTGATGATTTATATTCCTACAAAACAAAAAGAAAAACAAGCTAGGGACAGACCAAGTAACTAGTGTAATAATCTAGCCGTTTGAGCCAATGTTGTCAAACTCTCGAGTCAACACGTAGACTCGTCCGAGTTTACGAGTCGCGAGGCTCAAACGAGCCAGATTGGCAAGGCCGGCCCTGACATTTCGGAGGCCCTAGGCGAAGATAAAAAACGGGGCCCCTCCTTATTGATACTTCGTGAATCATCTTGCTAGCTAAAAATAGACGTTTCATTGTGCCTACACATAACTTTAAAAGTAGAAACCGTAAAGTGCAACAAATTAAAAAAAAATACAAGGATCGAATAATTATTAAAATAATTTAGATCTTCTAGCATTTCGAGAAGCAAAATCATCAATAATATCATCAAGATCAAAATTTTCCAATACCTCATTTTCAATACATAAAATAGCTAGTCCATTTAACCTGTCTTGAGACATAGAAAAACGCAAATATGATTTGATCAGTTTTAAATTTGAAAAACTTCTTTCTACCGAAACTACAGTGACGGGTATAGTCAACAATATTCTATATGCAATAAAAACATTAGGAAAACATTCTGAAGCTTTAACAAACTCAAGAACTTCATGAATTGATTTTACTTTCGAAGGTAAAAACACATTTGTAAAACTTGCAATTCAGAATATAAATCTTCAGCATAAATATCAAATTTGTCATTATGTTTAAGAGCATCTTGAAGCTTGACACAACATTTATGCAATGTATTATCATCCAATGAAGATAAAGACTTATGATTAAATAAAAAATTAAAAATATCTTCAAAGACTACCAATTGCTCAAATCTAGTTCTTAAAGATAAAATAGCAATATCCACTAAAGATAAAATAACAATATCCACTATAACAATAAAAGAATTAATCCTAAAAGACTCATCATCAGATAATGAAGTATCTTCATGACAACTTCCATTAAATTGTGTGATGTCCCTAGTTTTCTTTACAAGGTTTAAGAAGACTATTTAATCATTTATAATAGATTAGAATATTCACACCCCGAAAAGAAAATCTCTTTTATTTCTAATTAAGAAAAATCAAGTTCTAGAGGTAAGACTTGTAGTAATTATTGAATAAAGATTTTTCATATTAGTTGAATTGTTAATGTAAATACATGAAATTGTCATACTTGGTGTTACAAATTCGATATAGCGCATGAATTCCATAATGAAATAAGTATACCAATTAAGATGGATCTTATATAGGTCTCAAAGTTACGAGTTTGTAGATATGTGATACATATATTTGTGTTATTATTAATATTATGTATGTGTATACTATATTGTGATAGTGTGCGTGAGTGTATGGTTTCCAAACCATAAGTTTATATATATATAATAATAATAACATGATAACTACCTAGGATATATGTACACGTCAGTATATACGGCATAGGGTATATATTAATATTTATTGTAAGGTAATTAGTGGCATACATAAAATTATAAACTTAAAAAGGTAGAGATGGTAATACTTCATCCCCACGTGTCGCCATATACTCTATGGTGTAGAAATGAGTAGGCAAAGCTAGGAAACTAGATTTAATCATTAAATCCTACTCTATCTAAAATTCATCTATAAATATGCTTACAGAGTATATTTTGGAGACTTTTCACCAAACATAGACTCGCATAACGTGTATGGCTCTTCTCCACATTTTCTACTGTTATAAAGATTGCTAAGAATATCAAGAATATTATCCAAGGTATTTTTGTTCTTTAGATGCAGTTATACCAACTTGGTTATTTCAGGTTAATTCCTTAAATATGTGTGGAAACTTTTTGGGATTCTATATTATTCTGAAAGCATGAAGGGGTTCCAGGCCAGGCACGTGATTAATTTTTGGGATTTGTATGATGAATAGGTGGCGAAAATATAAAATTTAGTATCTATACTACTTGTCCATTAATTCTCCTTAGTTAGGTTAATTGCGTAACTCATTTTGAATAAATTTAAATGAGATGAAATTAAAATGAGGCTTAAGAATATTTTGTATCAGCCTTCAGCTAATCATGGCTTTATCGTGACTGGGGAGTTGACCGTGAAAGTTAGTTAATGTATTTAAAAATGATTATTAGGTAGGATTGGTTTTAATAATAGTTTATGCTAATGGTTAGTAGTAAGCGAGAAATTAGTTTAATATAATAAAACTGAAAATTTCTTGTCTTCCTTATCCTCTAAAGTTGTACATTAAATCTAGAGATATATTGTAAACAAATAAGTTAAAACAGTAAGTAGCAGGATTTAAAAAGATAATCTTATTATTCTAATTATATGTGTGGTACGTAGTCATACAGGTATATAAGCTAAATTAAGAGTAATGTTTCATTGGTTACTGCATGGGATTATAATTAATACAATTATTGTCTACTCTGTCACATGAGGTTCCAATAATAGGAGAAAGAAATCATTGTTAAGGCGGGTGTTGTGAAGTAGGATTCGAAAGTTGTTAGATTACCGAGGAATAAGAGTTGAATTACATCTAAATTTAGGTATTCTCATGTAGGCTATATTAAAGAAAAGAGATAGCACTTAACCGTTGATAGCAAGTTACTACAAGCACAACCACAAGGTGGGTTTTACTATCTAAAACTATTTTGAGTTATTAAGCTCTATGAAATGTTTGTTTATCCATTAAAGATTTTTTGTGCGTTCTACTTGTTTAATGCTCTGAATTTAATCGATTGAGATTCTCGACTGGCCTAACACGCCAGTGAGAATTGTGTACACCATTGTTAGTAGTGCAATGGGTTGATCGCCATTGTGTGCTAACCAGTTGGAGATGACCTATGAGTTTCGGCTTTAAGTCTAACGGTTGGGATCTCTGGATCAAGACCCGAGATCTGATGTTTATGGGACTCACTGGGTTGTAGCCCAAAGTCCGAGAGTAAGGAGGTATAGAGTAAGAGTAACAGTAGAACGTGACAGTGCGCACACAATGAGATAAATGTTGATATGATTGGGAGTGGCTTTTGTTTCAAAACCTTCCAAGTCATACAATTTATTCATAGATAAATTATTTATAAAAATGTTTATGAATTGCTTCACCCACTGAGTACACTAGTGCTCAGCCCAAATTATTTTCAAAATGTTTTCAGGTTGGGCGGACGGTGGTGACGAGCAAAGCTGAGGTGAGGGTTTCTGTTATGTATCTATATTATATATTGCTTCCGCTTAAGTCCAAGTTCTTTTATTAAGAACTCTGATGGGCCTATCGTGTTTTTGGGCCTTGTGATACTTCTTTGACGATTAATTGCTTAAAGACTCAATTTGAGTCGAGTCTTTGAATATAAAATTCTTGAGTATTGTTGTCATCTTTGTTTTAGCATGATTCACTATTGAAAGATTTGTTACACAATTTATCGGGCTTTTCGCTTGATTTATTCCAGATAATATAGACCCTACTTCTTTCCCCGCTCTTTTTCTCCAACCCCCAGTCGCACCCTGATGATCGTTTCCTTCTCCGAAAATCAAGGTGTGACAAATTTTTTTTACTATGAACCTTACGTTTTGAAGAAAAATTGGATCAATTTCCATTTTAAATGCAAACTCCTTAGCTAATGTCAATTTGCATATCAATTAATTTCATAACTTAATTTTTCAATTTCATGTTGGGCTAAAGACTATGGGCTTAATAATTTGGGGGCCCTTAAAATTTGGGGGCCCTAGGCCCATGCCCCATGGGATATTCAAGAGGGTCGGGCCTGCGGATCGGTGTAGGATCGTTTGTGTTATAGGATCGGGTGGGATCGCGAGTCAACACGTAAACTCATGGGATCGTACGAGTCAGCACGAGTCTACAAGATCAGATTTTTTATTTTTATTTTTATTTGAAGTGTGAGTCAGCACGAGTCTACAAGATCAGATTTTTTATTTTTATTTTTATTTTTCAAAAAAAAATATATTTATTGTTTTTCCCAAAAAGCCGTAAATGACTCCAAATATACTAAATGCCCCTTCAAAAAAGCCCAATCAATTGATTTGAGTTCCCAATCAATTGTGACTTGACGACTTCATTTCTCGAAGAGCTTCGATGGCTGAAGAAAGGATATATTTATGAATGTATGGACCAAATGTAATTTTAATTATTTTCTCGATATGTCTCAAGATTCAAAATTTTTTACTTCTCGAAGTAATTCCGAGATGTTAATTTTTTCTTATAGATTTCATGATTCAGAATTTTGTTTGATTTCTAAAAATAATTTTCGAAAAAAAACTAGATGATGATAATGCTAAAAAGTGTGTTTTTATAGACATAAGTTATACTAAAAAAATGAAAGATGTATGATTTCTCCCCTTACCAAATTTGATATGGAGTTTCTTTACAGTTTACAATTTTTATCATTGGTAGGATGTTTGTTCAAGACATAAACCACACAATGCACATGTTAATTCTATATTTAATTATTTATTGATATGACCAGCACCAAATGGAATAGCTTATTCGTTGATTGGAGCTTTGTATTTTTTAGAGACTTGATAATTTTTTAGATGTTGTTTATGGACATTATATCCTAAGTTTTTATTTGTTAATGTTAATTTACTTAAAATTTAATTTTTGGTCAGATCATACGATCCTACCACGATTCTACGATTCACGATCTTAGTAGGGCCCAACGATCCTACCTAGGATCGCGAATTTGACAACCTTGGTTTGAGCTATCTAGTTTTTGAAAATAGATTTTTGATTAATAAGAGACATAATTAATACTGGAAATTATATATAAAACATCGATCAATGTCGTAAAGTATAATTTCGTAAAGCAATAAATTATACTTAGTCTTAAATTAAGTACGAAGAAACTTGTATCAAATGTTACATAGAGAGGGAAGTTTTCCCCTTCAATTTTCATCGTGAAAATTAAAAAGCCTCTTTTGAGTTATTGGGCCTTTCTAAAATTTATAACATAATTTTTGAGATCCAACTTAGCTTTGTCAATTTCGGCATATCCGATAAAATTGAAATGATACAAAGAAGATTAGTAACGAAATATTTCGTCACTACCCACTAGAATGCCATCACTATTTTTCTTTAGTGACGGAATAGTGAAGGATTATGTCTGCCAAAATATTTTTGTCATTGAATATTTTGTGACGGAATATAGCTTCCGTCACCAATTAGTGACGAACATAACGACGGAAAGACCGTCACCGAGGACCCGCCATCTGTCACATCCCGCGGCTATGGTGATGGAATGTTGACTGATATTCCGTCACCAAGTATTGACCGATTTTGTCCGTCACCATTTAGTGACGGAATATCCATCACTAATTGCTCACTCATATCGGAGTCGCACTGATTGTATTGCGACGGAATATCCATCACTGTGTTGTTACGGACAGTTTCCTCACCATTCTGTAACCAATTTATTCTTTCCATCACTGTGTTTTTTTTTAAAACTTTTTCCATCACTATTTTTTAAAATTTTAAGTAAAATTTATTTCGTTTTTTAATTCCCCAATTCCCTAAAAGCATTGAACACAATATTGAACCAAACTAATAAGACACTACACACTTAAAAGCAATTTATGTACCAAAAACATCATTTTTCAACAGATACGGAAATAATATTAGAAGTCTTCTACACAATAAAGATGAAAATAAAAATGCATGTTCTCCTAGTGCTAATATATCAAGAAAGACATAATAATCAACCATAGGAAGAGGAGGTGCCATCTTCTCGTCTGTGCTGGTTCGCAATCATCTGTTGGAGTGCCTCTAATTTCTTATCAAATGTCTCATCCCTTGCACGTTGCTCAACCTTATCATTCTCTACTTGCGCACTCAGATCATCCACTCTAGTCATCAGCTCCAACTCTTAGGCAGTTGGACCTATCACAATCCAATATAAGTATAGTGGGAATCTAAAAGAAGAAATCAATATTCATTAAAATCCACTGACATGTATTTACTCCTCGAAAATCCGTTGATCTACAATAGGCTCTTTACAAGGCTACCAAGGCCAAATAGTTGTTTCTTAGCGAGCCGACCTCCACACGCCTCTACATAAATCTGACTCCTATCGGCATCTTCGCCTCGTTGTGAGGCAATCTCATTAACTTGAGACTAGTTAACAAATAAAAAAAATGCACAATTCAAGTAATTAGAAAGTACATCACATTAGCAATTACTTATTTACGTCGTTCAAGCGATACTTACAAAAATTTGTGCAGCCATCTAGGTCATATATTCACCATCCTTAGTCACGTGAAGGCTCCTAATAACATCATATAACACATCCTTCATAGATATTCCCCTTTTGTCGGCCTATTTGTATATTATAAATTAATATAATATTTACTAAATTTAAACTTTAATACTAACCAGTTCCTGTGCGTGTATCCATATCCACTACTTCCTCTCTATCATTTATCTGTACTTCTGTTTCCCCTTGATAACACCAAACGTGGTAGTTCCGGACAAACCTATTCTTCAAAATGTTATATTTTACTTCCTTCGCATTTAAATACTTCATATTTTCGCATTTTCGGCAAGGACACCTAATTTTATCTCCATCCATGTACCGATATTGAGTCTTTGCAAATTCCATAAAAGTTTCAAGTCCCGCTTCAAATTCAAATGAAATTGATTGCACATCCAATCACGACTCATTATTTTAATTCCTAATACGAAGTTGTGTAAAAAAAATGACAAATAAGGATTGTTCACAAAAAAATTGATAGTGATTGACATGTCTAAGAGTTGAGAAAGAAAATGATAGAATTATTCTTCAAGAATAACGTAATGCTAAGAAAGTAGCATCTAATTAAGTTTTATCTTGCCTTAATGTTGTACATATTGTAGAAACTGGTTCCACAATTGAGTTTGACTTTTTATTGTGGAAATCAGATCACAGTATGTGCAATATTCATAATCAATAAGTATGTGTAGAAATCTAGTACTAATTTCATATTAAATATATTCCCCTAGTAAATATTTCTAATGGTAGGAAGTATAAGTAGCAAGCTCAAACATAAGGTATAGGATCAAGATCACATATGTTTCGTACCTTTAATGAGTAGCAAGGAGTGTCAATAGCACTGCAAATCCTAGAACATCAATATAATAACTCACTTTTTGGATGATAAAAATGTAACTACCTAATGCATAAATAAGTGGAAAAAGTTTTACCAAATTATTCAAATATTTTCAAAGATATAACTTTAAACTAGTTATTGTCCAAGTGATATATATATGCCACAATTTTCTTACCTAAAATAAGTTATAATCCAAGACCCCCTAAAACAGTTTGGAGAATTTTATGGAATCATTTCTGCAATTAGAACAAACAAGTAGATAGTTGAGCAGCATGTGTAAGACAAGCATACATATTTGTATTAAGTACAATCAGCAATAAATAGAAAGTCAAAAAATTCACAGACATTACCAATGAGTTTCCTCATTAAATTTACTTTAATACTGGAGAAGCCATGCATTTATCAAATATTTTATATTCTATCAGGTCAATGAGAATGTAGTTTTTAAAAATTTATTCACTAGAAACACTGCTTAGTTAAGTGGGTTATAATCATGAAAGTATAAAGGTTTTAGTTGTAATAGTTTACCTAATCAAGAGTATCTAAAATAAGGAGATCCAATGGGTGACTACCAAAGTTTGAAATATCTAAAAAACAAAGATATGTATATAAAAATTATTCAGTTTTATAATTATTGAGAAGCAGTAGAATGCATGTTCTTCACAGAATTTTTAGGTCTTTAGTCCTATTGGATCATAGCTATTAGTTTTAGAAGTTTAAACAATTCAATTAATCATACTTTACCTTGAATTTCTTCAATGTGCTTACAGTTTTTGTAGTTGGAAGAAAACGTAAAACATTGATATATCTTTCACCAAACAAACATGTTCTTCACCCACTTTAGAAAAAAATGCATCACGTAGAAAGAGCATGAAGATGGAAAACACAAGAAATGCATAAGAAATATCTCTACACATACTTTCTTGAGAAGAAGAAGAAAAAACTAACTAGGAGAGGAACAAAGTGCACCGATTTAAAAGAAGAAATATGTACTCATAAAGCATCACGTGTTAACCTCAAACATTGGTTCACCGATTTAATTAGAAAACATAAAACTACGCACCATTTTTTGTCTAGACTATTTCTCAATTAAGAAATCAAAAATCTAGTTAAAGAGTGACACACAATATTAATAGAATATGCAAATTGAAGAACAAAAGTAACAAAGCACCGAAAAATACACGATATTTTGTCATTGCTTTTTTCATGTTTGACAAAATCTTTGGTCGCCAAACAATAAATAGCATTGAGATTAAAATAAAACCGAAGACACCAGATTAAAATAAACTTCGGAACTAGTTAGAAAGGAAGAAGGCATTATAAAATGTAACAATGTTCTCTCACCAATCGTGTACATGGTGATTATTATAATATCAAATAATGCTTAATTTAACAAATCATACTTTAAACACATGGAATCAACATCAAATAAACTAATGAAAATCCAAGTGGGGGTTTGTATGTGTATGTATATTATATATTAATATGCATAATGTTTCTCGTCTTCTAACTAAGAATGTAGATAGATACAGGAGAGAGAACTCATTGGAGTTTATGGAGGGCACTCGATGGTGGAGAAAACTAGCGAGATAGGAGAGAGAGACAACTCACCGGGGTGTAGGGAGGAACTCGACAGTGGCCAAAAAATAAGGTGGATAGAACTCATTGAACCAAATACCAGTTCTTCGTTGCAGGGAAGTTTCTGGAGGACAGAAAATTAACGGGATGGAGTTCTGATTTTGATTTGTTTTGAGTTAGGGCTTTTTGTTTTGAATATATTCTCTAGACAGTGACGGACCCATCCGTCCCACCAATTTAAATATTAAAAAATAAAACCCTTAATGACAGATACTTCCGTCACCGAAGATTCATCTAAGAAAAAATTATACATAGTGACAGATATATCCGTCACCGATAATAAAACTAGACATAGTAACGGATGATATCAGTCACTAAAAATTAAGTACAATTACATAAATAATAAAATCTATTTCCTTGACGGATAACGTCCATCATAAACGTGGTGACAAAAATATTTCATCACACATCCGTCACTATGATTTCATCAAAACTTTCGTCACTAATCCGTCACAAAATTTTGACCCATACCCATATAAGAATCCGTCACAACATCCATCACTATTTTCAATAAGACGATTACCCCAAGGCAACCTACATTTTGATGTTCTATTTTATTCTTGCTTGCTTTGATAAAAATCACACTATTGACGTTTGGTTGTGTGTCCTAATTGTGAATATTGATAAGTGTAATCGATTTCCATGGGGAATACTAACATATAAGATTTTATTAAATTACGTGAAGAAAATCCCCACGACTTTAGACAAATGGATAGATGGGTAATCATATCATATCTACGAGGCGATTTGGACTATTCATGTAATTGACTTGTAATTTATTCTTATGTTGTTAATTATATATAATAATTTCATTATTCTAATAATTGATTTTAAATTTGTTAGACATGGTCTTACGAGGCTATTCCATATCTTGGTTTGCAATGCGGTAGGATTAACAATGACAATACAACTGTTTCCCGCCGATAGAACACAATCAAGCAGAGTTTCTCGAATATAAGAAGTTTGCAAGTTTAAGACTTTTTAGTATGTTCTACCGTCTGCACTTAGTTTAGCTTGACTTTGGATATGGGTCTATATTAGATCATGTTTTGTTGTATTTGTTTAGCTTGAATTTGGATATGGATTTGTATTACTTGGTGTTTTGTGGTATTTGTTTAGATTTAGTTATGGATATATGGATCTATATTAATTACTAGTTGTTTTGTGGTATTACCGTATTAGGCGGAAGTTAATGAATTTCTAAAGTTAATCGCCTGGTGGTATTTGATAATCTGCTAGCGGTAGTGAAGGCGAAAGTTAATTAAAGTTGATCACCTGGCAGTATTTGATAATCGGCTAACGGTAGCGAAGGCAGAAGTTAATTATCAATTGTCTGGGGAAAGTTAGCAATCGCCCGACAATCCTGAACCGAAACCCATAACCCTTATTTAGGGTTTGAACTCCAAACCCTTATTTGGGGTTTGAACCGTAAACTACCCTAAACTATATATTAGCTAAATTATATATATTATATTTTAAATAAAAACATATAATTTAATTATAATAATATGAATTATAAGATATATAATCTTAAAACGTGATTTAGTGAAACATGATTCCATAATATTCTCAAAGTATAAGACTCGTTTTCAAAAAAGTGTACTCAAGTTACTTGATTACTATTCAAGATATACTTGGGTGATATTCATCGCCAACAAATCTGACGTCAAACTTGAGCCGGAAACTCTCAGCGGGCCGAGCGTCGAGAAAGATATCAAGATTCAAAGGATACGCTCAGATCGTGGAACTGAGTTTCTGAACTCGATGGTAAAAGACTTCTGTGAGGCTGAAGGCATAAAAACACGAAACCTCATCGGCACGCACGCCTCAGCAGAACGAACTTATTGAAAGGAAGAACAGAACGCTTAAGGAAGCAGCAAGGACGTTGCTTGCAGATTCAAGTCTACCATTCAAGTTCTGGGCAGAGGCTACTGACATTGTCTGCTATACTCAGAACTGGTCTCTACTGACTCAGATGCACATGAAGACGCCTTACGAACTATGGAAAGGGAGAATTCCTTCTATTTCACATTTCCATACTTTTGGTTGTTCGTGCTTTATCCACAATAACGGAAAGGACCAGTTAAAGGTCTTTGATAGCAAGTTAGACCAAGGAGTTTTCTTAGGATACTCCAGGGTCAGCAAAGCTTTCAGGGTCTTTAACTACCGGACCCTTTGTGTGGAGGAAATCCTTCATGTTGTATTTGATGAATTTATTTCTGAGTTCAGGAAGTCAAACTCTCAGCCAGAAGGTGAAGAGGTCAGGAGCAAGCTACAGGATCTAAGCTCAAAAGAGAACACTGAAAAGATCCAGCATTGTTGGGATGATGATTCAGATAATGACATTCAGAATCAACCAACACGCAATGTAGCTGATGAGATTGATTCTACCAAACAGGATCAATCCCAAGTAATTCAGGTCGATGAGGAAACCGATATGGTAACTGAGACCACTACTGAGAATAACAACTCAGGGGGAACTATCGATGTTCCTGAGCTAAATGCCCCTGAACCTGGTGACTCAGTAGACCTAACCCTTGTTACTGAATTACTTCAAACACATAACAATACAACTGAAATTCCTAATACTCTTACTATTTGTGTTGAATCAATTCCAGATGAAGTAACAAGACGTCGTTGCTCGCGGTTAGATGCTCACTCTTCAAATCTTATCATTGGAGATCCCTCAGCTAATGTCAAGACAAGATCCAGATTTTGTTAAGAAGAAAGTGCTTTATACTCCTGTTTCTTGTCGACCGATGAACATCAGACAATAGAGGATGCGCTGAATGATGCCGATTGGATCACCGCCATGCAAGAAGAGTTGAATCAGTTCACGCGAAATGACATATGGGAGCTTGTTGACAGACCTAGACATCAACACGTGATAGAAACGAAGTGGGTCTTCAAGAACAAGCGTGATGAAAACAACGTCATTGTCAGGAATAAAGCGCGACTCGTTGCCAAAGGATATTGTCAATCTGAAGGAATAGATTTTGACGAAACATTCGCCCCAGTCGCAAGATTGGAAGCTATTCATCTATTCCTAGCTTATGCAACACATCAGCAGTTCACAGTCTATCAGATGGATGTGAAGTCAGCTTTCCTGAACGGAGTGCTTAAGGAAGAAGTCTATGTTAAAAAACCATATGGCTTTCAGCAGGGACATCAAGTTTACAGACTTAAGAAAGCTTTGTATGGGTTAAAACAAGCACCCAGGGCTTGGTACGATACCCTCTCAGACTTTCTACTTCAGAAAGGAACAGCGGATCGCACCCTATTCAGCATCAAGTCAGGAGAAGACATTTTATTGGTGCAGATCTACGTGGACGACATCATCTTTAGATCAAGGAATCTGACTATGTGTCAGAAATTTGAGCAGATGATGAAAGAAAATTTTGAAATGTCGATGATGGGAGAGATGAACTATTTCCTTGGACTCCAAGTCAAACAATTAAAGAAGGGAATATTCATTAATCAAGCCAAATACACAAGAGATCTCATCAATAAATTCAGCTGTGAATCCAGCAAGTCAGTGAAGATACCCATGAACATCAATCTCAAGATTGATCTTGACAAAGAGGGAGTATCTGTTAACTCAACTCACTATCGTGCTATTATCGGTTCTTTATTATATCTTACAGCAAGCAGCCCTAACATAACTTATGTTGTAGGTGTATGCGCGAGATTTCAGGCGAATCCCAAGAAGAGTCATATAGATTCAGCGAAGAGAATTCTTCGTTACTTGAAGGGAACACCAGATGTTGGATTATGGTATCCTGCTGATGATAACCTTGAACTGACTGGTTATTCTGATGCTGACTATGCAGGTTGCTGAATCGACAGAAAGTCAACCTCAGGAACTTGTCAGTTCCTCGGTAGCAAGCTCATATCGTGTTTTTCAAAGAAACAGCACTCAGTAGCAACGTTCACTACTGAAGATGAATATATGGTTGCCGGAAGCTGTTACGCACAAATATTGTGGCTTTGAAAACATCTGAGAGACTACGACATCCATCAAGATGAAGTGCCGATCTACTACGACAGTACCAGTGCTATTTCAATCACTCAGAACCTAGTTCTACATACAAGGTGCAAGCACGTGGACATCCGTCATCACTTCCTCAGAGATCATGTTGAGAAATAGGATATCAGAATGGAGAAGATCCACACAGATAAGCAAAGAACTGATATCCTGACCAAATCTCTAGCTGAGACCAGATTCAACAATCTCTCAATAGAACTAGGTCTTTTGGATCCTACTGATACTATTCAGTAAATGGTCCAAGAAGTACTCAGTAAGGGGGAACTTACTTTCAGTACAACTGAATACTCAGTCTCGTCAAACATGGTATCAGCTGACTACGATGCTCAACTGACAGGTTATGAGTATTAAAATCAGCATTTGGTGATTCAGCATGTCATAGCATTTATTTCCCGCCTTTAATGTTCATCGTATTACATTGAGTATGTCGTTTTCATTTAACTCACGACATTCCATAAAACTGACTGCGGCGCATTAAATGCATGTCATTTCACCTTACCATTTAGGCGATAGAGATAAGTAGGTGAGATGGCGGTACAATAATCATAACCTATTATAACATCCAATCTGAGCCGTCCACATTGTAAAAACCGATTAACCTCAACCACATGCTTTAAAACTGCCTAATATTCAAATCTGAATATATATACGCAAGTCATCTCTAACCTAGATCACATTTCTGCCATTATCGAAGATTTGTGCTCTCTGCAACTATTCCATACTTGCATTAGACTTCTATCGCATTTTAAGCACATACTCTTCGGTAAGATTTCTATAAACTAAATCTGCTAAATAACTTACTCTATTTTTGAGTGCTAACTTTCGTTTTGCAGATTTCAGTTCATAAGATAGCGATGATTGTTCCCAACAGTGAAGTTCTGATCCCGGAAGATATTGATGATATCGTATCAGGGAAGAGGGTGTTATTCGAACCCGTTCTGTCCGTAAGGACGTGTGGCATGGAGTGTATGACTCCTGTTTTCGACGCACTAGAGAGATCGGGCCTCCTACTGATCCTTTATCATTCTCCGCGTCATCATCTCCCTTTCCAGATCGCCGAATTCTTTCTGAATTATCGGAAGGATGACGACTCGAATGACATCTCCTCAGTCATTTCGAGGCGTGAAGTCCGTCCCAATCACTGAGAGGACAAAGCCACTTAGATGGATGTGGCAAGACGTCTGCGTGTCAGCTTCGAACTGGCAGATGAAGGGACACCAATCGCCAGGTACAAGGAATCTGAGATCGATGAGTATCTGTGTCGTTTCAGTGGTGAGAAGAGCATCGTCTTCAAAGCTGCCTTCCCGAAGAGTCAGCTGCTTCCGCAGTACAAAAGGTTGGCTTACATAGTCAATCACATATTGACGATCTCAGCGGGATCGTACGATCAGCTATCCCTCATCCGCATCCAGATAACGATGGTGATAGTAGATGAGGCCCCCATCAACTGGAACGCCTTCTTTAGAGCTGAATTTAAAGCTCAATCTCAAAAGTTCATAGATTCTAAAGATGGCATGAAGCTCATTCCGAAAGGAAAGCTTCTTTATGATCGAGGACGACCTCCCCAACAGAGTTCCCTTCGCAGATGCGTACTACTTCGATCAGAGGCTGTTGAAGTTTGTCAATGCAGCAGCAGCTGAAAACTCAATAGGGAAGGGACATGCTCTTAAGCGTTCTCTGGAGATCAAGGAGGGTCCCCGCCCTATTAAACAACATCAGCCGAAGAAGCAGAAGACACTGAAGAAGCCAGCTTCAGTCGTTCTTCCTCATTCACCCATTTCTGTTGAGGACTCAGGGTCTGGTAAGCATGATGTGACCCTGAAAGAAAAGGTGAAGAGAGTTCTCTCAGAGGAAATTCAGCCGGAGACCCATGCTGGACTGCTGAGATTTCCTCACTTCCAACTTCATTCCTGAATGCTCAGATGAAATCAGCTGAAGAAGTCGCGACTGAGATACCTGAGATCAGTGCTCATGCTGATCTCGTGGACATTGTCACAACCCGTCCAAAAACTGGTTATATTATAAAGTGATTTTATGTGGTTTTACTATTATTATTATGATTTTTTAAAAAATGTATCATGTTGAGTATGCATTTCATATTTTTATGTTTGGAATATATATTGTGCATAAATACTTATTAAGGTGGTTTATTTTGCATTAAATAAATTGTGCATAAATTATGTTGATTTATTTTGCATTAAATAAATTGTGCATAAATTATGTTGATTTATTTTGCATTAAATAAATTGTGCATAAATACTATTTATTAAGGTGATTTATCTTTGTATTAAATAAATTGTACATAAATACTATTTATTAAGGTGATTGATTTTGCATTAAATAAAATTTTTCTTTTTAATGTATTGATTTGTAACGTTTTGGAGAAATTAAGAGAATTAATGGGGAGTTTTTGTCTAAAAGCAAGTTTTATACGCTGACGTGGCATGTGACTAGGATGAAAGGTGGCACGTGCTTTATGATGAAAAAGGCGCGGAAAGATACTTATTTGAACGAAAATTGGAAGAGAGAAGATTTCTTGATCAAGTAGAAGATAGATAAGGAAAGATTTGTTTTCCAAATCTATCCAAATCTCTTTCCTTATCTTAAAGATTTGACCTAGCTTGAAGATCAAGATATAGCAGTCCTATATAAAGGGGATAGGAGCACGAAATTATCATCATTCTCCACATCAATTCACGCCATATTTCCTTCGTTCCATTCTTCATTTCCCGTTCAAGTTTTCCGCACCGTAATCCTAGTTCCACCTGAGATTCCAAGCCGAAGATCCATTCTCATTCGTTGATTGTAGTCCGTAGTTAGAGAACAAGAAGAAAAAGAAACACTTGTTTTAATTCGACTTTTAGTTTTGAAGTTTGAAGAACAACGTTTTAATCTCGTTTTCGTTTCGTTTCCGTTTCTTAGAGGGATCGAGAACTTCAATTTGGTACTCTCATTATTTTTCATTTCGAATTTAGTTAATCCATTTCGTACTTGGTTTTTATGTTCTTATTTCCTATCAGCTATTTAGTCCTTTAATTTCGAGCATGTTAGTTTTAGGGTTATGCATGTTTTCGTTTCTGTTCTGTGAGGTGTCCTGCTTGCACAACCAAGACGTCTGCACGAACAACTAAGTTTTTAAGGGTCCGGCGGGATGTGAAACACACACGTGAGTAGTACATGATGCTTAGGTGCTTATAATTAATCAAAGGGTTTCGGGTTAATTCTGGTTTATTTAATCTGACTAGTAATTTATGATGGGCCACCCTAGGTTGCGCAGTTTGTAGCTAACTTAGTACTTCCATAATTTCTCATGGAATAAGGCTAGGTAAGTACCAAGGTTATTCGTAAGAGTAATTGGATTAAACTGATAGGAGACTATTAAATGCCCAACATTGATAGTGCACCGGCAAAGGCTCCTCTAGAAGTAAATTTTCACTTGAGCAAGAATAGAGATGATTCCATTGCTCAAGAGGATTATGCTAGGATCATTGGCAGTTTTATGTATATCATGAACTGTATAGGCCTGATCTAGCTTGTCCGGTGAACAAATTGAGTCAATATACGAGTAGTTCGAGTAGGGAGCATTAGAAAACTCTTGTAAGAATTCTAAGGTACTTGAAGTACACTCTTAACTTTGGGTTGCACTACTCTAGACATCCCCCAGTACTTGAAGGGTACTGTGATGCGAATTAGAGATCTGACATTAAAGACTCGTTGTCTACTAGTGGTTATATGTTCACTATTGAGGGGGGGAGAACCTGTGTCGTGGAGATCCACCAAAGAAACGTACATAGCCCGATCCACCATGGAATCTGAGTTTATTGCTCTAAATAAGGCATGTGAGGAGGCCGAATGGCTCCGTAATTTTCTTGAAGATATTCCATATTGGACAAAACCAGTGTCACATGCGATGATTAACTGCGATAGCCAAGCGGCTATTGGAAGGGCCATGAGTGGGTTGTATAATGGTAAGTCGAGACATATTCGTCGTAGACACAATACCGTATAATATTTGATCACGAGTGGGGTTATCTCTGTAGATTATGTTAGGTCAATAGATAACCTAGAGGATTCGCTTACCAAGAGTTTGCATCGAGATAAAATGTATAAGCTCGTAGAGGGAATGAGAGTTAAATTCACAACTTAAAGACAATTAAATGGATATCTAACCTTGTTGATTGGAGATCCCACGAACTTACCACACTCAATAGTCTATTCACTAAAGAGCTCGAGAGTGTTAGTGAACTGTCAAGTGGTGAGGTTAAGTATTTGACTTTTAATGATTCTTGGATGCCTTGAGAATGTAGAATATGGCAGGATACTCGAGTAAGAATCACCTATGTAAGTAAGAAGTGAGGGTCGCTTCTAAGTACTACTTTTGAATGCAAAGAGGTTGTCCATGGCCTGTAAAGGACACAAACGTGAGAACGGACGAGGTTGAGACTTTATAACATTAGTGCTATTGTCTAAGTATACACTATGGATGAATAGTTCAAGGCTACGTGTTCACCAGTCCGCTGTTATGCGCATTGAATAAAGAAGGTTCAAGGTCACAAGCCACCTACCCTGCTGACAGAGCTGTCTGTCTGCATGCATGCATTTGGGCCATTTCCACTCATGCGGGGGATTGGTACAAAATCTGCTATTAATACAGAAAGTTAGCTGCACAGTCAACAACTTTGATCGTAAATTCGAACATCGAATGTTGATAGTTTATCAAAATAAATATACAGCGTTGAACTACGTTTCGAGTACATGATCATAGTGTATTTCATTTCTCAATTCTAATTTTCGGTGAGTGAAAAATAACTAGTTGTTCGAAGTTAAACGCGCAAAGTGAAAATTGAATGAAGTGGGCTTGTTTGGTGGACTTGTTTGGTGGGCTTTGGACTTGTTTGAGCTTAGTTGACTATCTTTGTCCCGCTATTACTGTCTCACTTTTTCGAAATGGACGTCTCATTATTTCTGTCTCATTTCCCAATTTGGAAAATAACTATCATCATCTCTTCTACTTTATCACCTTCTCTCTCTTACTTTATCACCTTCTCTCTTACTTTATCATCTACTCTCATACATCTTCTCTCTTCTACTTTATCATCTATTCGTCTCTCATACTTTATCATTTACTCTCTTAATTTCCGTGCCGAAAAGAAGTGAGACAGAAATAGCGGGACGGAGGTAGTACAAGATATTTGTAGCCCACAAGAGTAGAAAATGAAATGATTCATATTTCCACTCCAACTCCTCACCTTCACTCACGTACATGGTGAGAATGTGGAGAGGTGTTTAACCTCCAAATTATAATGATGGCCTTCATGACCATGGTAAGCCATGATCTTGTAACCCCCACTTCAATGTATATGAACATTAATCCCTACATGATGGACAGTGGCGAAGCCAGCCTTCGAGTCTAGTGTTGTCAAAACTCCTTTGCCGTACTCTCTTCTTGGTTCGATCTTGGTATACGATAAATGATCGGATCTCATTAGAACAGATAAGATTATAAATAAACAAACAAGGAATGGTCAATTAAACTAAAACTACTTAAAACATGATCAGAGTTGCTATCTCCGAGAAGTCATTATTTGGAAACGTTGTATTATATCATCATTATCAATTCCGTGAAAGACCTCTTTCTCAATATAAGTAACCAAGCATGCATTAAGATGTTCATCTCCCATTCGGTTGCGTAACCGATTTTTCACAATGTTCATTGCAGAAAATGCTCTTTCCACACTCGCAGTAGCAACCGGAAAAGTTAATGCCGAGGTAAGAAGCATATAAACCAAAGGATATATTATATGTCCTCTTGTTTCCACCATATTCTTTGCAAGATCTGCAATCCCATCAACCGAAGAAACCTCCTTGCATGTAGTGACATCAAGAATACAAGCCTGTAACTGATTATCAAGTAACAAGAGATCATGAGCAAAAAAATCCTTAGGATATAATCGAGCCAAACTTATGAGATTTTCCTTGTTGAAAAACAGAAAATGAAACCCTAGGATTAAGACACCCCAAAAAAGAAGTAAATTGGTACTTGTCTCAGTATATCGATTGTTGAGCTCCATAAGTTGTTTATGCACAACAACATAAAACAACTCTACACGAAAACATATCATGTTAGTCTTTTCCTGAGTTCCCCGTCTTGGACGTCCCGAAGCATGATAAGTGTCAAGCATATCAAGAACCACAATATTATGCTCGGTACAAAATGAACAAACATTATCAATTAACTTATCCCATCCACTATCTCTCAAAGATTGCAACCTTCGTTTTGAAATATCCACTAGTCTCATTGGATTCTCTATCTCTTGCTCTTTTCTTTGTAGCGCAATTGACAACTCATTCGTAATTCCCAACACTTCTGTCATTAAACGTAAAGTGAACACGAACTCGAATGTGCGCAATGATAGTAACAAATTGTATGCCTTAACTCTTTTGGTCTGGATTTCCAATATCTCCCTCAATAAGTTCAAGCACTTCAAGTATAGAGAAAAACATGGAAGTGACTCTAAGTAAGCTAGAGTAATGCGAGCTCCAACGAGTGTCACTTGGTCGTTTCAAATTAATTTCTTGGTTCAACCCACGTCCAGTAACAAGTTCACATCGCCTTAGAGTTTCCATTACTTTCTCATATTGTTTTTCCTTAAGAATATCTTGTCTCTTAGCAGATCCTCCAACAACATTCATAAGACTTTTGGTGGTTTCAAACAACTTTTGAACTTCAAAATGAGATTTTGCGAGAGCTACTAAACCCAGCTGAAGTTGGTGAGTAAAACAATGAACATAATATACAGATTGATTTTCTTGTAAGATTAGAGTTTTCAAACCTTCGAGCTCAACTCGCACGTTGCTTGCTCCATCATACCCTTGACCACGCAACCTTGAAATACTTACATTGTCATGAGAGAATAGTTTCTCAATAGAATCCTTCAGTGAAGCTGCTATTGTATTAGGAACATGCTCAATTTCGAGAAAACGTTCAATTATTTCCCCTTCTTTCTTCACATATCGTAAGACAACAACCATTTGCTCTTTTATCGACACATCACGAGATTCGTCAACTAAGATTGTAAAATGCGATTCACCCATATCTTTGTCAAATGAAACATTTTGAATCTCCTTCTTGTGATCACAAAGCCAATGAAAAACCTCAAGATAGTTTCGTTGATTGCTTGAAGACTTAGATTCATCATGACCTCGTAAAGGTAAGCCTTGTCTCAACAAAAACCGAATACAATCAACAACTGCATTTAGTCGAACTCAATACTCTAGTCTGTCTTTGTCTTTCTTTCCATCAAATTGCGGAAAATTGTGAGACTTTGGTTGACAAGGACCTTTTTCTAGGTATGCTCTTCGTACACGATCTTTATCATTAACATCGTAACTCCAAATTGATGCTCAGGACTTTCAAAATTAATCTCTAGAGTCTTTTGTCTTGATGTAGTTCTATCTTGATAGGTAGAAGGAGAAGCTTCAATCGATGGATTTTTTTCTTTTGAAAAACTTTTCCATCTTTACTAGTTTTTTAATCTACAAAAACAACAATATAACATTAAATTGTGCTCAAAGCTCAAAAAAATAAATGAGATACACATGAATATTTTTATCTCAAAGTGGCAAAGTGGAATCGTGCGTCTTGCGTAGAAAAAGGCATAAATATAATCAAATTCACTAGAAAATAACACCACAAAACTCAATATTTATAATATGGCCAAAAAAAATCTTTCACCACCTCTTGTTTATAAACTTGCATAATGCAGAGCAGCAGAATAAATCAAAATTGATGTGGTGAATCATGAATAGTAATGGCTAATGTGGTGTGGAGACTAGTATGGAAATCAAAATTCAAAGAGAACAAAACTCTCACCTCTTGTAAACTTGCAGAGCAGAATAAATCACCCAAGTCGCCACTGCCAGACAGAGTTCGAGGAGGAGAGAAGCTTCAAACTTGCAATTTGGGAATTATGGCTTTTGTCTTGTTCTATTTTATTCATTAACTCTATTTTAATACTTTGACTTCCATATAATACTATATTATATTTATTTAAACCTTTCGTTGCCCCATGTTTGATTATTAGATATCCTCTTTATTTGGACAAATATTTAATATCTGAATATAAAATACTAATATAGTATTGTATTTAAAAAATATATTTCAAAATCTGACTCAAGCCTACATGCCTTCGCCCCTGATGGTGGAGCTTTTGCCTATAAATAGGATGATGTAGATGCATTTCATACACAAACCACAATCATACTCATTGCATTAGCTCTTTAGTTTGAAACTCTCCTCCACGCCTTCTATCTAGTTCGCTGGAGTCCGTTTGTTTTGCAATGCTTGCTACGTCGGACTTGAAGTCGTTTTATCTTTGGGGAGATTACGTCGTAGCTCGTAAGCACTACCGGGCGTATTTCTCTTGCGGATAGAGAGATTTTCTCGACTCGGTTGTGGTTCTATTTTATTTTTTGTTCAAGTACGTCTTATTGCTCTAGTTTTGTAACAATAAAGACAAAAAAATCTAGAAAAGGTTCGAAAATAGGACAAAAACATAGAGGCAATATTTTTTGGATGATTATCTGATGTCTAATAATTTGTGTGATCATCAATGGAATAGTTACACATGTTTCATTTAACCTCATTCAATTGAAACATAAATTGGATATAAGTTGGAGACAAAAAATACAACAGGTGATTTTGTTCTCATAATTTAGAATGCTTAGAAGATTCGATATCTAAATGATAACCAGTAAGATAAGTTTTGATCGTCACGTACTCATATAATTGCTATGACATAAGTTTGTGTTAGCAACAAAATTTTCACAACAAAAACTAGATGGAAGATGTCCACGCGTCGAACCAGCATTGTTTACTACAACAATGAAATAAAGGAAAAATGGATTAATTTATCCTAATAATGCATTAACAACAATCTAGCCTTACATTGTCCTTAATTTTAGCTTTCTTCTTCCTCCTCAATCCAAATCCAAAAACTTTTTTTTTGCAAATCGATTTTCTTAATCTTGTTTCTTCTTTTTTTTTTTTTGGGTTTTCTAGTTGTATTAAGATATGGTACGTATTATGGTTACATGAATATCGATCAAGAACGTACCGAGAAAGAACCCAGAAGGAAATGTATAAAGATATTATACATAATCACGGGTGATTTATAAATATGCATGGACGCCGAGTTTGGTGGAAAAGATTTTGGGGGAGAATAAGAAAGAGATTTGGGATATCAAGGGAGGGAGAGGGAGGAAGAAGCCGCGTCCACATCCCCATTAAATCAAGAATCGGTGCAAATGGCCAGCTACAATTACAAAATGTTTGGGTGCTTCAACAGAAAGTTCAAGATCAGCGAGTCGGAGCCGCCGCCGGACGTGAGGGAGGCGTTCTGGCGGTTCACGGGCGGAGGCTCCCACATGACAGCCGATCAACTGTTCAAGTTCATGATAAAGAATCAAGAGGAGTTCAACTGCACCGCCATGGATGTTGAAGGCATCATGCAAAACGTCTTACACCGTCGCAACAACCACCACCATGAGAAAGGCGAGAACTTCAGTCTTGAGGACTTTTTTCATTTCCTTTTTCAAGATGATCTCAATGGCGCTATTAATCCTAAGGTCTTTCTCTCTTTATTTAGTTCTTTTACAATCTCCTTTTATTATAGACAATACGCAATTGCTTGTAAGTGACTTTAAAGCAAGTATAATACTAGTAGATTTTTTTTCTATATGAGGAGTACATTCGTAGTGCTTTGAGGGAGTTATGGGTGCTATGTAAAGCAAAACAAAAGTAGTAGAAAGGAGATTTTTCTAAGGTAGATTACATATTGTTAGAAAATGGGAGGGGTTATTTAGTTTTTTAATGTGGGAAGTTGTTTTTAGTATAGTGGGTATTTTATTGAAGTAGTAATGATATACTATATTTTTAGATTAATGGAGGTTATTTTAGGTTGGAGCATTTCTCTTCAAACTGTTTAAGATTGAGTGGTTTTTGCTTGTGTACAAATGGTAACTTTGATGAGCTATTTATGTGTTGGAGGATCTCTATATCTTTCTTCTCTTAATTTCTAGATTCTTCTACAAATGTATCTATCTATGATTTCTCTAAAACTTATATAAGATTTTTCTAGATGCTACATAGATTATTTGGTATGATGCTTCTTGCTAGGATGCTCATGAGCTAAAATAGTTTATATAGGTTTCTAGATAATGCATCACTTCTCGCAATCAAAATTAAAGACTGATGATTAGAACAAACATGAATGATCTGTTTAATATGCATTAAAAAAGCCAAGACAAGACAACGGCTGCATGTTTCATGTTAATAACTGCTCTTCATAAATTATCTAACTCAATCATGGTTGGTCGAGTTCTTGAATTGGTTTCAAGTGAGACTCGTGATCTTTCTTTGTATATGGATTCGCTCTCAATCTCAAAATGCTTAAAATTGTTTGCCACAACAAGTATAAATGAACAAGTTTGTTTGATGATTCATATTTACCTTCCAGGTACACCATGACATGACTGCTCCGTTGCATCATTATTTCATATATACAGGTCACAACTCCTACTTAACCGGCAACCAACTCAGCAGTGACTGTAGTGAAATACCCATCGTAAGAGCTCTCGAAAACGGCGTCAGGGGGATCGAGCTTGACTTGTGGCCAAACTCCGCTAAAGATAATGTGCATGTTCTTCATGGAAGGTACGGTAAGTTTAATTCTACTGTTACTCTATCTATAAGAAATGTGAAGTTAATATAGAATGAATGCACTGATGCAGGACGCTGACGACTCCAGTGCCACTCTGCAAATGCTTCAAGTCTATCAAAGAGCACGCGTTCGTTAAATCGCCCTACCCTGTCATAATCACGTTAGAGGATCATCTCCCACCAGAGCTTCAAGCTAAAGTGGCACAAGTAACTCTTTCAAGACTCTAATTTCAATCAAATTCAACTCATTGTTATATTGTTATTTACTTGAATCAGAACTTAAATATTTGTGTGTAGATGGCTACACAAATTTTCGGAGACTTATTGTACTGCCCCCAGTCCGGATATGTGGAGGAGTTTCCTTCAGTTGAATCACTGAAGCATAAGATTATACTCTCTACCAAACCACCTAAGGAGTACCTCGGCTCCAGTCATAACAAGGAAGGAGAAACTTCTTCGCCTAAGGAGAAGGAATATTCTGATGACGAGGTTGAAGCTGAAGCCGATGACAAGGTAAAATTGACAAGATTAATTTTCTTTTTAAAATATTTATGGTGCTAATATAATATGCTGTTTTTTGTTTCAGTTTGAGTATCACAGTGACAGTGATTACGAAGAATTCGAGAGCTGCGGAAAGAAATCGGGCCATTTGGCAGCACCGGAGTATAAGCGTTTGATCGCGATCCATGCGGGGAATGCGAAGAATAAGTCGTTGAGGCAAGTGCTGAGGCTGAAGATTGATAGAGCTCGGAGGCTTAGTTTGAGTGAGCAAGAGATGCAAAGGGCTGCAGCATTATACGCTACAGATGTAGTGAGGTTCACACAGAAGCATATAATGAGGGTGTTTCCAAAGGGGACAAGAGTTACTTCATCAAATTTTAATCCAATCATTCCATGGATGCATGGAGCACAGATGGTGGCCTTCAATATGCAGGTTACTTTTACTCCCTATTGATGAACTAACTATATATGTAGAAATATTATTGGTATCTATATGAAGTATGTTTGTATTGATGTAAATAGGGATATGGAAAATCTCTTTGGATGATGCATGGATTTTTCAGAGCCAATGGAGGTTGTGGTTATTTCAAGAAACCACATCTGCTGATGAGCATGAATTCAAACTGTGAGGTCTTTGATCCCAAATTACCATGGCCTGTCAGGACCACATTAAAGGTGAACAACCACACCAAACTCCTTCATCTTTGTGTAATTGACCTAAATTTTGCTTTTTTATTTTTTGGCAGGTAATTGTGTACATGGGAGACGGATGGCGGTTGGATTTCAGCCATACTCATTTTGATGCGTATTCCCCACCGGACTTCTATACAAAGGTACGTACGTACAAGTGTAAGGAAATCTACTTGTTAGTTTCCGTCTCATATATATTTCCGTTTGATCTTGCAGATATATATAATCGGAGTGCCCCTCGACTACGCCAAGAGTAAAACGAGGGTGATAGAAGACGATTGGGCGCCTTACTGGGATCAAGAGTTCACTTTTCGGTTAAGGGTTCCGGAGCTCGCTCTTCTACGGATAGAAGTGCGAGAGTATGATAGATCGGACAAGGATGATTTCGGAGGGCAGACATGTATACCTGTGTCGGAGTTGAGACCGGGCTTTCGAGCAGTTCCACTTTACGACAAGAAGGGCCGGAAACTTAAATCCGTCAAGCTTCTTATGAGCTTTAGGTTTGAATAAAATGTACATGTGTTGTTATTTTGTATGCTTTTTTTTTTTCTTTGTGTATTTGGGCATGCGCTCACTTGATTAAGGTCCAATTTATTTGTACAATAGTTACTGCATTTGCTAGAGAGAGAAAAAAAAAAAAAAAGGAGAAACAAATGAGAACTTGGAGTTTTGTTATATTAATTGACGAGGGAGTTGGGAAAGAAATATATGTGAGAATGTCTCACCACTCTTTTTAATGTGAGATGGACCTCATATCCGATCCATATCTAATCAATTGATTTAACGAAAAATACCATTTCCAAAAAAATATACGCAATTCATGATCAAAACATAGTTCAAATAAAAACTTATCTTCTCGAATGCCCTTTTGAGCTGTTCGTATTTATTGAGTACTTTTAGTGACCTAGTGGATTGTATTGTGTTCAAATACTAAAAATCTAATCTTATCAACTTCTGAAGGTTGAGCATATTGCAATGATCAGTCAAGTATATATTATGCTACGCAACGAACGATTCATAATTTATATTAAAGCGATGAAATTCTGAATTTGTAGGGATGAGAGTGGATATGCAATTCTAACTGGGCAAATTTATAATTTTTTTTTTTTAAATATCATAAGTAAATTTGGGCTTGTTCTATATCTTGAGGATACTATGGCTCATGAGTACCCATAGATCAGCTATTGTTACTATCACAGATCAATCTAACCTTGACATTTCAAATTTTATGCTCTAAGTTGGGTTCCATCAAATATTGGAAAATCTACTTTGGAAATAGAATATTATACAAAACTGACCCATCAATAATCTACTTTTTTTTTTTGGTTTTGGGTGGGAGCGGTGACCGATTGCAATATAATTTATTGAAACTAGATTTTGAGAGAGGATAAATTTGCCGTTAACCTGCAGCTATATTAACTCTTTTAACTTGTAGTTCCTGTTTAGGAATCTCAGCTTTTACTATCTAACTATTTAACGTAATTATTAATCTATGGAATATATTATACAATAATTAGGAAAAATATAAATCAATAATAAAATTATAAAAAATGAAATATGTTGTTCATAAGCCAATGCAGATTTTGTTTTTGTTGTCAATTATCTTGTTACAGTATTTTCGTTTAAATAAATTGTATAGAGTTTAATGAGTTGTACAGGAAGTGGTTGGACTATCAATTAATATGTTAGGTGTGAGTCCATATTTTTTTTTTATTCATGGAACCCGCAGCCGCTACCTTTGATGCGCACTGGGTAAACCACGCTTCTTGTGCAGTAGCCTGCAAAGTGAGTCCATATTTTTTTTTTTATACGTGGAACCCGCAGCCGCTACCTTCGATGCGCACTGGGCAAACCCCGCTCCTTGTGCAGTAGCCTGCAAACCACACATGAGAGTTCAACCACCCTAGGCTAACCATAGGTGACATGCTCCACAAAGTTGCTTCCAGTGAAATTCGAACCCAGGACCTTTCGGTCCCGGGCCAACCACCTTCACCAACTTTGACATCCCAAGGGGACAGTGAGTCCATATTTTATTCAATAACATTGTGGTTAATGGCTGAGGATTTTCTTATGTTAAGCAGACAGGTGTATAACAAAAAAAAATTATATGGATCTCCATTAATTAAAAACTTTAAATAGCTCTAATGAAATCCAATTTCAAATACTATAAAGATGTGGGAAATTATCCCAACTACTTAGTACTATCTCCGTCCCACAATTATTGTCTCACTTTCTCGAAATGGGCGTCCCAGTATTTCTATCTCACTTCTCAATTTCAAAATAACTATCATCTTCTATCTCCTACTTTATCTTACTCTATCATTTTCCCTCTCTTACTTTACCATCTTCACTCTCTTACTTTATCATCTACTATCACTCATCTTCTCTCTTCTACTTTATTATCTAACTATCTCTCATACTTTATTATCTACTCTCTTCTACTTTATCATCTACCTATCTCTCATACTTTATTATCTATTCTCTTAATTTATGTGGCGAAAAGTGAGACAAAAATACTGTCTCTCATATTTTATTATCTACTCTCTTAATTTCTACGGCGAAAAGTGATACAAAAATAGTAGGACGAAGTAGTATATTGTATTGGGTAAATTTCAAAGCAAAACAAATCAGCTTAGATTAATTATTATAGGAATTATCGGATGATTCATAGGCTCTAACTTTAGATTGGGTTTATCTTTATTTAATTAAGAGATTGTTACCATATTTATAGGATTTTCCTATCTAGATCGGATCATGTTGTATATATATATATATATATATATATATTGTAGCATAGTTGAAAACACCGGACTTTCATAATTTATGAATTATAAACGACATATTTAATTTATAACACCACAGTCACTACATATTGAAGGAAAAGATTAGTTGGTTGTTGATATTTATATTTACACCAAGGGCATATATCCGCATAGGGATGCCGACTGCTTCCAAAACAAAAGTCTCCTTTCTTCCAAACAAAATGGAGGTAAGGGTCCTATTCCTAAACTACCCTTGCTGAGACGGCTAACTAGGGGTGTGCGCGGGCGGGTTCGGGCGGGTTTGGGCGTAAAAACTAACCAATCTACATGTGGGCGGTTTTACAAATATACAAACCATGGCGGGTTTTTATTTCTTCAAACCGTAGCGGTTCGGGTGAAGCGGTTAGCGGGCGGTTTGCGGGTTAAATAATAAGAGATCACATTCTTTCGAGATGATAATATCGGAAGGTTACAACTCATTTGTTCATGAGACATACATCAACAAATAACAATATAAGTTAAGGAAACCAAATTGTACATATAAAACATAATTTTAAAATGCTTCTCAGGTTCTCGCTAGTCCCGTGAGGCCGTGAATAACATTTAAACATTTCTTACTTTTTATTTTTCAATTTAATTTGCAATAACATTTATTAAATTATTTAAAATATTAATAAAATCAAATTTTAATATAATTTGTAGTGGGCATATACAAATACTTTGTAAGTCACTAAATTATTTTGAAAGAGTGTACTACTTGTCCAATAGAATAGACAATATAGTTTACTAGTAAAATTAAAAATTTAAAAGCTAAAAAAAGGATTTAAGGAGGCGGGCGGGTCGGTTAACCACCACCCGAAAACCGCCACCCACCCGCCTCGATGGCTGTTTGATAAAAATTGATCCGCGATTAATTTCTCAAAAAAATAACTGGCGGATACGGTTTACGACGGGCGGGTCAAGCGGGCGGAGGCGGTTGGACGGGTTTCTTGCACACCCCTACGGCTAACAACCGTCTTAAAGTGAGATTTTAATTCAGGGGGCCACGTGCATATTTTACTCCAGTGGAGAGAACAGAGAGACTTGTATTAGCGTCGTCAACGAGGGTGAGCTGTCTTACAAAATGGGATGGGATGGGATGGGATGGGATCTATGCATCTATTCTTTCCTCTTCTCTTCAACTAAGCACCCGCTTTCCCATCTCTCTCCCTTGCTCCTCCTCAAAGTATCCGTCGCCTTCTCGGTTCCGTTACAATCCAATATGTCGTCCAATAAGCAGACCTACCGCGTGTGCTTCTGCTTCCGCCGCCGCTTCCGCCTCGCTGCCTCCGAGGCGCCGGCCGATGTCAAGGAGATTTTCGCCAAGTACTCCGACAACGGCGTCATGGAAGCTCACCACCTGCGGGGCTTCCTCCAGGAAGTTCAGGAGAAAAAGAGCGCTACTGTCGAGGAAGCGCAGGCTATCATTGATAGCTTCAAGCACGCCACTTTTTTTCATCGCCGTGGCTTCAATCTAGAGGGATTCTTCAAGTACTTGTTTGCTGATGTCAATCCGCCTCTCGACAACCAAGTTGGGGTAATTTATCTTGCGTAGTCATCAGTGATCACTTGATAACAGCTTTTCAGTTTTGTTTTCGTCTTAATTTCAGCCGTTATTTAGGTTCTTTTTCTGAGTTGGGGGAGGGGGGAGATTGAAAGTATCTCTCACACTTAGAATTGCAACTAAGCTACATCTTTAAAAGAAATTAATGAAGAATTTGCGCTCAGGCAGTTATAATTTAACTTACTCCGTCTGCAATGACGAACTTTCTGATTGAATTTTCTAATTCACAAAAGGTATACTTGTTGCAGTTCATAAACAATGTAATGTGAGTGAGACTTAAATGAATTTCATCCTGGAAGTATTTACACCCTAATTGCTCTTATTTTTAGATTGTTACTGCCCTCATTTCTTTTTTCTGTGTGAAATGTTGTGCACCTCGGCAACATCTCTCAAGTGTAAGTATGAGGCATACGCCTAAGATTTCACAGCCTTTGTGGGCTTTTAGGATCCCTTTAGTTTTTCTTTAATATTAATTGTTTTTTGATTGTTCATTTTACATTCTGATGATGTGCTTTACTGAGATCATATTCCATCCACAAATAATTTAAGAGAAATATTGCAGTATTTCTTTTATTTCTGGTTCTTTTCAGTGAAGCTGGAAACTTGAAGCTAACTTACTCTGTCTGAGTCTTTCCTTTAAAAGAAGTCTTTGAAATCTTACAATTATCATTATGTTTACAGGTGCACCATGAAATGGACGCTCCTCTTTCTCATTATTTTATATACACGGGCCATAATTCTTATCTAACCGGGAATCAGCTAAGTAGCGATTGTAGTGATGTCCCCATCATTAATGCATTGCACGAGGTGTCGAGTTATTGAATTGGACATATGGCCAAATTCCACTGGCGATAATGTCAATGTTCTACATGGAAGGTATGCATTACTTATAGATTTGTGGGTTTTCCTATGGTTGAATAGGATCCAATAATTTATCTCGATTCAAAACCCGATGAGTTACATAATACATCGGACATGCATAGAGACATTGCATGATTAATCATCCGGTGATCTTTAGCGGGATGGTGTGATGTAAAGTCGTAGTTTTCAAAATAACGAGATCCGACTATAATTGGTCCGTGCATCATCTAAAAAACGAGTTTCATTGCTGATCATGTTTTTTTCCGTAAAAGGACGATGAGAATAAATTTAAAGCATAAGCTTTGTTTGTCACGAAAAAGGAAATGAAAATAGGATACCATGTAATTCGAACACCGATTTTTTATTAGAATGACCAGATGGGTTACAATTTGTTGGTCCCGAGTGTACGGTCAGTGTAGAGGGGGGGTGAATACACTCGATTCGATTTCTCAATTTCGAACTCGAACAGTCCTATTCGGGATGGTGTCCGATCAAACAGTTCGGACAGGCACTGCATGTACTGCTCGAATCGAGTTAAAGGCTAAGAGTACTTACTCGGCGAGATCTCGCTAACCGACTACGTCGAGTCCGTATCTACGGTAAGAGTTCGGTGCGCGGAATAGTGTAAGCGCAAATCGGTTTTTTTTGTGAGAAAACGTTTTAAGTCTCGGTTCGGTAGATTTAAAAGTTCAATATCTTTGAGACAGGTTGATTGATTTAAATATGATGTTCGGTATGAATAGTAAAATCAATGCAACAGATTAAGAAAGCAAGAAGAGACACAAGATTTTTAAAGTGGTTCGGATATCGCTCAAATCCTACGTCCCACCTGTCCCGAATGATCGGGAGGCTATTTATTATCCCGAGTTAGTCTCGGTCGGCTTGCACACCGGGCAAAGCCGCGTCTTGGTTTTTATACGATCCAAGTCTCGGTTACAACACTATCAAACTTAAAGTGTTTGACAAACTTCTCCAACAAGTGAAGGAGTCCTTATACAATAAGGATTAGGTTCAAATGTGAACTCCTTCGTCTAAGCTATGGATATAACAAGTGAGCTTAGGGTTAGAGGGATAAGGAACGAGAATGTAGCTATCTAGAGCGACGAACAGCTGAGGGTTTAGCTATAGGTTCGTGTCAGTCGCTTGGATACTAGAAGCTTATGTCGGTTCAGCTTGGTTCCTTTTGAATGTGGATGTAGTCTTTCGCGGAGATAACTCGGTTGTTTCTTGCGGAAGACTTAGTCGTTAATATCGCTCGTTTGATTGCTCTCTCGTGTTCTAGGTGCGCGCATTCTCTTTTTTTTTTTAATCTTGAATGATCCCTCTATTTATAGAGCGAGAGATTGAAATAGATCCGTTGGAGACGATCTTCTTCTCTCTCTCTCTCTTTTTTGGTAGCAAACGGCTCTTTTGGTGTAGGTAACGATGTATTTTCCCACCTTTTTAGGTAAAAGGTTGATCGCAGCTTTTAGCGGTGAGAAGACACGTGTATGCTTGTCATTCGTCGAGGTGGATGAAGTGGTTGAGACAAGACAAACTTCGAGACGGACCGAAGTTGACTTCTCTCTTCCTCGTATACGACAATGCTGGATTGTCTTTCAAAAGATTCCGACAGTCCCGAAGACTATCTCGCCGTTCTTGAAGTCCGACCATGTATTCGGTAGATAGGCTGCCGAGATAAGTCTATCAAGATCGGCTCCGAGTCCAGTGAACTACTCCTGCTGAGTTCGGGCTCATGACTCTCTCAGTAGATCTTGCTCCCTCCGAGTCCAAGATATCTTGAGTCTTCTACACCGGTGCCGAGGCCGATGAGCTACCGAGCGCCTTGACCGGAGCAGAGTGTCTACCGAGTCCGAAACCTCGGAGACAAATACGAATACAAAGGAATGGTTCACCAATCGATAGGGTTTTGGGATCTTCAAATCTTCTCAACAGTTCGAGCACGAGGCTACCGAGCATGATTCAAGATAGAAGATAAGAGTCATTTCCCACAAGTATGATCATGCTTGAGGATTGAATCATCACCCAACAATTTCTCCCTATTTGATGATGCCAAAACCTATCATCTATGTCCTATCAACTATGTTAAACACTAACTTACTCGAAAACGAGCTCCTTACAAATATTACAAGTAGGATCGGTGGAGTTGTGCGGTAAGTGCTAGACTACCGAGGGAAACAGGCGGAAACAATTTCCCCCTTTACAATAATTTCCCCATGCAACAATTTCCCCTTAAGAGAAATAATAACTCTCCGAAAGTCTAGTCTATCGAGATCTAACCGAGCAAAAACCGACAGTAAATAAACAACGTGTGTGTGTCGAAGTAATCACTTCATGATTCGAGTGTTAAAGCATAAAGCAAACACGGCTATTTAGACAACAAGTAGTTGTCAAAGCCAATGTAAGATTTGTATATATATAATAACTAGTTCAAGACATTACAAATCTTGCTAAGCTAGAAGAAGAACTAAGAGGGAGAACCCTTAAACTGCCTGAATCCTATTCATGAAACCTTGGGATTTATCTTCGGGCAGTGGGACTCCATACATTCGAACGTGTTCTTCCTCGCCTGGTATTCGGCGAAGTCTGCTGGATCATCTTGTTCTAGTCCTCTCGTTCAACGCAAAGATTCTTCACTTCTTGTTCAATCATTCCGAGATGTCTTCGAGTCGTCTTGTCTTCCGGGTGGAGGAATGATCCTCGCTGCTTCGAGAACGCCGACTACTACCCCTTCGATTCTTGCTCGTGCATATATGGGTAAAGATCGGGTTCGTGAATGGTCATCCACTCGACATAGGCATCGGCCTTAGACATTTCGAGCCGAATTGCCGAAATAATTTCTCTTGATAAACTCTATCTTGGCCGATTCCCATCTCTCGATTGAACCGAATAGGCATCCATTCGTCCGATCTCGGCCATCTATGTGTTTTCGGATCGTTTGGCTTCCCGAACCTTCGTATCGATAAGGAATGTCGGCTTTCGAAGGAACTCTCGCCGGCCTCTTGTTCAGGACGCTTCCCGAGTGCCCCAAGGTGCCGCCAAATGTATCCTCTCGTCGACGGCCTCTATCTGTCTGCAGCTTCCTCTCCTCTCTCAGAGATATCTATCCATCCGAGCAAAGATTTTTTCAATTTCGCATCTTGCTCTTGAGGCTTCGAGGAGCTTGTTCCGATTCAAGCAGGGGTACTAGATCTAGATTTGGATGTATCCCGCCTTTCGGTATTCTTCTCTTCTTGCTCCTTGTCTTTTTCTCTGTCCTCTTCATCCGTTATGATGAGCTTTCTCGGAGGCGATCTAGCGGTTCTCTTTCCTCCTCCTGGACGGGGCTTTAATCTTTCCTTTGGCGCGTGTTTAGACTTTGGCTTGTTAGCCGCTTCCTCTCGCAATTTCTCGCCGCGTTTCTCATCCGCAGCTATTTGGGCTTCCTCCTCGCCAGATATGTATCTTAATCTCTTTCTTTGGAGGGGTTGGAATTTTAAGCTTCTGTTTGCCACTTGCCTTCTTGAACCGGGTGGTGGAATAGGAGCCTCTTCTTCTTCCGAGTCCTCCACCGCTTCGTTCGGCGTACTCAAACAACCTCCTTAATAAAATCTTTGGGAGTCCGGGCTGCCCGAGTAGTCTCGCTTTGGGGTCCTTGAGCCACTTGGGCCGGTTTCGAGTAGTGCTCGCAGTGAAACACCCTGGGCCTCACCCTTCGAGACCGAGTTTGAGGTAGCTTCTCGGTACTCTTCTTTCCTTCCCTTTTTTTCTTCACTTTTCCCCTTTTTGGCATCATCAATGAGCACCGGGTAGGGACCAGGGCCCGACTTCTTCGGACTTTTGTAGGAGGTTGACGGCTCATCAAGACGATCGTGGAGCTTAGTCGAGCCTCATGCGAACTCGTTCCTCTCCATGGTAAGGTTTTCCTTGATCTTGCTTGTGAGAGATCACTGCTTCCTTGAAGTCTTTCGGCTTCTCGGTGATCTTGTCTTCCAAGGCCGGTTGGATAATCTCAAGTCCGTGTTCGGTGGCCTCGGATTGTTCGGTGATAGCGTCGGTATGAGCCGCTTTAGAAGCCAAAAATTCATCTAGTAGCTTGGCTTGGCTCTCCCGAAAGATCTTGAGTCGAGCTTCGAATTTGACTTGCGGCTGAGCCAACGCTTCGAAATAAGCGCGGAAACATCGGGGGCGGCCGATGAAGAGACACAAGACTTCAACCCCGAAGTTCTTTAGTCGTGGCTTGAAAGCGATCTGCTTCCATGTCCCATGGATAGCCTTCGCAAGATCTCGATTTTTGATCCCTCGGGCGGTTAAGGCTTTTGCCATCGATCGAGATCTCTTTGCGGTCCGGGCCGGGCGCCGCTCGAAAGTCGATCGCGCAAAGAAGAGCCGAGTGGGCTCTGCCGAGGACGAAGCATCGGCCTTGGACTTCTCGTGACCAAGGATACCGAGAGGTGGAGCGGTTCGATATGGGTATCCTTGTCCTTGTGGATGTCCCCTCATCGGGCTTTCCAGGGCTCGAATCACCGGGGGGTCGTCGTGGTCCGACCCATCCGAGGGTGCTTGGTCCGGAGGCGTGCTGCCGATCATGAATCATGGCCGGCATTGCGGCCCTCGGATTGTCCCATTGAGCCGAGGTCTTCGGGCTCCGAATAGCCTTATCTCCTCTCTCGGTCTCAATTCCTCTTCATGCAGCTGCCGATAGGAGTAGTGGAGGACAAGGCGCCGTAGGCGAGGCCACTCCCGATGTCGCGGCAAAGAACATGTGGAGCCTTGCTTGTCTTGGGCGATGAGCAACAAGTCCGAGTAGTCGGCAAGCTCCGGAACTAGTTGCGGAATTTCTCGGGATGCTCTGGATATAATCACCGAAGCTTCCATCCCGATTGATTCACCTTCGGATGCGCTCTCGACTCCAAGTCCATGTGTGAAGTCTCGCTCTTCGGTTGGAGGGACTGAGCCGAGTGGAGGTACGAAAGGGGGCGTGTGTCACAGGCCGAATATCTCGTGCTCCGAGCTTCGAAGCATCCCCTTGGTCCCTTTCAGCTGGGAACAATCTTTTCCACCGATCGAGTCTTCTCGGAAGACTCGGACTCAATCAACCACCGGCATGGGCCGAGTAGTCTTCTCGGGAGCCTTGTTCGGCAGACACTTGTGGAACCTCCTCGAGGCCGGCACCTCGGCGGCTTTCTTCGCTTTTCTTTGCGCCTTAGGAGTTTTAGCGGGAGGGGTTCTTTTCTTTGTAGGCGTAGCTCTTGAGACTTTGATTTCGAGAGACTGCCGAGGGTCCCGACCCTATCTGTTTGAAGCGCTGCTGTCTTGTTGTGAAATCCGACCTTCTTCACATTGAAGTACTCCCTTGTCACTGTAGGTGAGGCTCGAGATCCACATAAATCTTCGATCATGATGGACAGTTTGAGTCCATACAATTTGCCCTTTGCGCTCGGCGTGTTCGATGCTTTGTCGAACTTAGCGGCTGAGCCATGAATTCTCGGAGAAAGAACTCCGTCCAATTTATCCGGGCTCGGTCGTATATGGCCATCATCATCTGGAATCTTAGGCCCCGACACTTGTCAAACGACCCTGCTTGGCTTGTCGTAGGCTGCGTCACTATATAGGCAAGTGCTCGAACCGAGGCAACATGTTGTTTCTTCGGAAAGCGGCTACGAATGTATTGGGCTTTCCACGTAAGACGGTAAGGTATTCATCAACTCGGTCGCTCTCGTACCCGATCGGACTGGTTCCTTCGGAGGGCGTATCAAAACTCCGCTTCAAGGCATCCTTGATGGACATCTCGCCTGACTCCATAGTGGCGTTTTGGATAGAATGGGCAACGAATCTCGCCACTATATCTCCGGACACTGCGTCCGAATTCAAATACGGTTCGCAACCTGTCTCGGGAGGAAGAACGAAGGGCTCCTAGACAGAAATTTCTCCAGTCCTGACTCGCGCAGAGCCGAGAAGATCTCATCCATATACTCCGGATCGCATGAATAGAAATCCATGGTGGGTTCAAACCACACGCGATCCTTCTCCGTAATGTTCTCGCATATCCGCCGGAGATATCATAGAAATATTGGTTTCCGCCATTGTCACACTGTGACAAGAAATGAATCGCATCGTTTTTGGATAGAACAAGGTCTTGCAATGCAATCTTGAAACATATAACAAATACATTAACAGATATAAGCATACCAATGGATAAAATTCGAGATAAGATATAGTGTAATTGCAAGAAAGGATTGCGAATGCAGATCTCGGATTTTTCGGAATTTGAAAGTTATGAAGTATGCTAATGGCGGTTCTTAAGATTTGATCGAATATATATCATCTATGAAGGTGAACGGTTTTCGATCAAGGGTCGAGTGTAAACTTGCTTTATGATATGGACGGTTAAGATTAGAAGTAAAAAAAATAGGCAATGATCACAAAAGGCACCTAAGTCAAAGCCGGTTGTAAAATGGCCTAAGTAGTAATCGTGAAAAGACATGCATTAAATGCGTGCGCAGTTCAAGCAAGCTTATGTATAGAATGTCGTGCGCATTAAATGTGAGTTGTTAATAATAAAGACAAACCAAAAGATATTAATGTCATGCTTGAATCTTTGCCATAAATGCAAGGTATTGTTGTATTAAATTACTACCGAGTAGAGATACTCAAACCCGTCACTGAACATAGTAGTCAGTGATACCTCGTGTAGATGGTTTCTCGTCTCTACGTGCGAATGTATCGATCGAGAGTGAACATTCCCCCCCTACGTAAATGTCTCTCTCCCCGAAACCTCTTATCGACCGGGGTCGAGTAGGGTCCAACAGACCTAGCTCTACCGAAAGTTCTCCGAATCGGATTCAGCTAGAGGCTTGGTCAAGATATCGACCCTTTGTTTGTCGGTAAGGGATCTTTTTCATTCTCGATATCCTTCTTTTCGACATGGTCACGAATGAAGTGATGTCCGATGTCCACGTGCTTGCATCTTGTGTGAAGAACAGGATTCTCGAGTGATTGCAATAGCAAGACTGGTATCGCCGCAGAAGATCGGCACTTCATTCCGAATGACGTCATAGTCTCTCATTGCTGTCTCGACCCAAAGGATCCGGGCGCAACAACTTCCAAGAGCCACGTGTATTCGGCCTTCGGTAGTCGACGTGGCCACCGAGTCTTTGTTTCTTTGAAAACCATGAGATCAGCCTTTTGTCAAGGAACCGACATGTTCCCGAAGTTGATTTTCGGTCGATTCTACATCTCGCATAGTCAAGCATCGAATAACCAGTTAGTTCAATATTATCATCACTGGATACCATAAACCCTACGCCGTGTTCCTCGTAGATAGCGGAGAATCTTCTTTGCCGAGTCCATACGACTCGCTTGGGATTCGCCCGAAATCGAGCACGTACACCTACAAAGATAAGTTATGTCGGGACGAGTAGTCGTTAGATATAATAAAGAACCAATTATAAAGCACGGTATTCGGTTGGTCTCCATCGATACTTCCTCTTTATCAAGATCTATCTTCATATTCGTGTTCATCGGGATCTTGATTGATTTGTCTGGATGTGCACGAATCTTTTGATGAGGTCTCGAGTGTATTTGCCTTGGTTGATGAACGTTTCTTTTTCGGATTGCTTGACTTGAAAACCAAGGAAGTAGTTCATTTCACCCATCATCGACATCTCGAACTTATCCTTCATCATCTTTTCAAATTGCCGACACATGATGACATTCTTCGAACCGAAGATAATGTCATCCACGTAGATCCGCACAAGTAATAAGTCTTCTTCCGGTCGAATGCCGAATAGAGTGCGGCTCATCGCGCTTTTCGAAAACCTTTCGAAGAAGAAACTCGGACATGGTATCGTACCAAGCCCCGTGTGCTTGTTTTAACCCGTATAGAGCCTTTCTCGAGTTTATATACTTGATGTCCTCATTTGAAAGCCGGGCGGTTGTTCCACATAGACTTCTTCTTTCAAAGACGCCATTCGGGAACGCAGACATCACATCCATTTGATAAACTCCGAATCTTTGATGTGTTGCGTAGGCTAGGAATAGTCTAATTGCCTCCAATCTTGCAACCGGAGCGAACGTCTCATCGAAATATATCCCTTCGGCTGACAAGGTAGCCTTTAGCCACGAGTCTTGCTTTGTTCCTTACTATAACGTTGTTTTCATCTCGCTTGTTTTTGAAGACCCATTTGGTTCCAATGACATGTTGATTCCGGGTCTGTCTACAAGCTCCCATACTTCGTTTCTCGTGAACCGATTCAGCTCTTCTCGCATAGCAATAATCCAGGCCAAGATTTTTAAGTGCATCCTCAATATTCTCGGGCTCTTCGTAGACAAGAAGCGGGAAAATAATGCGCTTTCTCCTTGACAGAATCCGGATCTTGTCTGCGATACGTGCCGAAGGATCTCCAATTATAAGATCCGCAGCTGTGAGCATCTAGCCACGATCTACGATGTTTTAACTCCTCATCCGAAATTTGTTCAACACGAGATAGTAGGTGAGTTAGGCATTTCATTGTACTATTCGAGATTGAAGTAATTCAAGAACAAGAGTATGATCTACCGAGTCACCAGTTCGGGGCATTCAGCTCAGGAACATTACTAGACGTTCCTCCCGAGTTGTTATTCTCGGTAGTGGTCTCGCTTACCTCTACGGTTTCCTCATCGACCTAAGTTACCCGGGATTGATTCCGTTCGGGAGAATCAATCTTCTCGCCTACTTGCTCACCGGTTGAGATTCGAGATTTGTCTTCGTTCTTCGTCCGAATCATCATCCCAACATAGCCGGATCTTTTCGATTTGTCTTTTAAGCTTAGATCCCGTAGCCGCATACCGATGTCCTCGGATTCGGGAATTTGAGTTATTGCTCCTGTCTTCGTAGCAAACTCGTTAAAAACAACATGAGGGCTTTCCTCCACGCAAAGAGTCCGATAGTTGAATACTCTGAAAGCTTTGCCGACCCGAGAGTATCTTAAGAATACTCCCCGATCCGACTTGCTATCAAAAGTCTTGACCGATCTTTCCCATTATTGTGGATAAAGCATGAACAACCAAAAATATGGAAATAAGATAGAGAAGGCTTCCCGTCGTTCCATAGTTCATATGGTGTTCTCTTATCTTTGCTTTGTCGGTAGAGATCTATTTTGAGTATAACATTCGGATATTAGTAGCTTCGCCCGAGAATTTGGTTGGGAGTCCCGAGTCCTGCGAGCAGAGTCCTAGCCTGCCTCTTTTTAGAGTTCTCGTTCTTTCGTTCGGCAACTCCATTCTGGCCGAGGTGTGCGTGCGGTTGAAGTCTCATGCTCTATTCCTTCGCTTGCGTAACTCCTTTACCATGGAATTAAGGAACTCGGTTCCTCCGTCCGAACGTATTTTTCCGATCTTGGTGTTCTTTTCGACACCGAGCCTTTTCGAAGCGTTGGTAACTCGTTTTGACGTCGGACTTGTTGGCAATGAATATGACCCATGTGTAGCGCGAGTAGTCATCTATGACCACTAATGCATATTTTCTCGCCTCGATCGTCGCTGGGGAGACTGGACCGAACAAATCCATATGTAGCAGCTGAAGAATTCCATTCGTGGAAGGCGATTGAACTGGAGGATTTTGATTCCTTGTTTGCTTTCCCTTCAAACATGCTTCACACTGAGTGTCTTTGCTGAATACTTCATTCGGCAGTCCCTTTGCTAGAGTGTTTCTTGCAAGCTTGTTGAGCGTCTTAAAGTTGAGATGGCCGAGTCTTACGTGCCATAGCCACCCCGTGCGGTTGTCATTCTTCGCCAATAAGCAAGCTTCGGGTTCAATGAGTTCCGGGCCACCACATATATGTTCTTTCTGGCTGAACCCGATAACACTGTTTTCCCCGTGGATTTATCAATAACATCACGTAAACCAACGTAAAAAATCACTCTTTTTGAGTTATCACAAAATTAACTAACAGAGAGAAGATTATGTCGAAGTCCTTCAACATATGATACTCTTGGAACTTTGGTAGTTCCTATGCTTTGAGTGTTCCATATCCTCTCGTGTAGCACTTTGGCATTATCTCCAAACTCAATTCGGGTCCTTCTTCGGTGATATAATTCTTGGTAGACTCCTTTGGTATGTCATGTGTCTTGAGCATCCGGTCCACATACCATGAGTCTTTACGCACTCCGCAAAAGTAATTTTATTCAGGTACCCTTCATTTTTGATTTTGGGTCCTTAGATGTTAGTTTTCATAACCCAAATTTGTCTAACAACCCTAGTGGTTTCGGACATTTTCTTCCCATTAGAGTCAACATATCTCGACCACTGGACCGGTCAAAGATGACTTCGAGGCTTCGAGGTTCGGGAGTCCCGATCTTCCGAGTTGGTGGATCGCCGACCTTAACTCTTTGTGTGGCTTTCTTTTTCTTCGGCCTTTGGAGCCTCTTCGACTATAGGTTCATAATAGTATGACCCATACCGAAATTTGGATGTGTCGGCTTTGGAGGTCCATACAGATCCGCCAATTTTAATTTCTTTGGTTCCCCTTTACTGAACCGGGGTTTCTTGGCACCGATCTTCTTGTCGAAATGCGATGTGTGGGATGAGGTGCTTTCATCTTCTCGTTTGTTCTTTGCTAGGGGTTCGGGATATTTGCGTTCATAGTCTCCCCCTTGAACAAACCTATCGCCAGCCGTATTTCCGAGTGTATTGGGGCGGATGAGGAAGCTCCCCGGCCGAATCCAAGTCCTTCCTTGCAGTGCTTTGGCTTATTGCTTGCTAGCATAGCTTCTAATTTCTTCTCGGCGCCCATACGTACCTTTCGGTCCATCGGACTCCTCCGGACATCATCACTCTTCTTCGGTGTGTCGTGCTCTGGCCTGAAGTCCCGACATTTCTTGCTTAGCCAGACTCGGTTCAAGATCTTTCCGAGTCAAGTCATTGGGTCAAAACCGAAATCCGATCTTCTTGATGCTTGAGACTTGGCCATCGGAGAGTTTATTTCCTCCCCGAGTCTCAACACAAGTCCTTCGGCCTCGCAGCAACCCGACTCTCCCGAGACTACGATTCTCTATTTTCGTGGTATCCAACTCCCCGAAGAGTCTTGGCGAGCCGCAGACTCATCCGAATTTGTTCGTCGAGCGAGTTCTTCGTATGCGGTTGCGACGTCCAAATTCTCATCCGCACTCGAAATAGTGTCGTGTGTGCGGTGTGAAGAGGAGTTAAGTGGTTCATGAGAATTTACCTCATCCTCTTCGCTCGCCATCATGCACTTTTCACCGGGATTCTTCGACTTCAAGCTCTAAGTGCCATGAAAGCCGCATCATCATCCGATGAATCCATAAAAGGAGTCGACCTCTTACGAGTCGTCCGAGATTTCGCTAGCTATGTAGGATTGTCTTTTACGGGCGAATTTCTCTCTCCTTGCCTTACGTGCTTGCGCGTTCGGCACTATCGAGCTCGGGACAATCATACCGATAATGTCCCGGCTTCTTGCGGTTGTAACAAGCGATGACTCTTTCTTCTTTGCTTTCGCTATTCTTTGATGGTTCCGAGTCATCTTTCTTTCTCGCATTCGGAAGATTGTGAGTCGGAGTGTGTTTCGACATATAATTTGACTTACCTTTTGTTTCCCGATAGGCTTTAGTCACTTTTCACGTCGCTCCTTCTCCTTCCGATACTTTACGGCGCAAACAGCATACTTCGAGCGAGACTACCTTCTTGTAGATCATTGAGTGAAGGTTCGGTCTTACTCGTCGTTTTGCTCGTTCTTTGGAGATGTCTTGTCTTGACCGATGCTTTGAAAGCATGGTCGATTTTGTGTCGGCTTCGCTCTCTGCTTTCTTTGAGGTCTCGTCGAACTCAAACTCCTCTGCCTGTAATTACGAAAAGATATGGTCGGGAGACACACATCTAAGTCGAATGTCGCAATAGAGTGGCAAAAGGTGTCCGGTGTCCGTCCGGCGGTGCCCTCGGAATCTTCATATTCATCTCTCGGTTCTTTGAATGTCTTTCCCGGCCCATTGATAGAGTTCATCGATTGGTAAATCGACGTTCGAATCTTCGATTTTGTCACCGGCGTGAGAGACAAGCTTTCCGGCTTTTTGGAGTTCCGGCGCTAATTTGTTGGCTTTAATCTTCCGAGTCCCTCGACTCGGTAGCGCAAGAGCATCCCGGATTTCTTTAGCGAGCTTGCATTCCCGAACCCCGCCAAGATAAGAATCACTAAGGGTGGTCGGTATGGCGTTTACCGGCAACACGGTCTAAGTTGTGAAGCTTCTTCTCCTCAGGAGTGAAGAGACTTCTGTCTTTGAGAATCTTCTTCCCGATCACCATTCCTCCTCCTTGAGCTTGGTCTTGAGTCACAACACTATCGATCATGGGAACGATAGGTCCATCTTCAAGAACTTCGATATCTTGTCGTGGAGGGATGTCGGATGTGCTTCCATTCTCGACTCGCCATACTCCATAATTCTCCACCGAGAACATGGGTACCATCCTTATACCGACATATCGGCCATGAAGAATATAGATATGAATGTAGAGTGATATGCGGTAAAAAAAACGTTTTCCCTTGGATCCGTTCGAATAGACCGGTCTCAAAGATAACAAGAGTCAAAGAACTCCCGCTTCCCGATACCAATTGTTGGTCCCGAGTGTACGGTCGGGTGTAGAGGGGGGAGGGGGGGGTGAATACACCCGATTCGATTTCTCAATTTCGAACTCGACAGTCCTATTCGAGGATGGTGTCCGACCAAATAGGTTCGCGGACCGGGCATACTGCTCCCGAATCGAGTTAAAGGCTAAGAGTACTTACTCACCGAGATTCGCTAACCGACTACGTCGGAATTCGGTATCTACGGTAAGAGTTCGGTGCGCGGAACGCAGTGTAGGCCCCAAATCGGTTTTTGTGAGAAAACGTTTTAAGTCTCGGTTCGGTAGATTTAAAAGTTCAATATCTTTGAGACAGATTGATTGATTTAAATATGATGTTCGGTATGAATAGTAAAATCAATGCAACGCTTAAGAAAGCAAGAAGAGACACAGGATTTTTAAAGTGGTTCGGATATCGCTCAAATCCTACGTCTATTGTCCCGAATGATCGGGAGGCTATTTATTATCCTGAGTTAGTCTCAGTCAGCTTGCACACTGGGCAAAGCCGCGTCTTGGTTTTTATACTGATCCAAGTCTCGGTTTACAATACTATCAAACTTAAAGTGTTTGACAAACTTCTCCAACAATGAAGGAGTCCTTATACAAGGATTAGGTTCAAATGTGAACTCCTTCGTCTAAGCTATGGATATAACAAGTGAGCTTAGGGTTAGAGGGATAAGGAACGAGAATGTAGCTATCTGAGCGACGAACAGTGAGGGTTTAGCTATAGGTTCGTGTCGGTCCGCTTGGATACTAGAAGCTTATGTCGGTTCAGCCTTGGTTCCTTTTGAGATGGATGTAGTCTTTCGCCGGAGATAACTCGGTTGTTTCTTGCGGAAGACTTAGTCGTTAATATCGCTCGTTTGAATGCTCTCTCGTGTTCTAGGTGCGCGCATTCTCTTTTTTTTTTAATCTTGAATGATCCCTCTATTTATAGAGCAGAGATTGAAATAGATCCGTTGGAGACGATCTTCTTCTCTCTCTCTCTTTTTGGTAGCAAACGGCTCTTTTGGTGTAGGTAACAATGTATTTTCCCACCTTTTTAGGTAAAAGGTTGGATGCATGCTTTAGCGGTGAGAAGACACGTGTATGCTTGTCATTCGTCGAGGTGGATGAAGTGGTTGAGACAAAGACAAACTTCGAGACGGGCGAAGCCGACTTCTCTCTTCCTCGTACATGACAATGCCGATTGTCTTTCAAAAGATTCTCGACAGATCCTGAAGACTATCTCGCCGTTCTTGAGTCCGACCTTGTATTCGGTAGATAGGCTGCCGAGATAAGTCTATCGAAGATCGGGTTCGAGTCCAGTGAACTACTCTGCCGAGTTCGGGCCACTGACTCTCTCGCATATCTTTGCTCTGCCGAGTCCAGGTATTCCGAGTCTTCTACATTGGTGCTGAGGCTGATGAGCTACTGAGCGCCTTGACCAGAGCAGAGTGTCTACTGAGTCTGAAACCTCAGAGACAAATACGAATACAAAGGAATGGTTCACCAATCAGATAGGGTTTTGGGATCTTCAAATCTTCTCAACAGTTCAGAGCACGAGGCTACTGAGCATGATTTAGTATAGAAGATAAGAGTCATTTCCCACAAGTATGATCATGCTGAGGATTGAATCATCACCCAACACAATTCATAACCTACTAAGATAAACATGTACAGATACCAGTTACTGCCAATTTTTGTGTTATACTTTCTTCAAGCTGATTTTATGAGTACATCCATTACCTGCATATATTCCACATTCTAAAGAACTGTGTTATACCAAGAAAAAGATGATGCACTGAATCTCCTTTTGGTTCACCCTCAGGAAGGTTCTCATATTTGCTAAAAAGTCAATACATTGTAGCTTTCCGGCATATGCATTTGTTAATCTGAATAAGTTGTATTGGCATTGCCTTGTTGGAGACTTACTATTCTTTTATTGCATTTTTGGTGTAGGACGCTAACTACTCCTGTTGAGCTCATCAAATGTTTGAAATCGATCAAGGAAAATGCATTTGTTGCATCTGAATATCCTGTTGTGATAACACTCGAAGATCATCTCACTCCAGTTCTTCAGGCTAAAGTGGCTGAGGTATATTTGTGGAGTTTCTAGGGGAAATTAAGCAATTTCATTGTGTAATCAGTTTTCCTATTACTGAATCTAGATGATTAATCAAACGTTTGGAGACATGCTGTTTGCCCCTGGTTCAGAATGTCTGAAAGAGTTTCCTTCCCCTGAGTTTCTGAAGAAAAGGGTTATTATATCTACCAAACCACCAAAAGAGTACTTAAAGGCCAAGGATGTCAAAGTAAAAGAGAGTGACGTAAACAAAGAGAATGATGACGAAACTTGGGGAAGTGAGCCAAAAAGTTATAAATCCAAAGTGGATGATGAGGTAACATAAAAGTTTTTTCCCTCTTAAACTTAATAAGCTCCGGCTCATACAATTCTTACTTGCATACAATGTCTCTTGTAGGATGTTGAAGATGCAGAGGATGATGAGGATGAGGAAGAAGAAGATACTCAGGCTTGTGAAAATGAAGCACCAGGATATCGACAATTGATTGCTATTCACGCTGGAAAAGGGAAGGGTGGAATGCAGGACTGGCTGAGGGTTTACCCTGATAGAGTGAGACGTCTTAGCTTGAGCGAACAAGAGCTTGAGAATGCCATTATAGATTATGGAAAAGATATTGTCAGGTATATACATAATAAGTTGGTTTTAGTACATTATCTTTATCTATACTGGTGCAAAGAGATCAAGTCAGCAATATAGTTCAAACATTTTGAGATTGCCGTTTCTAAGAGAAACCTCAGCCACTAATAAGGCAAAGACCACGGCTGGGTTTATACATTGCCTTTAACATAGTTTCACCTCACTCCCCAGTAGACTACTTTTCTAGAGCTCCTCTTATCAAACAAGATCAGACCATTTAAGTTGAAAGCCCATTTACTTGAAATCTAATTATCTTTTATGTGATTCTTATACGGTGCTGTTTTAAACTACCAATAACACAACTTTATCTCTCTTACAAAATATATCATTATACACACATACTTATCTCACGTATTTTATATATTAATATGTCCTAGTATATATTTCTTCCTTATTAGATATAGATGCTAGGTCCTTAGTCTTGAGGAACCGATTTCTATTTAGATTGTAGAAATAATAAGAATGTATTGAATTGGCAATGTGAATGCTATTTCAATCACCATAAGCCCCTTAATTTTCTTTTGATCTCATCGAGGCTTAACATAAATATCTCACTATCCTCCCAACCTGTGCCTCCAAAATGGTTTCCTATGCATAGCCTCCTGCAAGGTATTACTTCAGAGATGTCTTAGGCATCTTTTATACCTAAACTTCATGCTTATGTTCTTCAGATTTACACAAAGGAACTTGCTTAGGGTATACCCTAAAGGTATACGTTTCGATTCATCAAATTACAATCCCCGATTGCATGGTCACATGGAGCTCAAATGGTTGCATTCAACATGCAGGTCGGTTATTTACTCGGATAATATATTCCGAGTTTTATGTTGGCTTTTCGTTGGTTTAGTTTATGATGAGTATACATTTTAAACCCGCATTTCAAGAAATTCATGATAATGTATTACTAATAAGACCAAACTTGCAGCTGAAAGACATGTTTATTGCTGCTATAGTTTAATGATTACGAGTCTATGACTAATCAATTTGATAGATATGTAAGTCTAGGGCTGAAAAATGTGAACGCGCAGTATGCCTTGATTTCGACATATATTTATAAGAAATGAAAAATGTTGGATAAACAAGGACAACTATGGCACTACATGGTGTTCTGACTGCAGATGCTAGATATCTTCTAGCAGCAATATTGTGCTGCTTGAGTAATATTTGGAACTATGTTGTTGACATGTTATTATGTCTCTCAGGGTTATGGAAGATCACTTTGGGTGATGCATGGCATGTTCAGGGCCAATGGCGGTTGTGGGTATGTTAAAAAGCCAAATATTTTGTTGAAACCTAATGCAGATGGAGAGGTATTCGATCCTAATTCACGATTACCTGTTCAAACCACTTTGAGGGTAGGTTGAAACTTGGAAGTCTAGGAAACTTTTTTGAACTATAGGTGCCTTTGATTTGTCACTGAGGGTTAACAATACTGACTGAAGCTTTATTCATTTGGGACATGCATAAACAGGTGACTGTCTATATGGGCGAAGGATGGTATTATGACTTCCGTCATACGCATTTTGATACTTATTCTCCTCCAGATTTCTATTGTAGGGTAAGAAACTATGTCCTGCTATATCAATGCCTTTGCCTCTGCAATTGCCCTTATTTCATTAGTTTCGATTCTCAATTAGATTTTTGATGGTTGGTTACTGAGTGGCTTGTAATTTGTAAGGTTGGAATTGCTGGGGTGGCTGCTGATACTATTATGAAGAAAACAAAGACCCTGGAAGATAATTGGATACCGAATTGGGATGAGGTTTTTGAGTTCCCATTAAGAGTTCCCGAACTGGCATTACTTCGAGTTGAGGTTCACGAGTATGATATGTCGGAGAAGGATGATTTTGCAGGGCAAACGTGCCTGCCAGTATCGGAGCTCTGTAAAGGTATCCGAGCTGTTCCGCTTCATAACCGGAAGGGGGTCAAGTACAACTCCGTGAAGCTTCTTATGCGGTTTGAGTTTGTGTGATGTAGAATTGAGTCTTTTCATTTGCCTGTTTGATTCCAGTGTTAACTAACTAATGTACAGGATTGTTGTGTGAGTGTGAGTGTGCTCCAAATTTGGGCTTGTTTAGTAGCATAGCTGCCTTGCTGTAATGAATCTCATGAGTGATGGCCACAGTAATGTGAACATCCATAAAAAAGGAATGAATATTCATTCTGATTGTCACTTTTGCAACTTGGATCTGCGGATAATTGGAGGGCCTGAATATGGACAACGTTTTATATATTGTTTACCTAAAATTAAAATATAAAACTGATTAATTATCTTCTTTTTTATTCAATTCATTTATAGAATACATGTGTTTGTTTGTATTTTAGATATCCAGCCTATTTTTATAATGCCAGTATATTAACAAAGATTTATCGGACCTAAACTTTTCACTACAAAAGTCAAAAAAAGATTTATCGATCACTGTTAATCTGCATCCTAAAATGCTCTCATTCGCCACCCAACCGCCGCAGCTCTCCTCCGATTCGGACTCCGACTCCGATCCATCGTCCCTATCGCATTCCTTATCTGCGCGTCAACGCCACCCCGACCTCTCCTCCTCCATCTTCCACTCCTACCTCACCCATTCCAGTTCCGGCTGCAGTAATGACGATCATCATCATCATCAAAATCTCATCAAAATCGAGTCTTTCCTCACCACCTCCCGCGCCGGCGCTCTCTCCTGCCTCATTTGCCTCGAGCGCATTAAACCCACCGACCCAACTTGGTCCTGCTCCGCTCGCTGCTTCGCCATCTTCCACCTCCTCTGCATCCAGTCCTGGGCCCACCAGTCCACCACCCTCGCCGCCTCACGCGCCGCGGTGGTCCCCGACGAGACTTCTTTGGTCTGGCCCTGCCCCAAGTGCCGCGTAGAGTACTTCAAATCCCAAACGCCCAAGAATTACTATTGTTTCTGCGGTAAAGTGGAGGATCCGCCTCGTGATCCGTGGGTTTTACCGCATTCTTGTGGGGAGATTTGCGGCCGCTCGTTGAAATATGATTGTGGGCATTTCTGTCTGCTGTTGTGCCACCCCGGGCCTTGCCCTGCCTGCCCGAAGCTGGTTAGGAATAAGTGTTTTTGCGGGAAGTTGGAGGATGTGAGGCGATGTGGGTTGAAGAATTTCTCTTGCAAAGGTGCGTGTGGGAAGTTATTGGAGTGTGGAGTTCATAGGTGCCACGAGATTTGCCACGATGGAGTGTGCCAGCCGTGTAGGGCAAACGGGACTTATAGGTGTCGATGTGGGAAGGCGGAGATGGTGAGGGAGTGTTGTGAGAGGGAGTTTAGATGCAGTGGTGACTGCAAGAAGAAGCTGAGCTGCGGAAGACATGTTTGTGAGAGGGGTTTCCATGAGGGCGATTGTGGGGATTGCCCTTTTCAAGGGAAGAGGACTTGCCCTTGTGGTAAGAGAGTGTATGAAGGGATGGCATGCGATGTTTCTGTGCCATTGTGTGGGGCAACTTGTGGTAAGTTGTTGAGTTGTGGCTTCCATAGATGTCCGGAGAGGTGCCATAATGGGCCGTGAGTTGAGACTTGTAGGATCGTCGTAACAAAGTCTTGTAGGTGCGGGAGCTTCAAGAAACAGGTATGCGTTTGTATTAGTTGGTTGTGTTCGACATGTGCTATGTTTGTCTTTACATTTAACATTGTATTATGATGTTCGTGATACTGGGAATGGCTCATTGAATTTAGAATAGGTTCCTTGCTATCAAGAATTGACGTGTGAGAGGAAATGCCAGACACTTAGAGGAAATGCCAGACACTTAGGGATTGTGGTCGGCATGCTTGTAGGCGCCGCTGCTGTGATGGGGACTGCCCTCCTTGCTCAGAGGTTGGTTTTGCTATATTCTAATGCTCGGACTCTAAAATGGAGATTGTGCTTACATCTATATATATATATATTGGAGTACAGATTTGCGACCGGAAGCTTCGATGTCGAAATCACAAGTGCCCTGCTCCATGTCATAGGTGATTTTTTTGTCATTTTTTTGTTCAATGTGTGGACCAAAGGTTTCTTGGTGGAATACTTACAAATTCTGAAGGCTGGTTTGGTACTTAAAACAATAATTTGTGCATACGGAACATATTCAACATGCATCATGCATGCGTATTAGATACTAAAAGAGTCAATGTAATGAATAGAATAATCAGAAGGATATATTCAGCTGCATTCTTAAATGGCATTTACGTTATTGAACTTGGATTGACCTGATGGAGCTTTACTTACTGACAAACGAGTCACATATGAAGTAATGATAAAATTGGGCGGTCTTGGCACTTGGAAGTGATCTATATTTCTACCTATATCGTGTTAAGGAAATGCTAATTACTGCAAGGTTAAAAACTTTCAAATAATGTCGTCCAAAAGGCTTGCCAAGGTCAAAGTATAGTGTATCATATAGTTTTTTCTTTTATCACCAATAACATCTGCAAATGCAAATCAAGTCCATAGATTCTAAATCTGAGAAGAATAATGCATTATTAATACTTCTGGAGAACATTCAGTCTCAACTCCTAAATGGTCAAGTTAGATATTTCCTCCATGCTTACAATCTTTGAAGAGGCTCATATGGAATGTATGTTCTGATTTTTTTATTTTTGTTGTAGAGGTGCTTGTGCTCCTTGCCCACTGATGGTGAGGATATCTTGTTTATGTGGCAAGACACATTTTGAGGTTAGCTTTTAGTATTTGATGAGTAAATTTTGGTTTTGTTTACTGAGATACAGCCATACAGGTGTCTTATACCACATATTATCTTTACTGTTAACACTCCTAGTTTTCTTAAATTAGTTTCCCATATTAGATCACTAAATATCCTAACTGTTTTTGTCCTTGCAATTTGCAAATATATGAGTTGGCTGGCAACTGCAAAGTAAAAACGTGTTTTTTCTGAAAAAGGGTATCTTCTTGTAAGTTGTAACTATTGAAGAACATATCCTTCACTAATGATCTTGTTTAGTGCTTGTTGAGCAAAACTTAAAGCTGATGATATATGATATATCAGTCGTGCTGCATATCTTTTAGGGAAAATATGGGGGGGGAGAGAGATTTTGAATGTCAGAGTTCTCCAATGATTCTGAGGTGTTATTTTCATACTCAACATTAAAATATGTGGATTGGGATTGATTTAGAACAAAATGTCAGTCTCCAATGAATTGATGTTTCTGCTCACTCTTTCAACTTGTAATCAGGTTCCTTGTGGCACAGAAAATGAACAAAAGCCACCGAAGTGTCGGAAACCTTGTTCAGTAGCTCCTTTATGCAGCATACTCCAAATTGCAAGGTTATATGGTTTGTCTCTCATTGATATAATCTAATTCTTCACTGACAACTGTAGACTGTTAAGTAGGCAAAACTCTGTACAATTTGATTTAAATGTCAATTACGTATCTTATATAAATCAAACTTTGTCCAGAAATTGTTTCCAATAATTGTTAATTTTATGATTCTCCAGCCACACAAGTGCCATTATGGTGTTCTTGTGGTCAAAGATACTCTTGTGGCCATGAATGTCAATTAAGGTTTGGCTGAATACTTTTACACCTTCAGTAGTAGCCTCGCCATTGCATCTCCAGTTCAATCGCTTTAAAAAATGTTATTTATAGGTGCCATGGACCTAAACCGCCTCCATTTCCTGAATTCACTTTGAAACCAAAAAAGAAGAAGACAAATCATCTGGCTGAAGCTACTCCTGGTTCCCAATGCCCACCTTGTCCAGAACTCGTGTTGAGGTCATGCTTTGGCAATCACATAGGAGCAGAGAGGACGGTTCGTTTCTTATTCAACAAATAAGCCTTTTCTAATATTTATTGTATAATTTCATTTATTTTGTTTTATAAGAATAGAGATAGATACCTGATATTACTTTCAACTCTCAGATGTTATGCTCAAATAGTGCAGAATTTTCTTGTGATAATTTGTGTGGAAATCCTCTTCCATGTGGTAATCATTACTGCACCTATGTGTGCCATCCTTTGAGAGATCATTCTTCAAAATTTGACGAGTCCTGCGAAGTGTGCAATCTCCCTTGTGAAAAGGTAAATACTTAACCTACTCTGTTCTAAAAAAATGGAGCTTTTGGCTCCTATTTCTTATTCATTAGTTATATTGCTTCTTTTGAAATCCAACTGACAATTGCACACTTGAAATGTATCTATCTATCTGCATTATAAATATTTTTATTTAGTGGTATTCGATGGTAAAGTTCATGTTGTTTGTCTTATCTGTTCATGATCTTCTTTCAGGAGAGAGATCCTGAATGTCTGCATCCTTGCCCCAAGCGATGTCATCCTGGAGAAGGCCCCCCTTGCAAGACACTGATTAAGCGTTCATGTCACTGTGGGTCCATGGTTCATGTTTTCGAGTGTACATATTACAAGTGCATGTCAGAGAAAGAGCAAATGGTTGCTCGTTCATGCAAAGGGCCTTGCCATAGGTAATCTCGAGAAGTCTGCATTACAGCGTCTTCACAACTAAACAATTTGCATGTTATTTTAAGAAACAAAAGAAATTAATTTTTTGATTTGAAGGAAAGGCTAGTCTTGAGAACACCATTTGCTATCTATTTTAATTGTGTTCTATTAAGATACAACCAAGTTGTACGTAGAGTTTCTGCTTCTGTTGTTCCTCCTTGACCATTCTTGTAATAATATAGGTGGCTTCTCAAATAAAAGAACAACATTTTAGGGGCTGAATAAAGATAATAGAGAATCCGGATGTGGTTCTATAAGAATCTATGTTTTAAAAATGTAGTTTTGCTTTTTGGCAACATTCATACAAGTATTTTTATTAGTTGTGTGTATATGCGTGCTAGTTCTCTCTTTCTACTCTCTTTGGAGAGATTTTGTAATCCTTCATGCTCATCAGGCCGTCTACTCTTTGAGTTGTTTTGTTTCTTTTATAGTTCCTGTAAGCCTACAAAAACATCACCTTGATATTAATTTTTATATTTTCAGGAAGTTGCCGAATTGTACACACTTATGCCCAGAGACATGCCATCCTGGTCCCTGCCCATCACCTGACAAGTGCTCTAAGAAGGTAATATATTGTTTTTTAGGTAGTAGTATCTTCTGTTCTTTTCTAACACTACTCGATCTTTGTACAAGGTGACCGTTCGTTGTGGATGTCATACTGTAAAGAAGGAGTGGGTGTGTCAGGATGTACAAGCAGCATACTCTAGTAATGGTTCTGATCCCAAAGAGGTACCTAAGAATCAATTCGGAGTTGGCCTTCTTCCTTGTGATTCTCTTTGCAAGAGCAAACTCAAGGTCCCGGATGCAGACCTACATTTCCGTCAAGTGAAACCCCAGGAGGTAATGCTTCGTGTTTTAGCTATCAATTGATGTTAATATGACTCAAATTGACCATGGTGTTCGTCTTGAAGGAAAAGGAGGTGGATAGATCTAGCAACATGTCAAAACGTAGAAGACGAAAACAGAGGGTACAGGAAGAGGAGAATGCTTCCAGACTGCAGGTTTGGCTTATATTCTTTCGCAAATTGATATCTTGCTGAATATTTTTAACATCAATTGATTCAACTGCAGGGAATAGTGTCTGTTTCTCGACGGATTCTTCTGCTTCTTATGATTACTGCTGTTGTAGTTGCATCAGCGTACTTTGGCTACAAAGGTCTGATGTGGCTGTCCGACTGGATGAACGATATGGAAACTCGACAAAGAACAAGAGGAAGAAGATGACCACGAGGTCTGAGTCGAGACGAATCCAATTTTCCACCAGAAATATACAGAATTATTTTGTTGCAACATGGATTTTTTCAATCTTATACTTTTTCTGTATAATTTTCCTCAACTTATAGTTACCACATCATAGATGCACCCTAGTGTGAAGAGACTGACTTTGTTGATTGTAATTGAGAATATAGATGATTGTATTCCATGATTGTAATATCTGTTCGACATTGTTGTTGCAGCACATACTTTCTGATAACAATTGTGGGTTTTCCTTCGTATACGATGTTGAAACATGTAAATCTAGACAAGGCAATTGAAGAAAGTCTAGGACACGTGAGCCTCTTTCTTCTCTAGGATCTTTAGAGGCCGGCGAAGTTGGTTACAAACACAAGTTAACATGAAACATGAAGGACGACGAGACCCAAATCTATAATACAGATACTTGTGACTGAAAATAAATGACTATCATCAATGGTATACAATACTAGGAAGTACACCATCAATTTTCCATCTATGGACAGCGTTACACTTGAGAAACTTACTTTTCACAATTCTGAAATGTCTGACCATGCTTGGAGAGGACTCCTCTGATAAGACTTGGGACGATTCGAACATCAGTGGATGCTTCAATGCACCGAACAATGCTATACAAAACTGTGACTGCAGCTTAGAGACACTGCCTTGTGAAAAGAATAATTATACTAGTTGATTATAATACATATAACACATGAACAACGGTCAGGAATTTCATCCTATGTCCATCCTGAAGTGGGAATTCCATGTTTCCGAAACCACTCGGGCATATGGAACCTTTCGTAGAGAACAGGACGTACATCCTTTTGTAGAGATAGATGCTTGAGCAATGGAAGGATGACTTCCAAAAGCTGTTACGCGTTAGGGTTCAAAAGTTAGTTGAGAGGAAATTGATGAGAGGAAGAACCAATTTATGCAAAGACGGATTCATTACCTGCTCATCATGTGGTTGTCCAGGAGCAAACGGAATGCATGGGATACCATTTAATGGTTGCAATAAGAAACTAAATGGGTTATTGTCCACAATAACTATTCGACAGAAATCCTCTGACAAGCAAGATAAATCTTTTACATGATCACGATATTCCCTGTGATTCAAGCAAGAACTAGTTAAAACCATAATCTAGAAAAATACATTGGAATTAATTTCCAATTTCAGGTAGATGAATTTGCATTACAATAAACACTACTAATAGCACCCAAAAGTGCTCCAGAATTGATTAGACATCATTCCATGAACACCTTTGTACCACAGATACAGAGGTACTGTTTGCCAAACTTCTAAACGTCTAAGGTTGTATGTAAATTGAGTTGAGTGAAAAAACAATTTCAATATGGAGTTATATGGAGCAAGAACTGTTCCTGAGTTCTCTAGATCTAAAATGACCAGAATCCAAGTTTTAGTTCAGTTAGCATGAGTTCTGCTTGAATTGCTTCGCAATTCTTAGTTTGTAGAATAAAGCTTGATCCAATAAGATTCTACAAAACGCTGAAGATACTTTTAATCTAATGCATTGAAAACAAGCTCTACGAAACACTAAAAGATAATTTTATTCTATACATTATAAACAAACTCAGAAGAGCTTTTCTTACACAAAATCAGACTGAAATAATTGACAAGGTGCAGAACTAACTTTTCTGTTTATCGTTTAGCAATGATTTTTCTGGAAAAGTGAAAGAAATAGAAACAAATTTTTGTCAACATTCTCTGTCACAAATAACTATTTTCCAAATCTCCTCGTTCTTATTATGTCTTCCACTTTCTGGAAAATATATTTTCATCCAACTGACCCTTATATTATAAATCTTCATATGGTAAATTTTAAGCTCGACGTTTAGTCACTACACGTTTATGTCACAAATTGATCCTCCACTTTCAACATTTCCTGGAATAAATCCACATTAATAGCCACGTTTCTTTAGGTTTCTCACTGCTTCTGTAGAAACTGGAGTTCAAAATCCAAATGAAGTTTACAAGTTTTCACCATCTAAAAACATCTCAAATAGAAAAGATAGGGTTCTCATTGGTGTGGGTCAAAGAGGAAAAGTGGGGCACTGTCTACCTTCCTTGAGTTTTCATTTGCAGATAAGACATAGGCACACATCTAACAGCAGCAAAAAATGGTAAAAAAGTATCGTAACTTCTTCACAACACAATAAATCCAAAGAAAATATGTAAAATCTTCTAGTGCATACGCAGTCAATGGATAACTTACGTGCTAATTGTAGAAGGCCGATAAAGCCTATGGCTGAATAGATGTTCAGTATCTATTTTATCTACAAGAGGTCTTGCATAGCCTGTAAAGACAAAAGAATGGTAATCCAAACATGTCAATATCATATCTAAAATTTGCAGCTACAGCTCAAGAAAAGTAAGCCATGATAGAGCGACAGAAACCTTCAAGTCCAGCTGTAAATAATATCAGGTCAGCAAATTCACTGAGTTGTTTCAGAAACTCCTTCAGTCCAGGACGTTCAAACACAGTCACATAGTTGATCTTAGGTTTGCCTTCAACTTCCTAGGAGTTCCATCAAGAAATAAATAATAAAAACCAACACCAAATAGGCAAATAATTAGAACTACATTACGTAGATCAATCGCTAATGCCTCAGGCTAACAAAGGCAAAAACTTACTTTGTCAGAAGATATGCACTCCAATTCAAACCATTTAATACCAGCTTCGGTGGCTTGACTACGTAGCATTACCGGCAAGCTTGATGTCTCATATGCACATACCAGAGTTTCATCCAAATCAAGAACGACCTTCATCCAAAAGATATATGAATGGTAAAATAATTAGAATTAAAAACATAAGCATTTAAAGAACAACAAATGCCAACCTAATGTTTACAATATTTGTGCATCCAAATAATAGCTCATCAACACCATTCAAGTCAAAAGTTATCTACTTACAATATTAGGCAGACCAAATTGGACGCCCAGTCTTTTTCTCGTCTCTTATATTGAGTAAAAACAGGGAAAAAGAAATTGAGTGTCCCACAAAGTTATAAAATCCCTATAGGATGCAGACTTTTCCACTCCTGTTTCTAGTGAATTCTTCAGCTTCTATATATGCTAATCCAAATTAACATAAATATCAACGCCTGTCCCTAATAGCTTAATTTCAAAACAAGCAGCAAATCCTAAGCTTGTTAAATTCACATGCTCCAACTTTATACTCCTGGGAATAAGTAAATAAGTTATGATAACAATCCACTCATTAAAAAATATATCTCAAGAAGTCAAGAACCATTCTTGTCTATACTGGAAGTAGTTGCACTTGATGGATTTAACATCTGCTCTACAACCTTATTGGCCAATTCTTCCCATGGGTTTTTAATTTACCCCAACTCTGCTCCAATTGTAATTACTAGCACCAGTCTTTAGCAAACATCAATGGTTTCTACTCGTCAGTGAGCATTTAAAATCAGAAGTCTTTGCCACACACATTCACTTCAATTCAAATTCTACGTATATCTTTTTAAGTTTTAACTCATTGATTGTGCAGAAGTCGTCCCCAATCCAATTTCAGGAAGAAAAAAAAAGAATCAATGATACGGTAATTGAACACCACTAACATCTTCATCCAAGATTTATGTTTATCTTCCATTTCCTCTTTAGTTTGTTTCGAAATATCTATCAACTAATCCTGACTACTACATATACACTGACCATCCAGCTTCCTTTTGCATAGAGGAACTATACCAAATCGATTTCACAGATTAAACCAACCGCTGCAACCGACTGAAGCGCGTTCCAAAGTTAACCACAAATAATTAGAGCAACCAATTCCACTCATTCATCATTAATCTACCAGTCAAATTCAAACACCTCAAATTCCAACTAGATTAAACAAAAGTTACCGTTAGCTTCCCCAACGATGAAGAACCAGTCGTCCTCTCTCCACCACCGTGGACCGGGACCGCGACAGGAATCGTCAACCGCAGCGGAGTCGCTGCCTCCTTCTCAGGCTCTTCCGAGTACTCCGAAAGCTCAACCACCGGCAGCGGCTTGAACTGCGGCGGCGCGTGGGGAGCAGAAGACAGCAACGACCCCTGGCGTATGCCAAGATAGGAGAGGACCTCAGTACAGGACGGCGTGCCGCGGAGGATCTGTGCGAAGATCTGAAAGAATAAAGTCAACCAGTTGAGGAGCGCCCGCCAGACCTGTATCGTCCGCGGCGCGTACACTTCATCCGACGCCAGCTCCGCCATCATCAATCAAAATAAGCAGATACTGATTACGACCGGAATACTGCCTCCACCCAAACTGCGCCGGTTGTTAATCGTGTTGTGATCGACGGAAAGTGGGAGTGTGTGCGATTTGTGTGTTTATGCAGGAGAGGAAGAGGAGTGGTCAAGATGGAAACGATGGTTATTGCGATGAAAGCGAGGAGATAGAGGAGGGGGGGGTTATTTCTCTATTTAACCTCAATTTTCTCAATTGAAATAAGTTACTATCTATCTCTGTCTAATTGTAACGGATCCATATTCTTTTTACATGATCTCATTAAAAATAGTTCATAAAAAATAATAATGTATGGGAAGTATTATTTTTATTCCACACAAAATATATATTTTTTTTAAATCTCATCTTGAAAAGTTTTAATCCACTAGTAATGACACCAATAATGATTGAGGTGCCCATCAAACAACATAAGATCATAAACTCAAACTTCATCGAAGTCGTTATAATGTGAATTTATTATGTGTGTACTAAAAATAAGATAAACGGGTTAATGATTGAGGTGATGTTTTCTAATGTATGAATTCTGAAGCATTTTAATTAGAAAAAGTCAAAAGAATTAATGAATCAATCATTTTTATATGCTTTTAAAAGTATTTCTTCAAAAACTGAAAAAGTCTGTAATGGCCCTTCATCAGACCATTACCAATTCGCCATAAATGAACTTGCATTATTTGGTTGTATCTTTTATGCAGTATTGATACATCTAGAATTCTTAATCGACTTCTTGTAAATAGTCTTACGACATTGTAGAAAAGTAGCGTGGTACATGTGCGTTCACATAGAATTTTTTTATGTTTCATATCCTATATTATAATGTATCTACATTTGGACATCAACTATTAAGTATTCTAACCTTCAAATTAATTGTAATCTTTAAATCTATCTATGTAATGTCTCAGTATCATCACGGATTAAACTACTATGTCAATCGAATTTGTAATACTGAATGATGAGCTAACCTGCATTTTTTAAAAAAGTTATAAACATTTAACACAAACACACAATAATAACCTAAATTATAGTGATTGGCTTTAATTCGTAAATTGCATCGAGTTCCGACAAATCTATGCGTAATACACATATAATGTGAAGTACTTATTGTCCCATATGTATAAGAATACAAAACATGCCGCATTTTAACACTTGAACTTAAAGTTGTGTAACCTCCCACCACGAGACTGTTTGTCCCGATACGAAACTCATGTGTTGGTGGGGGAGGGAGAATATACCTGATACGATTTTTTCTCGAACCGAGATCATGGAGTCACCAATAGACTAATAATGAACCCGAGTCCAAAAAATAACTCTTGAATCCTTTGATTAGCATAGTGAGCCTGAGTTAGTCTTAATCAGTTAGTGCGTCCGGAATAGTGAGTCATTTTCTTACTGAGAATACCTTTTTCATGAAACAGTGAATATATGAATCTTGCAGTTTAATGTTTAGTCTATTGTTTCAGACTAATAAAACGGTTATGCTCTTCAAAATACTTTTATGCGAGTGACGTATAAATAAAAGATGTTGAAAGTAAGAACATACGATTTATAGTGGTTCAAAGAATCAAACTCCTACATCGACTCTCTACGTCCTGCAGATATTCACCAACTTCCTTTATGGTGACAAGGTCCAGATCTTACAATCAATCAATCAATTTAACAATCTATCAATCTATGCATATTTCAACCAAGCAAACTATCAACCTTCGATCTATTTATTTGAAAGAATAGGTTTCGAGGTTTTGTCCAACAAATAAGAGTATGAGACACTTTCAAGATAAGAACATGAATCACTTGAAATATGGATAAAAGGGAATTTCAAAGTAAGAACACTTAAGAATATGCAAATAGAGAACATCTATATATTATAAATGAATGAATTTCTAAAATAAAAATTAATCAAAAAATAAAATACTTGTTATTTTGTTAAGTTGTGGATTGATCAAATTTATTTGTTGAATATCAATATTGATGGATTTTTTAAACATTGATTTTTAAACAATGAGCATGTTTAGTTTTTTTTCCCGTGGATGAGTGCAGATGGTGATTTTATTGGATAGAGATAACCAACATGCACTAAGATGTATTTTAATAAGCTTCGCTTAAATTGTCAGTGAAGAGGCAAATTGCCGTTTTTAGGTTTTTCCCCATCCTTCGTCAATAACTTGAGTATCGACATCCATCTCTTCTGCCTAAATGTAAATATTTTTTTGGACATCCTACAGTGTAGATTCCAGATTGTAGATATACAAAATATAAAATAAAATAAAAAATAAAAAATAAAAAAAACACACTTAGGACTAAATTTCTACTTTCCAAATTTATGCACCCTATTTTGGAAATTCATGTTGAACTTCAAAACTGTTCTAACATGTAATCCAACAAAGCATGTTAGATACTAGATAGTGTTCTTAACTTTGACACCAGCACATGCGCATTATTAATTCAAAAAACCAACAGTGTTTAACTTCGTAGCAGAATTTACCAAACGCATTACTGCAATTGAGACGAATCTCCCCTACATCAGTAATTAATGCTATAAGCTAGAGAGATGGCTGACACGAGCGAGTTGGAAAGGAAGTCAATTGAACAAGTTGTTTATAGTGAAGAAGAAACATTCATTTTGTACTGCTATTATGAATTCGACATCTCAGTTTTAGAGGATAATGTAAAACACCAATAAAATATACTGAAAAGTCATATATCATATACCATCTCACAATCATTTTTCTAGTATACCGAATTGAATTCAATATATTAGATTATCTGAGTTACATCATGTTCCTTTTCTTGCCACATACACAGGGCATAATTACAACATCGTGTAAAACCGGTTATACAATATGCTAGTATTATGCATCCATACCTTAGGCTTCAGAGCTTTAGATTTAACTTCAAGAAATAGAATTCAAACAACGGCAACAACTCCCTTTTTGCAGTATCCCTTTATTAGGCTGCTATAGATGATAATACTAAGCTTAAAGCGCTCTTTTTCCACGAAATAAGAATGCCCTCTTGCCTTGGAAGTTTCCCTCGTAAATAGTATTCATTTATTGTTGGGTTATGAGTCAGTAGAAGATACTCAGCATATTATTGGGAAAAAGAATATTGGGGGAAATCATAGTGTTCACGCTATGGAATTGAAGACCCAAAACCCAGTTTATATCACTAGTGTAGTGTCGATAGGACTAGATGATCTATAGGCTAGACTGTTTTCGATTTATTTATCCTTCTTGTCTAAGTCCTGTACAGGGTAAAATGTTGGATTGATCTTCAGTAGGAAGTTACTCTCCAGACCCCCACGTCATCAGTGTAAGAGCTTGCGTTCTTAAGTCATCGGTCCGTCTTATCACCGACGTACACGCCAGGAAAGAACCCTTACAAAGCTCAGTACATTCGCAGTTATCAGCTGACCATACTCAGGAGAATATCTCTTGTCAGCTGACTCAGACGAAGAAGACAGAGACTGCTTGAAGTCCACTGTATCCGACAGAAACGACCCGACTATTAAAGTCACTTCGAAAGTCGCGAGAAGACCATACGAGGATTAGTGAGAGTCAACTCCGATGTCTGACACAATCTCACATACCACAAACCTCGACCAATGAGAAGCCGTCAACGCAATATCTGCTCTGACCAACTAAAGCTGCTCTCATGTACAGTATCAACGACTCTGCTGCAACAATTCGAATTTATGGTCGTTTTCTTTGGAAGTTTGTGACATGTGGCATCGTCTTCTCCAACGGACAAATGCCTGGGTCACGACTATAAATAGAGAAAAAAATCCGAGCTCCACGTACGGGATATCAAGGGAAAAAACGCTCAAGCTTTCGAAACAACTCTAGCGCATTCAAGATAAATCCAGCGAAGAACTTGCCCAATAGAATATCATTAGTTCTTCTCTCTAGAGTTCTTTAGATCCCTCTTCTCTAGCTAAGCTCAACGTTCCTATCCATAGCTTAGATTCTCGAAGGAGTTCACTTTTAGTGATTGTTCTTATTGTAAGAACTCCTTCCTAGTTGGAGATAATCCCCTCCCCTTCAAACTTAGGTTTGATTTGTAAGAGTCGCTAAGGACTATAACTTAGAAGGGTCTGTCCAGTGCACAGATACCTTGTTGAGGCTTGCTCAGATAAATCAACAAGAACTTCTGTTCAGTAGGACCGTGGACGTTGGATCTTGTGTATCCGAACCACGTTAAAAATTGCTTGTGTTGTTTACTGTTTTATTACATTGCATACAAACTGATTACAAAATCATATCTTGCATAAAACGTATTTATAAAGCGCACTAGCCAAAATACTTTAACTTGCGAAATCACGTTTTCAAATTGAGACGAACCTCCGGGCCCCACACTCTTATCCGCACTAAGTCTCCGACTGAGTTTCAAGTACTGACAAAAGTCAGTAGGATAGCTCAGTAGTTGGCACACCTCTGACCCGCGATCGAAGGTTACTATTTGGCACTGTTCATCAGTCGCAACCTACAGCTCAACTGTCCTTCGCGTTTGAGAAAAAGAAACTGTGCTCATGTGTATTCACACACCCCCCCCTCTACACCTGACTCTAGTCTCCGGACCAACAATTGGTATCAGAGCGTCGGTGTTCTTCTGATCATTGTTTCTAAAACTACTGGTCTTCTCGAACAGATCCTGAAAACATTTTTTCACTGCACAAGTATCTCTTCATACATCCTTATACTCTTACCCATAATGTCTGATATGTCAGGTATTTGGATGGTACCGATGTTCTCAGTAGAGAACTATACGGTATGGCGTGTGAGAATGGAGGCACACCTCACATCGCTGCATGACAGCATGACGGACATCCTTGAGACAAGACCCATCATTTCCATGATCGACAGCGTACAAATTTGCTGCTGCGGGAGGTGTAGGAGCACATACTGATGCTAAAGTTGCTAAAGAGAAATCTGCCTTCACACCAGAATATAAAAAGTTGCACAACCTCGACCAAGTTGCGCGGAATGCAATCCTGACTACGCTCAGCGATTCACACCTCGGGAGGGTGCAAGACTGCAAAACGGCAAAGGAACTTTGGGATGCCCTGGCTGTACTAAGCCAAGGAACCCCGCACATCAAGGAAAACAAGCTTGAGCTAGAGCTTCAAAAGTTCGACACATTTGCCATGGAGCCCAACGAGACCATTGATGAGTTAAGCGTCAGATTCACTAATCAAATCAATGTGATCAACGGGCTGGGGAGGACGTTCACCAACAAAGAGATGAACACAAAGATCCTCAGAGCGCTACCTCGACTGAAGTGGCTTCCTTTTGCTACTTATTTACGTTGCTCTGATCTTAATGCTCTAACTCCTGATGTTATCTTTTCACAATTAAAAACGGAGGAATTTGAGCACAACCTACCCCAACGATGTTCCGATTCACCGACACACGCATTGATCATGCTTTCAAAGCAACAACAAGAAAACGGAGTCAAACCCATTTCTTCCAAAGAAGGCGTGAGCCACGACGTGAAGCAAAGTCCTCTGAGACATCTGATACTGACCAACTTGCACTTATGGCTCTCAAATATCAAAGGAAAAAGGAGAGAGTCAGAAAGTTGAAGAAATACCACAGCGATTCTCCCTCAGCTAAGAAATATTATCAAAAAAAGGGAAGAATCTAAACCTTCTACTGATTGCAGGAACGCAGAACCTGTTGCTAGTCCACCCAATGACTCAGCTAAAAAAAGCAGCAGATCATCTGTCTGTTACAACTGCAAGAAGGAGGGACACTATCAGTACGAATGTCCCGAACTCTCAGTTGCTCAAAGAGCAGAACGACAGGCCAGACGCGAAAAATTTGCCCGAAGGAGGCAGGCCTATATCGCCGGAGAGATATTCGATGACTCAATCGAGGAGGATACATTCATGTATTCCTCTGAAGACGAAGACGCATTTGTAGCCATTGAGGTCGGAGAGACAGATCCTGAGTCAACTACAGAATACTGTCTGATGGCCGGAGAAGAGGCTGAGGTAAATTCTAAACTTAATATAACCTCTTCTTCACACAGCACACATGACACGTGCTCGGTCACAGATGAAGCTCTAGACGTGGTACAAGCCTACGATGATCTACTAGAGGAGCAGATTCAGCTGAGCAGAAAGTTCAGTAGAACCATTCAAGAACTGGAACAGGTAAAGGCTGGAAATCAGAGACTTTCTTCTGATTGTCAGGTCTCTACTGATTCAAAGAATCTGGTTGCGAGACTCAAGGAAGAGATTAAATCTCTTATGACTAAGTCTCAGCTTCAAGAGACTCAGATATCGGTCCGACTAAGGACAATTCTGAGAAAGAGATTGAAATAGCCCGACTCAATCAGAAGCTCGCAGACGTCGAAAAGGATTATGACTCACTTAGGAGAAGTGATGAGGTCTGGTGGGGACTGATGACTGAACAGTACCTAGGAGCTAAAGAGAAGTTGGAAAGTATGCTTAGAGCTCAAAGACCAACGATCGTGAAAGAAGGACTTGACTATACTCATGAAACTTCCATTTCCACGTCAAAAAGCTCAAAAATGCTGGCTGATAGGTTCGTCAGAGGAAAGGTTCAGGCTACTGACTCAACACCTCAGGCGAAGAACAAACAGAAGATGATAGCACCTCAACCGAGCAACAAGAAGCAACTGACCAGAGGTTCCAGCCCCAGGACACCACGATCAAGCTCAGGGGGAACCAAGAAGGTCAGATGGGCATAACAGTACAGTGAACCGCTATATGAGCATCCAGCACAGTATGGTTCGTACTACTATGAGCCCAGGGTCAGGAGGAACACAAAGCCTCAGAAGAAGAAAGCTCTTGAACCCAAAACTGCCAGAAAATCAGTATCTCCAAGTCCTGTGGAGAAGAAAGCTGACAAGGTTCAGAAGAAGAAGTCTCAGACTTCTAAGGTCCCTAGACGGATCTGGGTTCCGAAATCACCCACTAACACTTAAGGACCCAACTGAACCAAAGGGTACCTAAAATTGTTTCTGTTTTGCAGGTGCATAAGGACCCTTAAATTGTGGACAACGGCTGCTCGAGACACATGACTTATCAAAAGAGCCTGCTGGCCAACTATATACAAGAAGATGGTCCCAGAATTGAGTTTGGTGACAACTCTAAAGGCTATACAAGGGGATACGGAACATTGAATATTTGGATCGCTTCAGCCTAAAGAGTAACTTATGTTGAAGGACTTCAACATAATCTCCTTTCGTCACCAATTCCGTGATAATCTAAATAGAGTTATCTTTTACGCCGGTTTCGTGATGTTGTTGACAAATCTACAGGGAAAACAAAGGTTATCGTGTTCATGGAGAAAGAATATCTATGTTGCAAACCGGAAAACCGCAGAACCTGAGGCTTGCTTACTTGCACAGACAAAATCTAGTGACAAGGCAGGATGGCTGTGGCATAAGAGACTCAGTCACCTGAACTTCAAGACTATGAACAAGCTAGCCAAGAACTCTAAAGTCGAGGACTCGAATCGTTTATCAAAGACGAAACGTGGAAGCGTGCTTGAAGGGAAAGCGCATAAAGAAAAGCAATCCACCAATTCCGTCACCTTCCACCGATGGAATCCTTCAACCGCTACACGTGGACTTATTCGGGCCGCTCTCCAAGTGACTAAAAGAGGCAAGAAGTATTCCCTCGTCGTTATTGACGACTATTCAAGATATACGTGGGTCATCTTCATAGACAACAAATCGATGTCAAAACTAAGTTACCCAATCTGGCGAAGAAGCTCAATGTGGAAAAGGACATCAAGATTCGGAGAATTCGCACGCAGGCAGGAACATAATTTCTCAACTCGCAGTTAAGGAGTACTGCGATAAAGAGGGAATTCAGCGCGAGACATTAGCACCTCGTACCCCTCAGTAACGGACTCGCCGAACGTAAAAAACAACACTTAAAGAAGCAAAGAAGAACGCTCCTAGCGGACTCCGGACTACCCTCAAAGTTCCGGGCCGATGCTAGTGACACCGCTCGCTACACTCGAATCGCTCACTACTTACACAGCAACACATGAAGACACCTTACGAATTATGGAAAGGGAGAATTCCTTCTATTTCTCATTTCCATATTTTTGGTTGTCCTTGCTTTATCCACAATAATGGGAAAGATCAGTTGAAGGTCTTTGATAGCAAATCTGATCAAGGAGTATTCTTAGGATACTCTCGAGTCAGTAAAGCCTTCAGAGTCTTTAACTATCGGACTCTTTGCGTGGAGGAAAGCCCTCATGTTGTTTTTGATGAGTTTGTTACTGAGGACAGGAAATCTACAAAGACAAACACTAAAGATGTTAGCAGCAAGCTACAGGATCTTGCACTAAACGACAAAGCCGAAAAGATCCAGCATTGTTGGGATGATGAGTCAGACGATGAAGAAACTCGGACTCAACTAACAAGCAAGTAGGCGACTCGGTTGATTCTACCGAACGTAATCAACAATAGGTAACAACGGTCGATGAGGAAGCCCCAAAGGTAATCGAGACCTCTACCGAGAATATAAATTAAGGGGGAACGATTGATGTTCCCGAGCAAAATGCCCCCGAACTCCGGAAACTCGCGAGATCCTAACCTTCTTACTCGAATTGCTCGCAGTCACGTAACGCATAACCGAAATGCCTAAACACCTATTGACTGTGCAGAGGTAGTATCAGAAGAAGAAGCCAGACTCAGACGTTTAGGCTCGACGCTTATTCTTCTGATCTTATTATAGGAGATCCATCAGCAACGATCAGGACGAGATCTAGATTAAGTCAAGGAGAAAGCTCACTCTATTCTTGTTTCTTGTCTACAGAAGAACCTCAGTCAATAGAGGATGCACTCAATGACGCTGACTAGATTATTGCTATGCAAGATGAGTTGAACCAGTTCGTTCGAAATGAAGTTTGGGAGCTTGTTGACAGACATAGACATCAGCACGTGATTGGCACTAAGTGGGTCTTCAAGAACAAGCGAGATGAAAACAACGTCATTGTCAGAAATAAAGCTCGACTTGTTGCCAAAGGATACTGTCAAGCAGAGGGAATAGACTTTGATGAAACGTTCGCTCCAGTCACCAGATTGGAAGCTATTCTTCTGTTCCTAGCTTATGCAACGCATCAAAGATTCAAAGTATATCAGATGGATGTAAAGTCAGCTTTTCTGAACGGCGTACTGAAGGAAGAAGTCTATGTGGAACAACCGCCCGGCTTTCAGCAGGGGCATCAGGTGTACAGACTTAGGAAAGCGTTGTATGGGTTAAAACAAGCACCCAGGGCTTGGTACGATACCCTATTAGACTTTCTGCTTCATAAAGGTTTTCAGAAGGGGACAGTAGATCGCACCATGTTCAACATAAAGTCAGGAGATGACATCCTACTGGTGTAAATCTACGTGGAAGACATCATTTTCGGTTGCAGAAACGTGACTATATGTCAACAATTCGAGAAAATGATGAAGGAGAAGTTTGAGATGTCTATGATGGGAGAGATGAACTACTTCCTTGGATTTCAAGTAAAGCAATCACCTGAAGGAATCTTCATCAATCAAGCCAAATACACTCGAGATCTTCTCAAGAGATTCGGCTGGGACTCAAGCAAGCCATTCAAGATCCCCATGAATACGAATTTGTAAATCGATCTAGACAAAGAGGGAGCTTATGTTAACTCTACTGATTATAGAGCTATTATTGGTTCTTTATTATATTTAACAGCTAGCCGACCTGATATAACTTATGCTGTAGGTGTATGTGCAAGATTTCAGGCGAATCCCAAGCGAAGTCATCTAGACTCAGCAAAGAAGATTCTGCGCTATCTGAAAGGAACACCTGACGCTGGGTTATAGTATCCTGCTGATGATAATCTTATACTGATAGGTTATTCTGATGCTGATTAGACAGGATGCAGGATAGATCGAAAGTCAACTTCTGGAACATGTCAGTTCCTAGGTAGCGAGCTGATATCTTGGTTCTCAAAGAAACAGCATTCAGTGGCAACGTCCACTACTGAAGCCGAGTACATGGCCGCCGGAAGTTGCGTGCCCGCATCCTTTGGCTTCGACAACAACTGCAAGATTATGGTATATCTCAGGATGAAGTGCCCATCTACTGTGACTCCACCAGTGCGATTGCTATAACTCAGAATCCAGTTTTTCATACGAGATGCAAGCACGTGGATATTCGACACCACTTCATCAGAGACCATGTCGAGAAGAAGGACATCAGAATAGAGAAAATTCATACTGATAAGCAAAGGGCAGACATACTGACCAGACCACTAGCTGAGAACAGATTCAGAGAACTATGAGTTGAGCTAGGTCTACTGGATCCTACCGAGTCAAGTCAGTAGAAGGAATCAGTACGACAGGACAAAAGACTCAGTACGATGATTCAGTCGGGAGAATCAACCAGTACACAGTAAGGGGGAACGTGTCATCAGCACATCAAATGTCCTCCTGAGTCTAAAAGGTACCCTGCTGATCATAAAAGTTCAGCTGAAGAGGTTTGCGTAGTTTTATCTACTTAACTTTATCTGAAGCATGCTCGCATTTATTATATCAGTCGCTTCCACTCAGTAGTTAATAAGCATTTATTTCCCGCCATTAATCTTTTGAGGTTTAAGTCAGTAGGAAACCGTTCTCATTTAAAAGACTTAAGACTTTAATGTTGTCTGCAGCGCATTTAATGCATGTCTTCTCAACTTACCTTAACTACGCATATCTTACGTGGGTCTAGGTTAGAAGCGACCTTTGTAATCATTCTTTTTAAAACATCAAATCACAGCCGTCATCAAAAAGCGAGATTAAATCCCAGTCGTTCAATCAAAACCGGTTGATATGCATAATCTTATAAAATCTTTTGCTTTTCTCTCTAACTATACTATTACGCCATTTTCATCGTTTCTCAAGTCTTTTAGCCTTCATTTTTTCCTGCTACTTAGAAACTCTTTCCAAAAACCAATTGCTAATTCACCTTCTTTCTTCTGAAACATGTCTATCATAATGACCCCATCCAACATTGACGAGATCATCAAATCAAAGATCCAGTTTGAGCCTACGATGGCTCTGCACTAGGCGGAGCTTCCATACCTTGAGCCCATCTACACGGCCCTTGAAGCTTCCGGCCTAGAGCTTCTTGTCACGAAGCATCCCAAGGCGTATTTGCCCCGACAAGTCGCAGAGGTGTTCTTCAACTAGAGATCGGTAGAAGATACCGACAGGGAAGTTTTCCACTTTGCATACATGAAGGAGGTGACTCCTCAGATTTGGGAATCCAGTCACAATGACATCGACATCCGGGCCGCCCTCCAAGCGTCTTTTGATCTTGCGGCCCATGGAATCTCACCCATCGCATACAAGGAAAAGGAGCTCAACTCCTATGTCCAGAAGTTCTGCGGCAGAGACGACATTGCCTTCAAATCTGCACTGCCAAAGAACCAGCTGTTGCCAGAATACCGCGGGCTCGCCTACATCGTAACTCACATCCTTACGAGCGCCGCCGGTTCCTTCGATCAGCTGTCCAAGCCCCGTCTTCAGCTAATGATGATTATCGACGACGGAGTCCGAGTCAACTGGATAGATTTCTATGTGATTGAGCTAAAAGTTCAGGCACAGAAGTTCGTTGCCACACCCTCTGGAGAGAGGAAATTAATTGGTGTGGGCAAGCTACTGTACGGGATAAAGATGTCTGTACTGATTGAGGATTTAGTATCGAATCATGCAGCCTTTGCTGATTCGCAATACTTCAACAGCAAGCTCATTAAGTTCAAGACTAGAGCCGCTGCTGAGAAGTCAGTCGGACGAGGGCCAGCCGAACAGAAGAGAGTAACATCTGACTTGCCCCCTCGCGCCGACCCACCGAAGAGGAAGACGCTCAGCAAGATTGGAACATCTGAAGTTCCAGCAAAGCCTACCTCTCCCCCACCTACTCAGGAGGAGTCCATATTAGACACGGACACAGGCATTGAAGGTGCCACCTTGAAAGAGAAAGCCCAGCGCATCAGCTCTGAAGAGACTCAGTCGGACACACCTGAACCTACTGAGGAGACTACCTCTGAGTGGACAGCCGTGCAGTCAACTCGTCTCCGAGCCACTGGAGAAGTGACTGCACAGATCCCAGAAATTGCTGATCACAGGGATCTGGTCGAGATATCAGTAAGGGCGAGGACTCAGATGCTACTGAGGTTCCTCAGTTGGGACATTCTTGAAGAGCTGATCATGGCTCAGTCAGCCTTGTCCCTGCTGACAGAGGAGTAGAGTCTCTAGTTAGCCATCGGGTTTGGAGAACCCGCTGACCTTGCTTTGTTCGAGGATCTCTGGGCCGCAATGCTTTATCTTCTAAGCCAAAGATCCTCAGAACATGTCAGCAGCCCTTTGCCGCCATCCCATCACGATGATGACAACGGCGACAACAATGATGATGATGTGGATCAGGAGCCACCCAAGGAAGTAGAACTGGGAGGATCTGCTGAGGGTAACACTCCCAGCGAGAAGGGCAAATCACCGTCACCACCGTCGACATCAGGTGATGCCCCGGTTGCCTCGAAACCTAGTCAAGAACAACAACTCGCCACTTCTGAGCAGAGGCTCGGAACCAGCAGCTATCAAATTAAAACACTGGGTTTCGTGTCCTCAAAGTCCGTCAACAGAGCCATCAGGAGACAGGGAGACAAAAATCGTCTCCTTGCCAAAGACATACAACTGAAGTGGGCTCAGTACACGAAAGCTCAAACTGAAAAAGTTGACCGACTTGCCGGCGAGGTGAAGAAAGTCTCCGAAGCTCCTACTTCCTCTATCAAAATTCAGGAGATCGTTGAGGCCTCCCTCGCAGCTCAGAAAGCAGACTTAGCCGCTCAGAGTCAGCAACTCTTTCAATCTCAGCAGAAAATCTTGTTTGAGCAGCTGACTCAGAGCCTCGCCACAGTCCAAGCAACGATGGACGAGCGCAACAGAGTGGCCACCTCCACTCTTCAGAAAGCCTTACAACAACAGGTGGAGGCCCTCAAGCTCATCCAGCAGGAGATGACAACATCTCTAGACGCATCACTGCTGTCTCAACGCTAAGAGACAGCTGCGCAAATCAAACAGATATGTGCTGACCAGGAGAAAGACTGGGAGCACTACTGTGATGCCGTCAAAGACTTCGAAGCAACCGCCACCTCCATTAAAAATATTGTCTATAATCTGGAGAAGGAGGTAGTAGCCATCCGCACTCGCCTCTCCCTCGCTGATGATGCCAAAAAGGGGGAAGGAGTAGAGAAGAGTGAGGCGGAGCAGGCTCAGGTGGGCGAAGGTGAAGAAGTCGAGAAAATCACCAAGGGGGGAAGGTTAAGCCGATCCAGTTTGGAACCAGCCAAAGACCCCCTCCCGAGATCGTCCAAATCCCAACAGTCCAAACAACTACAGTTGTTGAGCCATCCTCGGCTCAACATATTGAGGAGGTCGCACGTTTTGTCGACAGGAGGACGAGCCACTACCACCGCAAAGGCCGGGGAAGGAGATTACTACTGATACAACTCCTCCGCCTTCCCCGACGCCTAAATTCAAATTTAAGGCGGAGCAGAGGCATTTGATCAACAAGTTGCTCAGAAGCTACAAGATGAATTCAACTATGAGCAACAACTTGAAGAAGAGATCAAAAAGGCTAAGAAGCCCAGGAAGCCAGTTAGCAAAATCGCCAAGAGCAAAGCTAAAAAGCTCCTAGACGATCAGAAGAGAAGGCTCACGAGGAGCTAGCTAAAGCTTCTGCCACTGATCTTCAGCCCTTGGCTCAGAGTTCTACTGATATTCCCGCACTTACTCCAGAGCAAGAGGCAGAAGATAGAGCCACCTGGGAGGCTACGCTGAAATGACTGAATCTCCGAAGAGGAGACACTAGATCAGCTGTCCTCAGAGAGAAGAAAAGACAGGAAGATTTGGCCAAGATCATAGAAGTCACTGACAAGATGGCCAGTGAACCAGTCATTGACTGGAAGAAGCAAATTCCCAGGTCATCCAAGTTCTACAGGAGAGGCGCTCTCAGAGCCCCTTATCAGAAAAAGACTCCTCACCCTCATATAGACAAATGGGTGCCTTGGAACGTAAACGAGGAATAGGAGGAACTCAAGATAGAGTTTATCAAAGGGTATTACTGAAGGAATAATTAGGATTAGGAACGATACCTTCCTCCTTCGTATGTTGTCGCGGCTCTAATTGTTCCTCCAGTGTCAGATCTTCTGATCTGTGTCCCGGCCTTTTTCTTCCTCCGGGGTGGTCGAGAACTCGGAGAAAATATATTTCGTCTCTCTACGTACTCATGCACGCGTTTCAGAAATTATGAATGTGTGTGTTCTCGTTCAATGTAATACTAATATATATAGGCTTCAAAAGCCAATATAATATTAATATATTTGTAACCCATTAATTTAATTATATTTCTAATGGGCTTCCACATAACCAAATTCCATAATATAATTAATTAATTTATCGGGCTACTAATATTTATCAATTAATTGGCCCACCCAATTAATTCCGGATAAATAACATTATTAAATAATGTAAAAATACATTAATCTATTAATAATGATTTCTGAGAGACAATAAATAACTAGGCAACTAATTAGGCCAGATCAGGGATCCAATACAAGAAATAAAGTTGGGCCTCAAATTAATTAATTATCCATGCTCACCCGCAGAGCAAAATTAATTAATAAACATAGATTCATTCCACTAGAGAATCCGTGGCCGACTTACCCCTTTATCCCAAATTGAGCAAGGGCTTGTATTTTAGACTTAATCGATCTCCGTATTTAAGATAAAAATATTCGTTAATTAATTAAGCTCACTGACAGCTTCAATTAATTAATATCTTATATTCTTGAGTAGTACCACTCGACCTTATTAACACACCTGAACTTAATCAACCGGCCGGGTTTAGTGTGCTAATCCTTTCGAGTTCCTCGGGGGATATTATCAACCCATTTTACTAGGATACGGCCGCAAGATACGCATAACCAACTCGAGCCACAAATAACTACTAACACCCAAGATACGTAGATCCTGGCCGCGATGACGTTCACCATAGTAGGTCAAAGTGATAGATAGCCAAATGCACTCACCGAAGTCTTACCAAGCTTAATACCGCCTAACTCACCGAGATCTTGGTTCTCCACTAATGTCGGCTAGGAGAACACATCTCACCGTGATCCGTCAATACACCACCTTAAGTGTACCAAGAAAGACAAGCAACTAAGACAAGCCACTTCTTATCTAAACTGCAGCTTAAACCGACAACTTATCCTTAAGTTGTCTCACCGTGATAACCGTTTATATCTTGTCAGTTCAACCAATTTGTGTTGTCTTCTCGTGATACCCGACACACCACACAAATCTAACTTTTATACAAGATAAAGGATAACATGTGCAAATAAATATATTTATCAGATAGGAGAATAAAATAGCGGTAGGGACAAAAAACACATTGTATACAAGCATAAAAAGTGCTTCCATTATACAAAATCCCAACAATTCTCCCACTTATACTAAAGCAAACTTTTAGTATACAATGTGCCAGTTCTAAGTACAAACTAGTACTCAGCTATCTCTTAGCTATCTATCCTATCTATCACTGCATCTTCTCCCACTTATACAAAAGTTTCTGTAGTCCTAAGTGGGGGGCATCTCTACCATCCCTAAGCCATGAACATGCTTCTCGTAAGCCGGGAGTGGTAAGCTCTTCGCAAAAGGATTAGCTAGGTTAACTTCAGTTCCAATTTTGTCAATCACCATGTCTCCTCGATTTACGAATACTCGTATAATGTGGTACTTCCTGTCTATGTGTTTAGACGCCTTGTAAGATCTAGGTTCCTTAGAATTTGTCACTGCACCCGCATGATCACAATAAATCATGATCGCCTTAGGCAAATTCTGAACAATATCAAGATCCAGAAGGAAATTCTTGAGCCAAATAGCCTCTTTCGAAGCTTCTGAAGCAGGCGCCCACATAATCTGCTTCCATGGTTGAGTCCGCAATGCATTTCTATTTTGCACTCCTCCATGAAATGGCTCCACCTCCCAAGGTAAACACATAACCCGAGGTAGACTTCTTCTCATTTCTGTTAGCCTGGAAATCCGATTATGTATAACCCAAAGACACTAGACTGTCTGACTGGTAAACAAGCCTATAATCTCTAGTCCGTTTAAGGTATTTGAGAATATGCTTGACCGCATCCCAGTGTTCCTTCACGGGGTTAGGACCGATATCTTGAGACCATGCCTACAAAGATATGAGATATCTCGCTCGTACAAAGCATCGCATACATGAGGCTACCGACAACGGAAGCATATGGTACTAGCCTCATACTTTCTATCTCTTCAGGCGTTTTAGGGCACTGATTCTTGGATAGAAAAATGCCATGTCTGAAAGGTACTGAACCTCGCTTGGCATTTGCATGCTAAAACGAGCAATAACAGTGTCAATGTAGGACATTTGTGACAATCTTAACATCCTTTTCGCGATCTCTGGATAACCTTGATCCTAAGGATGTAAGCGCTTCACCTAAGTCCTTAATTTGAAACTGCTCGGATAACCACGTCTTTGCGTCTGATAACACTTCAACATTATTGCCAATGAGAAGGATGTCATCTACGTAAAATGCAAGAAACACCACTGATCCGTTAACACAAATACGGTACACATACCTCGTTAGGATATGATACAAATCTATAAGATTTGACTACCTCATCGAAAACCCTGGTGCCATAACCGGAAGGTTGTTTAAGTCCATAAATGGACTTCCTAAGCTTCCAAACTAGATGCTCTTCGCCCTTCTTCACATAACCATCTGGCTATTTCATGTAGATGTCTCTACCCTTTTTAAGGTGACCGTTTAGGAATACGGTTTTGACATCCATTTGCCAGATCTCTAGGTTCATGTGAGCTGATATGGAAAGGAGAATCCGAATGGACTTGATCATTGCTACAGGCGAGAAGGTCTCTTCGTAATCGATACCTTCTTTCCCGGGTAAAACCCTTTGCCACTAGCCTGGCCTTAAATGCTATGATCTCTCCATTCGATCCTCTCTCTTTCTCTTGTATACCCACTTACTACCAATAGCCTTGCAGCCCTTGGGTAGTTCAGTGATCTCGTATACATCCATATCAATTATGGACTTAAATTCCCGAGTCCATTACGTTTCGCTAGGAATCGCATCTACATCTCCCACTCGCTTTGTTGTAAGTCCAGGGGATCCACGGTATCTTGTTCATCCGCCGGGAGATGATCAAACGTCTCCCCAATGAACATATACCGATCGTGTAAATATCACCCTCCCACTACGTCGAACGCTGTCGTGGGTGTGTTAACGATTGTGCGCTTACTCGTGGAGTACTATCTTGCACAACCGGCCGTTCAAGTGGAACTCGACCACCTTGTAATTCCTCAAGGATGATGTCGACTCAAGATTTACGGTTACTAATGTAATCCTCTTCTAAGAACCGAGCGTTAGGGCTAACAACGATCTTCTGTTCTTTAGGATCATAAAAGTACACACCCATCGTTTCCTTCGGATACCCTATGAACAACATCACTTCTGAACGTGATTCCAATTTGTCGGCCTGCCTATTTAGCACATAAGCAGGATAACCCCAAATCCTTAAGTGGTGCATACTGGATTTGTGCCTGCTCCACAACTCAAAAAGGATCTTTTGTACCGACTTGGAAGGCACACAATTCAGCAAGTATGCTGCAGTCTCTAGGGTATATCCCCAAAAGAAAACTGGCAAAGTTGCATAACTCATCATCGATCGAACCATCTCTAAGAGACTTGATTTATAACCATCCATGATGTAGAGTTTTGAAACATAAATTATGTCTCGCCTAAACTCAAGCACATATAAAACATCTTTAAGTACTAAAACATAACTATCAAAAGATAGATGTAGATCTCCAATGGTAATTGCAGGAACTCTAGATCCATTGCCCATTGAGACTACCACCTCGCCATCGCTCAATGCGCTTTTCTCGCAAGAAACCTTGGAAGGTGTAACAAACATGATCGGTTGCCCCTCGAATCCACTACCCATTCGTGGGTAGAAGAGAAAATCGAAACGCTTTCGCATACAAGAGCGACTCGCGTCTCTTTCTGTTTTGCCTTGACATCCGGATTATAATTCTTCCAAGTGTCCTTTCTTACCATTCTTGAAGAACCTTCCTTTCTCCTTTGACATTCGCATGTCACCGTAAGAGACCGTCTTCTTACTCCCACGCTCTTCTTGAAATGTCCACCCTTTCTGTTCTTTTTTCCGGTTTCCGCCTTTCTGGAGGATTCCTTGAACTACTAGGGATATTTAAGACTTGAGCACTCTTGCATTTTCCTATAACCTCTTTGACCGCTACCAAAGATTTGAGTAACATACTCATAGTAAACTCGTTCTTAGACATAGCGGCCCTAAAACAGAAGTTCTTATAGGACCTTTGCAGAGCATTTATTGGGAAGGTAAGATATCTCTTCCACTTTGTAAAATTATATAAACCCGTTAGGGCTTGGTTGGTGAGACAGCTTTAGAAACTCGAAAATTATTCGAACAAACATATCTGAAAAAATATAATAAAAGCATGTAAGAAAGTTATATTTGCACATAATTCGTAATTAATAATCATTGTAACCTTTTGTAAAAATAATGATATTAAAAACCTCGAACAACTCTAGGAATTCCACTAGCAAGCCACGCAGGTGGACGTTTACTAGCGTAACCCTAAACCAAGCTATTTACCTAGCTCTTTAATTCCAATCCACGTCTAGGTTCTTAAGACGAATGAAATTAATAGTTCGATATTCTGGACCATGTCACTATTAAAACGCGGGAAGGGACTTCGAGGGAAGTGAATTGTACCTGCGGTGACATCTAAGCATTGACCATTAATTTGACCAAAATAGAATCAAATTCTCGAAATTGACATACTTACTCGAACCATGCCGCATTCAATTTGATCTAATTAGCCACCCTATTTAATTATTATCTTCTAGAGTACTCGTGTTTACTAGGTACGCAAGCCACGCAGGTGGACGTTTACGGCTTCGCTCCCCCTACTCAATAATAATCAAATATTGTTTTGGAAAACTCATCTCACAAAACTGGTAGCTCAAAAATGCAAGCAATCCACGCAGGTGGACGTTTACTCACATAATCTTACTACTTTCGTGTAGAGTCCAATTAATGGAGGTCTGATTAATTGTTTAATATCCAAAATAATGGAATCTAATTAAACATTTAATTTAAAAATTGCTTAGTCTTTTTATTCAAAAGGTTTGTTTTCAATCATGCATATCCACATAATTCCTAAAGCATGCAATTTCTAAGCTCACATAATAAAACGTGCTCGCGAAAAATAAAACATGCTTTAATAACGACATAAATCCTATTTACATGCTTTTCTAAGCGCAATTAATCACATAATCGCATGCTAAAGCATAATAAAAATAAATGCGCAAATAGGAAATTTAAAACGTCGTTATCGGGCTTTAAAACACGTAATTCCTAACTATTACATAGCCCGATCATAATACAGCTCTTCGATCTTCAAAATCTTCGAATTTGAAAACCGCATCAAAAGCCGCACCGAAAAATGCATCGTGCCACGCCATCATAGCGTCGCCACGCGGCATCCACGTGGCAAACACGTGGTAAGCGATGGGCGACGTGGCGCGCCACATAAGCCGCCATATCATCATCTTCTTCAAGTTTCAGACTGCCGTTGCCGCCGCCATTCCAGGCCGGTTCCCGGCCGGACGTCTCGCACCCAAAGGAGCGCCGGATGACGGAGAGCCCGGAACCGGTTGCCCTGCGCCGGAGACTCCGCCCGCGGCGCGCGCAGATCTGCGCCGCGCGCGGCACGCCTGCTGCGCACCGCCGTGCCTTCCCCGACCGTCCTCAGCCCTCCTCCCCCGTCTCCACATCTCTCCGACATCCCCGCAGGTCGGATCCGTGCTTAATTGTCACTTGGAGCCTCCGCCGCGACATGGAGCTGCGAATTTTCGCAGCTTGTCGCCGGCGAGCTCCGCCGCGCAAATACACCACTTTCCGAGCTGTGATTCGTTCAATTGATTCATGGGTAATGATCCTTGGACAATTTTAGGCCACCATGAACAGATTCCGGCCTAAATCGTCCAACAATTTCCCTCAATTTTGAATAAAGTCGCCGGAAAAATATCATGGTGAGTAGCTCACTTCCGACATCGATTCTGGTCGCATCCGGGATCGGATGACCCATTACGACCTATCGACGTGAAGCCTGCAAGACGAGAAATCTAGAAGTTCAAGCCGATTGGAAATCGGACCCCGAACCCGACGCGAATCTCCGCCGCAAGATGCGGCGGAACCCTAGAAAACTAGGGGTTTCTGCCAATTTGGGTCTGGACAGCACGACCACTTCTCCTTTCCGACGCTATTCCGGACAAACCAGAAATCGGAATGGGTCGTATAATCGATCCCGACGAAGCTAACGAGAAGACGAACAAACATATCCGAACGGATCGGAAGAATAATGCTGCACGCGCTCCTACGCGCCTCCACAAGCTGGTGGTCGTGATCTGCAAGAAACTAGGGTTTCACCTTTTCCATCTTTCTGCGCATCGCGCCTCGATTTTCGTGCATCCCGGACCAATTATAGTACAATAACAGTACAATCACATAACACATTGGTCCTATCAACTACTCGTTGATTTTCTCACGAGAAAAACGTTACAACGGGGTCAAAACAGTGGCTCGCAGGCCGCCCCAAACACGAAAATTAACCCGATAACGACGGAAATAAACCTTAATGATGCACCTAACAGCAAAAATCAGAGCCTAAACCAGGCTCTGATACCAATTGAAGGAATAATTAGGATTAGGAACAATACCTTCCTCCTTCGTATGTTGTCGCGGCTCTGATTGTTGCTCCTGTGTCAGATCTTCTGATCTGTGTCCCGACCTTTTTCTCCCTCTGGGTGGTCAGAGAACTGGAGAAAATATATTTCCGTCTCTCTACGTACTCACGCACGCGTTTCAGAAATTATGAATGTGTGTGTTCTGTTTTGAACAGAATACTAATATATATAGGCTTATGTTGGGTTATGAGTCAGTAGATGGTAGTCAGCTGTTAGCGGTTAAAATAATATTGGGGGAAATCATAGTAGTACTATGGAATTGAAGATCTCAAAACCCAGTTGATATCAGTAGTGTCGTGTCTTGATTAGATTACCTGATGTATAGGTTAGACTTTTTGTAATTGATTATATTTTTCGTCTAAGTCATGTACGGGGTAAAATGTTGGATTGATCTTCTGTCGAAGTTACTTTCTAAAACCCCACGTCATCAGTGTAAGAGCTAGCGTTCTTCAGTCAGTAGCTGATCTTTACCTTAGTAGAAGACAGCACATCAGCTGATAGACATCAGCAGAAGAACATAACGCAAAGCTCAGTACCTTCGCCGTCATCAACTAACCCGACTCAGTAGGTACATTCCTTGTCAGCCGACTCAGACGACGAAGACAGAGACTGTCCTAAGTCTACTGTATCCGACATAAAACGACCCAGTCGCACAAGTCATTTCGAAGTTCAGCAGAAGATCATACGAGGTTGAGGAATAGTCAACTCTGACCACTGACACATTCTCACCTACCACAAACCTCGACCAATGAGAAGTCGACAATGCTTTATCTGCTCTAACCTACTAAAGCTGCTCTCATGTACAAGTGTCAACCGCCCCCGTCTGCAACAATTCGAAAATATGACCGTTTTCTTTGGAAGTTTGTGACACGTGGCATTGTCTTCTCCAACGGACATATGCCTCCTCACAACTATAAATAGAGAAGAAAACCGAGCTCCACGCACGGGATTCACAAGGGAAAATGCTCATACTCCGATCAACTCTAGCAAACTTAAAAGATCATCCAAGCGAAGAACTTGCCTTCATAGATCATCATTAATTCTTCTCTCTAGAGTTCTTTAGATCCCTTTCTTCTCTAGCTAAGCTCATTGCCAAATTTATAGCTTAGAAATTCGAAGGAGTTCACCTTCTGTGAATTGTTCTTATTGTAAGAACTCCTTCCTAGTTGGAGATTATCCCCTCCCTTTCAAACTTCGGTTTGAGTTGTAAAGTCGCTAAGGACTATAACTTAGAAGCGGTCCGTCCAAGGCACGATTCCTTGTTGAGACTTGCTCAGATAAATCAACAAGTTCTCATGTTTCATCAGGACCGTGGACGTAGGATCTTGCGTATCCGAACCACGTTAAATTGCTTGTGTTATTTACTGTTTTATTGCATTGCATACAAACTAACTTAAAATCATATATTTGCATAAAATGTATTTTCAAAGCGCACTAGCCAAAATACTTTAACTTGCGAGAACATGTTTTCAAACTGAGACGAATCTTCGGGCCCTACACACTTATCCGCACAACATCTCCGACTGAGTTTCAAGTACTAACAAAAGTCAGTAGGAGAGCTCAGTAGTTGGCACACTACTGACCCGTGATCGAAGGTTACTAACCTCGACCGAGTTGCGCGAAATGCAATACTAACTACGCTCAGTGATTCTCACCTCGGGAGGGTGCAAGACTGCAAAACGGCGAAAGAAATTTGGGATGCCCTGGCTGTACTGAGCCAAGGAACCTCGCAGATCAAAGAGAACAAGCTCGAATTAGAGCTTCAGAAGTTCGATGCATTCGCCATGGAGTTCAATGAAACCATTGACGAGCTAAGCGTCAGATTTACTAACCAGATCAATGTGATCAATGGACTGGGGAGGACGTTCACCAACAAGGAGATAAACACCAAGATCATAAGAGCGCTACCTCGACAGAAGTGGCTTCCATTTGCTACTTATTTACGTCGCTCTGATCTTAATGCTCTACTCCTGATGTTATATTTTCATAACTGAAAACGGAGGAATTTGAGCACAGCCTACCCCAAAGATGTTCCAGTGCTCTAGCTGACACTCAGATCGACCATGCTTTCAAAGCAACAGTCAGCAAAACTGGAGCCAAAACCATTTCCTCCAACAAGGCAGTAGCTGCAGCAGAAACGAAGTCTTCTGAGATATCTGCTACTGACCAACTAGCACTGATGGCTCTCAAATATCAGAGAGAAAAGGAGAGAGTTAGAGAGCTGAGGAAATACAACAGAGATTCTCCCTCAGGTAAGAAAGATTATCAGAAAAGGGAAGAATCTAAACCTTCTATTGATTGCAGGAACACAGAGCCTGCTGCTAGTCCATCCAAAGACTCAGCTGGAAAAAGCAGTAGAACATCTACATGTTATAACTGCAAGAAAGAGGGACATTATCAGTACGACTGTTCCGAACTCTCAGCTGCTCAACGAGCAAAACGGCAGGCCAGACGTGAAAAATTTGCCCGAAGAAGGCAGGCCTACATAGCCGGAGAGATATCCAATAACTCAATCGATGAGGATACATTTATGTATTCCTCTGAGGATGAAGCTGCATTCGTTGCAGTTGAGATCGGAGAGACGGTTCCTGAAGACACGACTGAATACTGTCTAAAGGCCAGAGAAGAGGCTGTTGGGTGATGATTCTATCCTCAGCACTGTAATACTTAGTGGGAAATGATTCTATCTTCCGTATTGATACGCGCTCAGTAGGCTTATGCTCTGAGTGAATCTATGAAGATTTGAAGATCCCAAAACCCTATCTTGATTGGTGAACCATTTCTTTGTAATTGTATGTCTCTAAGGGTTCAGACTCAGTAGACACTCTGCTCTGGTTCAGGCGTTCAGTAGATTATCAGCCTCAACACCAGATGTAGAAGACTTAGTAAAAACTGGACTCAGCAGGAGCAGTATACTGAATAGAGTCAGTAGAACTAAACTCAGCAGGAATAGTTCACTGTACTCAGAGCTGATCTTCAGCAAAGCCATCTCAGCATAATTGCTACTGAATCGAAGATCAAACTTAGCAACGGCCAGACAGTCTTCAGAACTGTCAGATATTTTGAATGACAATCAGCATAGTCAAATACGAGGAAGAGAGAAGTCAACTTCAGTATGCCTCAAAGTTTGTTCTGTCTCAACTGCTTTGTAAATCTCGACGAATGACAAGCAGACACCTGTCCTATACCTACTAAAGCTGCAAGTCAACAACTTTCCAGAAAAGGAGGGAAAGGACACTGTCACTCTACTTCAAAAGAGCCATTAGCTACCAAAAGAGAGAGAGTAAGGGATGATCGTCTCCAACGGATCATTCAAAGACTCTTCTCTATAAATAGAGGGATCATTCGAAATTTGAAGCATACGAGAAAACACAAGAACACAGAGCATTCAACGAGCAAATCAAAAAGCCTAAAGTCTTCCGCAAGAACTCGAAGAATATTTCTCCGGCGAAAGACTACAATCTAGCTCTTAGGGAACCAAGCTGAACAAATATACAAGCCTCTAGTATCCAAACGACGTTACACGAACCCAAAGCTAAACTCAGTTGTTCGTCGTTCTAGAAGCTACATTCTCGTTCCCTATCCCTCTAACCCTAAGCTCAACCGAATATATCCATAGCTTAGACGAAGGAGTTCATATTTGAACCTGATCCTTATTGTAAAAGGACTCCTTCTTAGTTGGAAAGTTAGTCAAACGCTTCAGTTTGATACCTTTGTAAACTGAGACTTGCTCAGTATAAACTTCAAGACGCGGCTTTGTCCTGTGTACAAGCTGACTGAGACTAACTCAGTATAATAAATAGCCTCCTGATCTTTCGGGACAGTGGACGTAGGATCCTGTGTATCCGAACCACTTTAAAATCAGTGTCTCTCGCTTATTTTCTTATTTACTGTTGCATTGATTTTAACTGTTCATACTGAAAATTATCCTTAAAAATCATTCAAGTAAGTTTCAGCGATCTTAACTGTTTTATCTTCTGAACTGAAACTGTTTTAATATAACGTTTTCCACTCAACTGTTTTGGGCCTACACATTTCCGCACCACTAAACTCCAACTGAAGATATTGAATTCGACTCGGCCGTTAGCGAGTCTCGTAGAGTTAGTATCTCTTTGCTAACACGATTCGAACGGTTTATGCATGTCTCGGCCCGAATTCATTTAGTACGACACCATCCCGAATAGGACTGTTCGTGTTTCAAGTTGAGAAATTGGTTTCAGGTGTATTCACCCCCCCCCCCTCTACACCTGAACGTGCTCTCGGGATCAACGTAGGCTAAGGTAAATTCTAAGCTTAATATAACCTCTTCTTCACACAAAGACACACGACACGTGCTCGGTCCACGAATGAGCCTCTAGATGTGGTACAAGCCTACGACGATCTACTAGAGGAGCGGATTCAATTGAGCAGAGATTTCAGCAGTAACTATTCAGAACCGGAACAGTAAAGGCCGAGAATCGTAGACTTTCTTCCGATTGTCGTCTCTACTGATTCAGAGAATCTAGTTGCCGGACTCAAGGAAGAGATTGAATCTCTTATGACTAAGTCTCGGCTTCAAGAGACTCATATTTCGGTTCCGACTAAGGACAATTCGAGAAAGAGACTCGAAATAGCCCGACTCGCCGAAGCTCGCAGACGTGGAAAAGGATTATGACTCACTCAGAAGAAGTGACGAGGTCTGGCGGGGGCTAATGACTGAACAGTACCTGGGAGCTAAGGAGAAGCTGGAAACTATGCTTAAAGCGTAAAGGCCAACCGTCATAAAAGAAGGACTTGGCTATACTCATGAAGCTTCCACTTCAAAAAGCTCGGCATCATGCCGGCCGATAGGTTCGTCGGAGGAAAAGTGCAAAGTACTCGACACAACACCTCAAGCGAAGAATAAACAGAAAATGATTGCACCTCAGCCAAGCAACAAGAAACAACTGACCAAAGGTTCCAACCCCAGGACACCACGATCGAACTCAGAGGGAACCAAGAAGGTCAGGTGGGCGGAACAGTACAATGAACCACGTATGAGCACCCGACTCGCATGGTTCGTACTACTATGAGCCTGTGGTCGGGAGGAGCGCAAAGACTCGAAGAAGAAAGCTCATGAACCCGTAATCATCGGAAAGTCGGTATCTCCGTGTCCCGTGGAGAGGAAAGCCGATAAGGTTCGTAAAGTCGGATCTCCAGTGTCATGAACCCAAAATCATCATAAAGTCGGTATCTCCGTGAAAACCGATCAATGAAGTGATCCGACACACACTCACACATAATCATTTCTCGATGTGCCTATCTCTCAACCGCCGATCTCCCGAAGTTAATTGCTCGGCTTTTTACCGAAGTCTCTCTATGTCGGTAGTTTAGAACTTATTTACTCTTAGTATTTTATAGAGGTTTTGGCATCATCAATTAGGGGAAAATTGTTGGGTTATGAGTCAAGAGAAGATACTCAACATATTATTGGGAAAAAGAATATTGGGGAAATCGTAGTGTTCGGAGCTATGGAATTGAAGATCCCAAAACCTAGCCGATATCGGATTGTAGTATCGATAGGAGTGGATGATGTATAAAGCTAGACTGTTTTCGATTTATTTATCCTTCTTGTCTAAGTCCTCGTACGGGGTAAAATGTTGGATTGATCTTTAGTAGGAAGTTACTCTCCGTAACCCACGTCATCGTGTAAGAGCTTGCGTTCTTAAGTCATCGCCGATATTCGCCTCGGTAGAAGACATCTTATCAGCGACGGACATCGCAGAAGAACCCTTACAAAGCTCAGCACCTTCTCAATCATCACTGACCATACTCGGGAGAATATCTCTTGTCGGCGACTCGGACGAAGAAGACAGAGATCGCTTGAAGTCTATCAGTATCCGATAGGAAACGACCCAAATGTTAAAGTCACTTCGAAAGTCGCGAAAGACCATACGAGGATTAGTGAGAGTCAACTCCAATGTCTGACACAATCTCACCTACCACAAACCTCGGCCAATGAGAAGCCGTCAACGCAATATCTGCTCTGACCAACTAAAGCTGCTCTCATGTACAGTATCAACGACTCTGCTGCAACAATTCGAATTTATGGCCATTTTATTTGGAAGTTTGTGACACGTGGCATCGTCTTCTCCAACGGACAAATGCCTGGGTCACGACTATAAATAGAGAAGAAAATCCGAGCTCCATGCACGGGATATCAAGGGAAAAAATGCTCAAGCTTTCGAAACAACTCTAGCGCATTCAAGATAAATCCAGCGAAGAACTTGCCCAATAGAATATCATTAGTTCTTCTCTCTAGAGTTCTTTAGATCCATCTTCTCTAGCTAAGCTCAACGTTCCTATCCATAGCTTAGATTCTCGAAGGAGTTCACTTTTAGTGATTGTTCTTATTGTAAGAACTCCTTCCAAGTTGGAGATAATCCCCTCCTCTTCAAACTTAGGTTTGATTTGTAAAAGTCGCTAAGGACTATAACTTAGAAGGGTCTGTCCAGTGCACAGATACCTTGCTGAGGCTTGCTCAGATAAATCAACAAGAACTCCTATTCAGCAGGACCGTGGACGTAGGATCTTGCGTATCCGAACCACGTTAAAAACTGATTGTGTTGTTTACTGTTTTATTGCATTGCATATAAACTGATTACAAAATCATATCTTGCATAAAACGTATTTATAAAGCGCACTAGCCAAAATACTTTAACTTGTGAAATCACGTTTTCAAACTGAGACGACCTCTGGGCCCCACACTCTTATCCGCAGTAAGTCTCCGATTGAGTTTCAAGTACTGACAAAAGTCAGTAGGAGAGCTCAGTAGTTGGCACACCTCTGACCCGCTATCGAAGGTTACTATTTAACACTGTTCATCAATCGCAACCTACAGCTCAGTTGTCCTTCGCGTTTGAGAAAAATAAACTGTGCTCAGGTGTATTGATGTAGATAAGATGGTGGGCTTCTGATGAAGAGAAGATGATGGGTTTTAGATTGGGCTTCTTTAAATTAATTGTGTTTGGACTTTTGTGTTTGGGCCTTGTAGGGTTTATTGTAGTTCTATATATATGTAGTATGTGTGAGTTGTAGAGGGGGAGTTTTGAAGATTAAAGAAATCGACGGTGCGCCGTTCATCCCCATTCCCCTCCGCTAGGCGGATCGGTCTTGGATGCCGTTATCCTAGGTATTCGTACGTTAAATCAATGGGTTAACGAAGATCTGGTATTCGTGCGCGAATCAACGGATTTTGATTAATATTTGTAAATCGTCTCACGTATTCCTAGGAATCAACGGATTCGATTGGTATCACATCTACCCCTTTTATCTACTTTGTTTTTACCTAACCTGTCCTGCATCACATGCTCCGGAGAGAAGCTTTAGAGTGCTCAGGCTTGGAATTTGCTGGTCTGAAAGTGCAAGAGTTGGAATCTGTTGAGCACCTAAAGATTCATCAGCCGAAACTTGAGGAGCACCGTGGTCGGAGTAACACGAAGATGAGAAAGAACGGGTACTCCTCGGCTCAAAATCGAAGAAACAGTGGCTTCTAGCTGCCACACTTCTTAGGCTCAATTTACCTCTCCGGCATATCTTATCACTACTATTACTAAAATACACATCGTCGGACTTCACAAAGCCACATAAACTCCCACAACTGCGCAAGCAAGTTTGAAAAAGGAGGGTCCACTTGTTTTGGGCAACTCCTCTGGGCCCAAATAAGGATAAATTCATAATGGATTGTTGTGTTATTGTGGACTGTCTTGTTGGGCTTGCAGATTGGCTTTTCAATTTTTTTTTATGCTGTTGATATTTAGAGGTTGAAAATTCGAGGACGAATTTTGTCCAACCTGGAGAGAATTATGAAGATAAGATGGTGGGCTTGTAGCATTGGGCTTGTTTGCACAGATACAGCACATCACCCGCGGCCTAGACTTCGACGGCATGAGCGACGGCATGCACAGTAGATCTAACGGTCGGCGGCGTGGCTGACACTAGCGGCGGCGGCGGACAACCTATTCAAGGCGGGCAGATCTGGAGCGGCGGTGGCAGATTGAAACTGCAGCGGTGAGTGGCGGTAGCACCCCATGACGGCGTCGGGGCTGCGCTACGGTGCGGGCATCTCTCGGAAAAGGTAGAAAGCGAATCTGAGCAGACTTGACGACGGCGGCGTGGCTGCTGCGCGATGAAGGAGCAGATCTGGACTGACTCATTCAGCGGCGGCGTCGGTGTCTCTCTGCGAGCTTTCACTGCGGTGTGGTAGTGGCTACACGGCACGTGAAGTGGCTGGCGGTGGCTTCTTGGTGCATCAAGGTTTTCCTGAACTTGGACCGAGTATCAGCAGCAAGGTTTTCCTTTGCAAAACTGGATCTGAACGAATAACGGATAGATCTGGACAAATCTTCATTGGAGGCGGCCCGATCTGGCTCTCCTCGAATTCATCATCACCTTCTTTTTTTTTTCTTTCTCTGCCAGATCTGGAACGAATACCGGACAGATCTAGACAAATCTTCACTGGAGGCGGGCAGATCTGGACAAAGGTTTTTTTTAGCGCTGCCAGATCTGGAACGAACACGAAATTTGGGCGGAGCTCTCCTTGACACCGAGATTCGGCTCTGGATCCGAACTGAGTCGGACAAATATGGACAAAACTTTTTTTTTTCTACAACAGATCTGGATCTGAACGGAAAATGGACGGAGCTCTCCTCGACGCCGGGATTCGGCTTTGATACCAAGCTGATGCAGGAGAAGGTTAGGTAAAAACAAAGTAGATAAAAGGGATAGATGTGATACCAATCGAATCCGTTGATTCCTCGGAATACCGGAGATGATTTACAAATATCAATCAAAATCTGTTGATTCGTACACGAATACCAGAAGTTGATCTTCGTTATCCCATTGATTCGATGCATGAATACTTAGGATAACGGCATCCAAGACCGATCCGCCTAGTGGAGGGGAATGGGGACGAACGGCGTACCGTCGATGATTGAACGATCTTCTCACTGCGCTGCCTTCTTGGCTTGATTGGAATGAGCCCCATCTTCTTCCACGAGAAGTGTCCCCGTTCTGTATTGTCGGCTCTCTATTCGGCAGCCGCTTTCCCCTTGAGGAAAGATTGAGAGTGTCTTCTTATAGGACTGCACTTTCGCAACTCCATACCCAGCGCGAGTTTGTCGTTCCACGGTAGGGGCTCTTTCGTAGGTTCTTCCCCTGCGGGTTTGATGTCTCATCTCGCGCCCATCTAAGAGAGCGATCAAACGTTGGGTAAAATTTTCCACCATAGATTCTATTCGCTCGTCTAAAATCCTTCCTAATCGCGCTTCGAACTGAGCACAGTCGTCTCCATCTAGTTGCACCCATCGCCGCTCAATCAAGCCCTCATTCCTCCAATCTTTGTCTTCAGAATGCGCCCTTTGTGATTCATAATTGAAACCCTTCTCATCAACATTTAGAAATAAACCAAACGTCTTTTCCCCATCCACAACTTCTTCGTCTAACAGATCCTCATCATATATGGGTTGCTCAAGTGGGTCATTCTCCCCTACAACCTCTTCATAAAACGGATCCTCATCATATACGGGTTGCTCAAGTGAGTCATCCCCCTCATCCTCCTCTAAAATTCCTTCCCGAAACAAATCCTCATCATAGATTGGTGGATTGGAATGAGCCCCATCTTCTTCCACGAGAAGTATCCCCGTCCCGTATTGTCGGCTCTCTATTCGGTAGCCGCTTTCCCCTCGAGGAAAGATTGAGAGTGTCTTCTTATAGGACTGCACTTTCATGACTCCATGCCCTGCGCGAGTTTGTCGTTCCACGGTAGGGGCTTTCGTAGGTTGTTCCCCTGCGGGTTTGACGTCTTATCTTGCGCCCATCTAAGAGAGCGGTCAAACGTTGGGTAAAATTTTCCACCATAGATTCTATTCGCTCGTCCAAAATCCTTCCTAATCGCGCTTCGAACTGAGCACAGTCATCTCCATCTAGTTGCACCCATCGCCGCCGCGGTGGCATAGATCTTTCGAATACGCCGGCTCTGATACCAACTGATGCAGGGTAAAACCTACAACAGTCTCGAACGTTGATTCGGCCCACGAATACCCGCTCGAAACTCTTCCAAAATCGTTGATCTACACGAAGAGATAGCCGGATTTGGGCATCCAATACTCACTTCACAATTGAACACGAATAAAAGGGAAAAGAGAGACGAAAATGTCTAATATTTCATTCATCCAAAAACTGACCTCTATTAGAAGGAGAGATGCTTTACAATTGAGAAAATTGTAGCATTGGGCTTGTTTGCGCAGTGATGAAGATAAGATGGTGGGCTTGTAGCATTGGGCTTGTTTGCGTAGATACAGCACATCACCCGCGGCCTAGACTTCAACGGCATGAGCGACGGCATGCACAGCAGATCTAACAGTCACCCGCGGCCTAGACATCGACGGTATGCACAGTAGATCTAACAGTCAGCCTAGACTTCGACGGCATGAGCGACGGCCAAAGATACATAATCCCAGCAGAGCAAGCTCTGATTGATGTTGATGAAAAGCTTGCTCGGGAAATTGCTAAGGTTGAAGCGGCCAATAAGCCCAAGAAGGCCCCCTACGAAGGCCAGAACAAAGGTACCTACTAGAAAGCCTATTCAGAGGCAGGTAGCCAGAAAGCTTACTCTCAGAGACGATGCTGACAAAGACAAAGAGAAAGAGAGAGAAGCTGAGAAGAAGGCTGACACATCTAAGCAAACAAAGAAGCCGGCTGAGCCTACAATTGACGAGCTGATTGACCTCAACATTAGAGCTCTTGATTCAAGACTGAGTGACTTAAGCTTGCTGAAGCTAGAAGGAAAGAGGCAGAAGCCCAGGAGAAGGCGACTGAAGAGGCAAGAGAAGCAGAGAGACTGAAGCCTAAGCCACTTCCTCCTAAGGACAGGGACATCCCCACAACCACCATATTCTATAGAAGAGGCAAGAAACCTAATGAGTCAAGACTCACTTATGGCCTCGTGTAGATGAGTGGATGCCCAAGGAGAAGGCACATGCATGGGAGACGATCAAAGCCGAATTCATCAAAAGATTCTATGTTTGGAAGATTTGGCCTGATTCCACAAAAGCTAACGCCTTTGCTGGATGGATATTGAAGTGTGGTCCTGAAATCTACGAAATAGTTCAGAAAGCACTGGATGCGAATGTCGCTGTTAGGACTTCGGCTTTCAGAACTCTGCATCCACCGTGGAAATTGGATGGATCACTCGTCATAGCCGAGATCGAAGCAGAAGCGAGGGATGCAACTATGTTGAAATCTCTGGAACCTAAAGATGCTGAAGATCTTCCAGAATTTCTCCAGCTGAGGAAAGACATATACAAGCTTTATGGACTTCCGTTGCCCGAGGACAAATCTAATGATTTCAAGGCAAGGATTCAATGCTTTAGGTCTGCTAGGAATTAGTCTAGCTTGTTTGTGTCAGTAGCTTCCTGATGGGATGTGATTCAGTAGTTGATTTGACTGATCCCAAAACCCTATATTGATTGATGAACCATTCCCTTGTAAAAGTTTAATACCTTTGTCTCTGAGTATTTCAGACTCAATAGACTAGCCTTCAGCATGGTTCCGGCTCAGAAGTTCTGACTCCTGTCTTTCAGTAGACTATCCGCCGCAGCACCGTGGAGTGAAGATTCAGTAGTGTTGGACTCATCAGGAGCAGCATACAGAAAGGTGTTCAGGAGTCAATAGAACTGGACTCAGCAGGACTAGTTTACTGAACTCAGAGTTGACCTTCAGTAAAGTTAGACTCAGCAGGAGTATACTACTAAATCTATGGGTCAGACTCATCAACGACCTGTCAGTTTCCACAACTGAATGAAGACTTCAATGTCATTTCAGTAGAATGGTCCGAGGTCGTACAACTGAGAGAAGTTAGCTTCAGTATCAACCTTGAAGTCTGCAAGTGTCTCAACCACTCTCCGTACCTCGACCAATGACAAGCAGCCTGCTGTTAAAGTAACTGGTAAAAGTTGCATGTCAACCACTTTCCTGAAAAAGATAGTGGACTATGCGGAAGTTCAAAAGAGCCGTTAGCTACCTAAATAGAGTGACATGTGGACAGTTCGTCTCCAACAGATCTATCCATAGCTCACGTCTATAAATAGATGGAAAATCAAATCGTTGAATACCCACAAAACAGAACAATACAAGAACACAAACAACGAACATAACATCAAGCAACAAGAACACAAGCTATACGCGACGAAGTTTAGAGATATATCTTAGCGTGAAAAGCTACAATTAGCTCTAAGGGAACTCAAGCTTACATAGAATTCAAGCCTCTAGCATCCAAGTGAAGAACACGAACCCAAAGAGATTATTCCTCACTGTTCTTCACTCTAGAAACCTTTCTTGTTCCCTTTTCCCTCTAACCTAAGCTCAACTGTATCCATCCATAGCTTAGACCGAAGGAGTTCAATTTATTGAACTGTTCTTAGAGTTAAGAACTCCTTTATCATTGGAGAAACATTCAAACATAATTTTGTTTGACCCTGTAAACTGAGACTTGCTTAGTATAATCACAAACGGTGTTTGTCCAGTGAACAAACCGACTGAGACTAACTTAGTATAATAAAATAGTCTCCTGCCTTTGTTGAGGAGAGTAGATGTAGGCTTGCATATCCGAACCACTTTAAAAATCTATGTTCTTAACTGTTGCATTGATTTGACTATTCATACTGAAAATCCTTTCGAAAATCATTCAACTGAGTTTCAGTAACAAAACTTAACTAACAGCACTAATCTACTGAAACAGTTTTCTTAAACAAACGTTTTCAACCAAAATGAATTGGGCCTACACTTTCCGCACTCTACTGAACCCTACTGGGCGCTTTTGAAGTCTGACATCAGTCAGCTAGTAGAGCTCAGTACCTTCAGTCACTATGTCCACGTGATCTAGAACAGCTTGTATGGTCTACTTAACTCGTTCAGTAGACAATCTCCGTTATCGGACTGTTTGGGTTCAAGTTTGAGAAAAAGTTTTCAGGTGTATTCACCTCCCTCCCCCTCTACACCTGAACGTTTGACTCGGGACCAACACTTCCATAGTGTAGCAATGATGTACATGTACTCATATCTCTTTTCTAATACGTCAATTGTTACTTGGCCTGACAATTTCTCATTTCACTATGGCCCGCTTCGTGTTTATTTTAACACTCAGAATCACCTAAGTGATTACTGACTCACACACTCACTTATTATCTATGTGTTTTGTACTTGCTTAGATTAGAAGACTTGAAGATATATCTCCATAGATTCTCATTGTAATAGCTGTAAGGAGTTTGTATCTGATAGTTCTTTAGATTGATAAAGAGTGTGAGATATAGTTTGATAGAGTGATTAGGTTTTGGCATCATGAAATATAGGAAAATTGTTGGGAGATGATTCAATAGCTGATTTGACTGATCCCAAAACCCTATTCTGATTGGTGAACCATTCCATTGTAAAAGTTAACACCTTTGTCTTAGAGTATTTCAGACTCAGTAGACTCACCTTCAGCATGGTCTGGCTCAGAAGTTCCATCTGCTGTCCCTCAGTAAACCATCTGCCGCAGTGCCATGAAGTGAAGATTCAGTATGGCTGGACTCAGTAGGACCAGCATACTGAAAGGTGTCCAGGAGTCAGTAGAACTGGACTCAGTAGGAGCAGTTTACTAAACTCAGAGTTTGGCCTCAGCAGTGTTGGACTCGGCAGGAGCAACATACTGAACCATTCGATCAGACTCAGGAACGGCCTGTCAGTTGCTTTAACTGACAGTGAACTTCAAAGTCACATCAGTAGAGTTGTACGAGGTCGTACATCTGTGAAATATCAGCTTTAATATCAACCTTGAAGTCTGAATATGTCTCAACCACTTTATGTACCTCGACCAATGACAAGCAACCAGCTGGCAAAGTCTTCGACATAAAGCTGCAAGTCAACCACTTTCCCGCAAAGAAAGAGGACTCTACAGAATTCAAAAAAGAGCGATTTCTACCCATATAGAGTGACACGTGAACAGTTCATCTCCAACGGATCTATTCACAACTCACGTCTATAAATAGAGGGAAGGTCGTGGTTACTCAAGTCACACTATACGATCATACAAGCGACCTATAAAGGAACTCAAGCATTCAACGAACTCAAAGCTCTAGAATACTTATCGTATATTCAAGTGAAGAACACGAACCCAGAGTCGTTATTTCTCTTTGTTCTTCGTTCTAGAAGTCATTCTCGTTCCCACCCTCTAACCTAACCTCAACTATTATATTCAAAGCTTAAAACCGAAGGAGATCATTTATTGCACTGTTCTTAAGTGTTAAGAACTCCTTCATAGTGGGAGATACATTCAAACTTTATTGTTTGACCCTGTAAACTGAGACTTGCTCAGTATAATCACAAGTTATAGTTTGTCCAGTGTATAAACTAACTGAGACTATCTCAGTATAATAAAATAGTGTCATGCTCTGTTCAGGATCAGTGGACGTAGGATCTTGCGTATCCGAACCACTTTAAAAATTGATGTGTCGTTAACTTTTGCATAGATTTAACTGTTCATACTGAAAATTTCTTTACAAAATCATACAACAACATTTCAGTAAAAGCTTAAAACGCTGCATTAATATACTGAAACTGATTTGATAAACAAACTGTTGGTCCCGAGAGCACGTTCAGGTGTAGAGGGGGGGTGAATACACCTGAAAACCGATTTCTCAACTTAAAATGAGAACAGTCCTTTTTAGGAGAGTGTCGTACTGAACGAGTTCAGCAGACCAGATAAGCTGTTCTGAATCGCGTGTCGAGTGATCGACGTTATCGAGTCCCGCTAGGCGACTAGAGAGTCGAACTCGCACCGTTCAGATAGAGTTCAGGGGTGCGGAAATGTGTAGGCCCAAATTCAGTTGAGTTAGGAAAACGTTTTTAGCTAAACAGTTTCAGTAGATTAGTGCAGTCGATTAAGTTTGCTGAAACTCAGTTGAATGATTTAAAAGACATTTTCAGTATGCACAGTAAAATAGAGAACACAAAACACAGACCTTTTTAAAGTGGTTCGAATCTAACAATCCTACGTCCACTGTCCCGAAAGATCATGAGGCTATGTATTATACTGAGATAGTCTCAGTCGGTTTGTACACTGGACAAACACTGGCCTTAGTGATTATACTGAGCAAGTCTCAGTTTACAAGGTATCAAGCTAAGTCTTTGAAAAACTCTCCAACAGTGAAGAAGTCCTTTAAAATAAGGATTAGTTCATAAGTGAACTCCTTCGTCTAAGCTATGAATATGAACGATTGAGCTTAGGTTAGAGGGGTAGGGAACAAGAAATTGGCTTCTAGAGCAACGAAAGCTAAGTATAAGCCTTGGATTCGAGTTCAGTCGCTTGGATACTAGAGGCTGTATGATTCTAATTCAGCCTTGTTCCCTTTGAGCAGATATGTAGTCTTTCGCCGGAGATTGTCTCTTCGAATTACTTGCGGAAGACTTAGGCGTTTATGAGTTGCTCTTTGAATGCTGTGAGTTCGTTTGTGTTCTCATCGATTTCGCTCGTATGTCTCATGAGCTTCAATTTGAATTTATCCCTCTATTTATAGAGCAAAGACTAGGATAGATCCGTTGGTGACGACGATCCTTTGTCTCTCTCTTTTGGGTAGCTAACGGCTCTTTCGAAGTATGGTTGCAGTGTCCTTTCCCTGCATTTCTGGAAAGTTGTTGACTTGCGGCCTTTAATAGATATAGGACATGTAGCCGCTTGTCATTGGTCGAGGTTCAGGAAAGTGACTGAGACAGAACAGACTTCAAGGAGATCTGAAGCTGACTTCTCTCTTCCTCGTATTGACTCTGTTGATTTGACTTTAGAGAATCTGACAGTCAAAAGGCTGTCTAGCTGTTGCTTGAGTCCGACCTCCGTTCGGTTGCATGCTCTCGCCGAGTCGGCTCTGCGAAGATCAACTCGAGTTCGGTGAACTACTCTCGCCGAATTCGGTTCCACGACTCCTTTCGCATATCTCTCCTGCCGAGTCCAAGATACCGAGTCTTACGCTTCGGTACTGAGGCAGGTAATCTACTGAGCGCCTGAGCCAGATGCAGAGTGTCTGCTGAGTCTGAATCCTCAGAGACAGAACCAAACAGATTACAACAGAATGGTTTATCGATCAAGATAGGGTTTTGAGATCTTCAAATCTTTAGTAAGTTTTCAGTGCACAGAGCTACTGAGTTAGTTCTCCACTGAGAAGACTGAATCATCTCCCAATATTTTGTCTTGTTGCTTTGGGAATTGAATCATCACCCAATAATTTCCCTTATTTGATGATGCCAAAACCTAACACTATGACTTATCAGAAAGAAAGCTCCTTACAAATATTACAAGTAGGATCAGTGGAGTTGTTCTTCAAGTCCTAGACTACTGAGGGAAACAGGGCAGAAAACAGAACATATACAGAAGCAAACCAATTTTTTTCTCCCTTTCTAACAACATTTTCCCTCAAAAGCAATCTATCAGAATCTAGCTAAGCAAAACCGACAATATGTAAGAACAAATGAGTGTGTGAGTCGGTAATCACTTGGGTGATTCCGAGTGTTAAGCATAGCGAACAAGGCTTTTTAGACAATAAGGAATTGTCAGAGCCAATAATAGAGATGTTTTATATATTGAAGAAATTCATTACAGTTACATCATCTGCTTCACTAAGAAGAGTAAGAAGAAGATACAAAGAAATACAGAAGTAAGATAGTCATCTAAACCGCTTAATCCTGTCTTTGAAGTCCTTTGATTGGGTTTCAGGAAGAGGCAGTACATACATCCGGTAAGTGACCTTCCTCAGCTTCAGTATCTCAGCGAAGTCAGCTGGGTCTTCTTCATCTAAGAACTTGGCTTTAGCAGCATCCTTCACTTTCTTCTCAATCACTCCATAATGAACAGAGCCGTCTAATCTCAGTGGGGGCGGCATGATCCTGGGAGCAGGTACTCTGACATCTACTTTATCTTTGATGGCCTTCTGCACTCTGGCGAACATTTCTAAGTCTGCCCTCATGAGCCATTCAGCAAAGGCTACAGATTTGTGCTTCTCAGCCCAGAACCTCCAGAAGTAATTTCGCTTGATAAATTCAGCTTTCAGCGACTCCCATCTCAGAATAATTTCCCACGGCATCCACTTATCAACTCTTGGCCACCTATGAATCTTGAGATCAGTAGGATTCCTGAATTTCTGTATCTGCATGGAATGTCAGCTTTCTCAGGAATCCTATGACTCGCTTCTTGTTCAGCTTTTAGCCTAAGAGCTTCAAGGTCTGCTAGCCTGAGCCTTTCTCTGGCTGCTTCAATTTGTCTGGCCTCTTCTCCTCTGTACAAGTACCTGTCCCGCTGATCCTATATTTCTTGCATTTCAAGCTCTTGCTCTTTGGAAGGGATATAGGACGGCTTGTGAGGATGTTCTTCTTCTGAGCCAGCAGGTGTGCCTAAGAGCTTCAAGGTCTGCTAGCCTGAGCCTTAGAGGTACCCTGCTGTCCAATAGTCTGCTTTGCCGCGCTCTGCTGTCTTGCTTCTCCTTCTCTTTTTCTTTGTCGGCCTTCATCGCCGAGTTTCGGTGTTCGGGAGGCACTAGCGATTTCTTTCCACCAGCTGGAGCCTTTGTCTTGCCTTTAGCGAGCTTCTTTTTTAGGCTTGTTCGCAGCTTCGGCTTCGGCCTATTTCTCTTGCTAACTTTTCATCGTAGCTATTCGAGCTTCCTCCTCCGGAGTAACATATCTCTTTGATCCTTTCTTCTTAGGAGGGGTAGGAAGCGTCAGTACCTTCTTACCTTTCCCGATAACTGGAGGAGGTAGAGGAGCTTCTTCCTCTTTCGACTCCTCGTCAGCGTACTTAGCAACCTCTTTGATAATGTCAGAGGGTGTTTGGGTTGCCTGAGTCGCGACTTCTTGGGGTCCTGAGCCGCTTGGGCCAGTCTCAGCAGGCACTACAACTCCTGCTGCTGAGACACCCTGGGCCTCGCCAGTCTGAGTAGGTCCAGTGGGGGCAGATGTCTGAGTTTGAGTTGCCCCTACCACTGACCTTGCTTTCTTTGGAGCTTTCGGTACAGTTCCTCTTAGCCGGTTTTCCTTCTCTTATTCCTTCCCCCTTTTTGGCATCAACAAATCGGGTAGGGGGTGGAACTGATACCGTGCTGTCCAGATTTTTGTACACTTCAACTAGATCATCTAAGCTTTCGTGTAGCTTAGTCAACTTGGCATGCAGCTCGTTCCTCTCCTGAGTGAGCTGAGCACTGTACTTCTTGTGTGAGGCATTGGCTGCTGTCTGGAACTCCTTCAGTTGTTTCTCCACTCTCTCTTCGATGGCCTTCTGAATTGATTGAAGTTTGAGATCTGCGGCTTGAGAGATGGAGTTGACGGATTCAGTATGAGCTATTTGTGTGGTCTTAAAGTCTTCTAGCAATTGAGCTTCGCCAGCCTGAATCATCTTCAGCTGTTCTTCAAAGTCAGCCCTCTGGGTGGCTAGCGCTTCAGATAAGATGTTGGAGAAGTCAGGGGCGGGTGATTCTTGGATAGTTGTCCTTAGCCCCTGAATCTCTGCGCTGTGGGCCTGGGTGGACTGCCTCCATATTTTGTGGACTGCACGGGGGAGGAGTCTGTTCTGAGTTCCTTGACTCCTCTGTGCTCTGGCCACCGACTTTGATCGACGGCTCTTTGGACTGGGCGCTACTTCAAAGGCGATTCTAGAAGGAGCCGAGAGGGTTCACCGCCTTCAAAGTACCAAACCGCCGATCGCCCTTGGACCAAGGATGCTGAGTGGAAGATCAGCAGTTGATGTTGGAGCATCCTTGTCCGGTTGAGATCCCTCATCAGGCTTCTCAGGGCCTGAATCATGGGGTGGGTCCTGACCATCGAGGTCAAACCCATCTAAGGGGGCAGATGCTGAGACTGGTTGTCTATCGTTCAGCATAGCCAGCATAGCTGCCCTCAGATGTTCTAGAGTTTCGAGGTCAGATGGCTCTGAGTAGCTAATCTTCCCCCCGATTATCAGCTCCTCTTCATGAAGTCGTTCGCGGGAGTGGTGGATGATAAGTCGTTTCAGGTTGTGGTTGTGCCACTCCAGGAATCTAATCAGCATGTGGAGCCTTGTCTGCCTCGCTAGTAGAACTAGATCGTTGTGGGCGTCTATCTCCGAAATCAGTTCAGCTATCTCTCGGGAGGCTCTTGATTTGAGAGTTGTGGCCTCCATCCCGATCGATTCTGATTATGAGGCGGTCTCCAAGTCTTCTACTTCAATAGGAGACACCTGCTTCTCAGCAGATGGTATATTGTTGAGTGGTGGAACATCCAAGGGGCTCTCCAGAGTTTGTAAGTCTTCAGCTTGGACCCCTTGGTCCATTGTGTTGGGTGATGATTCAATCCTCAGCATGATCATACTTGTGGGAAATGACTCTATCTTCTATACTGAATCACGCTCAGTAGCCTCGTGCTCTGAACTGTTGAGAAGATTTGAAGATCCCAAAACCCTATCTGATTGGTGAACCATTCCTTTGTATTCTGTTTTGTCTCTGAGGTTTCAGACTCAGTAGACACTCTGCTCTGGTCAAGGCGCTCAGTAGCTTATTTGCCTCAGCACCACTGCAGAAGACTCAGTGATACTTGGACTCGGCAGAGCAAGATATGCGAAAGACTCGGTGATACTTGGACTCGGCGGGAGCAAGATATGCGAGAGAGTCGATTGAACTAAACTCGGCAGGAGTAGTTCACTGGACTCGTAGCCGATCATCGATAGACTTATCTCGGCCAGCCTATCTACCGAATACAAGGTCGACTCAAGAACGGCGGATAGTCTTCGGGGATCTGTCGAATCTTTTGAAAGACAATCAGCATTGTCATGTACGAGGAAGAGAGAAGTCAGCTTCAGTCTGTCTCGAAGTTTGTGCTATCTCAACCACTCCATCCACCTCAACGAATGACAAGCATACACGTGTCTTCTCACCTGCTAAAGCTGCAGTCAACCTTTTACCTAAAAAGGTGGGAAAGTATACTGTTACCTACACCAAAAGAGTCGTTTGCTACCAAAAAGAGAGAGAGAGAAGAAGATCGTCTCCAACGGATCTATTTTCAATCTCTGCTCTATAAATAGAGGGATCATTCAAGATTTGAAGGGGATGCGCGCACCTAGAACATGAGAGAGCATTCAAACGAGCGAAATTAATGACTAAGTCTTCCGCAAGAATCAACCGAGTTATCTCCGGCGAAAGACTACATCCAGCTCAAAAGGAACCAAGCTGAACCGACATAAGCTTCTAGTATCCAAGCGACTGACACGAACCTATAGCTAAACCCTCAGCTGTTCGTCGCTCTAGATAGCTACATTCTCGTTCCTTATCCCTCTAACCCTAAGCTCAAACGTTCTTATCTATAGCTTAGACGAAGGAGTTCACATTTGAACCCAATCCTTATTGTATAAGGACTCCTTCACTTTGTTGGAGAAGTCACGTCAAACACTTTAAGTTTGATAGTGTTGTAAACTAAGACTTGGATCGCATATAAAAACCAAGACGCGGCTTTGCCCGGTGTGCAAGCCGGCCGAGACTAACTCGGGATAATAAATAGCCTCCCGATCATTCGGGACAGTGGACGTAGGATTTGAGCGATATCCGAACCACTTTAAAAATCCTCGTGTCTCTTCTTGCTTTCTTAAGCAGTTGCATTGATTTTACTATTCATACTGAACATCATATTTAAAATCAATCAACCTGTCTCAAAGATACTTGAACTTTTAAATCTACTTGAACCGAGACTTAAAACGTTTTCTCACAAAAACTGATTTGGGCCTACACTATTCCGCGCACTGAACTCTTACTGTAGATACTGAATTCTAACCTAGTCAGTTAGCAGATCTCACCGAGTCGATACTCTTAGCCTTTAACTCGATTCGAAACGGTTGTGCAGTCCTTTGGCTGATCAGATCGGACACCATCCCGAATAGGACTGCTTCGAGTTCGAAGTTGAGAAATCGAATCGTGTGTATTCACCCCCCCTCTACACCTGACCGTACACTCGGGACTAACACATTGGTTCTACACGCTCAGTGGAGACGGTCTTCTCCACTGATGGTGTTTTCTCGGATGACTCAGTTTCATCCCTCAGCTGCAGAGGAGGCTCAACAACAACTGCCTCCGGCACAACCTCACGGAGCTTCTTCAGTCTTTTGGTTGGCGTCTTAGGAGTAGATTTGGGAGGGGACCTCTTTTTGGTTGGAGTTGAGGTATTCTGAGTTCCGGTCCTGGGGTCAGCGGGCCCTGAACCGATCTGCTGAAGGGCCGCTGGCCCTGTTCTGGAATCGGACCTTCTTCGTGTTGAAGTACTGCTTATCAGCAAAGGTAATGTTGTCTGATCCACAAAAGTCTTCGATCATCTCGGAGAGCTTCAGTCCATACAGAAGCTTGCCTTTGACGCTCAGCCGCCTGGATGTCTTGTCGAACTTGGCTGACTGCGTCATGAATTCTTTGAGGAAGAATTCTGTCCAGTTGATTTTCGCTCTGTCATGTATGGCCATCATCAGCTAGATTTTGGGCCTTGAGACCTGATCGAAGGAGCCAGCCTGACTCGTTAGCAGCTAAGTCACGACGTAGGCTAAGGCTCTGTATTGTGGGAGCATGGCATTCTTAGGAAATGCGGCTCTGAAGTTCGTTGGCTTCCCACAAAATTCACTCAGGTATTCATCCATAAGATAGTCCTTATATACCACAGTGGTGAATCCTTCGTTGGGTAGATTGAAGCTTCTCTGGAGTGCTTCTCGGATGGACATCTGTTTCACTTCTATATTAGTAAGGGAGGGGTCACCTACTGTATGAACGACGAAATGGCCTCGGATGTCTCCGTCTACTGAGTCTGAGTTCAGGTAGATCTCTGCTACTTGACGCGGAAGCAAGAACGTCGGCTTCCTCGTCAGGAAACCTTCAAGCCCGGTTTCTCGAAGGGCGTAGAATATTTCTTCCATATAATCCAAGTCGCACGCGTCGAACTCCATAACTGGTTCACACCAGACCCGATCCTTTTCAAGGATCTCTTGCATATCGGTAGGAGATAATACAATATTCCCTGTCATATTGAGTAGTTATAATTTTTGAGAGAAATTGGAGATGAGTTATGTAGGGAGTAGGGATTCTCTGAAAATTGTAGGGTTCACAAGATATGCAGTTTAGAAATAGCGGTTTCAAATATTTGAACGTGTATATATGTATCTTAGAGAAGATGAACAGTTAAATATCTACAGTTCAGTTTGAATACGCCTTTTGAGATGGACGGCCAGGATTAGATTTTATAAAATAGGCAATGATCAAATTAGCCACCTAAGTCAAAATACAGTTGTATATAGCCAAAGATGTAACTTGATACGACATGCATTTAACGCGTTGCAGAGTTCAGCATGCTTTTACATAGAATGTCGTGTATTTAATGTAAACCGTTAATATTGAATGACATTTTCTAAGGCATTGAATACGAAGCTGAATCTGAGTCATAAATGCACAAAGATATTTTCTTGGCTACTACTGAGTAGAGATACGCAAACCTGTCAGCTGAACATTGGAGTCAGTTGATACCTCGTGTAGATGGTTGCTGAGTCTCTACGTACTGAATTTACTCAGTACTGAGAGTGAACATTCCCCCTTACTGATGCTCCTCTCCTAAATCCACTTACTGACTGGAGTCAGTAGGGTCCAGCAGACCTAGCTCTACTGAAAGTTCTTTGAATCTGGCTTCAGCTAGAGGCTTGGTCAGTATATCAACCCTATGATGGTCAGTATGGATCTTTTCCATTCTGATATCCTTATTTTCGACATGGTCACGAATGAAGTGGTATCTGATGTCCACGTGCTTGCATCTCGTATGAAGTACAGGATTCTGAGTGATTGTAATAGCACTGGTACTGTCGCAGAAGATCGACACTTCATTCTGAATGACGTCATAGTCGCATAGCTGCTGTCTCAGCCAAAGGATTTGGGCGCAGTAACTTCCGGCAGCCATATATTCAGCTTCAGTAGTTGACGTTGCTACTGAGTGCTGTTTCTTTGAGAACCATGAGATTAGCTTACTGCCAAGGAACTGACACGTTCTAGAAGTTGACTTTCGGTCAATTCTACATCCTGCAGGTGTTCCTCTGCACAGTAAATCAATGCAACAGTAAAATAGAGAACACAAAACACAAGCATTCTTAAAGTGGTTCAGATCCAACAATCCTACGTCCACTCTCCCGAAAGATCAGGAGGCTATGTATTATACTGAGATAGTCTCAGTCGGTTTGTACACTGGACAAACACTGGCCTTGGTGATTATACTGAGCAAGTCTCAGTTTACAAGGTATCAAACTAAGTGTTTGAAAAACTCTCCAACAGTGAAGGAGTCCTTCACAATAAGGATTAGTTCATAAGTGAACTCCTTCGTCTAAGCTATGAATATGAACGATTGAGCTTAGGTTAGAGGGGTAGGGAACAAGAAATTGCATTCTAGAGCGACGAACGGCTAAGTATAAGCTTTGGGTTCTAGTTCAGTCGCTTGGATACTAGAGGTTGTATGATTCTAAATCAGCTTGGTTCCCTTTGAGCAGATATGTAGTCTTTCGCCGGAGATTGTCTCTTTGAATTACTTGCGGAAGACTTAGGCATTTATGAGTTGCTCTTTGAATGCTCTGAGTTCGTTTGTGTTCTCGTCGGTTTTACTCGTATGTCTCGTGAGCTTCAATTTGAATTTATCCCTCTATTTATAGAGCAGAGACTAGGATAGATCCGTTGGAGATGACGATCCTCTGTCTCTCTCTTTTGGGTAGCTAACGACTCTTTCGAAGTATGGTAGCAGTGTCCTTTCCCTCCATTTTTGGAAAGTTGTTGACTTGCAGCTTTAACAGATATAGGACATGTGGCTGCTTGTCATTGGTCGAGGTTCAAAAAAGTGGTTGACACAGAATAGACTTCAAGGAGAACTGAAGCTGACTTCTCTCTTCCTCGTATTGACTATGCTGATTTGACTTTAGAGAATTTGACAGTCAGAAGACTGTCTAGCCATTGCTGAGTCTGACCTATATTCAGTAGCATGCTCATGCTGAGTCGGCTCTACTGAAGATCAACTCTGACTTCAGTGAACTACTCCATCTTAATTCAGTTCCACTGACTCCTTTCAGTATACTGCTCCTGCTGAGTCCAGTATTACTGAGTCTTCTACTTCTGGTACTGAGGCAGGTAATCTACTGAGCGCCTGAGCCAGATGCAGAGTGTCTGCTGAGTCTGAATCCTCAGAGACAGAACCAAACAGATTACAACAGAATGGTTCATCGATCAAGATAGGGTTTTGGGATCTTCAAATCTTCAGTAAGTTTTCAGTGCACAGAGCTACTGAGTTAGTTCTCCACTGAGAAGACTGAATCATCTCCCAATATTTTGTGCTGTTGCTGGGAGCTGAATCATCACCCAACACAAACATTTTCAAACAAACTTAATCGGGCCTACACATTCCGCACGCTACTGAACAGCTGCTGAACGCTACTGAATTCTAACATCAAGTCAGCTAGCAGAGCTCAGCACTTTTAGTCACTCTGCCCAACGCGATCAAGCACAACTTACTTGGTCTGCTGAATTTATTTAGTAGGCAACCTCCGTCAATTGGATTGTTCGCATTTGAGTTTGAAAAGGTTTTTAGGTGTATTCACTTCCCCCCTACACCTGATCGTTTGACTCTTTAAATTAAAAAAAATTAAGATATTAATATATAATATTCGATCGAAAACAATATATATTTCTACCACTAATTCCACTATAATGCCAGTTTTGAAAAGTCTTTGGATTAAAAAATCAGAATTAGGACTCGACCTATTTGTGAAGCCAAAAACTTGTATGCATCATACTGCACATACAACATGATCCAATTATTCAATTTTGATCCGCTTTGATCCGTTGACATGCTTTGACCCACAGTTGACTCGCTCACATCAGCATGACGCCATTATTCCTTTTTTTATTTATTTTCCTTTTTCTTTTCTTTTTATTCTTTTTTCCCCCTTATTTGTAAGGACGGGTGTGTCACTCTTTGTGAACAAAAGTGTCATTTTTTCTAAACAAAAAATTTTATTTTTTTACTTTTTTCTGATTTTTTTTATAGAAAGGCTTGTTATTTGTAATGATAAACGTGTCATTTGTTATTTATCTTAAAGTGTCAATCGTAACAAATCAAAGTGTCATTTGTATTTGAATGAAGTGTCATTTGTATCATTTATTGACTATCAATTATTTTTGAAAAAAATGCGATTTGTTTCGAAAAAAGTATCATTTGTTTATGAAAAAAGTGTCAATTGTCTATGTTGTCTGTATCAATCATGACAAAAGAACGTGTCAATGATGAGCAGGGTGTCTGTTTAAGCCATTAGTCATAATAAAGAGTAGAGTGTCAATTGTCTCTGTTGTGCGTGTCACTCATGACAAAAGAACATGTCAATGATGAGCAAAGTGTCTGGTTAAGCCATAATTCACAATAAGAGAGCAGAGTGTCAATTGTCTCTGCTGTGCGTGTCAATCATGACAAAAGAACGTGTCAATAATGAGCAGAGTGTCTGTTTAGTCCATAATTCATAGTAGAAAGTAGAGTGTCAATTATCTATGTTGTGCGTGTCACTCATGACAAAAGAATGTGTCAATGATGAGTAGAGTGTCTGGTTAACCTATAATTCACAGTAAGAGAGCCGAGTGTCAATTGTCTCTGCTGTGTGTGTTAATCATGACAAAAGAACGTGTCAACGATGAGCAGAGTGTCTGTTTAAGTCATAATTCACAGTAGAGAGCAGAGTGTCAATTGTATTTGTTGTGCGTGTCAATCATGATAAAAGAACGTGTCAATGATGAGCATAATGTCTGTTTAAGCCATAATTCATAGTAGAGAGAAGAGTTCACAACAAAAGACACAATTGTTCACAACAAATGACATTTTATATTACAAGAAATGACACTTCAATAAATTAGTTAACTAATAAGTCCATAGCAAACAAAATGATCTCAATACTCCAAACAAAATCAAATTAAATTTCGACTTACAACAACAGAAAAAATAGTTATAAGAGTGGTCGCGGCAAAACAAATAATTACCCGGACAATGTGAAAGAGAATGATGAACCAGAGTACGAATCTTCAATTTTACTAATAGAAAGAAAATGAGTGATGCTAACTATTAAAAGTGCTCAAAAGGATGAAATCTAATCTCTTGCATTGAGGATAAATAAAAAAGTTAAACTAAAATCCACCTACAAATACACACACGAAACACATCTATAAGCTACGCACATCGAATATTAACATAATTCAAACATTTAAACAAATTTGACACTTGGAAACAAAAATGTTCACTTACTTAGGCGAGAGGATGGAGAGATTCTTGTGCAGATTCGGTGCGACGGATGTCAAATCATCGATGAAAATTTTGGAAAACGCATCGGCTGTGGATGTGGCCACGACGTTAGATTCTGGCAGATCAATTTATTAGATAAGTTGATACGAACAATACGATGCAAAAAAAAAAGCAAATGCTGCTACGGCTGTGGCGGCGGCGGCGTGGGCGGGCGGGGGAGAGGAGAGAGAGGGAGGTGCATAGAAATCTGAATGGAGCGGATGTAGATCTGGAGGATCGCACGGAGGTGGATCCTGCCATCGAAGCGACGGAGGCGGAGGCGCGAGGAGCGACGACGATGGAGGCGGAGATGGAAAGGAGTGACGGCGGCGGAGACAAGGAGGACAGTGGAAAGAGAGAGGGGGAGTGGAGAAAGAGAGAGAAAGAGGGGTGAGATACAGAGAGAAAGAGCGAAGAGAGAGAGAGAAAGGGGTAATGGGGAGGGGAGGAGATGGGAGAAAGAGGGAGTGTGATTTATTTATTAATTTAACATTATTTTTTTGTACTGAACCAGATCAACCCGTGTCAAAATTGAACAATTGAATCATGTTGTATGTGCAACATAATGCACCCTAGTCCATCTCATTTATAAATTAGAATTAGACCGGACTGATAATTTGGATACCCGAGATTTATATGCAAAACAAGATTTATAAATTTAGAAAGTTTGAAAAAATATGTAATTTACCATGTGGTTTGATTTGACCCGCTAATAGCTGAAGACAAATTGATAAAGATATTCTCAAACTATGCTGGTTGGGATGATTGGTCATTTTATTAAATTTTTAGTTATTCAACACTTTATCATAAGAGCATTTATGTAATAAGAATTTTAGGGACCAACTCATCTATTTTTAAATTGAAAAAAAATAATTATTAAAATTTAATTTAAAAATTAGATGAACTAGTCCCTAAAATTTTTGTTCCGTAAATGTCGTTATGACTAACAAAAATTTAACAGAAAAATTAATTTATCCAAAACTAACATAATTTTATGTCCAATTAATTAAAAAAGAAAAATATGAATCAATTTATTCAAACTAACATAGTTTGAGGACCGTGTCAATTTACCATAAATAAATGAAATTGGATTTTCAGCAAACCGAATCATATTCAATCCCGATCCACCCGAATTCATGAATTTGGTCCGTTGTGGTCGGCCGGTGACCCGACCCAACCACTTTGATAGACTTATTCAACTCTAGTCCTCCTCCTACTATTAATAATAATGACGGTAATAAAGCATGTGTGGGCTTTCAAATCCAAAATTAGCATGAATAATACAAGTCCAACAACATTATCCGACATGAAATAATATAGTGATATTAACATGTAAATACACGAAGTTTGGCTGAAATTTAGGTTTTGCACACGACCTTTAAAACGCTTATCATGATACATGACTTTTCAATTCGTTAAAAATCTCACACCAGCGAAATCTAATCTGACGTGGCGGATGATGTGGCATTTTAGTGCTGAGTTGGAAGATAGATTTTTCCAATTAGGAAATCATGTAGTTTTTGTCACTTGAAATTACACAAAGTTTGTATTTAATTTAATTTTGCACGTGACCTTTGAACTTTGAACAAAAAATTATTTAAATTGTATTGTATGCTTAGTATTTAATAAAGTGTGAATATATGATTAAATAACATGAATTGGAATTATAATATAGAACTATAATATTTTTCTAAAATTTATCATTTAATGTAGGGTTGTAAACGAAACAAATCGAATCAAATATTATTGTATTCTATTTATATTTGTATTGTATTCGTATTCGATATTATTGGAATGTTAAACTTGATTCTATTCGATTCGAATTCTCGATTCTTCTATTCTCACTCTCTATTGAATCATGAGCCTGATGAGTTGACTAATTCCTCTACCCGGCTTCTTCCCCTTCTCTTTCTTTCACTATTTCCAACCTATGTTGCTTGGCCTTACCAGCGCTTAAGGATATAATACAATTTAAACATATTTTAATTAAAATTCAAAGGTCATGTGCAAAATTAGATTTTAAACTCAAACTTCGTGTATTTCATTTGACAAAAACTACATAATCTCCTACTTGGAAAAATCTCTCTTCCAACTAAGCACTAAAATGTCACGTTATCCGTCACATTAGATTCGATTTTGACGGAGTTTTTCGCTGGTGTGTAATTTTTAACCAATTAAAAAGTCACGTATTTTGATAAGCATTTTAAAGATTGTGTGCAAAATCATATATCAGCCAAATTTCATGTATTTACAGCTAATATCCCAATAATATACTTTAAAACACTAGTTAACTTCTAAAATATTGGTAAAAATTGATTTTCTTATTCTAAACAAAGTTAAATATTAAAAAAAACTAAATGTACATTATTAAATTATGTAATGAAGTTAAACCTCTCTAAATTAATATTGTCGGACCGTAAGATTTTATTATTTTAGAGAGACGTTAATTTATCTATAAATTAATATTTATTAATTTAAAGAGAGCTTTCGAACTTCAACGAAATCGAATTTTGATTAGATGACTATAATGAGCTATAAGTTTATCCCTTAATCATATTTAATGTCGTTTTACTATTTACTATCTAAAAAAACAATGAATTTCATTTATTTCTTAAGTATTAATAAATTTGTTCATTTAAAAAATAAGTAAAATAATATAATTAACATTAACGAACAATAAACACTAAAAAAACTCTAAAGATAATACAATTCATTTGGAACCAATTACGCGCAAGAATTCACTTATTGTATCTAAAACTCTTCAAAAATTTATGATACAGTTCGAAAAAACAATATAGAACTATTTTTTAGAAAAGTTAGAAATAAGATTCAATTATATTTAAATTTAATAAAAAAGCAACGTAGAATCATATTTCATAATATTATCTTGGAACCAATTACGTACTAGAATTCACTTATTGTATCTAAAACTCTTCACAAATTTATGGTGCAGTTCGAAAATACATTATAGAACTATTTTTTAGAAAAGTTAGAAATAAGATTCAATTATATTTAAATTTAATAAAAAAGGCAACGTAGAATCATATTTCATAATATTATAGTGGAACCAATTATGCGCAAGAATTCACTTATTGTATCTAAAACTCTTCACAAATTTATGGTGCAGTTCGAAAAAACAATATAGAACTATTTTTTAGAAAAGTTAGAAATAAGATTCAATTATATTTAAATTTAATAAAAAAGGCAACGTAGAATCATATTTCGTAATATTATCTTAACATTATTGATAATTTTAAATGATTATTAATGATCATATATTTATATTGTAACTTTCTAAAAATCAGTATTATGATTATCTCATTATCTTATCGAATTTGATAGTTTTTTACACTAGCCTGAGTTATGATCGGAGAAAAATATAATCTTAGAGAGATTATTAATTGGGTGATGTGCAAAAATGTACATATCCAACACCCATAAATGCAAAAATGTACATGACTTAACCAAAATGCAAAAATGTACATATATATTATTTTACACATCTAAACAAGCCTACACCCTAGCCTGCAACAATTTTCTCTCTTCTCCTACTTTTTGCAGAAAAGTGATAGTTGATGTATACATAAGTTGTTGAATTCTTCTCTCTCTTTCTCTACGTCACAATCTTTTATCTCTCTCTCTCTCTCTCTCTTTACCTAATAAACATGCATGCATGCATGCATTTGATGAACCACGAGAAATCCAGCAGAAATCATGAGAAACTTATTCTTGCAGCACACAGCGAGAGAAAATTCTTATTTTTTACGAATTGATAAATTCGGACCGGATGCCCAGAAACGTCAAGCAGATAGAGAGAAAAAAAAATGAAAAACTGGAACTGTGAAATTCAGAAAAGAGAAAAAAAACTGGAACCATGTCGCATGCAAGTCCGATTCACTTTGATTTATTCTACTTACCTTTTTTTTAGGAGCAGAGAGAGAGAGAGAGAGAGAGAGAGAGAGAGAGAGAGAGAGAGAGAGAGAGAGATGTAATTCTGAAAAAATTCTTGTTAATTGTTGCATGCAAGTCCAAAAATTCTTGTCGCATGCAAGTCCAAATATTCTTGGTATAATTCTGAAAAAATTCGAATAATATTTTTATAAAGATGTAGAAATTATTATGTAGAAATTGTCGCATGCAAGTCCAAAAATTCTTGTCGCATGCAAGTCCAAATTACGTATTATTAGGTATAAAACAAATAGAAAAATTAAATGTACATATTATTACGAATAGAAAAATTCAATATAAAAATAAAATTCAATGTACATTTCAAGGTTGCGAATACGAATATAAAAATTGAATATAAAAATTGATTTTAGGAAATCATTGAAAATATGTATGATTTAATTGGAATCGTTTCTAATAAATAAAAAAAGTCACCGAAATGCAAGTCACAAATTAATAAGATATTCTCAAACATAGGTCAGATCCTAAATAAAGTCTGCATAGAAAACTAAAATAGAAATACGTTCGAACAAATTCAAATGTCAGTACGAATGAGCAAGAAACAGAAATAGCTAAGGGATACAACTCTCCCACATCATAGCCGCCATCCTTTTTCAGTATTCGATTAACGTGGATAGGCGAGTCATCATCGTCGGTGTCGGATACCCGAATAGCAGCTTCTCCACATACATGGATACATAAACACCGCAATCGATGTAGTTAAACTCAGTGAAGTGGGGACGGGGCCTAGAATAACAGGACAGTCGCGGCTAAAAGGACATTGACGCTGTGCATATTTATGCTCCCATACGCCTGCATACTCCAGAAGCTTGTACAAGAATTTGGTCAACAGTATAAGAGTTCCAATTCTTATAGGGCTGTAATCCTCGTTACCTCTATGCCACAGTGAGTCATATAACTCAACCTTCCAATCGTCAAGGCAGATACGGATTGTTACCTAGTGGTCCGTGGGAACGAGGCACACTGCCATGACCTATACAATACAATGCAATTTGTAAGACAACGTAGTTTCAAAGGGTTTTGGAGTTTCTCGAAACTTACATAGCTAGCCCATCGCCATCTTGTGGCTGTGTCAATCAGCCCCTCTGGGGGAGTCCACCAAGTAAAATCCGCATACGGATCAAAGCTTCCAGTATCTGGGTGGCAACAATTATTTAACTACTCTTGTATGAGTGCGGCCTAAATCATGTGCAGTGTTAAGACATTATATTGGAGAGCTAAGTTAGATCCATAACTTATATTATCTACTAAAACAATATACTTACAAAGAAATCAGTATCAAACAAAATTGTTGATACTGGGTTCACGTATGGGAGAAGCCTTCCCCCTTCCCTAAAAGTCGTCTCATTGAAATTAACCAAAGGTCAATCATCTACACAAAAGCATAGTTAAACAATGTTAAAATCAATTATGTTTGTACATTATACAAACATAAATTTATGGATGTACCTTCGAGTCCATCATAACCCTGACATCTTCGACCTGGGTGAAGAAACTCTGGTGCAATATGAAAAAAGACTTAGGAACCCTAACGTATGCCATCACATCCCCCTCAGGCCACTCATTATATGCTTGGAAAGTTTTTTCAATATACTCATCCAAGTTATCAGTGAGATCTACCACGGTTTGTTTCTTCGGTCGTCCCCTTCCCCGCTTGGCAGGTGCCTTACCCTTGTCAGGTGCCCTCTCAAATTAGGTGGCTAGCGGATTTACAAATCCCTCTGGATGACTCTTAAGATATGGCTTAAGTCTGGCTCTATTACAGGAATACGGGTCTCATCGAATGCCCATTGGTGGACTATTCTGATCCTGCAATTGATTTATAAAAAATTGTTATTACTCGGTAATTTATATAGTTTTAGAGAATGTCATGTGGAGTAATAGGTTATTAAAAAAGAGTACTAAGTTCAAACTTACCACATCATCATCCCACTGGGCAGTTGATTCATCCCAGTGAGCAGTTGAGTGTCTGGAACGCTTGGGCTCTGGTCCAGCTCGGTGCAAGGATGAGTGGCGGGAAAGCTCGGTTGGGGCTCGGTGCGAGGAGTGGCGGTCTTCATGCAACTCCTCCACACTAGGCCTTTTCTCATCACAGATGAGAGACCGCACCGCAATGCACAATGCATCATGGTCAGCAGTGGGGTCGAAGGATGAAGAGCCCATGCACAAGCCGGTTACTAGTGCAAACTCGGAGGGACCAAATGAAATGAGTCCACCGCTGATTTGGAACCACATGCAATCGTCCGCCGCATCGTCTTCAGTCACCTCGCGATACATGAATTGATGGATAACCATACTAGCAGTCCATCCACCCTTCCACGACATGATGTGTCCAAACGGACTTGTCCTACAAAACTCATCCACCAGTTCCTACCCACCTACGGCAAGCAACGTCGCTCTAATATTCCCTATAATGAAATCCTTCCAATGTGTGTTCAAAGTTGGATAGACATTCCTGCATTCGTACCTAAGCCACCTCCAGTTACCCTGCAATAGTTTATAATTAATTACACAGACAAATTAAACTTGTAAACAACGTTAGCACTACATAAATACATGTTCACACTTCTTCATAAACCATTACATTAATATACGACATATTATGTGAAGAAAGAAAAAACTCAGAACCTAGTCTAACCCAAAAAAAAGTAATATTTAGTCTCAGTACACTATAAATTTTTTGATCGGACAGTTTCGAAGTTATATGTGATTTTTCATGAACCACAAACTAGTATTACAAATGCAATATGAATAACCTAGTTTTTTTTTAAATAAACACCAATAGAGCCGATATGAACACGAAAAACACAATGAAATCATACTATTCTCCAGTAAAGAACTTGTTGATACATACTATGAATTCGTGTTTCAACAATTATCTTAGCACTACTAAAATAAATCAAATTACTCCGTTCTACCTAAACAGAATAACTATAATATAATCATAGTTATACCGTGAGTTAACTTTTTTATGTTATTCACAGTTATATATAATAAGCTAATCTCATAGTTATATATCTTACCTATAGTTATATATTAAGCTAATTTCATAGTTATATATTAAGCTAATTTCATAGTTATATATTAAGCTAATTTCATAGTTATATATATTAAACGAATCTCGTAGTTATATATATTAAACTAATCTCATAGTTACCTATAGTTATGAAAAACTGTCAGCAAACAAAAAAAAGCTTATGGTGCATGCCAACTAAATGCATGGCATCTAAACTATCTCGCCAACTATTCCACTCAAAATAAATATTATGTTTATCTTATTCAATAGTACAAATTATCTCGCCAACTATTATATTTATCTTATTCAATAGTACAAACTGTCTCGCCAACTAAATTTAAATAGTTCATGTTGGTCCCGAGAGCAAGTTCAGGTGTAGAGGGGGGGGTGAATACACCTGAAAATCGATTTCTCAACTTAAAACACGAACAGTCCTTTTGGGGAGAATGCCTTGCTGAACGAGTTCAGCAGACCAGATAAGCTGTTCTGAATCGTGTGGCAGAGTGACTGACTCTACTGAGACCTACTAGCTGACTTAGAGTCAGAATTCAGTATCGTTCATATAGAGTTTAGTAGTGCGGAATAGTGTAGGCCCAAATTCAGTTGAGTAGGAAAAACGTTTTTAGCAAAACAATTTCAGCTGATTAGTGCAGTCTATTAAGTTTGCTGAAACTCAGTTGAATGATTTAAAATATGTTTTCCGAATGAACAGTAAATCAATGCAACAGTAAAATAATGAACACAAAACACAGAGATTTTTAAACTGGTTCGGATCCAACAATCCTACGTCCACTATCCCGAAAGATCAGGAAGCTATGTATTATACTGAGATAGTCTCAGTTGGTTTGTACACTGGACAAACACTGGCCTTAGTTATTATACTGAGCAAGTCTCAGTTTACACAGTTATCAAACTAAGTGTTTGAAAAACTCTCCAACAGTGAAGGAGTCCTTTACAATAAGGATCAGTTCATAAGTGAACTCCTTCGTCTCAGCTATAGATTTAATCGGTTGAGCTTACGTTAGAGGGATAGGGAACAAGAAGATGGCTTCTAGAACGACGAACAGCTGAAGATAGGCTATGGGTTCGTGTATAGTCGCTTGGATACTAGAGGCTGTATATTTCTAATTCAGCTTGGTTCCCTATGAGCAGAAATGTAGTCTTTCGCCGGAGATTGTTTCTTCTAACTTCTTGCAGAAGACTTAGGCTTTTTGATTTGCTCTGAGTTCGCTCGTATTCTTGTGTGTTCTTCGGTGAGCTTCAAATTTGATTTATCCCTCTATTTATAGAGCAGAGATTAGGATAGATCCGTTGGAGACGATGATCCTTTGTCTCTCTCTTTTGGGTAGCTAACGGCTCTTTTGAAGTATGGTAGCAGTGTCCTTTCCCTCCATTTCTGGAAAGTTGTTGACTTGCAGCTTTAACAGACATAGGACAGGTGGCTGCTTGTCATTGGTCGAGGTTCAAAAAGTGGTTGAGACAGAACATACTTCAAGGAGATCTGAAGCTGACTTCTCTCTTCCTCGTATTGACTCTGCTGATTTAACTTTAAAGATTCGACGATTACAAGATCGTATCGGCCGTTCTTGAAGTCCGATCAATGATTCAGTAACATGCTCCTGCTGAGTGGCTCTACTGAAGATCAGCTCTGAGTATAGTGAACTATTCCTGCTGAGTTCAGTTCCACTGACTCCTTTTCAGTATACTGTTCCTGCTGAGTCCAGTATCACTCAGTCTTCTACTTATGGTGTTGAGGCAGATAATCTACTGAGCGCCTAAACCAGAGCAGAGTGTCTGCTGAGTCTGGAACCTCAGAGACAAAAACAGAATACAATGCAATGGTTCACCAAACAATATAGGGTTTTGGGATCTTCAAATCTTCAGTAAGTTTTCAGAGCAAAGGGCTACTGAGTTAATTATCAACTGAAAAGACTGAATCATCTCCCAATATTTTGTGTTGTTGCAGGGAACTGAATCATCACCCAAAATTTTCCTCCTATTTGATGATGCTAAAACCTAACAACCTAACACGATGACTTCTCATAAACGGAGCTCCTTACAAATATTACAAGTAGAATCAGTGGAGTTGTTCTTCAAGTCCTAGACTACTTAGGGGAACAGAGCAGAAATGACAAAACTTATGCAGAATCTAATCAGCATTTTTCTTCCTTACAATATTTCCCCCGATCATAAAGTAATCTATCAGAATATAAGCAAGAACTGACAATAAATAATAGTAGTGAGTGTGTGAGTCAGTAATCACTTCAGTGATTCTGAGTGTTAAGCATAAATAAATACGGCTATTCAGACAATAAGGAATTGTCAAAGTCAAAACAGAGATGTTATATATATAAGCAATTCAGTACAAGTACATCATCTGCTATACTAGAAAGAGCAAAAGAAAGATACAAGGAAATACAGAAGCAAGAATCATCTGAACCACTTAATCCTGTCTTTGAAGTCCTTTGATTGGGATTCAGGAAGAGGCAGTCCATACATTCGTAAGTGTTCTTCCTCAGCTTCAGTATCTCGGCGAAGTCAGCTGGGTCTTCTTCATCTAAGAATTTGGCTTCAGCAACGTCCTTCACTTGTTTCTCTATCACTCCAAAATGAACAGATCCGTCAAGTCTCTGTGGGGGTGGCAGGATTCTGGGAGCTGGTACTCTGACCTCAACATTGTCCTTAACAGCCTTCTGAAGTTTAGCATACATCTCTAGGTCTGCTCTCATGATCCATTCAGTATAGGCCACTGTCTTGTGCTTTTCAGGCCAGAACCTCCAGAAATAGTTCCTCTTGATGAATTCAGCTTTAAGTGTTTCCCACCTCTGAGTGACTTCCCACGGTATCCACTCATCCTCTCTTGGCCATCTATGGGTCTTTAGATCAGTAAGCTTCCTGAACTTCCTGTATCTGTAAGGAATGTCAGCCTTTTTCAGGGATCTTATGACTCCGCTTCTTGTTCAGCCTTCTGCCTAAGAGCTTCGAGGTCAGCAAGCCTTATCCTCTCTCTGGCTGCTTCAAGCTGTCTAGCCTCATCTTCTTAGTACAAGTACATGTCCAGCTGAGCCCATATTTCTTCCATTTCTTGCTCTTGTGCCTTCGAGGCAACATAGGACGGCTTGTGAGGTTGCTCTTTTTCTGAGTCAGCAGGTGTGGATGATTTTTCCTTAGAAGTTCCCTACTGCCCAGTGGTCTGCTGCTGCTGCTCCTTTTCTTTCTCTTTTTCTTTGTCAGCTTCATCGTTGAGCTTAAGTGTCCTAGGAGGCAGCCTGGCCGATTTCTTGCCTCCAGCTGGAGCCTTTGTTTTGCCTTTAGCAGGCTTCTTCTTTGGTTTGTTTACAGCTTCAGCTTCGGCTATTTCTCTTGCCATCTTTTCGTCAGCGGCGATCTGAGCTTCCTCCTCCGGAGTAACATATCTTTTAGATCCTTTCTTTCTTGGGAGGGGTAGGAAGCTTCATTACCTTTTTGGGTTTGCCGGCAACTGGAGGAGGTAGAAGAGCTTCTTTCTCTTCTGACTCCTCATCGGCGTAATCAGCAACCTCTTTAATAATGTCTGAGGGTATTTGGGTTGCCTAAGTCACGACTTCCTTGGGCCCTGAGCCGCTTGGGCCAGTCTCAGCAGGTACTGTAGCTCCTGCTGCTGAGACACCCTGGGCCTCGCCAGTTCGAGTAGGTCCAGTGGGGGAAGATGTCTGTGTCTGAGTCGCCCCTGCCACTGTCCTTGTTCTCTTAGGAGCTTTCAGTATCAACTCCTTGAACCCTTTCTCTATAATTCCTTCCCTCTTTTTGGCATCAGCAAATCGGGTAGGGGGTGGAACTGACATATTGTTGTTCAGGCTCTTTAAGCTTCAGATAGATCATCCAAAGTGTTGTGCTTCTTGGTCAGCTTCTCATGCAGCTCGTTTCTCTCCTGAGTGAGCTAAGCACTATATTTTATGTGAGAGACATCGGCTGCTGCCTGGAATGCCTTCAGTTGTTGCTCCACCTTCTCTTCAATCGCCTTCTGTATATTCTGGAGTCTGAGATCAGCGGCTTGAGAGATGGCGGTGACGGATTCAGTGTGAGAAGTTTGTGCAGCCTTATAGTCATTCAGCAATTGGACTTGGCCTTCCTGAATCGTCTTCAGCTGTGCTTCAAACTCAGCTTTCTGTGCAGCAAGGGCATTCGTCAGAATGCCGGAGAAGTCAGGGCCTGGAGATGTTTGAATTGCAGATCGGAGTCCCTGTAATTCTGCACTCTGAGTTTCAGTGGATTGCCGCCATGTTTTGTGGACGGTGCGGGCGAGTAGGTGGTTTTGTGTGCCTTGATTCTTCAACGCCCTAGCCACTATTTTGGATCGTCGGCTCTTGGGGCTGGGCACTGCTTCAAAAGTAGATTCGAAAAGGAGCTAAGAAGGTTCAGCTGCCTTCGGCGTCCTGGCCACCGACTGCCCGGGACCAAGGATGCTGAGTGGAGGTTTAGCAGTTGATGTAGTGGCATCCTTGTCCGGTTGAGATCCCTCATCAGGCTTCTCAGGGCCTGAATCACGGGGCGGGTCCTGACCATCGGGGTCAGACCCATCTGAGGGCGCAGATGCTGAGACAGGTTGTTTGTCATTCAGCATTGCTAGCATTGCTGCCCTCAGGTCTTCGTGTGTTCCGCGGTCAGATGACTCTGAATAGCCAATCTTCCCCCTGATCAACAGCTCCTCTTCATGAAGTTGTTCGCAGGAGTGGTGGATGATGAGTCTCTTCAAGTTATGCCACTCCTGGAATCTGATTAACATATGGAGCATCGCTTGCCTTGCAAATAATACTAGGTCTTGGTGGCTGGCGATCTCCGAAATCACTTCAGAAATCTCTCGGGAGGCTCTAGATTTACGAGTTGTGGCCTCCATCCCGATCGACTCTGATTCTGAGGTGGTCTCCGAATCCTCTACTTCAATAGGAGACACCTGTTTCTCAGTAGACGGGATGCTGCTGAGTGGTGGGACGTCCAAGGGGATCTCTAATGTTTGGACTTCTTTAGCTTGGACCCCTTGGTCCACTGTCTCACCATGCTCAGCGGAGATTGCCTTCTCCACTGATGGTGTTTTCTCTGAGGATTCGGTCTCATCCCTCAGCTGCAGAGGGGGCTCAGCAATTATAGCCTCCGGCTCTGCCTCTGGCACAACTTCACTGACTTTCTTCAGCTTATTTGTTGGCGTCTTAGGAATTGATTTAGGAGGGGACCTCTTCTTAGTTGGAGTTGAGGTCTTCTGAGTCCCGGTCCTTGGGTCAGCTGGCCCTAAGCCGATCTGCTGAAGGGCCGCTGCTCTGTTCTGGAATCGGACCTTCTTTGTGTTGAAGTACTGCTTATCAGCAAAGGTGATGTTGTCCAATGCGCAGTAGTCTTCGATCATTACTGAAAGCTTCAGTCCATACAAAAGCTTTCCTTTGACGCTCATCCTCCTGGATGTCTTGTCAAACTTGGCTGACTGCGTCATGAATTCTTTGAGGAAGAATTCAGTCCAGTTAATTTTTGCTCTGTCTTGTATGGCCATCATCAGCTGGATTTTGGGCCAAGAGACTTGATCGAAGGAGCCAGCCTGACTCGTGAACAGCTGAGTCACGACGTAGGCTAAGGCTCTGTATTGTGGGAGCATAGCATTCTTAGGAAATGCGGCTCTGAAGGTCGTCGGCTTACCACAAAATTCGCTCAGATATTCATCTAAAAGGTCATCCTTGTATGCAACAGTGGTGAATCCTTCGCTTGGAAGATTGAGGAGCGCTTCACGGATGGACATCTACTTTACTTCAATATCAGTATGGGAGGGATCGCCTATAGTATGAACGACGAACCGGCCTCGGATGTCTTGGTCTACTGAGTCAGAGATGAGGTAGATCTCAGCTACTTGACGCGGGAGGAAGAACATCGGCTTCTTCGTCAGGAAACCTTCCAGCCCAGTTTCTCGAGGGCGTAGAAGATCTCTTCCATGTAGTCCAAGTCGCATACGTCAAACTCCATGACTGGTTCGCACTAGACGTAATCCTTCTCAAGGATCTCTTGCATATCGGTATGAGAGAAAACAATATTCCCTGTCATATTGAGTAGTTAGATTATTTTTTTGAGAGAGATTTTGAGATATGTAAGGGAGTGGAAGTTCTCTGAAAATCTTTAGGGTTCAAGATATGCAGTTTTGGAAATGGCGGTTTTAAACATTTGAAGACATATATATATATATCTTAGAGAAGATAAACAGTTGAATATCAAGGGTTCAGTTTAAACGCGCTTTTTGAGATGGACGGCTAGGATTAGATTTTATATTATAGGCAATGATCATATTAGCCGCCTAAGTCAAACTACAGTTGTATTTAGCCAAAGAAGTAACTTGATACGACATGCATTAAATGCGTTGCAGAGTTCAGTATGCTTTTACATAGAATGTCGTGTATTAAATGTAAACTATTAATATTGAATGACAATTTCTAAGGCATTGAATACGATGCTGAATCTGAATCATAAATGCACAGAACTGTTCTATTGGCTACTACTGAGTAGAGATACGCAAACCTGTCAACTGAACATTCTAGTCAGCTGATACCTCGTGTAGATGGTTGCTTGAGTCTCTACGTACTGAATTTACTCGGTCCTGAGAGTGAACATTCCCCCTTACCTGAATGCTCCTCTCCCCGAATCCACTTACGGGACCGGAGTCGGTAGGGGTCCAAAGACCTCAGCTCTCTCGAAAGTTTGCTGAATCTGGCTTCAGCTAGAGGCTTGGTCAGTATATCAACCCTTTGATGGTTAGTATGGATCTTTTCCATCCTGATATCCTTCTTTTCGACATGGTCACGAATGAAGACGTGTCTGATGTCCACGTGCTTGCATCTCGTATGAAGTACAGGATTCTGAGTGATTGCAATAACACTGGTACTGTCGCAGAAGATCGGCACTTCATTCTGAATGACGTCGTAGTCGCGTAGCTACTGTCTCAGCCAAAGGATTTGGGCGCAGCAACTTCCGCCAGCCATGTATTCAGCTTCAGTAGTTGACGTTGCTACTGAATGTTGTTTTTTTTAGAACCATGAGATTAGCTTACTGCCAAGGAACTGACACGTTCCCGAAGTTGACTTTCGGTCAATTCTACATCCTGCATAGTCAGCATCAGAATAACCAGTTAGTTCAATATTATCATCAGCTGGATACCATAAACCCATATCAGGTGTTCATCTTAGATAGCGGAGAATCTTCTTTGCTGAGTCCATGTGACTCTACTTCGGATTCGCCTGAAATTGAGCGCAGACAGCTACAACATAAGTTATGTCAGGACGAGTAGCTGTTAAGTATAATAAAGAACCAATTATAGCATGAAATTCAGTTTGGTCTACTGATACTCACTCTTTATCGAGATCAATTTTCATGTTCGTGTTCATTGGGATCTTGATTGGTTTGCCGGAAGTGCAACCGAATCTCATGATGAGGTCTCGAGTGTATTTACCTTGATTGATGAACGTTCCCTTCTCAGATTGTTTCACTTGAAAGCCAATGAAATAATTCATCTCTCCCATCATTGACATCTCGAACTTGTCCTTCATCATTTTCTCAAACTGCTGACACATGATGATGTTCTTCGAACCGAAGATAATGTCATCTACGTAGATCTGCACAAGTAAAATGTCGTCTTCCAGTCGAATGTTGAATAATGTGCGGTCTACTGTGCCTTTCTGAAAACCTTTCTAAAGAAGAAACTCAGACAGGGTATCGTACCAAGCCATGGGTGCTTGTTTTAACCCATACAGAGCCTTTCTGAGTCTATACACTTGATGTCCCTGCTGAAAGTCGAGAGGCTGTTCTACATAGACTTCTTCTTTCAGCACGCCGTTCAGGAAAGCAGACTTCACATCCATTTGATAAACTCTGAATCTTTGATGCGTTGCGTAGGCTATGAATAGTCTGATTGCCTCCAATCTTGCAACTGGAGCGAACGTTTCGTCGAAATCTATCCCTTCAGCTTGACAGTAGCCTTTTGACGAGCCTTGCTTTATTCCTTACAATGACGTTGTTTTCATCTCACTTGTTCTTGAAGACCCATTTTGTTCTGATTACATGTTGATGCAGGGGTCTGTCGACTAACTCCCAAAATTCATTTCTCGTGAACTGATTCAGCTCCTCCTGCATGGCTATGATCCAATCAGCGTCTTTCAGTGCATCCTCAACTGACTGGGATTCTTCAGTAGACAAGAAGCAAGAATATAAGGTGCTTTCTCCCTGACAGAATCTGGAGCTTGTCTTTACGCTTGCTGAAGGATCTCCAATAATTAAATCAGAAGTGTGAGCGTCCAGCCATGATCTACGATGTTTTAACTCTTCATCTGAAATTTGTTCAACACAGATAGTAGGTGAGTTAGGCATTTCAGTTGTACTATTCTGATATTGAAGCAATTCAGTTACGAGAGTATGATCTACTGAGTCACCAGGTTCAGGGACATTTAGCTTAGGAACTTCAGTTGTTCCCCCTGAGTTATTATTCTCAGTAGAGGTCTCAGTTACCACTTGGGTATCATCATCGACCTGAGTTACCTGGGATTGACTCTGTTAGTAGAGTCAATCTGTTCAGCTACTTCTGCTGCTGGCTGAGATTCAGTAGACTTGTCTTCAATTTCTTCATCTAAATCATCATCCCAACATAGCTGGATCTTTTCAACTTTATCTTTTAAGCTCAGATCCTGTAGCTGCTTACTGATGTCCTCAGATTCAGGTTTAGAGTTTATGCTCCTGTCTTCAGTAGCAAACTTATTAAAAACAACGTGAGGGCTTTCCTCCATGCAAAGAGTCTGATAGTTAAAGACTCTGAAAGCTTTGCTGACCCGGGAGTATCCTAAGAACACTCCCTGATCTGACTTGCTATCAAAAGTCTTCAACTGGTCGTTCCCATTATTGTGGATAAAGCACGAACACCCAAAAATATGGAAATAAGTTAAAGAAGGCTTCCTGCCGTTCCATAGTTCATATGGTGTCTTCTTATGCTGCTTTGTCAGTAGAGATCGGTTCTGAGTATAACATGCAGTATCAGTAGCTTCTGCCCAGAATTTGGTTGGGAGTCCTGAGTCTGCGAGCAGGGTTCTTGCTGCTTCTTTGAGTGTTATGTTCTTTCGTTCAGCAACCCCATTCTGCTGAGGTGTGCACGCAGCAGACGTCTCATGCTCTATGCCTTCTGCTTTGCAGAACTCCTCTACCATAAAATTCAGGAACTCAGTTCCTCTGTCTGAACGTATCTTGATGATCTTGGTGTTCTTTTCAACACTGAGCTTTTTCAGAAGCATTGGTAACTCTGTTTTGACGTCAGACTTGTTGGCAATAAATATGACCCATGTGTAGCGCGAGTAGTCATCAATGACCACTAATGCATACTTTTTGCCTCTGATCGTCACCGGAGAGACTGGACCGAACAAATCCATATGTAGCAGTTGAAGGATTCCATCAGTGGAAGTTGATGGAACAGGTGGATTTTGATTCCTTGTTTGCTTTCCCTTCAGGCATGCTTCACACTGAGTGTCTTTGCTGAATACTTCATTCGGCAGTCCTCTTGCTAGAGTGTTTCTAGCTAATTTGTTGAGCGTCTTGAACTTGAGATGGCTGAGTCTTCTGTGCCAGAGCCACCCCATTCTGTTGTTATTCTTTGCCAACAAACAAGCTTCAGGTTCAGCTGAGTTCCAGTTAACTACATAGATATTCTATTTGCGCGAACCTGATAACACTGTTTTCCTTGTAGATTTATCAATGACATCACAGAAACCAGCGTAAAAAATCACTCTATTCGAGTTATCACAAAATTGACTAATAGAGAGAAGATTATGCTGAAGTCCTTCAACATATGATACTCTTGGGATTGTTGTTGTTCTAATGCTGAGTGTTCTGTAGCCTCTGGTATAGCCTTTTGCGTTGTCTCCAAACTCGATTCGGGGTCCTTCTTCAGTAGTATAATTCTTCAGCAAGTCCTTTTGGTAAGTCATGTGTCTTGAGCATCCGCTGTCCACGTACCAAGGGTCCTTGAGCACCTGCAAAATAGAATTATATCTTAGGTACCCTTTATTTTTGATTTTGGGTCCTTAGATGTTAGTTTTTGAAACCCAAATCTGTCTAACGACCCTGCTGGTCTCAGACAGATTCTTTCCACTTTTGTCAACATATTTGACCACTGGACTTGTAACGCCCCAATTTTCATTACTTTTTAAGGGGAACGTCACCACATGCATAAACTTCTTCTTCAAATTTATTTTTCAAAAATAATAGATTTATAAAAATAATAAGGTTTTAATGCATTTCAAAATAGCGGAAGTCTTGAATCAAAAATATGTTTACCTATTAGTTCGCGGAATTAAATAAAAATAATTGCATAGTTCAAGATAAAACTAAATTAATAGCATGAAAGTTTCATAATTCCTTTTCTGTGTATGACCTTCACCATCCTCCACTTCAAGCATCTGCCGATCCATGATCTGAAAATGTGAAAATATTAAGGGGTGAGTACGACTACTATTGGTCCCGAGTGTACGGTCAGGTGTAGAGGGGGGGGTGAATACACCTGACTCCGATTTTCTCAACTTCGAACACGAACAGTCCTGTTCAGGAAAGTGTCGTACTGAAATAATTCAGCAGACCAAATAGTTGTTATGAATCGTGTGTGGTAAAGAGTCTGCCTCTACTGAGATCTGCTAGCTGACTGAGTCAAAATTCAGTATTAAACAGGTAGAGTTCAGCGGTGCGGAAAAGTGTAGGCCCAAATCAGTTGAGTGGAAAAAACCGTTTTAGCAAGTCTCAGTTCAGCAAATAGACAGTTCAGTATGCTGAGACAGTTGTATGATTTTAAAGTAGGTTTTCAGTATGAACAGTAAAAATCAATGCAACGAAGAATCGAAAGCAATAACAAGACACAGATTTTTAAAGTGGTTCGGATATCAATCGATCCTACGTCCACTGTCCCGAAAAGTTCAGGAGGCTATTTATTATACTGAGTTAGTCTCAGTCAGCTTGTGCACAGGACAAAGTCGTGGCTTGGGGATTATACTGAGCAAGTCCCAGTTTACAAAGGCATCAAGCTAAAGTGTTTGACAAACTTCTCCAACTATGAAGGAGTCCTTATACAATAAGGATTAGGTTCAAATATGAACTCCTTCGTCTAAGCTATAAGTATATTCTGTTGAGCTTAGGGTTAGAGGGATAGGGAATGAGAGAGTGGCTTCTAGATCGACGAACAGCTGAAATAAGCTTTAGGTTCGTGTATCGTCGATTTGGATACTAGAGGCTCTTCTAACAGTTTAGCTTGGTTCCCTATGAGCTGAGAGGTAGTCTTTCGCCGGAGATAGATCTTCAAATTCTTGCGGAAGACTTAGGGTTTTCTGGTTCTAGCTCGTTTGAATGCTTGTGTTAGTTTTCGTCGTTAAGCTTATGCGCATTCATCTCTCTCTTTTGTGCTCTCTCTTTCAAGGCTTGAAATGTCCCTCTATTTATAGAGCAGAGATTGGAAAAGATCCGTTGGAGACGATCTTCCTTTCTCTCTCTTTTGGTAGCTAACGGCTCTTTTTGAAGGATATAACAGTGTCCTTTCCCTCCTTTTCTGGAAATATGTTGACTTGCAGCTTTAGTAGGTAGAGACACGTGTATACTTGTCATTTGTCGAGGATTATGGAGTGGTTGAGACGGAACAGACTTTGAGGCATACTGAAGCTGACTTCTCTTTTCCTCGTACTTGACAATACTGATTGTATATTCAAAAAGGTGTCTGACAATTCAGAAGACTGTCTGTCGTTGCTGAGTCTGATCTTCATTCAGTAGAGAGACAGCCGAGGGTACTCTACTGATGGTCAGCTCTGAGTTCAGTGAACTACTCCTGCTGAGTTCAGTTCTACTGACTCCTTCAGTATACTGCTCCTGCTGAGGCTGATAAGCTACTGACTACCTTAACCAGAGCAGAGTGTCTACTGAGTCTGAAACCTCAGAGACAAAACAATTACACGAGAATGGTTCATCAATCAAGATAGGGTTTTGGGATCTTCAAATCTTCAGATAAGTACGAGCACGAGGCTACCGAGCTTACGGTCGATCTTGAAGACATAATCATTTCCCACTAAGTATAACGATCTTGAGGATAAAATCATCACCCAACAATTTCCCCTATTTGATGATGCCAAAACCTATCATCTATGCTAACACTAAACTATCAAAAACAGAGCTCCTTACATTATTACAAGTAGGATCAGTGGAGTTTGTTCTTCAAGTTCTAGTCTACTGAGGGGAGCAGGGCAAAACAATTTCCCTCTATCTAAACAATTCCCCCGAAATACAACAACTAGACTATCAGATCTAGAGAAGCAATAAGCTGACAAGTAAGATAAAGTGAGTGTGTGAGTCAGCAATCACTTCAGTGATTCTGAGTGTTTAAGCATAAAACAAACACGGCTGTTTAGACAATAAAATATTGTCTGAGCCAAAAGAGAATGTATATATAAGATATGAAAGTTCAGTACATTACATCTCTTTCTAAGCTAGGAAGATAAAGAAATCTAATACTAAGAACGCTTGTACTGCTTGATCCTGTCCATAAAGTTTTGCGATTCTGACTCAGGTAGGGGCAAGCCATACATTCTGTATGAGTTCTTCCTCAGCTTCAGATATTCAGCGAAGTCTGCTGGCTCATCTTCTTCAAGTCCTCTGTTCGTGGCAGCATTCTTCACTTCCTTTTCTATTACTCCATGATGGACTGAGTCATCATTTCTTCTTGGCGGAGGTATGATTTTGGGCTCAGGAACACTGACTTCTATACCTTTAGACACGGCTTTATGCAAGTATACGTATAGATCCGGTTCTGTTATCATCATCCATTCTGTGTAAGCATCAGTCTTAGCCTTGTCTGGCCAGAACCTCCAGAAATAATTGCGCTTGATAAACTCTATCTTTGCGAGATTCCTATCTCCGAGTAAGCGAGCGGGCATCCAATCGTCTCGTCCTTGGCCATCTATGCGATTTTAGATCAGCTGGCTTCCTGAACCTTCTGTATCGATAAGGAATATCAGCTTTTGAAGGTACTCTCAGCCTGGCCTCTTGTTCGATGCGAATTCTCGGTACCTCAAGGTGCCGCCATATGTATTCTCTGTACGCGGCTTCTATCATGCGGCTTCCTCTCCTCTGTAGAGATACCTATCCATCTGAGCGAAAATGGCTTCGATCTCAGCATCTTGTTCTTTGGATCTCATATAGGAAGGTTGGTGAGGAGAGTCTTCTGAGTCAGCAGGGGTACTGGATTTCTCTTTGGATGTACCCTACTTCTCAGTATTCTTCTGCTGTTGCTCCTTTTCCTTTTCTCTATCTTCATCATCATGAATCTTGAGCTTCCTTGGAGGCAACCTAGCAGTTTTCTTTCCGCCTCGAGCCGGTGCCTTAGTTTTGCCTTGAGAGGTCTTTTCTTTAGGCTTGTTGGCAGCCTCAGCTTTGGCTTTCTCCCTAGCAAGCTTCTAGTCAGCTGCTATCTGAGCCTCCTCTTCAGCAGAAATGTATCTCTTTGATTTCTTTGCTGGAGGGGTCGGGAGTTCCAGTACTTTCTTCCCTTTGCCTGGAACAGGCGGTGGTAGAGGGGCTTCTTCCTCTTCTGAATCATCATGTTCAGCATACTCAGCAACCTCCGTAACAATATCAATAGGAGTCTGGGTTATGTGAGTAGCTGTTCCAGAGCCACTTGGGCCGGTCTTTGTTGTGCTCGCAGCGGAGACACCCTGGGTCTCTTCTGCTGGTCCAGTAGCAGCAATAGTCTGAACTTCGCTTGCGTCTGCTACTGACCTAGTTTTCTTGGCGGGCTTCAGTGGAGCTTCCCCCTTAGTGAATTTGGCTGTGGGTTTAGTCAGGGTCGGCTTGGGGGGTTGACTTGTCCCCTTTTTCACTTGTCTTTCTTTTCTTCCCTTTTATCCTTTCCTTCCCCCTTTTTGGCATCATCAATGATTACCGGAGTCGGAGTGGATACCTTTAGGTCTAGGCTTTTGTAAGAGGTTGACAGAGAGACGAGTTTGTCGTTGATTTTTGTCAGTGCCTCATGCAGCTCATTCCTCTCAGAAGCAAGATCTTCACTGTATTTCTTGTGGGAGAGTTCAGCTGCAGCCTTAAATTCCGTCAGCTTCTCAGACACCTTATCCTCCAGAGCTTGTTGAATATTGTTGAGTCTGAGCTCAGTGGCCTGGGATAGGTTTGAGACTGATTCAGTATTAGTAGACTGAGAGGCCTTGAATTCTTCAAGCAGTTTGGCCTGTCCCTCCTGAATCACTCTGAGCTGATCTTCAAAGTCCTGTCTCTGCTGTGCCAGCGCATTTGAGACAATGGAAGAGACATCAGGGGCAGCTGAGTCGGATAGAGAGGTTTTCAGCCCCTGAAGCTCAGCGCTAGTGGCTTCAGCATTTTTCTTCCATACTTTATGGAAAGCTTTGGCTAGAGCTCTGTTCTGAGTTCCTTGGCTTTTCAGTGCCTTGGCCATGGACTTTGAGCGTCGGCCTTTGGGGCTGGGCGCTACTTCAAACTGAGATGTTAGCAAGAGCTGAGCAGGCTCTGCAGACGTTAAAGTACCAGCTGCCAACTTCACAGGCCCAAGGATACCGAGCGGTAGATCGAAGTTTCGAGCGGTTGTATCCTTGTCTCGGGGTACTCCCTCATCGGGCTTCCCGGGGCTCGAATCGGGGGGGTGGGTCTCGACCGTCGTGGTCAGACCCATCTGAGGGGGCTGAGCCTGAAGTCTGCTGCCTATCGTGCAGCAAGGTCAGCATCGCGGCCCTCAGATCATCGAAGTTACCTAGGTCAGCAGGCCTGGAGTAGCCTATCTGCTGCCTTAGGTGCTGCTCCTCCTGATGTAATTGGTCACAGGAGTAGTGAAGGATGAGGCGAAGCTGTGGGTGCCACTCCTGGAACCTTAGGAGCATGTGGAGCCTGGCCTGTCTAGCAATTAACACCAAGTCTTGGTGGCCAGGGATCTCCGGTATTTGGTCAGCTATCTCTCGGAATGCTTGAGATCTGAGCGCTGAGGCTTCCATTCCGATTGATTCTTGCTCAGACGCCGTTTCTGAGTTGTCAAGATCTATGGCGGGCGTCTGTTTTTCAGCAGATGGCAAAGTGCTGAGTGGTGGAATATCAAGCGGGCTTTCCAGAGTTTGTATATCAGCACTGCAGCTAGGTTCATTGGAACCCCTTGATCCACTTCTTGAGTCCGTTCGGTGGAGACGGCCTTCTCCACCGAATGAGTCTCCTCGGAGGACTCGACTCATCTATTAGCCGCATAGGCCGAGTAGGCGTTCATGAGCATGTTCGTAGCCTTGTTCGGCAGTTGGTTGTTCGATAGTTTCCTCCGGTACGGCCTCGGATTCAGTAGGGACATCAGCGATGGCTTTCTTCGGACGTTTAGCCGATGTCTTAGAAATTTTCACTAGAGGAGACCTCTTCTTGGTAGGCGTGGTTTGCTGAAGCGACGGTCCTAAACCGATCTGCTGAAGAGCAGTTGTTCTGTTGTGGAACCTGATCTTCTTTACATTAAAGTATACCTTGTCTTCAAAGGTGATCTGGTCATCTCCACAGATATCTTGTATCATGATGGACAACTTCAGTCCATACAGCAGCTTGCCTTTTACTGTCAGGTTACACGTTGCCTTATCAAATTTGGCAGCTTGAACCATGAACTCTCGAAGAAAGAACTCCGTCCAGTTGATTTTTTCTTTGTCATATATTGCCATCATGAGCTGGATCTTGGATCTCGATACTTGATCGAATGAACCCGCTTGGCTTGTCAGTAGCTGCGTGACTATATAAGCTAGTGCACAGAACTGGGGCAGCATACTGTTCTTTGGGAAGGCCGCTCTGAATGTGGTAGGCTTTCCGTAGAATATAGATAGATAGTCGTCTATCCTGTCATCGTTGTAGCCAACATGGCTAATTCCTTCAGCAGGCAAAAGCGAAGCTTCTCCTCAGTACTTCTTTAATTGAGATCCGCTTCAGTTGCAAAGAGGCATCGCCTATGGAGTGGAAGGCAAAACGTCCAATGATGTCTCCAGATATCGAATCTGAGTTGAGGTATAACTGAGACACCTGTCGAGAAAGGAAGAAGGTAGGCTTCCTTGAGAGGAACTGCTCCAATCCAGACGCTCTCAGATACGAGAAAATCTCGTCCATGAAGTCAAGGTCGCAGGCGTCAAACTCCATGACTGGTTCGCACCAGACACGGTCTTTGTCTAAGATTTCCTGCATGTTCCCTGGGGAGATGAGAGAAATATTTGCCATTTTATCTGTCACAAGAAAAGATTATCAGTATTGTTTGTTCATAAAACAATTAGTATAGCGATACTGAAAAGAGATAATGAAGTATAGTAACAGATTTAATAATCATACCGATAAAATTCTGAGAATAGAGAAGATAAGAAGCAAGTAAAAGATTGCTAGAGATCTCATAATTTACGGAGCAAAGGATTTGAAGATATCGCTAATGGCGGTTTCTAAGATATGATCGAAAATATATATCTAACGTGAAGGTGAACAGTTTTCGATCAAAGGTCAAATTTAAATCTGCTTTATGATATGGACGGTTAAGATTGGATATTATAAAGAAGGTAATGATCACAGTAGCCACCTAAGTCAAAGCCAGTTGTAATTTGCCTAAGTAGTAACTATGAGAGGACATGCATTAAATGCGTGGCAGAATTCAGCATACTTATGCATAGAATGTCGTGCATTAAATGAGAGTCGTTTTCATTAAATGACAAACTTTAAGATAATTAGTACCATGCTGAATCTGAATTATAAGTGCAGAATATTGTTCTATTAGTTACTACTGAGTAGAGATACGCAAACCTGTCAGCTGAACATAGTAGTCAGCTGATACCTCATGTAGATGGTTGTTGATTCTCTACGTACTGATTATACTCAGTACTGAGAGTGAACATTCCCCCTTACTGAAATGGTCCTCTCCTGAAGACTCTTACTGACTGGGGTCAGTAGGGTCCAGCAGACCTAGCTCTACTGAAAGTTCTTTGAATCTGGATTCAGCTAGAGGCTTGGTCAGAATATCAGCCCTTTGTTTGTCAGTATGGATCTTTTCCATCCTGATATCCTTCTTTTCGACATGGTCACGAATGAAGTGATGCCTAATGTCCATGTGCTTGTATCTCGTTTGAAGTACAGGGTTCTGAGTGATTGCAATAGCACTGGTACTGTCGCAGAATATCGGCACTTCATTCTGAATGACGTCATAGTCTCTTAGCTGCTGTCTCAGCTAAAGGATTTGGGCGCAACAACTTTCGGCAGTCATGTATTCAGCTTCAGTAGTTGACGTGGCTACTGAGTGCTGCTTCTTTGAAAACCATGAGATCAGCTTACTGCCTAGGAACTGACAAGTTCCTGAAGTTGATTTTCTGGTCAATTCTACATCCCGGCATAGTCGGCATCGAATAGCCGGTTAGTTCAATATTATCATCAGTTGGATACCATAAACCTATGTCAGGTGTGCTTCTGAGGTAGCGGAGAATCTTCTTTGCTGAGTCCATGTGGCTCTGCTTATGATTCGCCTAAAATCGAGCGTAGACACCTACAGCATAAGTTATGTCAGGACGAGTAGCTGTTAGATATAATAAGGAACCAATTATTGCACGAAATTCGGTTTGGTCTCTACGATACTCCCTCTTTATCAAGATCGATTTTCATATTCGTGTTCATCGGGATCTTGATAGGTTTGCCGAATGTGCAACCGAATCTTTTGATGAGGTCTCGAGTGTATTTGCCTTGGTTAATGAACGTTCCCTCTTCAGATTGTTTGACTTGAAAGCCGAGGAAATAGTTCATTTCACCCATCATTGACATCTCGAACTTGTCCTTCATCATTTTCTCAAACTGCTGACACATGACGATGTTCTTTGATCCGAAGATAATGTCGTCTACATAGATCTGCACGAGTAATAAGTCGTCTTCCAGTCGAATGCTGAACAGCGTGCGATCTCGTGCCTTTTCGAAAACCTTTCGAAGAAGAAACTCGACGGGGTATCGTACCAAGCCCTGGGTGCTTGTTTTAACCCATATAGAGCCTTTCTGAGTCTATAAACCTGATGTCCCTGCTGAAAGCCGGGCGGTTGTTCTACATAGACTTCTTCTTTCAGTACGCCGTTCAGGAACGCAGACTTCACATCTATTTGATAGACTCTGAATCTTTGATGTGTTGCGTAGGCTAGGAATAGTCTGATTGCCTCCAATCTTGCAACTGGAGCGAATGTCTCATCGAAATCTATTCCCTCAGCTTGACAGTAGCCTTTCGCCACGAGCCTTGCTTTGTTCCTTACTATAACGTTGTTTTTATCACGCTTGTTCTTGAAGACCCATTTTGTTCCAATGACGTGTTGATGCCGGGTGCCGTCAACAAGCTCCCAAACTTCGTTTCTCGTGAATTGATTCGACTTCTCTGTATAGCTATGATCCGGTCGAGCATCTTTCGGTCGCATCCTCAATCGTCTCGAGGCTCTTAAGTAGACAAGAAGCGGGAATATAATGCGCTTTCTCCTTGACGAGAACTGGATCTTGTCTTGACTTTTCTTTGAAGGATCTCCAATGATTAGATCGGGAGTGTGAGCATCTAGCCACGATCTACGATGTTTCAGCTCTTCATCCGGAATTTGATCAACACGGATAGTAGGAGAGTTAGGCATTTCGGTTGTACTATTACGAGATTGAAGCAATTCAAGAATGAGAGTGTGATCTACCGAGTTTCCGGGGTTCGGGGGCATTCGGCTCGGGAACATTAATAGATGTCACCCCCCCGAGTTGTTATTCTCGGTAGTGGTCTCGGTTACCTCTAAGGTTTCTTCATCGACTCGAGTTACACGGGATTGACTCGTTCGGGAGAGTCAACTGTTCAGCTACTTGCGTTGCTTGGTTCGATTCGATAGGCTTATCTTCGGTTTCTTCATCCGAATCATCATCCCAACAAAGCCGGATCCTTTCGGGTTTGTCTTTTAGGTTCGGGATCCTCGTAGGCTGCATGCGATGTCCTCGGATTCGAGACTTAGGAGTTACCGTGCTCCTGTCTTCGATAGCAAACTCATTAAAAACAACATGAGGGCTTTCTTCCACGCAAAGGGTCCGATAGTTGAATACTCTAAAAGCTTTGCTTGACTCGAGAGTATCCTAAGAATACTCCCCGATCCGACTTGCTATCAAAAGTTTTCACCGATCTTTCCCATTATTGTGAATAAAGCACGAACAACCAAAGATATGGAAATAAGATAAAGAAGGCTTCCTGCCGTTCCATAGTTCATATGGTGTTCTCTTATCTTTGCTTTGTCGGTAGAGATCGGTTACGAGTATAACATGCGGTGTCGTTTGCTTACGCCCGGAATTTGGTTGGGAGTCCCGAGTCGGCGAGTAGAGTTCTTGCTTGCTTCTTTGAGTGTGCGATTCTTTCGTTCGAGCAACCTCGTTCTGCGAGGGGTGCGCGCGGCCGATGTCTCATGCTCAATCCCTTCGGTTTTGCAGAACTCCTCTACCATGGAATTAAGGAACTCAGTTCCTCTGTTAGAACGAATTTTGATTATCTTGGTGTTCTTCTCGACACTGAGCTTTTTCAGAAGTGTTGGTAACTCTGTTTTGACGTCAGACTTGTTGGCAATGAATATGACCCATGTGTAGCGCGAGTAGTCATCGATGACCACTAAAGCATATTTCTTGCCTCTGATCGTCACTGGAGAGACTGGACCGAACAAATCCATATGTAGCAGCTGAAGGATTCCATCAGTGGAAGGAGATGGAACAGGTGGATTTTTATTCCTTGTTTGCTTTCCCTTCAGACATGCTTCACACTGAGTGTCTTTGCTGAATACTTCATTCGGCAGTCCTCTTGCTAGAATGTTCCTTGCTAGTTTGTTGAGCGTTTTGAAGTTGAGGTGGTTGAGTCTCCTATGCCAAAGCCATCCCGTACGGTTGTCGTTCTTCGCCAACAGACAAGCTTCAGGTTCTGCTGAGTTCCAGTCAGCTACATATATATTCTTTTTACGCGAACCTGATAACACTGTTTTCCCTGTGGATTTATCAATGACATCACAGAAACCAGCGTCAAAAATCACTCTATTCGAGTTATCACAAAATTTACTAACAGAGAGAAGATTATGCTGAAGTCCTTCAACATATGATACTCTAGGAACTGTGGCGGTTCAATGCCTGAGTGCTCCATATCCTCTTGTATAGCCTTTTGCATTGTCTCCAAACTCGATTCTGGGTCCTTCTTCAGCTATATAATTCTTCAGTAGGTTCCTTTGGTACGTCATATGTCTTGAGCATCCACTGTCCACATACCAAGGATCTTTGTGCACCTGCAAAATAGAATTATATTCAGGTACCCTTTATTTTGCTTTTGGGTCCTTAGATGTTAGTTTTAGTAACCCAAATCTGTCTAACAACCCTGGTGGTTTCAGACAGTTCCTTTCCACTTGAGTCAACATACTTGACCACTGGACTGGTCAAAGCTGACTTCCTAGGTTGTTGAGGTTCAGGAGTTCGGATCTTCTGAGCTGGTGGACTGCTGACCTTTGCCTTTTGTGCGATTTTCTTCTTTTTCTGACTCTTGGAACCTCTTCTGACTATAGGATCATAGTAATATGACCCATACTAAGCTGGATGTGTCAACTGAGGTGGTCCATACTGATCAGCCCACTTAACTCTGCTAGTTCCCCCTTGACTGAACTGGGGTGTCTTGGTACGATCTTCCGGTCGAATACAGATGCGTAGGATGAGGTGCTTTCATCTTTTGTTTGTTCTTTGCTGAGAGGCTCAGAACATTTGCATTGATTGTTTCCCCTCGAACAAACCTATCAGTTAGACGCACTTCTGAGTGTACGGGGGCAGATGAGGAAGCTTCTTGGTTGAAACCAAGTCCTTCCTTACAGTGCTTGGGCTTGTTACTTGCAAGCATAGCCTCCAGCTTCTTTTCAGCGCCCATGTAACGCTCAGTCATCAGGCTCTTCCAGACATCATCACTCTTTTTCAGTGTGTCGTGCTTGGTGCGAAGTCCCGACGGTTCTTGCTTCGATAGACTCAGTTCAGTATCTTTCTGAGTTAAGTCATTGGTCAAAACTGAAATTCGATCTTCTTGATGCTGAGACTTGGCCATCAGAGAGTTTATCTCCTCCCTGAGTCTCAACACAAGTCCTTCGGCTTCAGTAGCGGCCTGACTCTCCTGAGAAAGTCTCTGATTCTCCACTTTCAGGGTATCCAATTCCTGAAGAGTCTTACTGAGCTGCAGACTCATCTGAATTTGTTCGTCTAACAGTTCTTCATAAGTGGTAGCAACGTCCAAATTCTCATCTGCACCTGAAATAGTGTCGTGTGTGCAGTGTGAAGAGGAGTTAAGTGGTTCATGAGAATTTACCTCATCCTCTTCTCCTGCCATTAGGCACTTTTCAGTAGCTTCTTCAGCTTCAAGCTCTAAGGCCATAAAAGCTGCTTCATCATCCGATGAATCCATGAAGGAGTCGACTTCTTCTGAGTCGTTTGAGATTTCGCCTGCAATATAAGATTGTCTCTTTTTGGCGAATTTCTCTCTACTTGCCTTGCGTGCTGCGCGTTCAGCACTACTGAGCTCAGGACAGTCATATTGATAATGTCCTGGCTTTTTGACGTTGTAGCAAGCGATGACTCTTTCCTCTTTGTTTTCGCTATCCTTTGATGGTGTTGAGTTATCCTTCTTTCTGCATTCAGAGGATTGTGAGTCAGGAGTGCGTTTTGGCGTATAATCTGACTTACCTTTTGTGTCTCGGTATGCTTTAGTCAATATTCTGCGCCTCTCCTTCTCCTTCTGATACTTCACGGCGAGCAGAGCGTACTTCTGAGCGAGACTTCCTTCTTGTAAGTCGCTGAGTGAAGGTTCAGTCTTACTCGTTGTCTTGCTCGTCGTGGGAGATGCTGCACTGACTGATGCTTTGAAGGCATGGTCAATTTTTATGTCAGCTTCAGCTCTTTGCTTTCGTTGAGGTCTGTCGAACTCAAACTCTTACGCTTTGAAGTTACGAAAAGATATGGTCGGGAGAGACAACATCTAAATCGAAATGGCGCAATAAAGTGGCAAAAGGTGTCCAAGGTGTCGGTCCGAGCGGTGCCCTCAGTATCTTGAGATTCATCTCTCGGTTGCTTAATGTCTTTCCCAGTCCGTTGATGGAGTTCATCAGATTCGTGAATCTGACATTTAGATCTTCTATTTTGTCACCAGGCATGAGAGACAAATTTTCCAGCTTTTTGGAGTTCCAGCGCTAGTTTGTTAGCTTTTATCTTCCGAGTCCCCCGACTCGGTAGCACTAGAGCGTCCCGTAGTTCCTTTGCGGTTTTGCATTCCCGAACCCCCGCCAAGATACGAATCACTTAAGGTGGTTAGTATAGCGTTTCTGGCGACACGGTCTAAGTTATGAAGTTTCTTCTCCTCAGGAGTGAAGAGACTTTTGTCTTTGGGAATCTTCTTCCCGGTCACCATTCCTCCTCCAAGGAGTGCATCTCCGAGTCACGACGCTGTCGATCATAGGAACGATAGGCCCTTCCTCAAGTACTTCAGTCATACTATCGTGGAGGGAGGTCAGATGTGCTTCTATCCTAACCCGCCATACCCCATAGTTCTCTACTGAGAACATAGGTACCATCCTTATATCTGACATATCAGCCATGAAGAATAATGATATGAATGTAGAGTGATATGCAGTGAAAACGATTTTCCGGATCCTTTCAAGTAGACCAGTTTCAGAACGACGAGAGTCTTATAGAACTCAGGTGGTTAGTTGAACACCGTGCGCTCTGATACCAATTGTTGGTCCCGAGTGTACGGTCAGGTGTAGAGGGGGGGTGAATACACCTGACTCCGATTTTCTCAACTTCGAACATGAACAGTCCTGTTCAGGAAAGTGCTGTACTGAAATAATTCAGCAGACCAAATAGTTGTTCTGAATCATGTGTGGAAAAGAGTCTGTCTCTACTGAGATCTCGCTAGGCGGCGAGTCGAGTTCGGTATCAAACGGTAGAGTTCGGCGGTGCGGAAAAGTGTAGGCCCAAATCAGTTGAGTGGAAAAAAACGTTTTAGCAAGTCTCAGTTCAGCAAATAGACAGTTCAGTATGCTGAGATAGTTGTATGATTTTAAAGTAGGTTTTCAGTATGAACAGTAAAATTAATGCAACAGTAATCAGAAAGCAATAACAAGACACAGATTTTTAAAGTGGTTCGGATATCAATCGATCCTACGTCCACTGTCCCGAAAAGTTCAGGAGGCTATTTATTATACTGAGTTAGTCTCAGTCAGCTTGTGCACAGGACAAAGCCATGGCTTGGGGATTATACTGAGCAAGTCCCAGTTTACAAAGGCATCAAACTAAAGTGTTTAACAAACTTCTCCAACTATGAAGGAGTCCTTATACAATAAGGATTAGGTTCAAATATGAACTCCTTCGTCTAAGCTATAAGTATATTATGTTGAGCTTAGGGTTAGAGGGATAGGGAATGAGAAAGTGGCTTCTAGATCGACGAACAACTGAAATAAGCTTTAGGTTCGTGTATCGTCGATTTGGATACTAGAGGCTCTTCTAACAGTTTAGCTTGGTTCCCTATGAGCTGAGAGGTAGTCTTTCGCCGGAGATAGATCTTCAAATTCTTGCGGAGGACTTAGGGTTTTCTGGTTCTAGCTCGTTTGAATGCTTGTGTTGGTTTTCGTCGTTAAGCTTATGCGCATTCGTCTCTCTCTCTTGTGCTCTCTCTTTCAAGGCTTGAAATGTCCCTCTATTTATAGAGCAGAGATTGGAAAAGATCCGTTGGAGACGATCTTCCTTTCTCTCTCTTTTGGTAGCTAACGGCTCTTTTTGAAGGATGTAACAGTGTCCTTTCCCTCCTTTTCTGGAAATATGTTGACTTGCAGCTTTAGTAGGTAGAGACACGTGTATACTTATCATTTGTCGAGGATTATGGAGTGGTTGAGACGGAACAGACTTCGAGGCATACTGAAGCTGACTTCTCTTTTCCTCGTACTTGACAATACTGATTGTATATTCAAAAAGGTGTCGGCGATTCGGAAGACCGTCTCGCCGTTGCTTGAGTCCGATCTTCATTCGGAGAGAGACAGCCGAGGGTACTCTACGATGGTCGCCTCCGAGTTCGATGAACTACTCTCGCCGAGTTCGGTTCTGCCGACTCCTTCGCATATCTTTGCTCTGCCGAGTCCAAGAAATACCGAGTCTTCTACTTACAGGTGCCGAGGCCGATAAGCTACTGACGCCTTAACCAGGAGCGAGTGTCTACCGAGTCCGAAACCTCAGAGACAAAACAATTACACGGGAATGGTTCATCAATCAAGATAGGGTTTTGAGATCTTCAAATCTTCAGATAGGTACAGAGCACGAGGCTACTGAGCTTACGGTCAGTGCTGAAGATAGAATCATTTCCCACTAAGTATAACAGTGCTGAGGATAAAATCATCACCCAACAACTACTCAGTGGGGTCAACAATTATCCAAACTATAAACTATAAAGGATTCAACATGAGAAATTAGACATGCAAGCCCGGAGGCTTAACCCGAAGGTTTTTCTGCTATGAATTGCCCGAAGGCTAACCCGAAGGTTTTACTACTGTGAATTGCCCGAAGGCTAACCCGAAGGTTTTTCTGCTGTGAATTGTCCGAAGGCTAACCCGAAGGTTTTACTGCTGTGAATTGCCCGAAGGCTCTGCTTGTACTGAATAACGCATGAGAAAAATAATATAGTGTATAATAAGAATAAAAGTAAAAAGTAAAAAGACCCCACCTTAACCTTTTGTGCAAAAGAAGTGAATGAAATGATGTATATCAATGGATTAAGTCCGTCGCGCCAATCCTAACATGAAAATTCAAATCTTTATGTCGTGATATGCATGAAACAATTAATCTTTTTGTACATGGAATGCAAATAAGTATATCGATACCTATAGTTATTAGGTTACAACATATCGTATTTATAAACTAGGTTTCTATGTTCTATCTTAACTCGTGCAGAATACATATTTTAGAAAAATTCCACAGAACATGAATGCATTCCAAAAATTCCAATATTCTACATATAGATTCCTTAATAAGTCTAAATCATACCGGAATTGGTTTCATACCAAAACAATAAGTCCTCTAAAAGTTATAACCAAAACAATATCTATTGTGCTAACAGGATCGGTTTCTGACCTACTGTCCTTTATCTATACATTTCAGGGGCTAAAAATACTTTAAAAATTCTAAGATTTAACACACATCTAGGGGACATACGTAAAAATATCATGTCAAAATTTCAATCTCTAAATATAAGTGACGACTTCAGAAACTACAGAATGGTTTTCCCCAAAATCTAAATACGAAAATGCATGCTCTGACTGACTACCCGGACAATTGTATTAAACTGCTTTCATACAAACACGTTAAAAATACAAAATAAATATTTTTAAAAATATATACGTGTGTAAAGTATTTAGGAAAAAGAATCAAGTTAAAAACTTTTTTGTGGAGTGAGATATAAATATTTTTCAAAGCCCTATCCAGAGAGCATGGTTTCTCGGTAGTGTAAAGGTAAAAATTTATTAAAAATATAAAGACTTGTTTAAAAATTCCCAAAATTTACAGAAATCTTAAAAACATACTATATTGTATCTCTATAATTGTTTTGGAATTTTTCAAGTATCTTAAGATCATGTACTTGGCCTTGGAACTTCTCGGCAGAAAAGGTAAAATTGCTGGACAGATTTATGTTCTCATGAAACTTAAACATTTTAACAACCAAAGAATTGACATAATAGAATCGGACACATCAAGAAACAAATTAACAAATAAATAGTACACGTATCCTAAAAATTCTATATTTTTAACATGAATGACCTAACATGTATTATATTATATTAATAATCAACATATCCGAAAATAACATAAAGAAAATATGAAAATCAATTTTCCTATCAAGCTCATGAACATGCTGTCAAAAACTGACAGGTTACGAATAACAATTTTAAACAATTACTTATCATACTTGAAAAATTATACAAAATTTATTATGTATACTTAACATACCTAGGAATCTTATCCTAAAATTTCACAATGATATGATGCCGGGACGGTATGTGAATAATTCTTAAACTAATTCGCAGGTATGCTAGCAGATTTTCGAAAAGTTTATGTGATGTTATATTATGAGCGACTAAATGGGTATTTATAGGCCTAGAAATAATTATCTAAAGATCCCTAATCCTATAAGGTATCAAATATATTTTATCCATATTTATTTTCGTGCTTAAATAATTTATATATAATTTAGTCTATCACTTACCATATAAGATATTCAATCCTAGATAAATTAGGATTTGGATAAATAAAACTAGATTTCTATCCTAAAACATGTATATCACAAATATAAGATCTATTCTATTCATAAAATATAATTTCAAATTATCTCCTAATAACTTAATACAATAATAAATATTATATACTTTTATGAATCCTAGTTGGTTTAGGAAATCCAAAATAAATATTATTCTTAGCTAATAATTCAAATGATTTCTAAATAAATAAACACATTCAAAATCCAAAATGAATTTACATAACAAAATGATTTAATGACAAATAAGATAAATGCTTTAATTTTCATTTTAATTTCTAAGGCGCAACTTACAGAACTAAAACCCATGATATTATGCATGAAATGCAAATGCATTTTATTTATTTATTTATTTATTTATAGGTAAAATTTCGGGGTGTTACAATCTCCCCTACTTATAAAATTTTCGTCCTCGAAAATTAATTACCTTTATCCATTAAATTTGGGTATCGTAGCTCCATATCTTTTTCTACTTCACATGTCGCCTCATTCGTATCATGTCTACTCCAGAGAACTTTAATTAATGACACTTCCTTGTTCCTAAGTTGAATAATCTTTCGGTCTAAGATGGCATTTGGCGTCTCTTCATATGACAAATCTTTGTTCAGCTCCAATCCTTCATAGTTGACTATGTTGCTTGGATCATGGACATACTTTCTCAAGTTCGCGACATGAAAAACATTATAAATGGAAGTCAAACTCGATGGTAGTGCTAACTCGTATGACACTTCTCTTTTTCTCTTAAGTATCTCAAATGGTCCAATGTATCGAGGTCTAAGCTTTCCTCTCTTTCCAATCCTCACTACACCTTTCATTGGTGACAACTTGAGAAACACTTTGTCACCCTTCTCGAATTGTATATCCTTCCTCTTCAAATCAGCATAGGACTTCTGTCTATCTTGAGCAATCTTGATTCTCTCTCGAATCTTTGCAATGACTCCCACGGTCCTTTCTACGATCTCGAATCTTTGCAATGCTTTGAAAGGTGTCATCCCTATGCTTGCTTGATAGCTATTATTATATGCAAATTCCACTAAAGGCAAATGCCTCTCCCAATTGGTTCCAAAATCCATGACACATGCTCGCAACATATCTTCCAAAGTCTGAATAGTTCTTTCAGACTGTCCATCAGTCTGTGGATGGTAAGCGGTACTAAACTTCAACTTAGTACCCATAGCAGCTTGCAAACTATTCCAAAATTTTGACGTGAACCTCGGGTCGCGGTCACATACAATACCGGTAGGCACTCCATGTAGCCTAACAATCTCATCTATATAGATTTGTGCTAATCGATCCATATTGTTAGTCATCTTCATCAGTAGAAAATGAGCCGATTTCGTGAGTCTATCCACAATTACCCAAATTGAGTGATTTCCCTTTTGGGTTTTTGGTAATGCTACCACGAAGTCCATGGATATCTCCTCCCACTTCCATTGAGGTATATCAAGCGGCTTTAATAGGCTGGATGGTCGTTGGTGTTCAGCCTTTACTTGTTGGCAAGTCATACAACTCTATATGAATTCTGCAATAGTTCTCTTCATATTCCTCCACCAAAAGTGTCTCTTCAGATCATGATACATTTTTGGTCCCTCCAGGATGGATAGTATATGGCGGGTTGTGTGCCTCCTCTAAAATCTCCCTCATCATTTCACTTCCTTTTGGTACACAGATCCTTCTCTCGAACATCAGCGTCCCGTCTGCTACAATCTCAAACCCCTTATTCTGCCCTTCCAGAACTCGATCTCTTATCTTGCACAAAAATCTATCTCTCTTTTGTGCTTCCCGAATTTGGTCCCTTAGCAAAGGTTGGATCTTCATAGCTGCTAACTTAGTAGTAGTGTCTTCTGTCGATGGTACAACTTCAATTTCCATTTTTGCAAACTCTTCAATCATTCGGGAAGTATATAGGGCGGTCAAACTCCCTTTCCTGCTCAGAGCATCAGCTACAACGTTTGCTTTTCCTGGATGATAATGAATTGTGCAGTCGTAATCTTTCACTAGTTCAAGCCACCTTCTTTGTCTCATGTTCAATTCCTTCTGTGTGAACAGATACTTGAGACTCTTGTGATCAGAATATATCTCGCACTTGCCTCCATATAAGTAATGTCTCCAAATCTTCAAGGCATGGACCACAGCTGCTAATTCCAAATCGTGTGTAGGGTAATTCAGTTCATGTGTCTTCAGTTGTCTCGAAGCATAAGCTATGACCTTCCCATGTTGCATCAAGACACATCCAAGTCCTTGTTTTGAGGCATCGCAGTAGGTTACATACCCTTCGGGCCCGGTCAGGGAATAGCGAGTACCGGTGTCGTGGTTAACATTCTCTTTAAGTTCTTGGAAACTTCTCTCACACCGTTCATTCCACTCAAACTTGATCCCTTTTCTGGTTAGTTGAGTGAGTGGCCTTGCTATCTTTGAGAATCCTTCAATAAACCGCCGGTAATATCCTGCTAATCCCAAGAAACTTCGGATTTCGCTTGCATTCTTCGGTGCCTTCCAGTTACTAAGCGCTTCAATTTTTGTTGGATCCACTTCTATCCCTTGTGCAGTCACTACGTGACCAAGGAATACTACTTGACTAAGCCAAAACTCACATTTCTTGAACTTAGCGTATAGCTTCTCGTTTCTTAAAGTCTCCAACACAATCCTGAGATGCTCTTCATGTTGGCTCCGATCTTTTGAGTACACCAAGATATCGTCGATGAAGACAATTACGAATTGATCCAAATATTGATGAAACACTCTGTTCATCAAGTCCATGAAAACTGCAGGTGCATTAGACAGTCCAAAAGGCATCACGGTAAACTCATAGTGACCGTATCTTGTTCGAAAAGCTGTCTTCGGCACATCACTCTCCTTAATCTTCAGCTGATGATATCCGGACCTCAAATCAATCTTTGAGAAGATCCCCGCGCCTTTTAGTTGATCAAAGAGGTCTTCAATTCTTGGCAACGGGTATTTGTTCTTGATTGTCAACTTGTTGAGCTCACTGTAATCTATGCACATACGCATAGTTCCATCTTTCTTCTTGTCGAAAAGCACAGGCGCTCCCCATGGTGATACACTTGGACGAATATGTCCCTTGTCTAACAACTCTTGTAGTTTTATCTTAAGTTCCTGTAACTCCATCGGTGCCATTCTGTATGGCGCTCTCGAGATAGGGGTTGCTCCAGGCATTAAGTCGATGTTGAATTCCACTTGCCTATCTGGGAGAAGACCACTTAGTTCCTCAGGGAACACATCAGGAAATTCCCTCACCACCGGGATATCGTTTATGGTTATTTCCTCCGTCTTTGTGCTTGTAATATTCACCAAATATGCTTGACAATCTTTCTTCCTCATCATCTTGATGGCCTTCATTGCAGTTATGATATGTGGTCCTCTCCTTCTTCTACTTCCATAAAAAGAGAATTGATTTCCGTCTGGTGTTGGGAATACGACTTCACGATCTTTGCATCTGATAACCGCATCGTGCTTACTGAGCCAATCCAATCCCAATATGACGTCGAAGCCCTTCATCTCCAGGATGTACAAATCTGCTTTCAAGATCACGCCATCAATCTTCAATGTTGCTCCTTTTACTCGACGATTTGTTTCCTTTGCCTTGCCTACAGGAAACCCGACCTTGCATGCTGCACTCTCCTCTTCGCATTTTTCGGCTACTTTGTCGTAAAATCTTTTCGATATAAAGGAATCCGATGCTCCGGAATAAAAAAGAACTATGGCTAATTGATTAAGTACTAAAATGTTACCTAAGGTATAGTCAAGTTTAATAACTATAATTGGATCTCCTCCTTGGCGTTGCGGGAACATTTCTGTGATAGCTTCCAGCAATTGTAAATTGCTAAGGTTCTCTGGAGGGTTATCTCCTGTCCCTCCACTACTTAATAGGGTTTATTCTCGGAGGCATCTTCCTATAGTTCATATAAAATTCAACTATGTAAGGCCTATAGGTTCATATTCTTAAGGCAACATCTTCGAGGACTTTAAATATTTTACATAGTTTACATGATAAAAATCATGCTCATGTCATGCTAGAACATGCTTTCAATATTATACTTCAAAATCAATTTAGAAAATCTTTCTTACCTCGCCCGCACGATGTTGTGGCAGTGATGACGGTCAATTTCCTGCATAATATGAAACAAGTCTACAGGAAAGTAGACCTGCTCTGATACCAATCTGTAACGCCCCAATTTTCATTACTTTTTAAGGGGAACGTCACCACATGCATAAACTTCTTCTTCAAATTTATTTTTCAAAAATAATAGATTTATCAAAATAATAAGGTTTTAATGCATTTCAAAATAGCGGAAGTCTTGAATCAAAAATATGTTTACCTATTAGTTTGCGGAATTAAATAAAAATAATTGCATAGTTCAAGATAAAACTAAATTAATAGCGTGAAAGTTTCATAATTCCTTTTCTGTGTATGACCATCACCATCCGCCACTTCAAGCATCTGCCGGTCCATGATCTGAAAATGTGAAAATATTAAGGGGTGAGTACGACTACTCAGTGGGGTCAACAATTATCCAAACTATAAACTATAAAGGATTCAACATGAGAAATTAGACATGCAAGCCCGAAGGCTTAACCCAAAGGTTTTTCAGCTATGAATTGCCCGAAGGCTAACCCGAAGGTTTTACTGCTGTGAATTGCCTGAAGGCTAACCCGAAGGTTTTTCTGCTATGAATTGCCCGAAGGCTAACCCGAAGGTTTTACTGCTGTGAATTGCCCGAAGGCTCTGCTTGTACTGAATAACGCATGAGAAAAATAATATAGTGTATAATAAGGATAAAAGTAAAAAGTAAAAAGACCCCACCTTAACCTTTTGTGCAAAAGAAGTGAATGAAATGATGTATATCAATGGATTAAGTCCGTCGCGCCAATCCTAACATGAAAATTCAAATCTTTATGTCGTGATATGCATGAAACAATTAATCTTTTTGTACATGGAATGCAAATAAGTATATCGATACCTATAGTTATTAGGTTACAACATATCGTATTTATAAACTAGGTTTCTATGTTCTATCTTAACTCGTGCAGATTACATATTTTAGAAAAATTCCACAGACCATGAATTCATTCCAAAAATTCCAATATTCTACATATAGATTCCTTAATAAGTATAAATCATACCGGAATTGGTTTCATACCAAAACAATAAGTCCTCGAAAAGTTATAACCAAAACAATATCTACTGTGCTAACAGGATCGGTTTCTGACCTACTGTCCTTTATGTATACATTTCAGGGAGTTAAAGTTATAACCAAAACAATATCTACTGTGCTAACAGGATCGGTTTCTGACCTACTGTCCTTTATCTATACATTTCAGGGACTAAAAATACTTTAAAAATTCTAAGATTTAACACACATCTAGGGGACATACGTAAAAATATCATGTCAAAATTTCAATCTCTAAATATAAGTGACGACTTCCGAAACTACAGAATGGTTTTCCCCAAAATCTAAATACGAAAATGCATGCTCTGACTGACTACCCAAACAATTGTATTAAACTGCTTTCGTACAAACACGTTAAAAATACAAATTAAATATTTTTAAAAATATATACGTGTGTAGAGTATTTAGGAAAAAGAATCAAGTTAAAAACATTTTTGTGTAGTGAGATATAAATATTTTTCAAAGCCCTATCCAGAGAGCATGGTTTCTCGGTAGTGTAAAAGTAAAAATTTATTAAAAATATAAAGACTTGTTTAAAAATTCCCAAAATTTACAGAAATCTTACAACCATCCTATATTGTATCTCTATAATTGTTTTGGAATTTTTCAAGTATCTTAAGATCATGTACTTGGCCTTGGAACTTCTCGGCAGAAAAGGTAAAATTGCTGGACAGATTTATGTTCTCATGAAACTTAAACATTCTAACAACCAAAGAATTGACATAATAGAATCGGACACATCAAGAAACAAATTAACAAATAAATAGTACACGTATCCTAAAAATTCTATATTTTTAACATGAATGACCTAACATGTATTATATTCTATTATTATTCAACATGGCCGAAAATAACATAAAGAAAATATGAAAATCAATTTTCCTATCAAACTCATGAACATGTTGTCAAAAACTGACAGGTTACGAATAACAATTTTAAACAATTACTTATCATGCTTGAAAAATTATACAGAATTTATTAAGTATACTAAACATACCTAGGAAGCGTCTCCTAAAATTTCACAATGATATGATGCCAGGAACGTACGTGAATAATTCTTAAAATAATTAGCAGGTATGCTGGCAGATTTTCGAAAAGTTTATGTGATGTTATATTATGAGCGACTAAAGGGGTATTTATAGGCCTAGAAATCATTATCTAAAGATCCCTAATCCTATAAGGTATCAAATATATTTTATCCATATTTATTTTCGTGCTTAAATAATTTATATATAATTTAGTCTATCACTTACCATATAAGATATTCAATCCTAGATAAATTAGAATTTGGATAAATAAAACTAGATTTCTATCCTAAAACATGTATATCACAAATATAAAATCTATTCTATTCATAAAATATAATTTCAAATTATCTCCTAATAACGTAATACAATAATAAATATTATATACTTTTATAAATCCTAGTTGGTTTAGGAAATCCAAAATAAATATTATTCTTAGCTAATAATTCAAATGATTTCTAAATAAATAAACACATTCAAAATCCAAAATGAAGTTACATAACAAAATGATTTAATGACAAATAAGATAAATGCTTTAATTTTCATTTTAATTTCTAAGGCGCGACTTACAGAACTAAAACTCATGATATTATGCATGAAATGCAAATGCATTTTATTTATTTATTTATAGGTAAAATTTCGGGGTGTTACAGGACTGGTCGATGCTGACTTCGAGGGCTTTTCAGGTTCAGGAGTCCTGATCTTTTGAGTGGGTGGACTGCTGACCTTTGCCTTCTGTACGGCTTTCTTCTTCTTCTTCTTCTGACTCTTGGATCATCTCCTGACTATAGGATCATAATAATATGACCCATACTGAGCTGGATGCGTCAGTTGCGGAGGTCCATACTGATCAGCCCATTTTGCTTTGCTGGTTCCCCCTTGACTGAACTGGGGTGATCTGGTGCTGATCTTCTTGGCATAATTCTGATAGCTGGGATGAGGTGCTTTCATCTTCTGTTTGTTCTTAGCTAGGGGGTTCAGTATGTCTGCATTGATGGTCTCCCCTTGAACAAACCTATCAGCAAACCGGTTTTCTGAGGGTACGGGGGCAGATGAGGAGGTTCCATGACTGAATCCAAGTCCCTCCTTACAATGCTTAGGCTTGTTGCTTGCTAGCATAGCCTCTAGCTTCTTTTCAGCGCCCATGTACCGCTCTGTCATCAGGTTCCTCCAGACATCATCACTTTTCTTCAGCAAATCATGCTCGGTCTGAAGTCCTGACAGCTCTTGCTTCAGTAGACTCGGTTTAGTATCTTTCTGAGTCAAGTGATTTGTCAGTACTGAGATATGATCTTCTTGATGCTGAGACTTGGCCATCAGAGAGTTTATCTCCTCCCTGAGTCTCAACACAAGTCCTTCTGACTCAGTAGCAACCTGACTCTCCTGAGAAAGTCTCTGATTCTCCACTTTCAGGGTATCCAATTCCTGAAGAGTCTTACTGAGCTGCAAACTCATCTGAATCTGCTAGTCGAGTAGTTCCTCGTATACGATCGCGACGTCCAGATTCTCGTCTGCACCTGAAATGGTGTCGTGTGTGCAGTGTGAAGAAGAATTAAATGGTTCATGAGAGTTTACCTCATCCTCTTCTCCTTCCATGAGACACTTTTCAGCGTCTTCTTCAGCTTCAAGCTCTATAGCCATGAAAGCTGCTTCATCATCCGATGAATCCATGAAGGAATCAACTTCATCTGAGTCGTCTGAGAGTTCACCGGCAATGTATGCTTGTCGCTTCTTGATGAACTTCTCCCTTCTTACTTTGCGTGCTGCTCTTTCAGCAGTGTCAAGCTCAGGACAGTCATATTGATAATGTCCTGGCTTCTTACAGTTATAGCAGGTTGTGACTCTTTCTTCTTTGCTCTCGCTGTCTTTCGACTGAGCTGAGTCTTCCTGTTTCCTGCATTCAGAAGTATGCGAGTCAGGAGTGCGCTTAGGTGTATATTCATTCTTACCCTTAGAGTCTCTGACAACTCTTGAGAGCTTTCTACGCCTCTCTTTCTCCTTCTGATACTTCTCGGTAAGCAGTGCGTATTTCTTGGCTAGATTTCCTTCTTGTATATCACTAAGTGAAGGTTCAGCCTTGCTAGACGCCGGAGCTGCTGTGCTGACTGATGCTTTGAAAGCATGGTCGACTTGGGTGTCAGCTTCAGCTCGCTGCTTCCTTTGAGGTAAGCCAAACTCGAACTCCTCTGCTTTCAGTTCTGAAAAGATATGGTCTGGAGTAACAATATCTAAATCAGAATGACGTAATAATGTAGCGAAGGGGGTCCAGTGACCGTCTGGCAGTGACCTCAAAATCTTGAGATTCATCTCTCGGTTGGAGAATGTCTTTCCCAGCCCGTTGATAGAGTTCATCAGATCCGTGAATCTGACGTTGAGATCTTCAATGGTGTCGCCAGGCATGAGAGACAGTCTCTCCAGCTTCTGAAGTTCCAGCGCGAGTTTGTTCGCTTTGATCTTCTGAGTCCCCCGACTCAGTAGCGCTAGAGCATCTCAGAGTTCTTTCGCGGACTTGCAGTCCTGAACTCTTCCGAGATAAGAATCGCTCAGAGTGGTCAGTATGGCATTTCTGGCGACGCGGTTGAGGTTGTGAAGCTTCTTCTCCTCAGGGGTGAAGAGACTTCGGTCCTTGGGAATTTTATCTCCAGTCACCATGTCCGTCTTCCAGAACTTCCGTCATGCTGTTGTGGAGGGAGGTCAGATGTGCCTCCATTCTGACCCGCCATACACCATAGTTCTCTACCAAGAACATGGGTACCATTCTGATTCCTGACATATTAGACATATTTAATAATGATATGAATGAAGAATGATATGCAGTGAAAACGTTTTTCAGATCCGTTCAAGTAGACCAGTTTCCGAATAACAAGAGTCTTAAAGAACTTCTGCTCTGATACCAATTGTTGGTCCCGAGAGCACGTTCAGGTGTAGGGGGGGTGAATACACTTGAAAACCGATTTCTCAACTTAAAACATGAACAATCCTTTTGGGGAGAATGCCTTGTTGAACGAGTTCAGCAGACCAGATAAGTTGTTCTGAATCGTGTGGCAGAGTGACTGACTCTACTAAGAACTGCTAGCTGACTTAGAGTCGGAATTCAGTATCGTTCAGATAGAGTTCAGTAGTGCGGAACAGTGTAGGCCTAAATTCAGTTGAGTAGGAAAAACGTTTTTAGTAAAACAGTTTCAGTTGATTAGTGCAGTCTATTAAGTTTGTTGAAACTCAGTTGAATGATTTAAAATATGTTTTCCGAATGAACAGTAAATCAATGCAACAATAAAATAATGAACACAGAACAAAGAGATTTTTAAAGTGGTTCGGATCCAACAATCCTACGTCCACTGTCCCGAAAGATCATGAAGCTATGTATTATATTGAGATAGTGTCAGTTGGTTTGTACACTGGACAAACACTGGCCTTAGTTATTATACTGAGCAAGTCTCAGTTTACACAGTTATCAAACTAAGTGTTTGAAAAAATCTCCAACAGTGAAGGAGTCCTTTACAATAAGGATCAGTTCAGAAGTGAACTCCTTCGTCTAAGCTATAAATTTAATCGGTTAAGCTTAGGTTAGAGGGATAGGGAACAAGAAGATGGCTTCTAGAACGACGAACAGCTGAAGATAGGCTATGGGTTCGTGTATCGTCGCTTGGATACTAGAGGCTGTATATTTCTAATTCAGCTTGGTTCCCTATGAGCGGAAATGTAGTCTTTCGCCGGAGATTGTTTCTTCTAACTTCTTGCGGAAGACTTAAGCTTTTTGATTTGCTCTGAGTTCGCTCGTATTCTTGTGTGTTCTTCGGTGAGCTTCAAATTTGATTTATCCCTCTATTTATAGAGCCGAGATTAGGATAGATCCGTTGGAGACGATGATCCTTTGTCTCTCTCTTTTGGGTAGCTAACGGCTCTTTTGAAGTATGGTAGCAGTGTCCTTTCCCTCCATTTCTGGAAAGTTGTTGACTTGCAGCTTTAACAGATATAGGACAGGTGGCTGCTTGTCATTGGTCGAGGTTTAGAAAGTGGTTGAGACAGAACATACTTCAAGGAGATCTGAAGCTGACTTCTCTCTTCCTCGTATTGACTCTGCTGATTTAACTTTAAAGATTCTGACAGTTACAAGACTGTCTAGCAATTGCTGAGTCTGATCTATGATTGAGTAGCATGCTCCTGCTGAGTCGGCTCTACTGAAGATCAGCTCTGAGTATAGTGAACTACTCCTGCTGAGTTCAGTTCCACTGACTCCTTTTCAATATACTGCTCCTGCTGAGTCCAGTATCACTGAGTCTTCTACTTCTGGTGATGAGGCAGATAATCTACTGAGCGCCTGAACCAGAGCAGAGTGTCTGCTGAGTCTGAAACGTCAGAGACAAAAACTAGAATACAACGCAATGGTTCACCAAACAATATAAGGTTTTGGAATCTTCAAATATTCAGTAAGTTTTCAGAGCACAGGGCTACTGAGTTAATTATCAACTGAAAAGACTGAATCATCTCCCAATATTTTGTACTGTTGCTGGGAACTGAATCATCACCCAACAGTTCAGAATTTTGAGAAAAATAGTAATTTAAATTAACAAAATTGACGAAATTAAATTAACGCTGAACCCTAAATTAAATTGTCGAAATTGGCTAAATTAAATTAACAAAATTACCTAAATTAAATTAACCCGAAATTGCCTAAATTAAATTAACCCGAAATTCCTTGGTTAAAATCATGAAATTGCCTAAATTAAATTATCGAAATTGTCTAAATTAAATTGACGAAATTGCCTCAATTAAATTAACAAAATTCCCTAGGTTAAATTCATGAAATTGCCTAAATTAAATTATCGAAATTGTCTAAATTAAAATAACGAAATTCCCTAAATTAAATTAACGAAAATCCCTGAATTAAATTAATAAAATTATCTAAATTAAATTAACCAAATTTCCTAAATTAAATTGACGAAATTCTCTAAATTAAATTGAAGAAAATCCCTAAATTAAATTGAAGAAATTCCCTAAATTAAATTAACGATATTCCAAAAGTATATCTTCAAAATACTAAACCCTAAAAATATTACAATTTCCGTCAAGATTATAAATCTTCAATTATCCGTAAAAATTATAAATCTTCAATATTACAATTTCCGTCAAGATTAACAATATTCCAAAAGTATATCTTCAAAATACTAAACCCTAAAAATATTACAATTTCCGTCAAGATTATAAATCAGTTCTAAAATTATTATCGAAATTCCAGAAGTATATCTTCAAAAGTATATCTTCAAAATATTACAATTGCCCACAAGATTTATAAAAATCATATACTAAACCAATTACGGTATTTCTATCAAAATATTCTCTAAAAGCATGCTCTACAAAGATCATAAACCAAAATTTATAAGCCTAAAATAAAACTAACATGTCTATTGTTAGGATCGAATTACATTGAAGTCTTTTAGTGAAAGAGGGAGATGAAGCTAATCTCCGATGTGAAGTATTCTCAGTTTAAGGGGAACCTACGTGAAGTGGGACGAACAAGATCAGCAAGGGAGTGTTAAGAAGAAGAGAGGAGGTGTGAAGAAGGAGAGAAGAGATGTGAAGAACTCTTCATTTACTTTCGTCTGCCTTCAGTCAAAAACGATTTCCCATATATTCGTTTCAGCAGGCTTTGACTATTTTTAAAATGGTTTGAAAATGTTAACACTATTTACGAACTCAATTATTGGTTAGGTTTCATAATATAATGTATTATATACATGATAATATTGTATATACTATATAGGATAATATTGTATTTAACCTTGTATATAATATATAGGATAATATTGAATCCTATTTAGTTTCGAAATTGGATAATATATAGAATAACCTTGAATATTTCTCGAATATATATATCAAGGTTTTACGTAAGAAAAATTACTAATTTATGATTTTATATAATATACTATATGATAATATTTATCAAGGTTTTACGTAATAATAATTAGGAACCCTAATATTCTCATTTATGTTATCAACCCTAATCTCATTTTTGTTATCAACCCTAATATTTCGCATTATTTCCAATTTATTTTCGAAAACATTGATTAAGATCTTCATATTTTTTAAATATTGGAATATTCGAATGGATTCAGATATTTTTGAAATATTTCGAATTCTTGATATTTTTCAAATATTGGAATTGATTCAGATTTTTTTTTTTGATATGACAATTTGAACTAAAAACGAAGCAAATATTCGGATTCTTGATATTGGAATGGATCACAAATATCTATCGTAAGTATCTACAAATCTCCTACCATGACACTAAACGAAGAAAATCTCCTACTACCAAACAAATTATCATCATTCTCTTCCACCATACAACATCACGTGAAAGTAAAAGTGAAAGTAAACTCTAAAGCACACAAATATGCAAATAATTTCTGAGACTTAGGGAAATATATTCTGATTCCTACAAAAAGTGATTGAATAGAAACAGAAAGGGACAAACATATGTGGGGAGAGAGAGAGAGAGAGAGAGAGAGAGAGGGAGAGAGAGAGAGAGTGAGAAAGAGAGAGCGATATCTTCAGCATCGAGAGAGAGAAACAATGGTTACTAGTTTAACATGCATATGGTTTTTTCAGATTATAATAACGTTAATATTCTCGAGAATGGGTACTAGTACACTGGTTTTATACTCCGGAAAAATATGTTACGTCTCTGGTTCGATCCTATTGGCGACTTAAATTTTCACTTTATTTTGTGTAGTCTACACTTATCTTCTAGAAATAAAAAGGTTACAATTTGTTTGAGAATTGGAAATGGCACAGCGGTTCATTTTATTTTGTTTAGTCTACACGTATCTTCTAGAAATAAAAAGGTTACAATTTGTTTGAGAATTGGAAATGGCACAACGGTATCTTACTTTGGGAATAATATCGAAGTCGCGGGTTTGAGCTCTCCACAGCTCAAATAAATGCAGTCTTTTTAAAAAAAATATATATCAACACATCTTATTTCGTTGAAAATGAGGCAATACAATAAACTATGCAACAACCAACCGACAGACACTATATACACACTCTGCACACACACTGCACACACAATTAATGTGAAATAACATTTTTTGTATATTTTTGCATTTATGAAAAATCATATATATTTTTGCATTTTCTAACTTTGAAATGTACACTTTTGACATTCCACTCTTATTAATTTATCAAGTACTACCTCCATCTCGTTATTTCCGGCACGTAAATTAAGAAAGTAGATGATTAAGATTGAGATATGGGTAAAAGATAAAGTATGAGAGAGAAGATGAGTGAGAGTAGATGATAAAGTAAGAGAGAGAATATGATAAAGTAAGAAAAAGTAAAAGAGAGAAAATGATAAAGTATGAGATAGATAATAGTTATTTCCAAATTAGGAAGTGTGCCAAAAATAGCGAACGTCCATTTCGGAAAAGTGTGTCAGAAATAACGGGACATAGATAGCATTAAATTATGGAGGTAATATTGTATTATAATTTAATTATATGAATAGAATTTCCATTTCAGTAATTAATAAATCTACCCATCTTTTCATTTGAGTGGGTAAGTCGTCGTGGTGTCGTCGTCTTCTTCATAATTTTTCCTTCCATCGCGGCGGCAGTAAACATGCTCTCAGGTCTCTATCTAACTAAAGACGGTGTAATTGTATGATTGAGCATTTGTAACTTATGCATGATTAGGGCGGGTGGTTGGCACATTAGGTGTTCGTAAAAAGTCCTGAAAGAAAGTAGTGATTCTGAGCGTTTTTGTTTATTAAAGGAGTAGAATGTTTATGTTGCTATTTCTTCACTGGTTTTACAAATTTGACTTTCTCTCTTTCAAGGTTTCAATGTGGGAGTACACTTTTTGCCCCAAGTGTCTACAGTGCATAAAAGCCCAGGTATTCACCAATCCCAATTGAATCTGGGTATGTGATAATTTCAAGTTGATGAAAAGCGCTGTCTTCCTTATGAATATCTTCAATAGTATTACTGTTTTTATGTGGTTCTTTTAGCAAACTATAAATGGTAATGCTCTCATATAATAGATATAGGTGCTAGTGGTTGTAGCAGGCTTCTGATACTAATTTCTAATTTTGATAGCATCAACCTTCGATCATATTCATATTACTCAATTCTTTAAAAAATAAATGATCAAGTTAAAGATTAAGGAAGGATCAGAGCTGATTATGATAGTGCTGATTATTGAATATGCATTTACATGGTTACAGAAACAAAAAGAATAGTTTCTAATATAAAATGTGATGGCCAAAAATTGTGATTTTTGGTTTGGTTGAATCTGGAGGAAGATAGATTTAGTGAAGGTAATGTTAACAATGGTCTCTTCATTGTTGTGCTTGTAGGTTACTGTAAATGTTCTTCTTCTTCCACTCCCCTCAAAACATCTTCCAAATTATGTCTGTTTGACTTGCTATTTAGTAATTCTATTAACAGCCAAAATCCCATTGGTGCTAATTGCTGAATTCTTCTGGTCGTGTTCTGTACTTCTATTAAGGAACTTCCATATCTTGCTTTGCTGTACATAACAGTAGTGTGTCATGATGTTATTTACCAAAGGAAAAGGCTAAACAATATTACTAGACGTGAGCTTTTGGTTTTGTTGATAACTAAGTTGTAACTTTTGTGTACCAGAGCCATGCGAAACATCTGTCCTGGGTAAACTAGGTAGTATCTTTAGATTGTTCGCCACCAAGAGATAGATAAAAACTGTTGTTCTGTGGTACATACATTATGTTTTAGAAGGTTGGGATTTTTATATTTTAAATCGACTATCAGTTACACCATGAGTCTGCAGGTCTCGCGTGGGAGCAAATGCGTTTGCCCAATGTACCAGTCTTTCCTAAGATGAAAGTAGCGTGTGCATCACATCACTCAGAAAGTGTTGCTGCTGCTCAAAAGGAACAGGATAATATTAGACCGACCAAACCTTTAGTTAAAATGTGTGGAATCACATCAGCTAAAGATGCTGCTATGGCAGCAGAAGCTGGTGCAAATCTGATTGGGATGATTATTTGGCCCAAGTCAAAACGGTCTGTCTCACTATGTGTTGCCAAGGAGATTTCAAGAGTTGCAAGGGAACATGGAGCTGAGCCTGTTGGGGTATTTGTTGATGACGATGCAGAAACAATATTAAGAGCTTCTGATGAAGCACAACTTGGATATGTGCAGGTCAATACCTCTTCACCACCATTATCTGCATTCTTAACTCTTCCCTGCTTTTATTTATTCCATATTCTCGTGTCGGTACAGCTTCATGGAAATGGTTCTCGGGATGCTTTTCAAATGGTAGTGAAAGAAAACAAAGTAATATATGTTCTTCATGCAAATGAAGATGGTGAACTTTTGAATTCTATTTCTGATGAAGATTGCTCTCAAGTTGATTGGGTTCTTGTTGATAGTGCTACAGGTGGCAGGTATATAAACAGTTGTTGATTCTATTTCTTGATTTTTCTTCTGTGGAAGGTATATATACGGGACCATATATGACTATGAACTTACTTGTTTGTTTGTAGTGGTAAAGGGTTTGATTGGTCCAGGTTCAGATTTCCATCTATTTCGAGCAAACGGGGATGGCTATTAGCTGGAGGGATTAAACCTGATAATGTATTGGAAGCTGTTTCTACCCTAAAGCCAACCGGTATTGATGTTAGCAGTGGCATTTGTGGTCCGGATGGAATCCAAAAGGATAAATCACGAATATTGTCCTTCATGGAGGCAGTCGATTCTGTTCATTATTGAATGTTGCTGCTGGATGACAGATTCTTAAGCTGATATAACATTCTTCTTGTTGTGGAAGGAGAAAATCTGCTCTCGAGGTTGAGGGGTTGGAATTGGAGAATTATTGAGTTGGGATAAAGATTCTTGGAAGTGACCTTCAAATCAAGATTTCACCTTTATTGTGCCTCTCTAACAAGAATGAGAGAGAGAGAGAGAGAGACTGTGGACTTGAGGGCTTTGCAAATTAGAATTGAATAACAGATGAGATTAATGGTTTCATATACCTCCGCAAGTATTATATTAAATGATTTTTTAATTTCAGTTTTAACGTCGATAAATGATTACATTTTGAATAACGCTTATTTATATTAATCAATCAAGTAGTAGTCAAAATACTAATTTTGATTTTAACAATATGTTTAGAATAATATTTTGAGTAATTAGAAGGTAATATGAATATAAAGCGTGGATTGTGTATGAACTCTTCTGCCCGTCTGGAAGGCGTTTGCTGTTATTGGCGGACCCGTAATATACTCCATAAATTTTCTTTTTGAGTAATTATTGAATTAGAAAAATTAGGTTATAGTTCAGCAGTAAAAAGCCCTATTACTTATTCCCTCCTCCAGTCCAGAAAGAAACATTAACGCTCGCCTCCACCACCAGCAGCTAATCTCCGTCACCGTCGCCGTAGCCGTCGCCGTCACCTCTTTTAGACAGGTTGGTTACTCTTCTTCTCAGTAGATGCTTTTGCTGCGGCTCCCGTTTCAAGTCTCAATTTTCTTCTTCGTTCGTATACACTAGTATGTTGATTAATACTCCCTCCGTCCCTATTTTATATGCCCATTTGTTTTTTCACATAGATTAAGAAAAAAAATTAATGATATGAAAGTTAGATAAATGTTGGTATTAGAATTTGAGTAAATTAAAGTAAATTACTAAAAAATCAATTGCTATTATAAAAGTTGGATAAAATAATTTTTTTCTATCATATTAATTAGATCTATTAAAGTTTGTGAAAGATTTAGTTAGATATAAAAAAAAATGTTAATAGCATATAGATTTGGGACAGATAAAAAAGGAAAGTAGACATATATATTTGGGACGGAGGGAGTAGGAAATAGAGCGCGTTGTTACGTGTTTGTAAAGAGAAATGCTGTATAAACTAGGAAATAAGATTAGAGAATGCTCATAGGATCTTTATTGAGAGTGTGTTTTTGCTTTATCATATGAGTGAGCTGTTAAAAATGAAAGATAAGATGTATTGATGCTTTTCAGTTACCTCATTAGCTGCAGTGCATAAGGTGTTGATGAGAGGGCTTTCTGGTTGATATACTTGTTCGGTTGAAATGGATATTATCATTTGGTTTTACGTGTTCAACTTTAAGATGCAATTATGCGAAGAACATTAGATCTTTCTATTCACAAACAAAATAAAAGAGGACCAGACGGCATTAGATCTTTCTATTCACAAACAAAATAAAAAGTCCAGGTTTTCCTCAAAAGTACTTGCAGTAATAAAATGGGAGATTCAATACTCTTCTTCACTGAGCCATTTATATTTCTTTCCCGTGTTTGTGAGATTTCTTCCACTTTTTAGTTAATTTAAGAAGAAGAAAAAAAAACTTAAGCTTAAGAAAAACTCAAAATGAGAGCTTTGGCTTATGCAGATTTCTCTTGATTAGGTGCGACTATATTGACATTCTAGGATAGAAATGTTGGGAAATAAAGGATGTGCAGCCCTCGGTGTTTGCTGCTTAATTTCTGTCACTGTTGTGTAAATGAATGTCTATTGCAATTATTTAATTCTCGAGATGCCATGACATGATTCTATTTATGAATGGCCAAAATATTTTTTTGACGGGGAACTTCTGCGATATTTGTTCTCGTGATTTGTGTTGGGGATCTTGCGCTCTTTTCTTGAGGTTTTAGGTATTCATTTGAGATTCTATGTAAAAGCAAGCGTACATATGAAACTCCTGCTCCTTCCTGAACGAACTAAGTAGCAATATTCATTTTAGTGTTGTGGTATTGTCGACTTTAGCTTTACATATAGCAATCGTGAATGCTTTCAAGTGCAGTATGAGTTTAAAACTTGGAAGAGTACTCCTTTGTCCAGATTTCATATAAACCCTGGTCTGCAGAAGGGAAAAAAAAAAGAGAAGAAGAAAAACCAGTTGCACATATGTCTCAAGACCATGGTGTTAGCATAGGATTTCCAAAATAATATTTTTTTTTTTGCTCAATGTATTCCTATAATATTTCAGATGATTATATTTGCAAATGCTGAATGACCTTTTCGATTGTCTTTAATGTCTCAAAATGGATTTGCATTCGGGATTGCATTGAGTGAAGAAGATTATTTAGAAAGCAGAAGAAAAATAGCTGCAAAGTTTTATGTTTTAGGAGAAAAGTTCTTGATTCTACTTGTAATCTGGCTTCAAAAGGGCAAGTGCTGTGTGATAATCTCAAGTTCAGAAGAATTAACATTACCATAAATTACGGAGTAGAATAAGAATTAGTATCAGCAGAATCTACTGATAAATTATTGAAGTAAAGGGGCAAACATTATATATACAACAAATATGGTGATCTGAGAAAGGTAGCTTTGTTTTTCTAATTCTATTTTTTTGATATTTGGGTCATTTATCTCACTTTAACCCTACTTCCATTCCTTATTCATTCTCTGACAATCTCACCATCCTCTGACAATTTGGAAGGCTTATTTATTCCATTTCTTTATACACTCTATGAAGTATGTATTATTGAGGGGTGAACCTTTCCAAACCAACTTCAAACCAAATAATGAACCACCTGCCTAATAAAACTTCTGTATTCACTAAAACTCTGTCAAATCTTCCTTCCAGCAACAACTCTTCATCGTTGTTGCCGGACCCTGCCACCATCACTAATCTATTTCTCAGATCAAATGATCCAGAGTTACTAGCTCATTCTATTCACACCATCTCTCAGTGGACTCCAGACTTAGTCCAAACAATTCTTAAACGCCTGTGGAACCATGGTCCTAAAGCCCTCCAATTCTTTAAACTCCTTCAAGACCATCCATCGTATGCCCACTCAGCCATTGCTTTTGACCATGCAATTGATATCGCTGCACAGATACGAGACTACAAAACTATGTGGCTTCTTGTGTGCAGGATGAGATCAAGGAAATTGGGTCCGTCCTAAAAAACTTTTGCTATTATTACAGAGCGGTATGTCTCCGCCGGAAAGGCCGATAAGGCTGTGAATATATTTCTATCTACGCACGAACATGGCTGCCAACAGGATTTGAACTCATTTAATGCACTTCTTGATGTATCGTGCAAGTCGAAACGGGTGGAGATGGCACATAGATTGTTCAAAGTTTTTCGTGGAAGGTTCCGAGTTGATATTGTTAGTTACAACACTGTTGCAAATGGGTTTTGTTTAAAGAAGCAAACACCACGAGCATTAGATGTTATGAAGGAGATGGTTGAAAGGGGTTTGGAACCAACATTGACAACATATATTATATTACTTAAGGGCTATTTTAGAGCTGGACAGATTAAGGAAGGGTGGGAGTTCTTCTTGCAAATGAAGAAGAGAAAAATTGAAATTGATGTTTTGACTTACACAACAGTGATTCATGGGTTTGGTGTGGCAGGTGAGGTTGAGAAGTTAAGGAAAGTGTTTGCTGAGATGATTGGAGCTGGCGTGCTTCTTTCAATCGCGACTTATAATGCTCTAATTCAAGTTTTGTGCAAGAAAGATTCTGTTGAAAATGCCATTGTAGTGTTTGAGGATATGCTAACAAAAGGTTATTTGCCAAATGCAACTACCTACAATGTAATCATTAGAGGATTGTGCCATGCAGGAAAAATAGATATGGCTATTGCATATATGGATAAGATGAAATATGATTGTGAACCAACAATCCAAACATTTAACGTTGTCATTAGGTATTGTTGTGAAGATGGGAAAATTGAGAAGGCCTTGGAGATGCTTGACAAGATGAATGGTGGGTCTTGTTTACCTAATTTGGATACTTACAATATCTTGATTGGTTCAATGTTTGTAAGGAAGAAGCCGGATGACTTGCTGGTTTATGGGAAGTTATTGATGGAAATGGTTGATCGAGGATTTGTGCCCCGAAGGTTTACCTTCAATCGGGTTCTAAATGGGCTTATGCTGACTGGTAATCAAGGGTTTGCACAAGAGATTTTGAGGCTGCAAAGTACTTGTAGTGGTCGTTTTCCTTATAATTTTAGATTGTGAATCCTAATGTTTCCATTTGTCCAAGAGGGCGGCCCCTTTCACATCATCTAGCAAATGTGGAAGAGAAGATCGTCTACCTATATATACAAATCTCGAAACTACCTGCTACTCATTTTTTTTCATGGAATCCCGAAAAAGTCCTGGATGTCTACTTAATATCAAATCTACCATCTTGTTCGTACGGCGGCGCCGTCATTCATCATCCCCATACCTGCTCTCCCTCATCCCCAACCCTATAAACCCCTGTATGAGGACAACACCCTCCTCAATCTCGCTTCGTCCCACTCCAGCACTCTCTTCACCGTCGCCAAAGGTATTTACTTCCTCCTTTTAGTTTTTCCAATTCTTTCTCAAAAAAACAAATAATCGAATTTTAACGTTGATTTTTGGTTTTCTGTGTGATTTTGATTTATTTTGCGCTGAGCGCAGACTGGAAAAGCTTTATCACTGGCCTCTAAATTCCAGACTCCGATTCCGCTTGTAGCGAGAATATTGATATTGTTCTCGTAACATTATTTTTATTTTTGGTTGTGAATTATTTTCACCTGTTGTCTGTTCTAGTAATAAAAGAGTTTTTTTAGGAATAATTTTTTTAGAATAAAGTGAAGAATGTTATTTTGCTTGGTTTCTTGAGCAAGAAGGAATTGTATAGTAATAGTTGGATGGGGTGTTTTGTTACAGGGGGGCAATGGTGATTTGTGTGAATAATATATCGGGATTTGTGTCGACTGATAAGGATGGTAATTGGGTTTGCACTGATAGGAAGCACCATAAAACTGACGTCATTCCAAATCCTGTGAGTTGCTTTCTAATTCTGTTTTGATTGTCTAATCTCGTTTTGAAATTATGGACCTTAGCTTACTGGAAGGGGTTGTGCTTTTTCCTTGCCATTGTATTAATGCTCTCATCACTGTGAAGAATCTTGGCTTGTGAGATGCCTAGCATCCTTTGCCATATGAAAAATTAAGGGACTAATGATATCAGATTTGGATTGTGATGTCCTGTTTTGTACATTTGATCATTTTTCGCTTCCTTCGAAGTCTTGGATGGGCGGCTCTTCTATCTTCTCCAGAAGTTTGTATTCTCAATAGTTTAGATCATAATTTGTTGTGTGGAGGCCGTTTTACTTTTTGCTGTCTCCTAGCAACTTATTAGGCCTTACACCAGTGTGGTTCCACAGGTAACTGAGACCGAACAATTGGTTCCATTCTTGAAGAATATCTTGAACAAAGGGAATTTGTTTTTCCAGAGGGATATTGGTCTTATAAAGTCGCATGTCCCAACCCACATTTTCGGTATGCTTCACTTGTGTTTCCATGGCAAATTGAAGTGCCGGGTCAAAAAAAATATTTGTTTTGATGGCATCTTACTTTTTCTGCCCTCACATTGTTGATGGTAGATTTACTCAGTGTCATCATATCGTGAATATGGGATATCTTTTTAGACTTTTAAGAAATTTGATATATTTAGTTCTTAATTGGAACTTTTGATGTTGCCAAAATTCAAGGTAAAATCATAATTTTCATAAACAAGAGAGAAAACTTGTACACTTTCCTATAGATAACAAGTCTTAAAAGATCTGTGTGAAGATGAGAAAATTGGCTTTCAAGGCAAAACCATCATATTATAATGCTAGAAACATCATTTTGCATCTTGACAACCACAGTCATTAAGTATAGTGCTTAATTGATAATCTTGTTTGTCTTATGGACATGATTTATACTTATATAAGTAACTCTATTTATCCTTACTGTCATACAAAAAGTCCATGGGAGACAATGTTTATTACTTTTCCAAGGCCATAAGTCAATTACATTTAAATGCATGCAAGTCCAGTGTTCATCTTGTGTCCATCTTAATCCCCTTGTTTTCTAAGCAATAATGTTCTGTCATACTTTCTTCTTGTGAGCTCGGAAGCATGGATACGTTTGGGAAGAGGCCGAATCCGTATCCGAGTTGTTTTTGATACGGATACACCCCGGATATGCCCTGGATACGGGTAAATACGTATCCTAAACGTATTTCGTTTCCTATTTAATTTTTTTTTAAATTAAAAAACGGCACGGATAGGGTCGGGACATGGATTTGAAGTATATTCAAGAATCAAGACCTAATAATTGAGATCGAGAAGTCTGACTCACATCGATTCTTCTCTTCTCTCCCAACTCCTAAGCCGCTGCCCAAGCCGTCGACATCGCCGCCATCGACATCGCATGTCGCCCACGCTCGCCCTCGCCCACGCTTGCCGTCGCCCACGCTCGCCGTTGCCCACGCCAGCCGCCGTTCTCGACCGCCGTTGCCCACGCCCGCCGCCGTTCGACATCGCCATCGCCCAACAACATACGGTATTAACATTTAATAGTTCGATTGTGTTTGTAGGAGAGGATTGAATTATATTTGTAGGAGAGGGATTGAATTGAATCGATTGAATTTTTCAGATCCTGCTTGATTCTATGCTTTGTCTGAGAAAGAAAAAACTTGATGAGTTGAATGAGGTGATTGAACTTGACTCAATTCGTGGATTAATTTATTATTCTTTTACTGGCTATTAAGTAATTGTGGTTTGTGCCATTCAAAAGAAGACGTGCCAATCTGATTTGGACCGAATTTTGTGTTAACTGTATTGTTGAATTGTATAATTGAATTGAATGTATGGAATTGTATAATTTAATTGTATTGTATGGAATCGTGTTGAATGTATGGAAATGTGCCATGGAAATGTATTTTGTTGAACACTTTAATCTTGAACTAGTAGTTAGACTTTTGTATGATATTTGTTACTTTTGAGTTTTGAGGATTTAAATTGTGTTATTATGAATTTGGACTTTTTTGCAGTATTAAATTGTATATATATATATATATATATATATATATATATATATATATATATATATTAAAATTAAAAAATTAAAAACGTATTTCAAACGTATCCGTACCCTGCTTTTTTTTTAAAATGGCATATCCCCGTATCAGTATCCTAACATATCTGTATCCCCGTATCCGTTTTCGTGCTTCTTAGCTTGTGAGTATTATAAAATATTCCATTTTTTTTTAATAAATGGAAAGCATGGTTCTCTACATGATTATCATGTTAGTGACTGATGGATCATACATCCCATGAGGTTCTCTGTAGTTATGGTGACACCGATAGAGATTCACGTTTTCTTAGCTCTAAGCTATAATGTCTCTGTCATCTATTTTTCGAGTGAGCTATTATTCTTCTAGAAAGGGAAACATGATTCTCTAAATGATGAGCCAAAGTTGGGAAAAATGATTATATGGTCTTCCCTTATTTATCTAGTTAGGTGATAGAAAAGACAACTTTGGCAGGTGATCGATTTTTGTATTGGTTTCCTCTTTTCCCTGTTGCCAATATTGTGATGGTTGTATTTTATTATTTGACATTGATAATGAACTTGTAAGTAATTAAGTGTTGTGATTTATTCCCTTTTTAGGGCTAGAGAAATTGGAGATGGGGTAGAGTGGTTGTAGTTCCCGTGTTTTTATCTATTTTCACTTTCTGTTATGCATATTATATTTGACAATAGCTTCAACTTAAAACACTTTCATCTGAATAACTCTATCCTAATTTTCTTGACCTAGCCCCTGGTTCTGAATTTAAATAGTTGTGACTCCTTATATTTATCTACTTGCGGAGCAAATTACTGTGAATATCTGTTTGAGCTTGATCCTCATTCATGGAGATGTGCTTCATTGTTCTTGAATGACACACTATCATAAATTCCTTTGCGTCCATCATCTAGTTTATCTTCCTACATTTGTGCTCAAGATCTACTAAAACAAATATTTGTTGGAAAATCGTATTAAATATATATTATATATATTTATATTGTTATTATGGAAATTCTATTAGCATTAAATACTAATTTTACTTGGGCAAAATTCAGCCCGTTTAATCGTCTTTTCGAGCATCGATATTTATCCGATTTATGAATTGAGATATATGACGTCGATCTACGTTTCGAGTAGATAATTATAGTGTGCTTAATTTATCGATTCCGATTTTCGGTGAGTGAGAAATAGTGGCTCGAAGTTTGGGGGGACAAAACTAATATGTTACCTAAAGTGGAGAAACTTACATAATTCGGGTTTTGGAGAGTTATTACATTAATCAATGTCCCACATCGATTAATGTATAATGTTTTGTGTGGTATTTAAGTTTCTACCATTTAGTAGGAGATAACAAAGTGACATGTGGTGGGCTTGGGCCACACATGCTCATGCGCGCGAGCCTTTTCGCCGATCGCCTCACACGCGGCACGGCGCGCCCCCCGCCCCCGCACCCCCGCCCGCGCCCGTGCCCGGCCCCGGCCCCGGCTCCGGTTCCGGTCCGTGTCCTTGGACTTGGACTTGGACTTGGACTTGGCAATTGGTCCGTCGGGCTTGGCAGTTGGGCTTGTCAGGTGGGCTCGGTGGGCTACGTGTGGACTGGCCCAGTCGTTGGTGTAGTGCTCCTGCTACACAGGATTACTCTCCTTGGTATTGTGCTCCTGCCACACTGGAGTGCACGTTTTTGGAAGGTGCTGGAAGCAAACTCTTCAGCAGCCAACCTTCCATCTCTCCACTCCCCACTCCCCTGAACACGTCAGTCTGCCTTAATTGGCTAAAGTTAATCAGCAACCTTTCACCTGAGCTAGACTGCCTATAAATAGGATCACTCTGCATGTCATTTCAACATACAACAACTCACAAGCATTCTTAGTTGCATTCTTAGCTCAAGTCTTCAGCAGCTTCTATCCTCGCCGGAAAGTCCAGTTCGCCGGAGCTCGAAGATCTTGCGGTGCTGCAATCCTCGAGACGTCGTCGTTTCATCTTTGGGGACGAAACGCCATAACCGAGAGCACTACCGGGGCATTTTTCGTCTTGCGGAGAGAGGCCTTCCTCGACTCGACGGTTCTTTTATTTGTTTTATTTTTTCCGACTTACGGTTTACTTGTAATAGCAGATTGTATTTCAACAATCGTAAGACGAAAAAACGTACTCTTTACTTAGTTGCTTCAAGTAAACTAAAAAGATGTATTCCTCAAGTGCTGCCTTCTCCGACGTTGCCGCCGCCGCGCTTCGCCGCCGCCACAAACAATGCCTCAGTCGCTACCATCTCCTCCACCTCGGATGTTGTCCCGCCGGTGTACGTCCCGGTTTCACCCCAACTTTTGCTAATCCAACCCTCGCCGCCATGTCCGCCGCCACCGATGCAAGGATAGCACTTAACCGTGCTAATGCCACTAACTCGGCATTCAACTTCAATGCAATGTCTTACGCCCTTGCGGACGAACGTCCCTTTTGGGAGTGTGAACCACCTTGGTGTGGTGGGGGGGCTCCAACTCGACCCCGACGGCACCTATGCACTCGTCTGGAGTGCTTGCCCGCCGCGGCCGAGAAGCCGACGAAGTTTGGAGGAGCCGACTTCAAAAGGTGGCGGCAAAAAAGCCGTTGTTCTACTTGACAACATTAGGGTTTACAACCGTGGGGTGTTGGGGGGGGGGGGGGGGTGCGATGGAGAATGCTCCTCCCCTCCAAGTGACAACGAAGAGAACATGGAAGTCCGTATAGCCTATGAAAATTGGCTAACTTCTGACTACTTTTGTAAAAACTTCTTGCTTAGTGGACTAGATGATAGTCTGTACAGTGTATATGCAAATGTAAAGACCTCCAAGGCAATTTGGGAGGCACTTGAAAGAAAATACTGTACTGACGATGCAGGAACTAAGAAGTTTGTAGTCGCCAAGTTCTTGGACTACAAAATGGTGGACTCTCGACCGGTCATGGAGCAAGTGCAAGAGTTCCAACTCATTGTGGCAACCGTGAGAGAAAAGCTTCCCCCGAGCTGGAAGGACTTCAAGAGCTACTTGAAGCACAAACGAAAGGAAATGACGCTTGAAGACCTTGTGGTCAAGTTCCGCATCGAGACCGATATGAGGACTCGAGATGGGAAGGGCAAAGCACCCGTGGAACCGAGAGTTTGATTTTAAATGAAATTCATTTAAAAAAATAAAAAAAAAATCCTAATCGGTTGGCCTAAAGGCAGGAAGCACTAAGACATCATAAAAGCCAATTTGGTTCCCCTTTAGTTGGTCGTGTGTGTCTTTCTCTCTCTCAAATCTCAAATTGGAGGCTTTTTATGTCCTCTACTTTGTGTCTTCCACACCCTCAAAAGGAGGGGTCTTATTTATAAAATAAAAATGAATTCTTTTTAAACACAGCAATATTTTAATTAACTTTTGACTGAAACGATAGTTGTGTTTGTCAAATAATCTCAGTTTCTATGTCAGATTTTTTCTCTAACTGGGATCAAACAATGTGAACTTTTGACTTTCATCACCATGCACTAATATTATTACTATTTTGCTGCCATTCTTAACGTTCTTCCTATTTATGTTCTTGGGCAGGCTCTTAACCCCTGCTATAGTATTCAAATCTTTTAAGACTACTCTTATATTACTAATTTAATCTTATGCCTGCTGTATTTGAACTCCAAATAAGTACTATAATTAATAACATAAGAAAAATAGAAGTTTACTGTTAACCGATTTTTTTATTTTTTATTTACTAAGGAACCACAATCTTTACCCTCATGCGTCCTCTATCTGTTGATACTAAACTCGAATTTTATGTGTAACTTTTCAAATCACTTAAAAATTTCGGGTTTTGCACTATTTCTCTCAATCGTGGGTATGCCCCTATCTCGCTCACCGCAATCATAAACGGATTTAGGATTCATAATTTTGATGGCTAAGTTCTGAATTTGTAACTTAATTGGGGTGCAATGTGCAATCTTGGGATGATATATAAATTTTCAGTAAATCATATGCAAAACTTTCAAATGTTAGTAGTTCGGGGTGTAGCGGCACCCTCCTTCATCCGCTATGTGTACAATAGTTTCCTAATTATATAGAAGATGTAAATAAATATTAGGTTAATCATGTGTGAAAGACTCGCATAAAGCAGCTTCGGTAGAAACAACTCTAATTTGTGAAATTTTACTTAAGAGACCGAGTTGAAAATTTGAGGGTGAGAAGTTGTAAGATATATATCTAAGATTAATTCATTGAACTGCAAGTACAATATTTCTTAACCACTAATAATTGCATTATATAAGGGCAAAGTGATCCACTAAGATTTTTAAAAAAAATCAAAGAGAAAAAGGTTTGCTGCTTGAACTGAAATCAAGCCAGAATTTATTTTATAGCAAAACTCGACGACTCACCTCTTTGTCTGCTCGTGCCCCTAAACTTTGAACACTCTTTTCTCTCTCTCTCTCTCTCTCTCTCTCTCTCTCCCACACGAAAAACCAAGCAAAAAACATTGCCCTCAAATCCTCAACTTCTCTATCTCATCCCTAAAATCAATTCACTACTGCACAATAACTTACTAAACTATTTTCAAACTTGTCCTATTCCTATAAATAACTCCACACTTATCAAATCAAACTACTTCTCATCTATCTAAACTAATCCAACAGTGGTTCACTATTATGGACGAGTATTCGACCGGGTTTTGCATTAGGGCGGCACGCGGCGGCGGTGGAACGGGGACCAAGTGCGGGCGGTGGAATCCCACAACCGAACAAGTCAAAGTTCTGACCGAACTCTTCCGGTCGGGTCTGAGAACTCCGACTACTGATCAAATCCAAAAGATATCTGCCCAATTGAGCTTCTACGGTAAGATTGAGAGCAAGAATGTTTTCTATTGGTTCCAAAACCATAAAGCTAGAGAGAGACAGAGACGCCGAAGAGTTTCTCTCTCATGTTCGGATGTGAATCATCATCACGCTTCGGAGACGGAGAGAGTGGTTGAGACTCTTCAACTCTTTCCTCTGAATTCGAGGGTGTTTGGAGATGAGTGGAAGGAGACGACGGCGTTTAGGTACAACGTTGGCATGGAAATGATGGATCAGCCGACGTTGGATTTGAGATTAAGCTTTGTTTAGAAGTTGTAATTGGAAGCCATCAAATCTCTCTCATCGATTTGGTAGAGGGTATAGGACGCTTGGAAAGGCTATTTTGATAGGATAAATTCGTATCAATTTAGGGTATGGAATTAATGCATGATCATGACGTTCGTTTAGAAGATCGAAATTTTAATCCAAATATATTGTGAGATATGAATTACTAATATTTGGTCTCAAGAAATTCATCTCTATTTCTACGGATTAGGGGTCTCATATAGATGTTTCATCCTTTGTAGCAAACGTTAAAATCCGTACTATTAAATTTTTATATTTTTTTATGCGTCAAATGCAAAAGGGTCGAAATGTACACTATCAATTTATTCTCCCAATAAACATTTAAATAAACATTGATAAAGTATACAATTGTATGTAAAAGAGAATTTGAAAAATTATCTAAGAAAAATAGGATACGTTAGATACAACAATAAGTAAAATTTCAAAAAGTAATGTTTAATAAACTAATAACTTTTATTATATAATAATTTTTTTTGATCCAAACTTGAAACAATAGACTAAACTAATAATTTTGTTAAATAAATTAAATAATAACAAATATTAAATAATTACTTATTTAATTCAGAATATATATACACAAAAAATGGGGTTTGATGGATAAATAAATAACTTCACCTAACAAATATCTTTTCCTAATATCAAAATTATACTCCCTCCGTTCCATAGAATATATATTACTTTCCTTATCGGAGTGTCCCATAGAATGTGTCATCTTTTCAAAAATAGTAATTTACTACTAACAATTTATTTGTGGGGCCACCATTTTACTCAACTTCAAACAACTTTCAACTTTTTTTAATAATCATTTCTAAAAGAAACAAGACATATTCTATGAGACGGGTGGAGCACTTTTTAGAGGTTAAGCTGTGCTAGTTTAAACTAACAATTATCAGGTACTACAAATGCTTAATTAAATTATGAGTAGCTATAGCAACAACTAATTTACATAGTATTTTATCAAGCATGATTGAAAAATATGAATCAGAAAAAAAATATAAAATATACGTAACATTGAGTAAATAGCCTTTATTATCGTTAAAACTAGATATAATCAAATATAATGATATTCCGGAGACAAAATAATTATGATAGAAACTAACATTGAATTATTTTCCTTAATTAATTTCCAAATTAGAAATGTTAGCAAAATAGTCTTTCCGTTTAATAGATCTTGTCTTATATCTTTTATGCACGGTTATTAAAAAGAGTTGTTAGTTGTGTATAAACTTGTGGATCCCTTAAATTATGTGTAAATCATAGACATAAAATCTTGATATTTTAAAAAAGAGACAAAATCTATAAGAGAATCAGAAAAAAAAAAAGAAAAGAAAAATGAATAAAATCTATGGAAGAGAGGAGTGTAATTTTTTTCATGATAAAAAAACCCAGTAGAGTGAGATACCAGTGCCAAGGGCGGATAGACAATCCATAATTCCGTAAATTTACAACTTAAAAAATTGGGGCTTTGTAACTTTTGAGAGGGAGGGAGGGTATCGAATTGGGCTGTTGAATGGCCCAACAAAATGAAGATAATAACAGAAGTCTTCTACTTCGATAACGGACCGCCTTATATCCTAATAAAATTCAAATATCACAACCTATATTTACATTACCAATCGCCGCCCCCAATCAGTCTTGTATTCCTCCATCTGAAATCGCCGGACTCGTATAAACTCTTCCAATCAGAGGTTAGTTCCTATCGTTTATAAAAATCAATTTATGTAGCCTTTCGGATCCTGAATGTTCGTGTAATTGTTGGATTTATTTTTGGTTCAATTGCGCGATCTATTTGTAAATGAACCGTAATCTAAGATTTTATTAGGGTTTCGGTTAAGAAAAGAATGGTTGTTGTATTTAAGTTTATGTAACAGATAAGTTTACTGTATGATTCAAAAGAATGAGAGAGAGTCTGGGGACTTGAGGACTTGAAAAATTATCTAAGAAAAATAGGATAAGTTAGATACAACAATAAGTATTTAAGTTTATGTAACAGATTCGTTTCCTTTTATTTTTTTATTTTTATTTTTAAATAAAAAACGGTCAGGACACGATATAAAAAACGGCCAAGACCTAAAAATCAAAATCGAACCTCAATTCTTTCGCGCTCCGTTCTCGACCGCCGTCGCCCACCCACGCCCGCGCTCGCCGTTGGCTGGCCGTAGCCCACCCACGCTTTTCGTTCGACCGCCGTCGCCCACCCACGCCCGCGCTCGCCGTTGGCTGGCCGTAGCCCACCCACGCTCGCCGTTCGACCGCCGTCGCCCAAAATATACGGTATTAACATTTTGAATCTATTACTGGACTCAATTCGATTGCTGGACTCCAATCAGTTTTTCTGTATACCTATTCTGAATTTTTGACTGAATCGATTTTCTGTATACCTATTCTGAATTTTGACTGAATGGATTTTGGCTAGGTGTAAATCATTCGAAATTTTAAGGTATATAGTCTTAATTAAACTCCAATACTGAACAGTGTTGAGTACCATCAATAGTGTGCGATTAACTAATGTTTTTATTTGTGTTATTACGTATTATAAATTTGGACTTTTTTGCAGTATTAAATTGTATTATATATATATATATATATATATATATATATATATATATTAAAATTAAAAATGAAAAACGTATTTCAAACGTATCCTTATCCTGCTTTTTTGAAAAATGGTGTATTCCCGTATCCGTATCCTAACGTATCCGTTTCCGTGCTTCTTAGATGAAAACTTATGCAAATCTTCGTAAATATTTAATTACAACATACAGCAACATGAATTGAATATCTAATGGAGTAATAATATTTTACTTTGCATAAATGAATTTTTAATTTTAGTTGTGATATCAATAAATGATTAAATTTTGAATAGTGCATATTTATATTATTAATAATTAAGTACTAATCAAAATACTATTTTTCTTTTTTATTTTAACAATATGTTTAGAATAATATTTTGAGTAATTAGATAATGTGAATATAAGCGTGGATTGTGTATGAACTTTTAGGCCCGTTTGGTAGGCGTGGGCTGTTATTGGTGGGCCGTAATACATATCTATTCTTTTCAAGTAATTAATTAAAATAGAAAAATTAGGTTATAATTCAGAACTAAAAAGCCCTATTACTTATTTCCTCCTCTAGTCCAGACACAAACATTAACGCTCGCCTCCAACACAACCGTCGACCACCACCACCACCAGTTTATCTCCGTCGCCGTCGCCTCTTTTAGACAGGTGGTAACTCGTCTTCTCATCAGCTGCTTTTGCTGTGGCAAACGTTTCAAGTCTCAATTTTCGTCTTCGTTCGTATACACTAATATGTTGATTAATAGGAAATAAAGCACGTTGTTACGTGTTTGTAAAGAGAAATACAGTATAAACTAGGAAATTATATTAGAGAGTGCTCATACGTCTTCTCCTTGTATCTCTAATATTTCACTAAGCCATATGCAAGAAATCTTTGTTGAGAGTGTGTGTGTTTGCTTTATCATATGAGTGAGCTGTTAAAAATGAAATCTTTTTCAGTTTCTATATTTATAATGTGTTCTTGAGATACACTGTACTATTACAGACATGGAGAAATGACTACTTTTTTTGTTTATTTTACAACGATTTGCAATTTTGGGTTGAACCTTAGTCATTAAAAGTGCTATAAGAGTAGCCCCTGTGTTTCTGTCTCCTTGATTGGGGGAACCCAGTTCTCGGGCTTGTGTTGCAATAACCTTCTTGCTAAAGAGATTGGTATAGGCTTGTGAACTTATCCTATTCTAGATGGTGGTGAATCATGAATTATATTGTTTTCTTCTTTTATTTATTTATTTATTTACTGGTGCATTCGTCTGGTGCAGTGCAGCCCAATGCCGCTTTTCATTAATTTTTTAGTGGATGTAATAGTTTTAAGAAAATAAAGATAAGATGTATTGATGCTTTTTAGTTACCTCATTAGCTGCACTGCATAAGGTGTTGATGAGAGGGCTTTCTGGTTGATATACTTGTTTGGTTGAAATGGATATTATCATTTGGTTTTACGTGTTCAACTTTAAGATGCAATTATGCTAAGAACATTAGATCTTTCTATTCACAAACAAAATAAAAGTGGATAACTAGACGGCATTAAGAAAATGAATTGAAGTTGCTTCTGTGAACTAGATCCATGCTATGGTTGGATTTTCTGAGCTTGGCCTGGGCCTTCGGTTATATGTTATTAACTTCAAGTGCGATTTATGTGTAATGAGCCGAGTTTGCACTTGTCTTGTTTGACATGATAAACGAGCCATTTATTAGTGGAGCTTGAGCCACTGCGAGTTTATTAATTTTAAAACAACTGACTTTTGGCTTGAGCAAAATCCAAACTAGTAGAGTTAAAGGCCTTGTCAACAGTCTCCACTTGGGAGGATGGAAGTTCCTGAATTCTTTTTGTATAACATTTCCGTTCCTCTTGTGAAAACATTTACTAATAAACACCTAACATTGCCTTTATTTCTGTTAGTAGGTATCACACTTCAAAATGATTGCTGCCATCTCTTGGGTTCCAAAAGGAGTCACAAAATCAGTACCTACTGTAGCTGATCCACCTTCGAAAGAGGAAATTGAAGAGATACTAAAGAGTGGTGTTCTGGAGACTCGGTTAGATTGACTGTTTTTTATTTGCTTTTCCTGTGGTTTGGTTTTCAAGTCCCATCATAATTTTTTCATTGTTTGTAAGTTTTAATGATTAATGATCGATACTCGAAATGGGGTTGTGTAAGCTTTTTTCATCTTGGTGAATAAAATGCGTTGGAGGTTCCATGCTCTTCTATTATCCTCTTCAATTCGTTGCACTGAAATATTATAATAGAAGTGAAGAAGCAAAATAGATTCAAAATCTATCTTACCTTGCTTCTTGCGCTTGTGATACTTGTCCAATTATATAGTGAGTCTTATGTTGCGGAGGTTAGAAACATTGTTTAGAAAGTGATTTCTTTGATGTGGGTATTCACAAACACAAAAGGCTCGAGGATGAGGAAATATTCAAACAAGTACTATGATATCAGCTATGCCATTTTTTATTTTACGGTTTTTTATCTAACTTTTTGTTATTTGCAGTGAAGGGAGTGAAAATGAAGAAAATGATGAAAATATGAGTACTGATGCACTCAGTCAAGATGATGAACTTTCTCATGCATTATCTGCTGCTAATGCACTTGGCAAAGCTCTCAAGAGTGCCAAGCCAGAAACTGACGGCTTAGCAGAAGCATTGGAGCAACTAGGCATGGATAAATATGATGAAGAAGATGATGGTATATTTAGTCTATTGTAAATCCTTAATTGATATTTTATGTCTATCTTTTGATTTTAATACTGAACGAGTTGGCACACCCTTTATTTTTTGTGTGAATGTCAGGTGTTGAGCTGTTTGGCTCTGGGATGTCCAACTTATACTATGCAAGTAACGACATGGACCCTTACTTGAAGAATGGTGTAAGTTGTCTTATATGATATAAACTGTTGGGTACTAGATTCTATATTTGGAAAATGTTGGCAACCTTTTCATCTTTATTCTTTCTCCTTAAAGTCTTTATTATGGGTTAATGCATCTTTTTAACACATTCAGGATGAGGACTCTGAAGAAGAAGAGGATATCACCATAAAACCAGACGATGGTGTCATAGTTTGTGCCAGGAACGAGGATGATGTCAGCCATCTTGAGGCATGTAATTATTTGCGGAAAAATAAAAAAAATGCAGATGCTAGTTCATTTAATCATTAGCCAGTCACTAATTTTTTATCACTTTGGAAACAGGTCTGGATATTGGAAGACCCTTCTGATATTAAATCAAACATGTATGTACACCATGATATTGTCATTCCAGCATTTCCTCTTTGCACAGCATGGCTTGATTGTCCTCTCAAAGGTGGAGAAAAAGGTATATATAATCTTTAAGTTCTTTACTTAAGATTTAAATCACTAAGATGCAGTATTCTGCAGAAGATTCCTTGATGCTCTGTCCAAATAGGCATGCGCCATCAAAAATGGTTGGCTAATGACATTGTGCTTCTTTGTTTTTGTAGGAAACTTTATTGCTGTTGGGTCAATGGAACCAGCTATTGAGATATGGGATCTTGATATTGTATGTTGTTATTTAATTATTATTATTATTATTATTTTGATGATTTGATAATGATTTTTGGTCAAAATTAACTTTCAAAACTTTGATGCTGTTAGATGGATGAAGTCCAGCCATCTGCTACGTTGGGTGGTGTTGTTGAAAAGAAGAAAAAGGGCAAGAAGGTTGGTATTCTTGTTACATCTTAAAAACTGATTATTTTAGTATTTTATTGAAATCTTGGCCTTTTCACTTGCTGCTATTTGTAGCATGTCCTTGGCACCTTAAATGTTTGACCTTTTTTTGCCTTTCAATCTATATGCATATGCATTTGTTCTTTTTCATATTAACAAAAAATAATATTAAGATGTTTTAGTTCAGCCAATTGTAAGTCGTGTCGTATTTGTCTTGTTACAACATGATTGATCTTTTTCTTAAGTCTCAAGTGGTCATTTTGTCGGCTGGGGCGAAGTATGTCTTGTTCAATTTGAAAGAATTTTGATGGTTTTTGTCCTCAGGATTTGCCTGATAGCGTGTTATATTCATCAAGTTCCTATATCTGAAATAGAGTCTGAAAGGACAGTACCATACCTCTTACTCTTTCTTTTTTTTGTTTCTGAGAAGAAATCTATTAAGTACAAGGATGGTAGCCACACTGATTCAGTTCTAGGACTTGCGTGGAACAAGGAGTACAGGTATATACAAATCGTTCAGATGTTATATTCATGGTTACTATGGAGTGATAGAAGTGTGATGTTTTATTTTCTTCAATTATGGGTTTGTTCAGGAACATTCTTGCTAGTGCAAGTGCAGACAAATTGGTTAAGATCTGGGATGTGGCAACTGAGACATGCAATCTGACTTTGGAGAACCATACAGACAAGGCAAGGCTGAAAAATTATGTTCTTCAATGTCAATCAATTTAGCACATGATTCTCTATATGCTGCGCCTTAAGCACACTCACAAAACATGCAAGATTGCAATTCACTAGTTTACTGTGTGCCACGATCAGAAATGTAACAGAACTCTGCTTAAAATGCTAACCAGGCATTTGTAAGCTAGATTATCATTGTTGTAAGATATGTCTGCCAAATAAACTGAATTCGGTTTATATGCTTACACAAAGAGACTGTAATTGAAGACTGCTCTATAGGAAAATATGAGGATCTCATTTACATTTAATCGTAATTTTTCTCTTTGAGGTCTGTGTTTCAATGACGCGATGACTCTATTCTCAGGTCCAAGCAGTTGCATGGAATCATTTTTCTCCTCAGGTTCTTCTCAGTGGATCTTTTGACCATTCTGTAGTTATGGTATGCAAAGTTATCTCCTTCTAGTTTGCAATCCTAGATAACTTCTTATTACTTTCAGTTTCTGATAATTAAATATATATACAAATGGTTTGCTTATGCTTTGTAGAAAGATGGCCGGTTACCCTCACACAGCGGATTTAGATGGCCTGTTGCTGCTGATGTTGAATGCTTGGCATGGGATCCACACACGGAGTATTCGTTCGTGGTTTGTGCTTTATCTTACTTTAATTTCAACTGTTATGCTGTTGTAGATGTTAATAGCATTTGACTTGTTTAAGATGTGTTTTTTTAAAAGGCCAACTCTTTTTCCCAATTAAGAGTGCATTATTTTAACTGCCAATTTTTCTTAATTTTTTTTCCAGGTCAGTATGGAAAATGGCACTGTTTCTGGCTTTGATATCCGTACTGCTAGCTCTGACATGACTTCTCAGTCTAAGCCGTGTTTCACTCTCCATGCACATGACAAAGCAGTTTGCACAATTGCGTATAACCGTTTAGTTCCAAATGTATGTGTTCTATTTCTTCATCCTGTTTTTCCTAGATATCATACTATATATCCGAACTTAATTTTTCGATTGTGATTGTACAGCTTCTTGCTACTGGTTCCATGGATAAGATGGTACTCTTCTACTCTATTCATTTCTTTTATTCCGTCTCCACTTTATTGTGCTCTTTCTGCAAGTTGATATGGTATTCTCCTCCTTGAACCCATCACATCTTCAGGTGAAACTCTGGGATTTGTCAAATGAGCCTTCATGCATTTCATCCAATAATCCAAAGGCTGTAAGTTGATTTGATTTGTTCTCATCGACTTGCAGCAATTATGATATGAATGAGGATTTTACGATATGTTATCTCACTGTTTCAGGGAGCTGTGTTTTCGATTTCATTCTCAGATGATTGCCCTTTCACACTAGCCGTTGGAGGATCTAAAGGGAAATTGCAGGTAGGTTTATATTATCCTCTTCTTTTCTCCTTTTTTTTTTTTTTTTAAACTTCATTTTCTGGTTTAATGACAACTTGTTTCATCTCTTTATGATAGATGTTGGATATAATATCTGAAGCCGAGGTTTCAAGAAGATATGGGAAATATGCCAGCCAAGCTAAGCCTCCAACTTCTTGAATATACATGAAACATGGCTACTATTTAAACAACTCTTGTTTGCATTTACAGTTTCCTGTATAGTTTGAGAAGCATTGCCTACTAAAATTTTGTTAGTTGATTAGAAGAGAGAAAATGCAGAGTGGGTGTGTGCTATTTTCAATGGTTAATGTCTGGAATCTGTCTTAAAAACTTGGATGGCTTCTCAATTTTACTTCATATACTTCATTTTTAGATTTAGTTGGTATAATTATTTTGGCTTTATTTTTATGCGATGGAAACTTCAACTTTTTAGAGGGGTATATATAGCATATATGATATCCAAACAATATATTGTACCGACTCATATGATACGACGCGGATATGAGATTTTTAGAAAATTTAGGATATGGCTTCTTGGCTATTTATATTATTATGTAAAAAAAAATTGATAAATTTGAATGAATAGTTTTTTTTTTTTTTTTTGGATCTAGTAATGAAGTGGGCATTGGATAAATTTTGCTTCATGTGTTATAGTTTGTAAATAACACAAGATGGACTAATCATAGGTGATAGATCGACTCCCACATAGCGGAATTATGGGGTACTATATATGATTCTTTAACAAGATATGTTGAAGTTTTGGGGTTGTCCGTGTTTTCTACCAAACAATAATTAAATTAAAGGGGTTTTGGCAAAAAAAAATAAATATATATATTTGTCCGAATTTATAATTTTAATACGATTCTTTTGACTAATTAGGTTAATTAAATCATGAACTTCCAATTTCTTTCAATTTAAGGCATGTTCCGATCCTCAAATTTTTTTCGTCTGTCGGAATGCTGACTTGGACGTCCACATGGACATCTTAAAACAACATCGTTTTAGACTGTAAATTTTTTTAGCGAATTAAATCACTAACTTTCATGTTTTTGCAAATTAAATCACTAAATTTCATGTTTTTGCAATATTAAACATGTTAAAAAATAAATAAGTTGAATTCACACTAAATTTTAGTAGACAAATAAGATTAATATGACTAAATTTCATGTTTTTGCGCATTAAGAACGGTATTTGACTGACCGAAAATCAAAACTCATAGTTCCAAAAATATCATTAACATCAAATTTCAAAACATCATTAACCGAGTTAAAAAATATCATTCCATCTGTAACGCCCCAATTTTCAAAACTTAACTAGGGACGCTACTTCATACTTAACATGCTTATTTCAATTCTTTCAAAACATTTTCATTGAAAAGAATCATTGCAAAACTCAGTTTATTTTCATAATCAGCGGAAGTCTTAAAAATAAAAGCAAGTGCAACAATTAGTTTTCGAAAATAAAATGCACAGTTCATGATAGAACTAGTTTTAATGCAATAAGTTCATAAATCCTTCCTCGTGTGACCATCACCACCAACACCCTTACGCATCGATCGAGTCATTTCCTAAAAAATGTTAAAATGATAGGGATGAGTACGACTACTCAGTGGGAGATGTACACATTTGCCAGAATTATAAACCACACCGATAAGATATGAAAAATTAGATCATGCAAAGAGATACTCGGCCACACAGACCACATGAACTTGTAATTGGCCACACATACCACATGAACTTTTCAAACAGTCCGATTTCGACTGACGGCCGGATTTTGACCGATTTTTCATAGAGGATCCGAATTCGAACCTATAGCCCGATTTCGACCCTTGCCTTTCCTTTCAGGATCCGATTCCGATCCTAGGGCTCGATTTCGACCCTTCCTTTCATGCCTATCATAATCACATGAAATATCGAGCACAATGTATAATAATGATAAACGGTAACATTCCCCACCTTAACCTTGACTTGAATGAAATGGATATCAAATTTTTAAATCCTGTGTAACATGAAAATTGAGAATTCTTAATGATTCATGAAAGTCGTGTACGTATTTCACATATACAACAATACTTCATAGTCATTAGGTTACAAACAATATCATATATATATATATATATATATATATATATATATATATATATTCATTAGTGTAATTAGGTTTCAACGTTCTATATTAACTTGTGCAAAATGCCTATTTTAAAAAAATTTCACGGAACATGAATTCATTCCATAAATTTAAATTTTCTATATATAGTTTCCTTAATGAGTCTAAATCATACCGGATTTGGTTTCATATCAAAATAATAAGTCCTCTAAGGGTTATAACCAAAACAGTACCTATTGCATCAACAAAAACGGTTTCTGACCTACTGACCTTTAACTATAAGCTTCAGGAACTAAACATACTTTAAAGACTCTAAGATTTAACAGAAGTCTAGGGGACATACGTAGAAATATCATATCAAAATTTCAATCTCTATAGATAAGTAACGACTTCATAAAATACAGAATAGTTTCCACCAAAATCCGAATACGAAAATGCATGCTCCGACTGACTACCCGAACATTTGTATTAAACTGCTTTCATACACATAAGTTAAAAATACGAAATAAATAGTTGGACAAATAACTATGTGTGTAGAGTATTTAGGAAAAAGAATCAAGTCAAAACCATTTATGTGGAGTGAGATATAAACATTTTACTAAGCCCTATCCCGGATGCATGGTTTTTCGGCAGTATAAAAATGAAAATTCATTAAAAATATAAGGACTTGTTTAAAAGTTTCCAAAATTTACAAAAATATTAAAGACATCCTAAAGTTTCTCTCTATAAATTTTTTGGAATTTTTCAAGTAACATAAGATCGTATATTGGTCCTTGGAACTCTCGGCAGAAAAGGCAAATGGCAGGACAAATTTATGTTCTCATGAGACCAAAATATTTTTAACAAATATTTCTCCTGCTTTAAAAATTCTACAAAACTAATATAGTATACTAGACATACCTATGAAGACGACCATAAAGTTTCACGACGAGATGACGATGGGAAGATATGGAAATAATTCTTGAAACAGTTCGCTCATATGCTGGCAGATTTTCGAAAATTTTATGGGATGCTTATGAGCGACTAAGGGGTATTTATAAGCCTAAAAATCATTATCCAAACATCCCTAATAAAAAAGGTATCAAATATATTTTATCCATAATTATTTTCGTCCATATATATTTTATCCTAATAAAAAAAGTATCAAATATATTTTATCCAAACATCACTTATCATATAAGAGATTCAATCTTAGATAAATTATGATATGGATAACCACAACTAGATTTTATCCTAAAACATTTATATCACACATATATCTATTTTAATCATAAAACATAATATAAAATTATCTCCTAATAACTTAATACAATAATAAATATTATATCCTTTTTTGAATCCTAGTTGGTTTAGGAAATCCAAAATAAATAAATATTATTCTTGCCTAATAATTCTAACATGATATCTAAATAATTAAATAAAAAAAATAATCATAATATGATATAAACAAACACATTCAAAGCTCAAAATAAATTTACATAACAAAAATGATTTAACGACAAATAAGATAAATGCTTTAGTGTTGGTCCGGAGACTATAGTCAGGTGTAGAGGGGGGGAGGGGGGGGGGGTGAATACACCTGATCACAGTTTCTTTTTCTCAGAACGTGAAGGACAGCTAAGCTGTTGGTTGCGACTGATGAACAGTGCCAGATAGTAACCTTCGATCACGGGTCAGAGTGTGTCAGCTACTGAGCTCTACTACTGACTTTAGTCAGTCATTGAAACTCAGTCGGAGACGTGATGCGGATAAGTGTGGGGCCCGGAAATTCGTCTCAGTTTGAAAACGTGTTTTCGCAAGTTAAGAGTCTTTTGGCTGTGCGCTTTTAAAAATACGTTTTATGCAAAGATATGATTTTAAATCAGTTTGTATGCAATGCAATAAAACAGTAAATAACACAAGCAGTTTAACGTGGTTCGGATATGCAAGATCCTACGTCCACGGTCCTGAACAAGGCAGGATAACTTGTTGATTATTCTGAGCAAGTCTCAGCAAGGAAACTGTACACTGGACAGATCCTTCTAAGTTATAGTCCTTAGCGACTTTACAAATCAAACCGAAGTTTGAAGGGTGGGGATAATCTCCAACTAGAAGGAGTTCTTACAATAAGAACAATTTCACAGAATGTGAACTCCTTCGAATTTCTAAGCTATGAATATGGCAATGAGCTTAGCTAGAGAAGAAGGGATCTAAAGAACTCTAGAGAGAAGAACTAATGATATTCTATGAAGGCAAGTTCTTCTCTGGATGATCTTTAAGTTTGCTAGAGTGCTCTTGAGCTTGAGCGTTTTTCCCTTGTGAATCCCGTGCGTGGAGCTCGGATTTCTTCTCTATTTATAGTTGTGAGCAGGCATATGTCCGTTGGAGAAGACGATGCCACGTGTCACAAGCTTCCAAAGAAAACGACCATAATTTCGAATTGTTGCAGCAGGGCAGTTAATACTGTACATGAGAGCAGTGTTGGTCCCGAGTGTACGGTCAGGTGTAGAGGGGGGGGTGAATACACCTAATTCCGATTTTCTCAACTTCGAACACGAACAGTCCTGTTCAGGAAAGTAACGTACTGAAATAATTCAGCAGACCAAATAGCTGTTCTGAATCGTGTGTGGCAAAGAGTCTGACTCTACTGAGATCTCGCTAGGCGATCGAGTCGAATTCAGTATCAAAACAGGTAGAGTTCAGCGGTGCGGAAAAGTGTAGGCCCAAATCAGTTGAGTGGAAAAACCGTTTTAGCAAGTCTCAGTTCAGCAAGTAGACAGTTCAATATCTTTGAGACAATTGAATGACTTTAAGAAGATTTTCGGTATGAACAATAAAATCAATGCAACGTAATCGAAAGCAATAACAAGACACGAGATTTTTAAAGTGGTTCGGATATCACACAATCCTACGTCCACTTGTCCCGAAAAGTTCGGGAGGCTATTTATTATACCGAGTTAGTCTCGGTCGGCTTGTACACGTGACAAAGCCGTGGCTTGGGGATTATACCGAGCAAGTCCCGGTTTACAAAGGCATCAAACTAAAGTGTTTGACAAACTTCTCCAACTATGAAGGAGTCCTTTTACAATAAGGATTGGGTTCAAATATGAACTCCTTCATCTAAGCTATAAGTATATTCTGTTGAGCTTAGGGTTAGAGGGATAGGGAATGAGAGTGTGGCTTCTAGATCGACGAACAGTCCGAAATAAGCTTTAGGTTCGTGTATCGTCGATTTGGATACTAGAGGCTCTTCTAACAGTTTAGCTTGGTTCCCTATGAGTGAGAATGTAGTCTTTCGCGGGAGATAGATCTTCAAATTCTTGCGGAAGACTTAGGGTTTTTCTGGGTTCTAGCTCGTTTGAATGCTTGTGTTTGATTTTGTCGTTAAGCTTATGCGCATTCTCTCTTTCTCTTGAAATGTCCCTCTATTTATAGAGCAGAGATTGGAAAAGATCCGTTGGAGACGATCTTCCTTTCTCTCTCTCTTTTGGTAGCAAACGGCTCTTTTGAAGTAGGTAACAGTATACTTTCCCACCTTTTTAGGTAAAGGGTTGATAGCGGCTTTAGCGGTGAGAAGACACGTGTGTTCTTGTCATTCGTCGAGGTGGATAGAGTGGTTGAGATAGCACGAGACTTCAAGGCAATCGAAGGCGACTTCTCTCTTCCTCGTATATGACAATGCTGATTGTCTTTCAAAAGTATTTGTGAGTTCGGCGTCTGCCGCGATCTTGAGTCGATTCCGTATTCGGTAGGTAGATAGGCGAGGAAAGTCTGCCGAAGATCGGCTACGAGTTCGGTGAACCGCTCTCGCTGAGTCCGGTTCCACCGACTCTTTCAATATCTTGCTCTGTTTGAGTCCAAGTATCACCGAGTCTTCTACTTCGGTGTTAAGGAAGATAATCTGCGGCGCCTTGTTCGGAGCGAGTGTCTACCGAGTCCGAAACCTCGAGAGACAAATAACGATTACAACGGAATGGTTCACCAATCAGATAGGGTTTTGGGATCTTCAAATCTTCTCAACAATCAGAGCACTAGGCTGCTGAGCATGGTTCAGCATAGAAGATATAATCATTTCCCACTAAGTAAGACTATGCTGAGGATAGAATCATCACCCAACAATTTCCCCCTGTTTGATGATGCCAAAACCTATCATCTATGTTAACACTAAACAACAGAAACAGAGCCCCTTACAATATTACAGGTAAGATCAGTGGAGTTGTTTCAACAGTTCTAGACTACTGATAAAACAGGGCAAAACACAATTTCCCCCATTACATAGAAACTAGACTAGCAGAATCTAACAAAGTAATAAGCGACGGGAAAGTAAATAGTGAGTGTGTGAGTCGGTAATCACTTCGGTGATTCGAGTGTTAAAGCATAATACAAACACGGTCGTATAGACAACAAGTGGTTGTCGAGCCAAAATCGATTTGTATATATGAGTTATTCGGATCGGTACAATTACAAATTTTGCTAAGCTAGGAAGATCGAAACTAAGCCTTAGGAGCCCTTAAAGCGCTTGATCCTGTCCATGAATCCTTGAGATTGCGTCTGCGCGGTGGCACTCCATACATTCGGTATGTGTTCTTCCTCAACTTCAAGTATGCGGCAAAGTCTGTTTGGCTCATCTTCGTCCGGTTCTCTCTTTGATGCGGCATACTTCACTTGACTTCTATTACCCCCAAAGTGGATTGAGTCATCATTTCTTCTAGGTGGAGGTATGATTAAGGGCTCCGGAACACCGACCTCTATACCTTCGAGATACGGCTTTATGCAAGTATATGTATAGATCGGGTTCACTTATCATCATCCATTACGTGTAGGCATCAACCTTAGTCATGTTGGGCGGAACCTCCCGAGAAATAATTGCGCTTGATGAACTCTATCTTTGCCGATTCCCATCTCCGAGTAAATTGAGCGGGTATCCAATTATCTATCTTTGGCCATACGTGTGATTTCGGATCAGGTGGCTTCCACGAACCTTACGTATCGATAAGGAATATCGGCTTTTGAAGGTACTCTCGGCTCGGCCTCTTCCTCGGTCCTTTTCCTTAGTGCTTCAAGTGCTCGCCTCCCGGATTCTGTCTCACGCGGCTGAACTTGTCTAGCCTCTTCGCCTCAGTATAAGTATATGTTCATTTGGTCAAATATGGCCTCAATCTCATCATCTTGGGCTTCGGTGGCTTTCGAGGAATGTCTTCGATTCGGCGGGGGTACTTGATTTTTCTTTTGATGTACCACGCTTCTCGGTGCTTTCTTTGCTTTTGCTCCTTCTCTTTCTCCCTATCTTCTTCATCCTCGATAATCGGTTTCCTTGGAGGTAACCTAGCGGGTTTTCTTCCTCCTCGAGCTGAAGATTTTGTCTTTCCTTTGACGAGGCTTAGACTTAGGTTTATTTGCGGCTTACGTTTCAATAATCTCCCTTGCCGGCTTCTCATCGGTACCAATTTGAGCCTCCTCCTCGGTGAAATGTATCTCTTCATTTTCTTGGCTGGAGGGGTTGGGAGAATCGGCACTTTCTTGCCTTTTTCCACGAACGAGGTGGAGGGAGAGGAGCCTCTTCCTCTTCGACTCTTCTGCTCGGCATACTCTGCAACTTCCTTGATAATATCGGTCGGAGTCAGGTTGCATGAGTAGCACGGGTTCCTAAGCCACTTGGGCCGGTCTCGATTGTGCTCGCAGCCAAGACACCACGGGCCTTACCCTCTGTACGAGTGCGAGTCCGAGTCACCTTATCTTAGTCACGGACTTGGTCTTTTTCTCGAGACCTCGGTGAAGCTTGTTCCCTTAAGTAATTCGGCGGTTTTGGTAGGGGTCGGCTTCTCGGTACTCTTCTCTTTTCCTTTAGTACTCTTCTCTTTTCCTTCCCCCCTTTTTGGCATCATCAATTACAGTCGGGGTAGGGACGAGTACCTTCTTGTCTAGGCGTTTGTAGACGGCGGACGGTTCGTCCCGATCTGTCATGGATCTTTGTCGGCGCCAAGTGCGGCTCATTCCTCTCATTAGTCGGTTCCTCGAGTATTGCTTATGGGAGAGGTCAGTCTTTGCCTTGAATTCACATCGGCTTCTCGAAATCTTATCCTCCACGACCGGTTGAATGTTGTCAAGACGGATTTCCGTGGCACGGGCTTGTTCGGTGAAGGACTCGGTATGAGTGGACATTGAAGCACGGAATGCTTCGAGAAGTTTGGCTTGTCCTTCACGAATGATTACGAGCTGATCATCAAGCGCCTGTGCGCTTAGCCAAAGCTCGGATACTGTGCGAGAGCAACATGGGCGGCTGATTTTGATGCGATGTTTTCGGCCCTGTAGCTCGGTGGTTGTGGCTAGCGCGATCTGTTTCCACACCTTGTGTATGGCCTTCGCAAGAGCTCGATTCTGGATTCCACGAGCGGTGAGAGCTTTCGCTATGGATCGAGATCTCTTGGCGGTTAGGTGGGCGCGCCGCTCGTAAGTCGACTCCGGCCAAGAGGCGAGCGGGCTCTGCGAGGATGAAGCACCGGCCGTGGACTTCGCGGAGTCCAAGGATACGGAGTGGAGGTTGAGCTTGTTCGGTAGCATGTGTATCCTTGTCACGGGTATTTCCCTCATCGAGGCTTTCCAGGCCTACTGAATCACTTTGGGTGGATCTTGACCATCGTGGTCGATCCATCGTCGAGGTCTTTAGGCCGGTTGCTAAACTGCACATCATGTATCATTGCCGGCATAGCGGCCCTCGGGTTGCTAGGCGCTGTCATGTATGGAATGTCGTGTAATAAATATAAGCCGTTAAAAAATTAAATGACAAACTTGGGATATTTAATAGCATGCTTTGAATCTTCATCATAAATGCATTCTTGTTTTATTCGTTACTACGAGTAGAGATACGCAAACCTACATTCGGTGATACCTCGTGTAGATGGTTTTACTGTCTCTACGTCTTGAATTTACTCGGTATTGAGAGTGATCATTCCCCCCTTCTTGAATGATCTTCTCTTGGAACCTTCTTCTTGGCCGGGGTCGGTAGGATCCAACAGAACCTAGCTCTCTTGAAAGTTCTTTGAATGCGGATTCGGCTTAGAGGCTTGGTCGGAATATCGGCCCTTTGTTTGTCGGTATGGATCTTTTCCATCCCGATATCCTTCTTTTCGACATGGTCACGAATGAAGTGATGCCTAATGTCCACGTGCTTGCATTTCGTGTGTAGTACGGGGTGGGTTACGAGTGATTGCAATCGCATCTTGATGCTTGTCGCGAGAATATCGGCACTTCATTCCGAATGACGTCATAGTCTCTTAGGCTGCTTTGTCTCGGCCAAAGGATTTGGGCGCAACAACTTCCGGCAGCCCATGTATTCGGCTTCGGTAGTTGACGTGGCTGCCGAGTCTTGCTTCTTTGAAAACCATGAGATCGGCTTCTTTGCTGGGCCGACAAGTTCACGAAGTTGATTTTCGGTCAATTCTACATCCTGCATAGTCGGCATCGAGAATAGCCCGTTAGTTCAATATTATCATCAGTTGGATACCATAAACCTATGTCGGGTGTGCCTCGAGGTAGCGAGAGAATCTTCTTTCTTTGAGTCCATGTGGCTCCGCTTAGGATTCGCACGAAATCGGCGCGAGACACCTACGGCATAAGTTATGTCGGGATGAGTAGGCATTAGATATAATAAGGAACCAATTATTGCACGAAATTCGGTTTGGTCTACGATACTCCCTCTTTATCAAGATCGATTTTCATATTCGTGTTCATCGGGATCTTGATAGGTTTGTCGGATGTGCAATCGAATCTTTTGATGAGGTCTCGAGTGTATTTGCCTTGGTTAATGAACGTTCCCTTTTCGGATTGTTTGACTTGAAAGCCGAGGAAATAGTTCATTTCACCCATCATTGACATCTCGAACTTGTCCTTCATCATTTTCTCAAGCTGGCGACACGTGACGACGTTCTTTGATCCGAAGATAATGTCGTCTACATAGATCTGCACGAGTAATAAGTCATCTTCCGGTCGAATGCTAAACGGCGTGCGATCTCGTGCCTTTACGAAAACCTTTACGAAGAAGAAACTCGACGGGGTATCGTACCAAGCCACAGGTGCTTGTTTTAACCCATATAGAGCCTTTCAGAGTCCGTAAACTTGATGTCCTGCTTTGTAAGCCGGGCGGTTGTTCTACATAGACTTCTTCTTTCGATGCGCCGTTCGGGAACGCAGACTTCACATCCATTTGATAGACTACGAATCTTTGATGTGTTGCGTAGGCTAGGAATAGTCGATTGCCTCCAATCTTGCAAGCTGGAGCGAATGTCTCATCGAAATCTATTCCCTCGGCTTGACGGTAGCCTTTCGCCGCGAGCACTTGCTTTGTTCCTTACTATAACGTTGTTTTCATCTCGCTTGTTCTTGAAGACCCATTTTGTTCCAATGACGTGTTGATGCCGGGTGCGTCAACAAGCTCCCAAACTTCGTTTCTCGTGAAGCTGATTCAGCTCCTCCTGCATAGCTATGATCCGGTCGGCATCTTTAAGTGCATCCTCAATCGTCCGAGGCTCTTCGGTAGACAAGAAGCGGGGAATATAATGTGCTTTCTCCTTGACGAGAATCTGAATCTTGTCTTGACTTTTCTTTGAAGGATCTCCAATGATTAGATCGGGAGTGTGAGCATCTAGCCACGATCTACGATGTTTCGGCTCTTCATTTGAAATTTGATCAACATAGATAGTAGGTGAGTTAGGCATTTCGGTTGTACTATTACGAGATTGAAGCAATTCGATAATGAGAGTGTGATCTGCGAGTTTCCGGGTTCGGGGGCATTTAGCTCGGGAACATTAATAGATGTTCCCCACGAGTTGTTACTCTCGGTAGTGGTCTCGATTACCTCTAAGGTTTCTTCATCGACCTGAGTTACACGGGATTGACTACGTTCGGGAGAGTCGAATACTGTTCGGCTACTTGCTCTGCTGGTTGAGATTCGATAGACTTGTCTTCGGTTTCTTCGTCGAATCATCATCCCAACATAGTTGGATCCTTTCGGGTTTGTCTTTTAAGTTTAGATCCTGTGGCTGCTTCTTGATGTCCTCAGATTCAGAGTTAGAGTTATTGCTCCTGTCTTCAGTAGCAAACTCATTAAAAACAACATGAGGGCTTTCCTCCACGCAAAGAGTCCGATAGTTGAATACTCTGAAAGCTTTGCTGACCCGAGAGTATCCTAAGAAAACTCCCTGTTCTGACTTGCTATCAAAAGTCTTGAGCTGATCTTTCCCATTATTGTGGATAAAGCACGAACAACCAAAGATATGGAAATAAGATAAAGAAGGCTTCCTGCCGTTCCATAGTTCATATGGTGTTCTCTTATCTTTGCTTTGTCGGTAGAGATCGGTTACGAGTATAACATGAAGTGTCGGTTGCTTACGCCCGGAATTTGGTTGGGAGTCCCGAGTGCTGCGGTAGAGTTCTAGCTTGCTTCTTTGAGAATCCTGTTCTTTCGTTCGGCAACTCCATTACTGCGAGGTGTGCGGGCGGCCGATGTCTCATGCTCTATTCCTTCGCTGCGAGAACTCCTCTACCATGGAATTAAGGAACTCGGTTCCTCGTCGGAATGAATTTTTCTAATTCGGTGTTCTTCTCGACACGAGCCTTTTCGAAGCGTTGGTAACTCTGTTTTGACGTCGAGACTTGTTGGCAATGAATATGGCCCATGTGTAGCGCGAGTAGTCATCGATGACCACTAAAGCATACTTCTTGCCTCGATCGTCCTTTGGAGAGGCTGGACCGAACAAATCTATATGTAGCGGTTGAAGGATTCCATCGGTGGAAGGAGATGGAGCAGGTGGATTTTGATTCCTTGTTTGCTTTCCCTTCGGACATGCTTCACACTTGAGTGTCTTTCTTTGAATACTTCATTCGGAAGTCCTCTTGCTAGAGTGTTTCTTGCTAGCTTGTTGAGCGTCTTAAAGTTGAGGTGGTGAGTCTCCTATGCCAAAGCCATCACGTACGGTTGTCGTTTTTCGCTAACGGACAAGCTTCGAGGTTACTGGCGAGTTCCGATCGGCTACATATATATTCTTTTTACGCGAACACGATAACACTTGTTTTCCCTATGGATTTATCAATGAAATCACGAAACCGGTGTCAAAAATCACTCTATTCGAGTTATCACGGGAATTGACTAACGGAGAGAAGATTATCTTTGAAGTCCTTCAACATATGATACTCAGGAAGGCGTGGCGGTTCCAATCTTTGAGTGCTCCATATCCTCTTGTATAGCCTTTTGCATTGTCTCCAAACTCGATTCAGGGTCCTTCTTCGGCTATATAATTCTTCGATAGATTCCTTTGGTACGTCATATGTCTTGAGCATCCACTTGTCCACATACCAAGGATCTTTGTGCACTCGCAAAACATAATTATATTCGGGTACCCTTTATTTTGTTTTTTGGGTCCTTAGATGTTAGTTTTAGTAACCCAAATCTGTCTAACAACCACTGGTGGTTTCGGACAGTTTCTTTCTACTTGAGTCAATATACTTGACCACTTTGGGTGGTCAAAGGCGACTTCTTAGAGTACATTCGGGTTCGGTAGTCCGGATCTTCCGAGTTTGGTGGATGCTGACCTTTGCCTTTGTGCGATTTTCTTCTTTTTCGACTCTTAGAACCTCTTCGACTATAGAATCATAGTAATATGACCCATCTTGAGTTTGGATGTGTCAACCGAGGTGGTCCATCTTGATCGGCCCACTGAACTCTGCTAGTTCCCCCCTTGGTAGGCCGGGGTGTTTGAGTGCGATCTTACGGTCGAGATACTGATTCGTAGGATGAGGTGCTTTCATCTTTTGTTTGTTCTTTCTTTGAGGGGTTCGAACATTTGCATTAATTGTTTCTCCTCGAATAAACCTATAAGTTAGACGCACTTCCGAGTGTACGGGGGCGAGATGAGGAAGCTTCTGGTTGAAGCCAAGTCCTTCCTTACAGTGCTTGGGCTTGTTGCTTGCAAGCATAGCCTCCGGCTTCTTTTCGGCGCCCATGTAACGCTCGGTCATCGGGCTCTTCCGGACATCATCACTCCTTTTCGGTGTGTCGTGCTTGGTATGCAAGTCCCGGCGGTTCTTGCTTCGATACTCGGTTCGGTATCTTTACGAGTCAAGTCATTGGTCAAAACCGAAATCCGATCTTCTTGATCTTTGAGACTTGGCCATCGAGAGTTCATCTCCTCCCCGAGTCTCAACACAAGTCCTTCGGCTTCGGTAGCGGCCCGACTCTCCTGAGAAAGTCTCCGATTTTCCACTTTCGGGGTATCCATTCTCGAAGAGTCTTACTTGAGGCTGCAGACTCATTTGAATTTGTTCATCTAATAATTCTTCATAGGCGGTCGTGATGTCCAAATTCCCATCTGCACCTGAAATAGTGTCGTGTGTGCAGTGTGAAGAGGAATTAAGTGGTTCATGAGAGTTTACCTCATCCTCTTCTCCTGCCATTAGGCACTTTTCAGTTGTTTCTTCAGCTTCAAGCTCTAAGGCCATAAAAGCTGCTTCATCATCTGATGAATCCATGAAGGAGTCGACTTCTTCTGAGTCGTCTGAGATTTCGCCGGCTATGTAGGATTGTCCTCTCTGGGTGAATTTCTCTCTCCTTGCCTTACATGCTGCGCGTTCAGCACTACTGAGCTCAGGACAATCATATTGATAGTGTCCTGGATTTTTGCAGTTGTAGCAAGTGATGACTCTTTCTTCTTTGCTTTCACTATCCTTTGATGGTCTTTGAGTCATCCTTCTTTTCGCATTCGAGAAGATTGTGAGTCGGGAGTGCGTTTTGGCATATAATCGACTTACCTTTTGTGTCTCGGTATGCTTTAGTCAGTTTTCCTGCGCCTCTCCTTCTCCTTCTGATACTTAACAGCGAGCAACGCGTACTTTTGAGCGAGACTTCCTTACGGTAGATCATTGAGTGAAGGTTCGGTCTTACTCGTTGTCTTGCTCGTCGGCCGGAGATCTTTGTCTTGTCCGATGCTTTGAAGGCATGGTCAATTTTATTGTCCGCTTCGGCTCTTTGCTTTCGTTGAGGTGTCGAACTCAAATTCTTACTACGAAGTTACGAAAAGATATGGTCGGGAGAGACAATATCTAAATCGAATGTCGCAATAAAGTGGCAAAAGGTGTCCGGTGTCGGTCCGTGAGTGCCCTCGGTATCTTGAGATTCATTTCTCGGTTCTTGAATGTCTTTCCCGGCCCGTTGATGGAGTTCATCGAGTTCGTAAATCGACGTTCGAGATCTTCTATTTTGTCTCCAGGCATGAGAGACAAGCTTTCCAGCTTTTGGAGTTCCAGCGCCAGTTTGTTAGCTTTTATCTTCTGAGTTCCACGACTCAGTAGCGCTAGAGCGTCCCAGAGTTCCTTTGCACTTTTGCATTCCTGAACCTGCCCCAAGATAAGAATCACTAAGAGTGGTCAGTGTGGCATTTCTGGCGACTCGGTCTAAGTTGTGAAGCTTCTTCTCTTCAGGAGTGAAGAGACTTCTGTCTTTAGGGATCTTCTTCCCAATCACCATTCCTCCTCCTTCGGTGGGGCACGAGTCATGACACTATCGATCATGGGAACAATAGGTCCATCTTCAAGCACTTCAGTCATACTATTATGGAGGGATGTCAGATGTGCTTCCATTCTGACTCTCCATACCCCATAATTCTCTATCGAGAACATGGGTACCATTCTTATACCTGACATATCAGCCATAAGGAATAAAGATATGAATGTAGAGTGATATGCACTGAAAACGATTTTTCGGATCCCTTCAAGTAGACCAGTTTCAAGATAACAAGATTCTTAAAGAACTCCTGCTCTGATACCAATTGTTGGTCCCGAGTGTACGGTCAGGTGTAGAGGGGGGTGAATACACACGATTCCGATTTTCTCAACTTCAAACACGAACGGTTACGTTCGGGGAAAGTGCCGTCTTGAAATAATTCGGCGGACCAAATAGTGCTCCGAATCATGTGTGGCAAAGAGTCTGACTCTACTGAGATCTGCTAGCTGACTGAGTCAGAATTCAATATCAAAACAGGTAGAGTTCAGCGGTGCGGAAAAGTGTAGGCCCAAATCAGTTGAGTGGAAAACCCTTTTAGCAAGTCTCAGTTCAGCAAGTAGACGGTTCAATATCTTTGAGACAGGTTGAATGACTTTAAGAAGATTTTCGGTATGAACGGTAAAATCAATGCAACGAGTAATCGAAAGCAATAACAAGGCACAGATTTTTAAAGTGGTTCGAGATATCACACAATCCTACGTCCATTTGTCCCGAAAAGTTCGGGAGGCTATTTATTATCTTGAGTTAGTCTCGGACGGCTTGTACACGGGACAAAGCCGTGGCTTGGGGATTATCTTGAGCAAGTCCCGGTTACAAAGGCATCAAACTAAAGTGTTTGACAAACTTCTCCAACTATGAAGGAGTCCTTTTACAATAAGGATTGGGTTCAAATATGAACTCCTTCGTCTAAGCTATAAGTATATTCCGTTGAGCTTAGGGTTAGAGGGATAGGGAATGAGAGTGTGGCTTCTAGATCGACGAACATACGAAATAAGCTTTAGGTTCGTGTATCCTCGATTTGGATACTAGAGGCTCTTCTAACGGTTTAGCTTGGTTCCCTATGAGTGAGAATGTAGTCTTTCGCTGGGAGATAGATCTTCAAATTCTTGCGGAAGACTTAGGGTTTTTTCGGTTCTAGCTCGTTTGAATGCTTGTGTTTGATTTCGTCGTTAAGCTTATGCGCATTCTCTCTTTCTCTTGAAATGTCCCTCTATTTATAGAGCGAGAGATTGGAAAAGATCCGTTGGAGACGATCTTCCTTTCTCTCTCTCTTTTGGTAGCAAACGGCTCTTTTGAAGTAGGTAACAGTGTACTTTCCCACCTTTTTTAGGTAAAGGGTTGGCTATAGCTTTAGCGGTGAGAAGACACGTGTGTTCTTGTCATTCGTCGAGGTGGATAGAGTGGTTGAGACAGCCACGGACTTCAAGGCAATCTAGGCCGATTGCTCTCTTCCTCGTATATGACAATGCTTGATTGTCTTTCAAAAGTATTTGTCGATTCGGACTGCGCCGATCTTGAGTCCGATTCCGTATTCGGTAGGTAGATAGGCGAGGAAAATCTGCGAAGATCGGCTACGAGTTCGATGAACTACTCTGCTGAGTCCGGTTCCACGACTCTTTCGATATCTTTGCTCTGTTGAGTCCAAGTCATTTGAGTCTTCTACTTCTGGTGTTAAGGCAGATAATCTACTGAGCGCCTTGATCAGAGCGGAGTGTCTGCCGAGTGCGAAACCTCGAGAGACAAATAACGATTACAACGGAATGGTTCACCAATCAGATAGGGTTTTGGGATCTTCAAATCTTCTCAACAATCAGAGCACTAGGCTGCTGATCATGGTTCAGTATAGAAGATAGAATCATTTCCCACTAAGTAAGACTCTGCTGAGGATAGAATCATCACCCAACAAGCAGGCTTTAGTTGTTTAGAGCAGGTAAAGCGTTGTCAGCTTCTCATTGGTCGAGGTTTGTGGTAGGTGGGAATGTGTCAAAGATAGAGTTGACTATTCCACATCCTCGTATGATCTTCTGCTGAACTTCGAAAAGACTTTTACGGCCCGGGTCGCTTTACGTCGGATCTGATAGACTCAAGACGGTCTCTGTCTTCTTCGGTGAGTCGGTGACAAGGCGATAAGAATTTGGTGGGTCGGTGATGACTGAAGGAGCCGAGCTTTGCATTATGTTCTTCTGCGATAACTATCGGTGATGGGTTGTCTCCCTGCGAGGTGGAGATCGGTGCTTTGGCCGAAGAACGCAAGCTCTTACATTGATGACGTGGGGTTACGGAGAGTAACCTCGTCGGAAGATCGATCCAACAGGTTTACCCCGTACGAGGACTTAGACAAAAGATAATCAAAACAAAATAAGTCTAACCTATACATCATCTAATCCGATCGACACCCGTCTGCCTCTTGATATCGGTTGGGTTTTGGGATCTTCAATTCCATAGTACTACTATAATTTCCCCCGATATTCTTTTAAGCTGTTTGGACAGGTGAATACCATCTCTTGACTCATAACCCTGATATTTAGTTTTCATTTAAATTTCTAAGGCGCGACTTACGAGAACTAAAACACTTGATAACATGCATGAATAGATATGCAATGCATTTTATATTGAAAATTTCGGGGCGTTACACCATCGAGCATTATATTAAAAAACGATCAATAAATATGAAATTTGGCAATGTTAATCTTATTTGTCTATTGAAATTTGGTGGGGTTTCAATTTGTGCATTTTTTAAGATGTTTTATATTGCAAAAACATGAAAGTTAGCGATTTAATTCCTAAAAATATTTTCTGTTCAAAACGACATCGTTTTGAGATGTCCATGTCAGTATTCCGACATTCGAAAATTTGGGGATCAGGGCGTGTCTTAAATTTCAAGAAATTGAAAGTTCGTGATTTAATTGATCGAGTTAAAAGAATCGTGTTAAAATTATAAATTCGGACAAGTAATTGTTTTTTTTTTTTGCCAAAACCCATAAACTAAAGGTTAAAACCGAATGGTAATAATATAATTAATACTTACTTTGTCCCGCTATTACTGTCCTCATTTTCTAATCGGTTTGTCCCCTATTACTATCATCATTCTTAAAACGATAAAAATTAACTCTTAAACATAAAATGAAGTGGGGTCCTCCTTACTCATTACTTACCCTTCACATTCTTACACTCTCTTTCGCAAAATCTATTTTTCACATGATTATGTTCCTCCACGAACTCAAAAAATTATGGTTTTTAACTTTTTGGAAACTTTATATTATTTCTTCAATTAAAACATTAAAAAAATCGATTGCCTCAATTATACTTTGCAAAAATATGAATGAATTCTCATTTCTTCTCACCAACTACTAATCGAAAAATGTGTTTATTTCTTAATATAATTAAAACTCATGAAATACACATTTTAACAAAAAAAAATTAATCTTCATCTTGAGAGAAAATGAGATAGTAATAGTGAGACGGATGGAGTATATAAGTTTGAAACTTTTATTTTTGTCATGGGGTTTGCAAAGCTTTTGTGTTAGAAAGAGGCTGTGTTGTTGATGGGATGATTACTATCAGTCAATACTTGACTAATATTTATATGAATATGATTAGAAGTTGGATTATGGGCAACTTATTATTATATCAGTATATATAAATTATATCAGTATATATAAAATTTAAAAGGCATTGAAAACGTGGAGAAGTTGAAAAAGTGGAATGACGCGTAAACGTGTGATGAATGAAGAATTATTGGGTCTGTTGCCCACATTATACCATTTCCACTATTCCTCAGTAGATGGAGTGCCATCCTGTCTCCACAACATTTATATAATCTCAAAGCTTTTTATATCCCAAATAATCCACTCTTACGTGTAAATGATTGATTGATGAATAATAAAATAATAAAATATATAACATAAAATTACACATTATGAAATACAAAAGTCACATATAATAAATATATATTGAAAAACCGTAGCTGTTATGCATATGGGCGAATATTTCGGCTTTAAAAAAATAATTTAATTAACGCCCTATCAATTAGTTTAGGCAAATTGAAAAATACAGTCCTAACCGAATGAATTCCTTATCTTTTATTTTTAATTATCTGGTTTCTAAACTATCAAGGTGATCAGTTAAAACATCAAGTTCAGTAGGTGAGAGATAGGCAAGATCAGAGAAACTGTTATGTGTGAGTGTGTGTAAGATCACTTCAGTGATCAGTCGTGAAAACACAGTCAAGAGCCGTAAGACAATGAGTAATTGTCTGGCAAGCAATAGAAACTGTTATATATGATCAAAAGATTACAGAGTTTCTATCACTATTATAGCAAATGAGATAAGAAGATCACTGCTAACGTCTGAATCTCTGCGTCCGCTCCTTGAAGTCTGCAACATATCAGCTGGAGGATCCAGACCATAATACTTGTAGATTCTGGCTCTCAGTGTCTGGATTTCCTCGAGATCTTCAGGAAGGTCTACGCTCAGTTCGAAATGATATGCAGCTGCTCTGACTTCGTCTTCTATCTCCTTAGAGTTGTCCTTGGAGGTGGAATGCACCTGAAAGCTGGAGCTTTAAATGGGATATTTTCTTTCTTCATAATCTCCAGGAGCTGATCTCTGAGTTGGGCGTTGTACTGATGCATGAACTCATCAAAGGCTTGATCGACTGGTTGCTCAGAGGGATAGTAACCCCATACATAGTAGCCTTTGATGAATTCCTCTTTGAGTTCTTCCCATTGATCAATTAGGTCGACTGGTACCCATTTATCTATGTGAGGAGTAGGCGCTTTCTTGACATAAGGTGCTCTAGGCGCTCTCTTGTAGTACTTTGAAGCTCTGGGTACTTGCTTTCTCAAGTCAGCTGCTGGCTTCTCGGATAAAGCAATCATTTTAGCCATGTCAGCTAACCTCTTCTTCTCTCTGAGGGCCGCTGATCTAGCATCTCCTCTCTGGAGACTTAGTCCCTTCAGCGTTGCCTCCCGGTAGCTCTGTCCTCGGCCTCCTGCTCAGGTGTAAGAGTTGAAGTGTAGTAACTCTGAGCTGTTGGTTGGACTTCAGTCACTAGAGCCTTGGCTAGCTCCTCCAGAGCTTTCTTCTTCTGTTCGTCCACCAGCTGCTTAACCTTTCCTTTGGTAATTTTACCAATCAGTTTCTTAGGCTTCATGCCTTTCTTTGCTTCTTCCACCTGATGCTCATGATCCAGCTTGTCTTGCAGCTGTTGAGCAATTCTCAAGTCGTAAGCTTCCTGCTCCGCCTTGGTTTTGAACATAGGCGTCGGGGAAGATGGAGTGGCTTCAGTAGTAATCTCCTTCCCCTGCCTTTGCGGTGGCAGTTGTTGTGGCTCTTCTTCTTCTTCTTGTTCATCAAGAAATTGAGCAATTTCCTCGATGTGCTGAGCGGATGAGATAGGTGTTGGCTCAGTCATAGTCGATTGGGGGAGTGGGGCATACTCCAGGAGGAGCACTGGTGGCCCAGGTCCCGGCTCAGGCGGTGAACCTTCTCCTTGCGGTACTGAGCTGGTTCCTTCCCCCTGAGTAGATTTCCCTTTCTCCAAACCTTCTTCCTTATCAACTATTTGGACTTCGGGGCTCCTCTGAACCTCAGCCTGTTCCGCCTCAGTATCTTCTATTTTAACTTCTCCTTCCCCCCTTTTTGGCATCATCGATGCAGGAGAGGTGAGTGCGGATGGCTTTAACGTCTTTCTCCAAGTTGTAGATGAGGTCTTTGATTTGAGTGGCGGTGGCTTCGAAGTCCTTGACCGGATCACGAGTATTTATCCCGGTCGTGCTCTCGATCTTCTCCGAATAATCGAGTTGTGCGGTGACTCTGCTCGGAGTTTCGGCAGGAGATTGATCGTGGGAGTCCGTGATCTCCTTACGTATGAGTTTAAGTGCCTCCGCTTGCTTGAGTAATGGCAGATTGGAGACTGGTGGTGGCAACTTTATTCCTCTCATCCATTGTGGCTTAGACAGCCGCTAGCCCCTTAGTCAGCTACTCGGCGAAGATATTCTGCCGAGTGATCAAGAGCTACCGACTGCGGCGGCTAAGTCCGCCTTCCGAGCTGCGAGTGCTCTCAACTATCTCCCGAATATTAATTTTGGAGTAGGAGCTTCGAGACTTTCTCGACCCCTTTGCAAGTCGGTTGAAGCTCTCCGTCCGAGCTTTTCGTATCTTGGGCCCACTTAATATGAACGTCTTTTGAGAGAAGACGATTCTTTTCACCTTGGCGCCCGATAGCCACTGTTTACCGACTTGGAGGACCACGGAACCTATAGGTTGTATCGATAGGAGCTAGTTCGGAGCCTCTGCTCCGGATGACGCGAGTTGTTGCGCTCGACTTGGCTTCGAGGCAACACGGGCTTCACCGGATTTAGCGGGTAGTGGTGATTGGCCCTTTTCGCGGGGAGTGGAACCCTCGGCGAGAACCTCCCAGTCTGCATCCTTGGGTGGTGCTGATTTCCATCTCATCATCATCCTTGTCACCATCGTTGTTATCCGGATGAGATGGAGGCGAAGGGGCTTGTCGCCGAGGAACCGAGGTACGCGGATCGAGAAGATATAACATCGCAACCCTCGGGTCCTCGAAGTAGGCAAGATCAGTGGTTCCCCCAAAACCAATGGCCGATTTGTAAGTCTTGCTCCTCGGCGAGTAGAGATAGAGGCGGCGAGTCCTTATCATGTCTTCGAGAATGTCCCGACTTAGGAACCTCGGCGGCATTTGAACTCTAGCCCTTATGGCTATCTCCACTAGGTACGAGTGCTCGGCAATTTTACGGAATCGATCATGCACTTCTGGCGTAGCACGGAGACGAGTGGAATGCAAGGTGGTCCACTCGAGAGGATGTCTCCTCGGTCGGTACCGGAATGTCCGGCCGAGTTTCCTCGAAGCGATAACTTCGAACCTTATCCTTCAACGTGGCACCCTCAATATCGGTGTCCGAATCAAGGATTTGTTCTTCTCGAGTGGGCGGGGAGAGGCTTGTTTAGCTTGTTCTGCTTGGGACCTCGGAGGGTCCAGTCTTTGTTAGCTTCTTCCTCTTAGGCGGATCGGAGCGAGGGGGCAAAGGCGATGCATCTCTCTTCGGTTCGGGCGGCCCTCGCCCGATAGACTTCTCGGCGGCTCTAGTTTTGAACTTAGTGAGCTTGCTATCGAAGTACTCGAGTCGGCGAAATCGAGCTCCTCGAGACTCTGTGCTCAATCATAACGGACATCTTCGTCCCAAACAACAGTTTACCCACACTGACGAGCTTCCTCTCTCCAGTGGGTAAGGCCGTAAATTTCTGCGCCTGAGCCCTCAGCTCGGCTAAGTAGTAGTCCGTCCAATTGACTCGGACTCTATCGTCAATAATCACCATCAGCTGAATTCGCGGTTTCGAAAGCTGATCATACGATCCGGCTGAGCTCGTGAGAATATGAGAAACTATGTATGCGAGTGCCCGGTATCTTGGCAATAACAGATTTTTTGGCAGAGCGGTCTTGAAGACTATGTCCTTCCTACCGCAGAACTTCTGAACATAAGAATTAATCTCCTTCTCCTTATATCCAATCGGAGAAATTCCTTCGTCTGTCAGATCAAAGGCCAGTTCGAGAGCATCTCGAATGTTGAACTCATGAATACTGGTGTCCCATGAGAGAGAATCGACCTCCTTCATGAAAGCGAAACTGGAGATTTCTGCTCCTGTCTCTAAGGTCCTCCAGTTGTAGTAGACCTCTGCTACTTGCCTGGGAAGATAGGTGATAGGAATAATTTATTCGCAAGTGTACGAATTAAGTCCTATTGTAGTAATATATCTTGGAAGACCAAGGTCGAACCACAGGGACAACGATTTCTCTACTTAAATTATATCTAATAACATAAAACAAGTAAACAAATTGTGATGATTATGTTTAAAATGATAAGCACTAAAATGATATGAAAATAGATGAGAAAGAACTAGGGGCGTCGAGCTATGATTAGGAATCCAATTAGCCTATTGATTATGTTTTTCAACTATCCTAGGGCATGCACTCTATTATATCTTAAACAATCTCTCGATTCGGATAAGACGTGCTCGCATAAATGCTATACCTACTCTCGTGATATAGAAATTAAACGAACCCATTTCAATCGTAGGTGTTAACCATGCTATATCCTTATTAGCCTACTTTTGTGACTATTCTCGGATATATTCTATTATCTATTGCACGAATCAATCTCAAGGGTTACAAGAAATTAATTCCAAAGAGCACATACATGTTGGCCAAACATATACATGTAATGAACACAAGATAATAGAACTCGGAAATTGAAGAAGAACATGAACCAATAAAAGCTAAAATTCATCCATAAACATAAGCAATCCTAACCCCTAGCAAAGGAAATTAGCTACTAGACATAATTAAGAAAACATAAGAGAATTCGAATACAAGCATTGAAAAGAAAAGATAAGAAGACTTCTCAATCTCTATATCAAATCTTGTTCAGAAGTTGTCTTCATTCTCCAAAAGTTGCAGATGACTTCTTCTCCAAAATGTTGATGATCTTCTGTCTTAGAATGGTGTCTCAGAATGGCGTGAATCCTCTTTTTTAACTCCCCATCATCATCTTTCAAAAACTGCCGTCCAACTCCTCCAAAACTGCCCCTTTTTTAAATTTTTTATTTTTCGTCCGACTTTCATCCTGACGTTCACTCCGGCATTAAATCCGATATTGTTCAATAGTGATTTTGGTCTCTTTTCTTTGTTTTCTTCCACTTTTTCATATGAAAGCTTTACACTTCTAGAACACCTATCAAGATCCAAAAATTACAAAATAAGTAGCAATCATGTTCAAAAGTGAAGATTATTAATACCAAAACACATATTAAACAATGCCAAAATTATAGTCTATCAATAGGCTCTCGATTGCTTTGTAACAAGAGCGTCTAGGCCCAATTCTTCCAGAGCATCAAAAACCTCCTCCATATATGGAATATCCACTTGCCGGAAGGCCATGGTGGGTTCGGGCCCGAATGCGCGAGGTAATGATCTCTTCGATATTTGTGGGGGTCAGTCGCCATGAGTATCTGCAACAAAACTCGTTAGCACTTGAAAATAGAATTAGTCAGTATGAGTTTTAAGCACGATTTAATACATTACCGAAAGGTATAGAGCTTGAAATACGCAGATGCAAAGCAGTTTTAAGATTTGGGGAGAAAAGCTGAATCGGCGAGGAAAAGCTCTAAGATTTCGTAAATGGCGAAAAGTGAGGAGAGTGGTAGAAGATGAAAGATTTTGTAAGATATGTGTGATAAGCCGTTTAGATCGAACGGCTGAAATTTAAACTTTCATTTTTATCGACGGCTGAGATGTGATGTTATAAAAGGAATGATTACTTAGCCGCCTCTACCATAGACCCACGTAGGATGATGCGTAATAAAGGTAAGTGAGAAGACATGCATTAAATGCGGCTGAGACGGCATTAAAGACGAGTTACTTTAAATAAGAACGGTTTCCTACTTACTCATCCTTAAAGATTAATGGCGGGAAATAAATGCTCATTAACTACTGAGTGCTAAGCGATTGATATAATAAATGCGAGCATGCTTCTGATGAACTTTAAGTAAATAATACGCAAACCTCTTCAGCTGAACTTTTACGATCAGCTGGTTACTGTTAAGATTAAGGAGGATGGTTGACGTGCTGATGACCACGTTCCCCCTTACTGTGTATAGTGTGATTCTCCCGACTGAATCACTGTACTGAGTCTTCTGACCCGTCATACTGGTTTATCACACGATACCAATTGTTATACCAATTGATGTTATCAGTAGTTGGCTTCTACTGATAGCAATTGACCGTCTTCTACTGATGTGACTCAATAGGATCCAGTAGACCTAGCTCATCTGATAATTCCCTGAATCTGTTCTCAGCTAGTGGTTTGGTCAATATGTCTGCCCTATGCTTGTCAGTATGGATTTTCTCCATTTTGATATCCTTCTTCTCGACATGGTCTCTGATGAAGTGGTGTCGAATATCCACGTGCTTGCATCTCGTATGGAGAACTGGATTCTAAGTTATTGTAATAGCACTTGTGGAGTCACAGTAGATGGGCACTTTATTCTGTATTATACCATAGTCTCTCAGTTGTCGAAGCCAAAGGATCTGGGCACAGCAACTTCCAGCAGCCATGTACTCAGCTTAAGTAGTGGACGTTGCTACCGAGTGCTGTTTCTTTGAAAACCAAGATATCATCTTCTTTGCCTAGGAAGCCGACACGTTAGGAAGTTGACTTTCGATCTATCCCGCATCTCGCATAATCGGCATCGAGAATAACTTCGTCGGTATAAGATTATCATCGGCAGGATACCATAACCCCTGCGTCGGTGTTCCTCTTAGATATCGCGAGAATCTTCTTTCTTTGAGTCTAGATGACTTCGCTTAGGATCCGCTTGAAATCTTGCACATACACCTACAACATAAGTTATATTAGGTCGGCTAGCTGTTAAATATAATAGAGAACCAATAATAGCTCTATAATCAGTAGAGTTAACAGAAGCTCCCTCTTTGTCTAGATCGATTTTAAAATTTGTATTCATGGGGATCTTGACTGGCTTGCTCGAGTTGCAGCCGAATCTTTTGAGAAGATCTCGAGTGTATTTGGCTTGATTGATGAAAATTCCTTCAGGTGATTGCTTGACTTGAAATCCAAGGAAATAATTCATCTCTCCCATCATGGACATCTCGAATTTATCTTTCATCATTTTCTCGAATTGCTGACATATGGTTACATTTTTGCAGCCGAAAATGATGTCGTCCATGTAGATTTGCACCAGTAGGATGTCATCTCCTGATTTTATGTTGAATAGGGTGCGATCTACTGTCCCCTTCTGAAAACCTTTATGAAGTAGAAAGTCTGATAGGGTATCGTACCAAGCCCTGGGTGCTTGTTTTAACCCATACAGAGCTTTCCTAAGTATGTACACCTGATGTCCCTGCTGAAAGCCGGGCGGTTGTTCCACGTAGACTTCTTCCTTCAGTACACCGTTCAGAAAAGCTGACTTTACATCCATCTGATATACTTTGAATCCTTGATGCGTTGCGTAAGCTAGGAAAAGACGAATGGCTTCCAATCTAGCGATTGGAGCGAATGTTTCATCAAAGTCGATTCCTTCCGCTTGACTGTATCCCTTGGCAACTAGTCGAGCTTTATTTCTGACAATGACGTTGTTTTCATCACGCTTGTTTTTGAAGACCCACTTAGTACCAATCACGTGCTGATGTCAGGTGCCGTCGACAAGCTCCCAAATTTCATTTCTAACGAATCGGTTCAGCTCTTCTTGCATGGCAATGATCCAGTCAGCATCATTTAGTGCGTCCTCTATCGACGAGGTTCTTCCGTAGACAAGAAACAAGAATAGAGTGAGCTTTCTCCTTGACTTAATTTAGATCTTGTTCTTATCGTTGCTTGATGGATCTCCAATGATGAGATCTGAAGAATGAGCGTCAAGCCATGAACGTCCGAGTCGACTTCTTCTTCGATACTACTTACGCACGGTCGGTAGGTGTGTTAGGCATTTCGGTAGAATCTTGTTTTGTGATTGCGCAGATTCGGTAAGAAGGTTAGGATCTACCGAGTTTCCGGGTTCGGGGGCATTTCGCTCGGGAACATTAATCGGTCCCCACGAGTTTATATTCTCAATAGAGGTCTCAGTTACCACCTGTGGGGCTTCCTCATCGATCGTTGTTACTGTTGTTGATTCTGTTCGGGAGAATCAACTAGGTCATCTACATCGCTTGTTGGCTGAGTCGGAATTTCTTCATCGTCGACTCATCATCCCACCAATCTTTGGATCTTTTCAGTTTTATCAGTAAGTCCGAGATCCTGTAGCTTGCTGCTGACATCTTCAGTGTTTGTCTCTGTATTTTTCCTGTTCTCAGTAACAATCTCATCAAAAACAACATGAGGGCTTTCCTCCACGCAAATAGTTCGATAGTTAAAGACTCTGAAGGATTTACTGACTCGAGAGTATCCTAAGAATACTCCTTGATCAGATTTGCTATCAAAGACCTTTAGCTGATCTTTCCCATTATTGTGAATAAAGCAAGGACAACCAAAAACATGAAAATGAGAAATAAAAGGAATTCTCCCTTTCCATAATTCGTATGGTGTCTTCATGTGTTGCTGTGTAAGTAGTGAGCGATTCTGAGTATAGCAGGCGGTGTCAGTAGCATCAGCCCAGAACTTTGAGGGTAGTCCAAAGTCTGCTAGGAGCATTCTTGCTGCTTCTTTGAGTGTTCTGTTTTTGCGTTCAGCAAGTCCGTTCTGCTGAGGGGTGCGAGCAGCTGATGTCTCGTGCTGAATTCCCTCTTTATCGCAGTACTCCTTAACTACTGAGTTGAGAAATTATGTTCCTCTGTCTGAGCAAATTCTTTGAATCTTGATGTCCTTTTCCACACTAAGTTTCTTCAGTAGATTGGGTAGCTCAGTTTGAACTTCAAATTTGTTGGCGATGAAGATGACCCAAGTATATCTCGAGTAGTCGTCAATAACGACGAGGGCATACTTCTTGCCTCTTATAGTCACTGGGGAGACTGGCCCGAATAAGTCCATATGTGGCAGCTGAAGGATTCCATCAGTGGAAGGTGAAGGAATAGGTAGATTGCTTTTCTTTGTCTGCTTTCCCTTCAGGCATGCTTCACAATTTCTATCTTTGATAAACGATTCGTTGGGCAGTCCTCTGACTTTGGAGTTCTTGGCGAGCTTGTTCATAGTCTTGAAGTTCAGGTGGCTGAGTCTCTTGTGCCATAGCCATCCTGACTTGTCACTAGATTTCGTCTGTGCGAGCAAGCAAGCCTCAGATTCTGCGGTTTTCCAGTTTGCAACATATATATTCTTCCTCCGCGAACCTGATAACACTGTTTTCCCTGTAGATTTATCAACAATATCACCGAAACCAGCATCAAAGATAACTCTGTTAAGATTATCACAGAACTGACTGACAGAAAGGAGATTATGTTGAAGTCCTTCAACATATGTTACTCTTAGAACTGAAGCAGTCCCAATGTTCAGCGTTCTATATCCCCTTGTGTAGCCTTTCGAGTTGTCACCGAACTCAATTCTGGGACCATCTTCTTGTATGTAGTTGGTTAGCAGGCTCTTCTGGTATGTCATATGTCTCGAGCAGCCGCTGTCCACTGTCCAAGGGTCCTTATGCACCTGCAAAACAGAAACATTTTTAGGTACCCTTTGGTTCAGTTAGGTCCTTAGATGTTAGTGGGTGATTTCGGAACCCAAATCTGCCTAGGAACCTTAGAAGTCTGAGACTTCTTCTTTTGAACCTTGTCAGTTTTCTTCTCCACAGGACCTGGAGATACTGACTTTCTGATGATTTTGGGCTCGGGAGCTTTCTTCTTCTGAGTCTTTGCGCTCCTCCTGACCCTGGGCTCATAGTGGCTCCTTGTACTTTTCTGCCCACCTGACCTTCTTGGTTCCCCCTGAGTTTGATCGCGGTGTCCTGGGGCTGGAACCTTTGGTCAGTTGCTTTTTGCTGCTCGGCTGAGGTGCAACGATTTTCTGCTTATTCTTCGCCTGAGGTGTGGTGTCAGTAGTTTGCACCTTTCCTCTGATGAACCTATCAGCCAGCGCTTCTGAGCTTTTTGAGGTAGAAACTTCGTGAGTATAGCCAAGACCTTCTTTCAGGACTGTTGGCCATTGTGCTTTAAGCATACTTTCCAGCTTCTCCTTAGCTCCTAGGTACTGTTCAGTCATCAGTCCTCGCCAGACCTCGTCACTCCTCCTGAGTGAGTCATAATCTTTTACACGTCTGTGAGCTTCTGACTGAGTTGGGCTATTTCAGTCTCTTTATCAGAATTGTCCTTAGTCGGGCGAGATCTCGAGTCTCTTGAAGCTGAGACTTAGTCATAAGAGATTCAATCTCTTCCTTGAGTCTCGCCACCAGATTCTCTGACTCAGTAGAGACCTGACAATCAGAAGAAAGTCTTTGATTCTCAGCCTTTACCTGTTCCAGTTCCTGAATCGTTCTGCTGAATTCTCTGCTCAACTGAATCTGTTCCTCTAGCAGATCGTCGTATGCTTGTACCACATCCAGAGGATCATCTGTGACCGAGCACGTGTCGTGTGTGCTGTGTGAAGAAGAGGTTGTATTAAGTTTGGAATTTACCTCAGCCTCTTCTCCGGCCATCAGACAGTATTCAGCTGTTCCTTCAGGAATCGTTTCTCCGACCTCAACTGCTACAAATGCAGCTTCGTCCTCAGAGGAATACATGAATGTATCCTCCTCAAGTGAGTTGTTGGATATCTCTCCGGCTATGTAGGCCTGCCTTCTTTGGCCAAATTTTTCTCGTCTGGCCTACCGTTCTGCTTGTTGAGCAGCTGAGAGTTCGGGACAGTCGTACTGGTAGTGTCCCTCCTTCTTACAGTTGTAGCAGGTAGACATTCTGCTGCTTTTTCCAGCTGAAGCTTTGGATGGACTCGCAGCAAGCTCTGTGTTCCTGCATTCAGTAGAAGGTTTAGATTCTTCCCTTTTCTGATAATCTTTCTTACCTGAGGGAGAATCCTGTTGTATTTCCTCAGCTTTCTGACTCTCTCCTTTTCTGTCTGATATTTGAGAGCCATCAATGCCAGTTGGTCAGGGCCTGAAGTCTCAGAGGACTTTTCTACGGTTGTGGCCACTGCCTTGCTGGAGGAAATAGGTTTGGTTCCAGTTTTGCTGACTGTTGCTTTAAAAGCGTGGTCGATCTGTGTGTCAGCTAGAGCACTGGAACATCTTTGGGGTAAACTATGCTCAAATTCCTCTGTTTTTAGTTCTGAAAAGATAACATCAGGGGTTAGAGCATTAAGATCAGAGCGACGTAAATAAGTAGCAAAAGGAAGCCACTTCTGTCGAGGTAGAGCTCTTAAGATCATGGTGTTCATCTCTTTGTTGGTGAACATCCTCCCGCACCGTTGATCACATTGACTTGGTTTGTGAATCTGACACTCAGCTCGTCAATGGTTTCACTGGGCTCCATTGTAAAGGCGTCGAACTTCTGAAAGCTCTAGTTCGAGCTTGTTCTCTTTGATCTGCGGGGTTCCTTGGCTCAGTACAGCCAGGGCATCCCAGAGTTCTTTCGCCGTCTTGCAGTCTTGCACCCTCCCGAGATGAGAGTCACTGAGCGTAGTCAGTATAGCATTTCGCGCAACTCGATCGAGGTTGTGCAGCTTTTTCTCTTGTGGCGTGAAGGCTGTTTTGTCCTTGGCAACCTTAGCACCAGTCTGTGCTCCTCCACCTCCCGGTTCAGCATATTGTACGCTGTCGATCATGGGAATAATGGGTCCTGTCTCAAGGACGTCCGACATCTTTGTCGTCTTTGCGATGTGAGGTGTGCCTCCATTATTACGCGCCATACCGTATAATTCTCCACTGAGAACATTGGTACCATCCGAATACCTGACATATCAGACATTATGTGAACGAGTATAAGGATGAATGAAGAGATGCTTGTGCAGAGAAAACGTTTTCAGGATCTGTTCGAGAAGACCAAGAGGTACGAACCGGTGATCAGTAGAACACCGTACGCTCTGATACCAATTGTTGGTCCGAAGACGATAGTCAGGTGTAGAGGGGGGGGGGGTGAATACACCTGATCACAGTTTCTTTTTCTCAGAACGTGAAGGACAGTTAAGTTGTTGGTTGCGACTGATGAATAGTGCCAGATAGTAACCTTCGATCACGGGTCAGAGTGTGTCAGCTACTGAGCTCTCCTACTGACTTTAGTCAGTCGTTGAAACTTAGTCGGAGACGTTGTGAGGATAAGTGTGGGGCCCGGAAATTCGTTTCAGTTTGAAAACGTGTTTTCGCAAGTTAAGAGTCTTTTGGCTGTGCGCTTTTAAAAATACGTTTTATGCAAAGATATGATTTTAAATCAGTTTGTATGCAATGCAATAAAACAGTAAATAACACAAGCAGTTTAACGTGGTTCGGATAAGCAAGATCCTACGTCCACGGTCCTGAACAAGACAGGATAACTTGTTGATTATTCTGAGCAAGTCTCAGCAAGGAAACTGTACACTGGACAGATCCTTCTAAGTTATAGTCCTTAGCGACTTTACAAGTCAAACCGAAGTTTGAAGGGTGGGGATAATCTCCAACTAGAAGGAGTTCTTACAATAAGAACAATTTCACAGAATGTGAACTCCTTCGAATTTCTAAGCTATGAATATGGCAATGAGCTTAGCTAGAGAAGAAGGGATCTAAAGAACTCTAGAGAGAAGAACTAGTGATATTCTATGAAGGCAAGTTCTTCTCTGGATGATCTTTAAGTTTGCTAGAGTGCTCTTGAGCTTGAGCGTTTTTCCCTTGTGAATCCCGTGCGTGGAGCTCAGATTTCTTCTCTATTTATAGTTGTGAGCAGGCATATGTCCGTTGGAGAAGACGATGCCCCGTGTCACAAGCTTCCAAAGAAAACGACCATAATTTCGAATTGTTGCAGCAGGGCACTTAATACTGTACATGAGAGCAGGCTTTAGTTGTTTAGAGCAGGTAAAGCGTTGTCGGCTTCTCATTGGTCGAGGTTTGTGGTAGGTGGGAATGTGTCAAAGATAGAGTTGACTATTCCACATCCTCGTATGATCTTCTGCTGAACTTCGAAAAGACTTTTACGACTGGGTCACTTTCTGTCGGATACAGTAGACTCAAGACAGTCTCTGTCTTCTTCGGCTGAGTCGGCTGACAAGCTGATAAGGATTTGGTGGGTCATCTGATGACTGCGAAGGAACTGAGCTTTGCATTATGTTCTTCTGCCGATAACTATCGGTGATGGGTCGTCTCCCTACGAGGTGGAGATCATTGCCTTGGTGAAGAACGCAAGCTCTTACATTGATGACGTGGGGTTCTGGAGAGTAACTTCGTCAGAAGATCAGTCCAACAGTTTACCCCGTACAGGACTTAGACAAAAAGATAATCAAAACAAAATAGGTCTAACCTATACATCATCTAATCCTATCGACACACTGCACTACTGATATCAGCTGGGTTTTGGGATCTTCAATTCCATAGTACTACTATAATTTCCCCCAATATTCTTTTAACTGCTAGACAACTGAATACCATCTACTGACTCATAACCCAATATTTAGTTTTCATTTAAATTTCTAAGGCGCGACTTACAGAACTAAAACACTTGATAACATGCATGAATAGATATGCAATGCATTTTATATTGAAAATTTCGGGGAGTTACACCATCGAGCATTATATTAAAAAACGATCAATAAATATGAAATTTGGCAACGTTAATCTTATTTGTCTATTGAAATTTGGTGGGGTTTCAATTTGTGCATTTTTTAAGATGTTTTATATTGCAAAAACATGAAAGTTAGCGATTTAATTCCTAAAAATATTTTCTGTTCAAAACGACATCGTTTTGAGATGTCCATGTCAGTATTCCGACATTCGAAAATTTGGGGATCAGGGCGTGTCTTAAATTTCAAGAAATTGAAAGTTCGTGATTTAATTGATCGAGTTAAAAGAATCGTGTTAAAATTATAAATTCGGACAAGTATATGTTTTTTTTTGCCAAAACCCATAAACTAAAAGTTAAAACCGAATGGTAATAATATAATTAATATTCACTTTGTCCCGCTATTACTGTCCTCATTTTCTAATCGGTTTGTCCCCTATTACTATCATCATTCTTAAAACGATAAAAATTAACTCTTAAACCTAAAATGAAGTGGGGTCCTCCTTACTCATTACTTACCCTTCACATTCTTACACTCTCTTTCGCAAAATCTATTTTTCACATGATTATGTTCCTCCACGAATTAAAAAAAATTATGGTTTTTAATTTTTTGGAAACTTTATATTATTTCTTCAATTAAAACATTAAAAAAATCGATTGCCTCAATTATACTTTGCAAAAATATGAATGAATTCTCATTTCTTCTCACCAACTACTAATCGAAAAATGTGTTTATTTCTTAATATAATTAAAACTCATGAAATACACATTTTAACAAAAGAAATTAATCTTCATACTGAGAGAAAAGGAGATAGTAATAGTGAGACGGATGGAGTATATAAATTTGAAACTTTTATTTTTGTCATGGGGTTTGCAAAGCTTTTGTGTTAGAAAGAGGCTGTGTTGTTGATGGGATGATTACTATCAGTCAATACATGACTAATATTTATATGAATATGATTAGAAGTTGGATTATGGGCAACTTATTATTATATCAGTATATATAAATTATATCAGTATATATAAAATTTAAAAGGCATTGAAAACGTGGAGAAGTTGAAAAAGTGGAATGACGCGTAAACGTGTGATGAATGAAGAATTATTGGGTCTGTTGCCCACATTATACCATTTCCACTATTCCTCAGTAGATGGAGTGCCATCCTGTCTCCACAACATTTATATAATCTCAAAGCTTTTTATATCCCAAATAATCCACTCTTACGTGTAAATGATTGATTGATGAATAATAAAATAATAAAATATATAACATAAAATTACACATTATGAAATACAAAAGTCACATATAATAAATATATATTGAAAAACCGTAGCTGTTATATGCATATGGGCGAATATTTCGGCTTTAAAAAAATAATTTAATTAACGCCCTATCAATTAGTTTAGGCAAATTGAAAAATACAGTCCTAACCGAATGAATTCCTTATCTTTTATTTTTAATTATCTGGTTTCTAAACTATTAAGATTTTGCCGCATTAGTCCTTTTGTTAATGTTTTCATTAGTCAATTAGTTAACAAAATCTTAAAAATAATAAAAAGTATTTTGGAATAGGTTTTCGTAGGAACTAAATTAGTCAAATGTCTAGAGTTTTATGAGTAATTTATCAATAATTTTTTGTAAAAAATATTTAATTTCGAAAACATCGTATTTGACAGTTCGTTTTCATGGTCAACAATTCCAAATAGACGATTCCTTATTTATATTTTAATTATTTATTAAATTAAAATAGGTCTTATTTCATTTATCCACTTTCTTTTCAGCATTGTTATTTAGGCGGGTTGATTTTATATAATAAAAGTATGAGAGTTATATGATTAATTAATTGTTTAGAATTGTTTTGTGTGATAAAGGTTAAAACCCACATAATTATTTAATTATTTAGAATTAATTTGAGTTGGTAAAAATGTGTGACTCATTTCTTTATTTAGAAATTGGACAAATGTAATATGATGAATAGTAATAATTATTAGAAAGGTGGAACCAGCGGTTCCACAGTTTTTAAACGATTGTTCTGTATTATGATTGTTGTCATTTGAAAGAATTAGTCATTGAAAATCAACAGTTGAGATTAATCGATTATTTAGATCAAATGATCGAGATTTAGCAATTTTAAAAAATAATAATAAGAAAAAGGATGGAACTGTCAGCGGAACTGCAATTTTCTCAAAACTAAATATTTGTTATAATTATTTTTTTTGAAATTAAGTATTTTTAAGTTTGAGGACTAATTTTTCAGAACTACGATATTTTCAAGATTAAATAATTTAATAAATTGAATTATGATCGTTACCATTTGAAGAAACTAGTCATCAGATTCAATTTTTTTGAAATTAAATACTCTTTAATTAAATGTTTTACAAAAAAATATTATTGGAACAATTAGTCCTCAAATTTTATAAAATTTGATAATGATCGTTACCATTTGAAGAAACTAGTCATCAGATTCAATTTTTTGAAATTAAATATTGTTTAATTAAATGTTTTACAAAAAATGTTATTGGAATAATTAGTCCTCAAATTTTATACATTTGGCAAATTTAGTTCTGCAAAAGTTTATTTCGAAAATACGTTTCTATTATTTATTATTATTTTTAAAGTTTCGTTGACTAGCCGTTGATTAATGAAAAAGTTAACAGAATAATAAATTCGATCAAATTTCAATAATTTGATAACAAAATAACTAAATAACTAAAAATAAAAAATAGTGGACTAATTTGAAACGTTCATACTTTGAGGAGTAAAAAAACCAATTTGGCATTAGTTTATCTTTAAGAGCCAAATATCTATCGGTTCAATTATTTTAATCTGGACCATACATAAAGAATTTTATTATATTAAGAAAAGAAAATTAATTTGACTATTTCGTTCTTCTGTTTTGTACTAATTTCGTCCTATTATATGTTTCATTGAGATTAGTCATTGAAATTAAAATAATAAAGATAAGGCAAATTGGATTTTTTAGTCCCCAAAGTATGGTCTTTTGGCCAATTTGGTTCCTTATTTATTTTTTTTAGTTATTTGGTCCTCAAACTATAAAATTTTGGTCAATTTGGTCATTCCGTTTAATTTTCCGTTAGTTAACCGTTAAATTTTTATTTTTTTTAAATTAAATAAAATAAAAAGGGTATTTTCGGAATAATTTTTTCGAGGACCAAAACATCCAACTTATCGAACATTGAGGATCAATTTGGCCAAAAAATTTCGTTACTTAAAATTTTCTAATATTTTAGTAATTTTATTTTTTAAGAGCCAAATACAACAATTATAATACTTTTCTTAAACTAATAGTTAATCATGAAAATTAAAATAAAAATATTATATTAATAAAAATCATAGGATAGTTTTTCTTCAAATACAACATAAGTATTTATGATTAACTATTAGTTTTTCTTACATAACGAATTTTAAAATACTTTCATTAATATAATATTTTTTAAGTAATAAGTCTTTATTACACTAAAGTTGTTTGGAATAGGTTTTATAAGAAATTTCTAGCCACTTATGCATAAATTTGCTTAAAAGTTCATTTTAACAAAAGTTGTTAGTGTTTGCCAAAAATATATACATATATATATATATATATACATATATTTTTATACACTAACGAAAAATTACTAAAATATTAAAAAAATTTAAGTAATGAAAAAACTTATATATAAATATATATATATATATATATATATATATATATATATATTTGGCAAATACTAACAACTTTTGTTAAAATGAACTTTTAAGCAAATTTATGCATAAGTAGCTAGAAATTTCTTATAAAATCTATTCCAAACAACTTTAGTGTAATAAAGACTATATATTTTTGAAAAACACTAACAACTTTTGTTAAAATGAACTTTTAAGCAAATTTATGCATAAGTAGCTAGAAATTTCTTATAAAAACTATTCCAAACAACTTTAGTGTAATAAAGACTTATTACTTAAATATATATATATATATATATATATATATATATATATATCGGATCATATTTTATAGCCCAGTGACAATTTATCGAACATATTACTATAAAATATGATCTCAAAAAATATATAATATTTTTTTGACAAACACTAACAACTTTTGTTAAAATGAACTTTAAGCAAATTTATGCATAAGTAGCTAGAAATTTCCTATAAAACCTATTCCAAACAACTTTAGTGTAACAAAGACTTATTACTTAAAAAAATATTATATTAATGAAAGTATTTTAAAATTCGTTATGTAGGAAAAAACTAATAGTTAATCGTAAATACTTATGTTGTATTGAAGAAAAAGTATCCTCAGATTTTCATTAATATAATATTTTTATTTTTATTTTCATGATTAACTATTAGTTGGAGAAAAGTTTTATAATTGTTGTATTTGGCTTTTAAAAATAAAATTACTAAAATACTAAAAAAAATTAAGTAACGAAAATTTTTGGCCAAATTTATCCTCAATGTTCGATAAGTTGGATGTTTTGGTCCTCGAAAAAATTATTCCGAAAATACCCTTTTTTATTTTATTTAATTTTAAAAAAATAAAATTTTAACGGTTAACTAACAGAAAATTAAACGGAAGGACCAAATTGACCAAAATTTCATAGTTTGGGGACCAAATAACTAAAAAAAAAATAAGGGACCAAATTGGCCAAAAGATCATACTTTAGGGATTAAAAAATCCAATTTGCCTAAATATAAAGATATAAAGTGGTAAATGTATTTATTAAATTGATTATAATCCACTTATTTATGTCTATTTTAATAATGATACTACATAAATAACAGGACAACTGAAAAAAGCAAATCAAACATTAATATGCAACGGATGAAGTATTAACGTTAATATGAAAATATTTATTTCGTAAAAGCTTATCTGATTAGTGATTACTAAAAACTTGTGCTGATGTTTATAGTTGACCTGACACTACCCCACATGAATTTGTCCTCATATCTACCAACTGTGTGCCACTGTTCTAGAAAGGAAAACAAATTCATTTGTCTTTCATTATTAATGTTTCATTTGTTTTTTGAGCTGTTATATTATTTCGGTCTCATATAAAATAAAAAAATAAATAAGTGGACCATAACCGAAAACACACCACTTTATACTTTTACATCAAAACTTTATACATTTACATTTACTAACTTAATCTCCGTTTTCAATCCCAATAAGATATAAATAATGGGACTGACTAAGTACTAAACTACAAATTATATCAAAAATTTCAAAATTATCAATAATATTGTAATTTTAGTTACAGTATCCATTTTTAGACAACACGATATACCAAACTAAAAAATTGGTATTCACTATAATATACAGTAATACACGATATACAATAATTCTATTTTTGGTATACAGTAAAAGTATCATATATCAAATTTCAGTAGATTATACCAAAAAGACGGTATACATATAATTGTATGTCCATACTGAAAGTTGTTTGTTGTGTGTAAATTTGTATAAAGTAGTGGGTTCATTAGAATATATAAGAGTGTTATTTTAAGTTAAAAAAGGAAAGTAGACTAATGGAGTGGAACGACCCAAAAAGGAAAACTGGACTAATGGAGTGGAATGGAGGAAGTAATTTTTAACATAAGAATATCCAGCCCTAATTACATAAGAATGAAGACTGCTTAGAGCACATTTTGGATTACAAATTTACTTCATAATAAAGAAAAACACAAAATAATGTACTACTATAATTTAAAGAATGTGAAAAGTCAAAAGTACAAACTAGTTCTTAAAGCTCGTGTATCATAAGATTGTTATTTAAAATGTGTTCTTTCCATTTTGGGAAGAATGAATTAAGATGTCTTAAGTGAGGAAAAATATAATCCAAGATAGGATAATTTCGAGTAATACTAGTCCAGAAGAATTATTAATTTAGCAACCGATAACTAACTAATCCTATAGGGGACTTCAACTATTTTCTTCAACGAGAAACGTGGAAAATGACACACCACTTAACTAGATTCTTGATAGTTACGGAGCAGAAATTTAATTCTATATTTGAAGTTAATGAATTACTATCAAATATTTTATTTATTCTTAGTTATACATCTACTAGTTGGGAGGTAAAATTCATAGTAATAAAACTAGAAAGTCGATCCCTAAATATTCATACAGTAGAACTCTATAATTTAATACTCAATAAATTAATAATTTTTTTAAAATAATATTTTTTTCTGGTTCCGACTTGGAACAGTGTAGAAAATTATCAAATTCTATAAAATAATAATTTTCAGAAAGGTTCCATTAATATCATAAATTAATAACCATTTAGAATTATCGATAATACTAAGGTAATTTTGTAAAAAAATTACTTTATTTTCAAACTCAAATTTAATTGTTCACATATCTATATTTTCTAATTGCATAAAAAAGTATCGATGTTATTTTCTCAAACTGTACCATAAAATTGTGAAAAGTCCTAGACGCAATAAATGCTTCCTTGTATGTAACTGGTTCCAAAGGAATCATATTATCGTTAGTGATTTTTAGTATTCATTGTTTAATAAATGTTAACTACACCACTGTTCTTTTTTAAAAATGATTAAACTCGTCATTTCCTAACAAATTAATACTATAATTCATTATTTCTAGATAGTAAATAATAAATGACATTAAATATGATATATAAATAAACCTATAACTCCTTATATTCATCTAATTAAAAATTAATTTTGTTGAAGTTCGAAAACTCTCTCAAATTAATAAATATTAATTTATAAATAAATTAATATCTCTCTAAAATAATAAAATCTCATGATTCCAACAATATTAATTTAGTGTATAGGATTCTTAGTGTTTTGATTCAGTTGGATCGCACCAAATGAAATAGGCATTCTCCACTCCATATGTGATTTGTTAGCAGTAAGACCATTAATAAACTATAATTTATCTTTTTTAAAAGCAATAACTAGCCATGATGTATTATACCGAAAAAACATTACTAGTCATGATCTTTCTCATTCAAGAGATGATTAATTGATCGTGGCGAACGACCAATATATGCTTCAACGGTCATTAAACTCACGCGTGCTCTTTATTATTGCATGACTAATTTTAATTAAATATATACTCCTTCCGTCCTTATTCTATATATTTTTTTTCCACATAGATTAAGAAAAAAATAATAATATAAAAGTTCGATAGATGTTTGTATTGAAATTTAAGTAAATTAAAATAAATTACTAAAAAGTTAGTGATATAATTGTGTTTGCTATTATAAAAGTTGGATAAAATAATCTTTTTCTATATCATCACATTAATTTGACCTATTAAAAATTTAAAATCAATGAAACATTTAATTAGCCCTAAAAATTTGCTAATAGATATATAAATTTAGGACAAAAAAAGGTAGGCATCTATATTTGGACGGAGGGAATATTTCTCACTTATTAAAATTTAGTTTTAAGAAGTAAAATACTTCAAATATATACGTCGAGTATAGATTATCATATTTTATATATTCCTTACAAAATTAAATATTTAAGTACAATAAAATTGGTGAAAGTGAGACAATAATTCAATCTTTTAGAATAATTTTTCAACAAGTATATTACATTTCTTAAATAAAGATAATTTATTCCCTGTGTAAGTGAGGGCAATTGTGCAACTATGGAAGTTAATTAATCATCATGTATAGTTAAAACTTTACGTGTACTGTTCCCTTTTACAAATAAGAATTTATTAAAGTTAAACCTCGATAAAGTAATAATTTTGGGATCGGAAAAAATATTCATTTAACGAGGTTATTAGTTTATCGAATATTATTTTAGTATATTGATTCATATCGGGACCGAAAAATTATTATCTAAGCGAGATTATTACTCTATCAAATATTACTTTATCGAGGCTTAACTGTATTTATATATATGATTCAAATACTTCTATTTCAGCGTTATACATTCAAATTATTACTCTTAAGCTTTCATATGGATATTATTGTACAGTACATGGTTCTCAACATTTATTGCACAATCTTCTTTTTATGTTCAATTCAAATCACACAAAGTCGATAAAATAATAAACTCATTAAATGAAAATCATACCAGGTCAATAAAGTAATATTATCGCTTAGATAATAAATTTTTTCGGTCCCGATATGTATCAATACATTAAAATAATGTTCGTTAAAGTAATAACCTTATTAAATGAATAACCTTATTACTTTATCGAGGTAATTTAATTTACTAATTACTCATCACTTTATAGTATCTTATTTCAATGTATGCCAAAATTAACTATACAAAAAACAATACTATTGGTCTCTTATAAATTATTGCTAATGTATTTCGGTAATTATTATCAAAATATTTCTCCAGAAATACAAAATGTAATACCAAATGGAGTATAATAATCTAGATTCTGAACTTGCAGAAAGGAAGGAAAACAACACCATTCATACAAGAAAGCACCATCATCATCGTACGGACATGAATAATTGAGGAGAGAGAAAAGCGAGGGAGCGTGACTTAACGCGCGGCCGGCAGGATTTTCTCAAAGATTCCGACCGGGTGGACCCCACACGTGACGAAAAAACCCGTTATGCCGGTTCGAGATTGGGCTGCCCAGCGCCTCGTGTGGGACCCCCTCCTCCTGCATTTGCATCTGAATTTGTATTTGCATTTCAGTTGATTCTGCATTTGCATTTGCATTTGCATTTTGTGAGGCAGTGAGAGGATTGGACCCCTTCTTTTGAAGATTGACTTTTGACCAATCTGTTGAATAAGCATGAAATAATAAACAATAAAGATAATTTACTCTTTCCGGCCTTCTCTCTCCAGAAAGAAGCAAGAAGTAAAGTCACACTTTCCAGCTTCCTTCCTCCTCAGACTCCGTGTGTGATGAATTCTTTATCCCCTATATATAACACTTCATCTTACAACTTCAACCACAACCCAACTATTCTTTCAATTTAACCTCATTAATTACTCCAAAGATTCAACCTTTTACTACATACAAGGTATGCTTCTTTCCTTTTAATACTACATCCTTGCTAGTTTTTCATTTGCGGGCGTCAAATATTAGTCTTTTATGATGTGGGTTACTTGTTTTCAATGTTTTAAAGACTTAATCCTGTTGACAACCTGGATATGTAGTGGAATGAGTCGTTGGTTCCGGAGATTCAAATTTGTTATTTTTTAAAGATACAACTGTAAAATTGTTGGAATAATCAGTCAATAATTGTGATTAGTTGATTAATTATGCTTATATAATTGTGATGAGATTTGTTGTTTGCCATCCATCTTTGAGTCCTAAATTTCCTTCAATTCCTTGCTTCTCCTTCAGGTTTTATTTCTTGATGTGCGGTGGTTCAAACTGTAATAATCTTCCCCCCTTTGATTCGAAGATGGAGGACAAAAGCTGCTCGAAGTTGCTGGAATTGGCAGCCACAGATGATTTGGCTGGTTTCATTCATGAAGTAGAAGCAAAGGGCGTTGATTTAAACGAGGCAAGATTCTGGTACGGCCGGAGCTTTGGTTCGAAGAAGATGGGGTTTGAGGAGAGGACTCCAATCATGATTGCTTCTCTCTACGGAAGCACTCATGTCTTGAATTATATTGTTCAAACTTGCAAGGTTGATGTTAACAAGGCTTGCGGCTCGGACGGAGCCACCGCGCTACACTGCGCTGCAGCCGGCGGCGCGTGGTCTTCCATCGAGGTTATCGAGCTCTTGGTCGGTGCTTGCGGCGATATCAATGCGGTCGATGCTAACGGGAAGAAACCCGGTGAGTTAATCGCCCCTTGCGTCAAGTCATCGAGCAGCTCGAGGAGGAGGACGTTGGAGATGCTGTTGAATGGAGTCACCGGCGATGAGTTAGAAAGAAGCTGCAGAACCCCTTCAGCGGTGGAGAAGAAGGAGTATCCGATGGACGTTTCTCTACCGGATATAAACACGGGAGTCTATGGTACTGATGAGTTTAGGATGTATAGCTTTAAGGTGAAGCCTTGCTCGAGGGCTTACACCCACGATTGGACGGAGTGCCCCTTCGTCCACCCCGGCGAGAACGCTCGCAGGCGCGACCCCAGGAAGTTTAGCTACTCATGCGTCCCGTGCCCCGAGTTTAAGAAGGGGACGTGCGTGAAGGCGGATGCATGCGAGTACGCTCATGGGGTGTTCGAATCATGGCTCCATCCGGCTCAGTATAGGACCAGGCTGTGTAAGGATGAGGTTGGTTGTGCGAGGAAGGTCTGCTTCTTCGCGCATAAACCCGAGGAGCTGCGGCCTTTGTACGCTGCGACGGGCTCAGCTATGCCGTCTCCCAAGGCCGTCGGCGGTGGCTCCGTAGAGATGTCAACGCTGAGCCCCCTGTCGCTGGGTTCGTCTCCGCCGATGTCTCCGGTGACTTGCTCGTCTCCGATGTGGCAAAGCAAGGTGAATCTTGCGCCTCCGGCGCTGCAGCTCTCCGGCAGCCGGTTGAAAACTTCACTAGCTGCAAGAGATGTGGATTTGGATATGGATTTGCTTTCTCCGTACAGCAGAGTTGGGGATTTGAAGCCGACTAATCTTGATGAGTTTTTCGGATCTCTCGATCCATCTATGCTCTCTCATATGCAATCGCCTACGGGGCGAATCCCGAACACGAGCCATCTCCGGGCGAGCTTCCCTTCGAACGTATCATCGAGAAACCCTTCTGCGTACGCGTTCGACTCGTCTGCGGCCGTGGCTTCCGCCATCATGAATTCGAGGTCGAGCACGTTTGCAAAGCGGAGCCAGAGCTTTGTCGACCGGGGCGGAGTTGGCTACCGGTCCGGCCATTCGGGCTCGCCTAGATTGGTGCCATCAAAGCTCTCCGATTGGGGCTCTCCAGATGGGAAGTTGGAGTGGGGATTCAAAGGTGAGGATGCGAGCAAGCTTAGGAAATCGGCGTCTTTCGGTTTTCGCGGTGGAGATGGTGCGGCCATCAACGGTGGCCGGATGGGTAAGCAGCATGGAGGTGTTCATGAGATGATGCCTCATTGGATTGATCAAATGTATATGGAGCAGGAGCAGATAGTGGCTTAACCTATCTAGATTCAATATATTCTTTCAGATTCTTAAATACTACTCCCTCCGTCCCGGGCGACTTGGTTGAATAGGTTTGAGCACGGTTATTAAGAATAGTGGGTAGTTGTGTGTAAAGTGGTATAAAATGGTGGAATCCATTAGAATTTATTAGAGTATTATTTTAGTTTGTGGTCAAGTCAAGTGGGACAATGAAAAAGAGAAAATAAGTCAAGTTGGGTTAGACGGAGGGAGTATTTTAGAGTGTAGATTGAAGGAGTAAAACCTAAGATCATCATTTCTTGATCTTTCAAGATTCAGTTGGAAAGATTAGACTGATAATAACTGGAGTATTTTTTTTCTTCATAGTATTTTCAGACGAGTGTTCTTTTGTTGGAAGTAGTCTTGTATCATTAGATGGTGAAAAAACCAAGAAATTTCATTTCTAGTCTCTCTCACATCTTATATATTGCTATTAGCTAATATGTTGGTTATAGTCTTATAGTTTGTATGCCATTCATCCTTTTCTTTGTGTGTGCAATTGTAAGTAGGCAACAGATAAATAGTGCACATTTGGATATCACATTTGCAACTATTTCTTTGTACGCAATATTATTAATATGAAGTGTTACTAAGTCAAATAGCTATCACCACTACTCAGTATGTTACTTTAATTCTTTCCCTATCCATAATATTAGATGTATTACACTAGATTGTGTATACAAAATTGTTATTTTCTATGATGGATTGACATCTAAAAAGAGAAAGAAAGAGAAATTGCATACGTGCATAGTAAATGGTACGATTGGATGTCACTATCTCATATTAGAAAATTGTAAGTATGCAAGCACTAAATAATGCAAGTAGATATAGTGGATCAAAAGAAACCTAATAAAAGGCAACGCCATTTTCATCATTCATCACCACCAAAACCTACTTTCCCTAAACCACTTTGTGATCAGTTTCATCATAACCTTGATCACGCATTTTATTGCACGCCTAATTTTCTTTTGACATATGTAAATTTACAGTCACATTAGCACTAAGAATATCTATTAAACGACTCTTCTGATCTTTATGTATCTTTATGTGTCAGTAAGTTCCAATTGTTCCACATTAAGATAATAATGTTAGAAAATCATATATGTATATATAAATGTAATAAGGAAATAAATTAACATTAAATGCTATATTGGCTTTGTTAAAAATCAGTCGTCTTTGACCGCATTTCCGAGCTTCGAAATATGTCAGATTTTCGAATTGAAATATATAGCGTCGATTTAAGTTCCGTTTAATTTCTCGATTCCGATTTTCGGTGAGTGAGAAAGAGCGACTTAGTAGAACATAAAAAAGTGACATGTGGTGGACTTGGTCCACACACGTTCATGAGCGCGATTCTTTTCGCCGATCGCCTTGGTTCAATGTGAGACATTGATTAATGTGGTATTTATTTCCATACCACTTAGTAGAAGATAACAAAGTGACATGTGGTGGACAAGGGCCACACAAGTTCATGTGCGCAATCCTTTTTGATCGCCTCGGTTCAATGTGGAACATTGATTAATGTGGTATTTATGTTCATACCACTTAGCAGAAAATAACAAAGTGACATGTGGTGGACTTGGGTCACACAAGTTCATGTGCGCGATCTTTTTCGCCGACCGTCTCGATTCAATGTGGGACATTGATTAATGTGGTATTTATGTTCGTACCACTTAGTAGAAGATAACAAAGTGACTTGTGGTGGACTTGGGCCACACATGTTCATGAGCTCGATCCTTTTCGCCGACCGCCTCGGCGCGGCCCGCCGCACCGCGATCGAGCCCATGCCAGACTCCGAGTCCATGGACTTGGATCTTGGTCCTTTGGGTGGTCCATGGGCTTGTCCGTTAGGCCTGGTCATTGGGCTTGATGGGCTGGTTCTGTTGGGGTTTTGTACACTGGAAGCAAATTTTATGCTTGTATACAATATGTTTTGTCCATACCACTATTTTATTCTCCTATCTGATAAATATATATATTTGCACATGTTATCCTTTATCTTGTATAAAAGTTAGATTTGTGTGGTGTGTCGGGTATCACAGAAGACAACACAAATTGATTGAACTGACAAGATATAAATAGTTATCACAGCTGAGACAACTTCAGGATAAGTTGTCGGTTTAAGCTGCAGTTTAGATAAGAAGTGGTTTGTCTTTACTGGTACACTTAAGGTGGTGTATTGACGGATCACAATGAGATGTGTTCTCCTAACTGACCTTAGTGGAGAACCAAGATCTCGGTGACTTAGCCGGTCTTAAGCTTGGTAAGACTTCAGCTGAGTGCATTTGGCTATCTATCACTTTGACCTACTATGGTGAACGTCATCGCGACTGGATCTACGTATCTTGGGTGTTAGTAGTTATTTGTGGCTCAGGCTGGTTGTCTGTATCTTGCAGCCGTATCCTAGTAAAATGGGTTGATAATATCCCCTGAGGAACTCGAAAGGATTAGCACACTAAATCCGGCCGGTTGATTAAGTTCAAGTGTGTTAATAGGTCGAGTGGTACTACTCAGGAATATAAGATGTTAATTAATTTAAGCTGTCAGTGAGCTTAATTAATTAACGGATATTTCTATCTTAAATACGGAGATCAATTAAGTCTAAAATACAAGCCCTTGCTCAATTTGGGATAAAGGAGTAAGTCAGCACGGATTCTCTAGTGGAATGAATATGTGTTTATTAATTAATTTTGCTCTGGGCTGAGCATGAATAATTAATTAATTTGAGGCTCAGCTTTATTTCTTGTATTGGATCCCTGATTTGGCCCAATTAGTTGCCTAGTTATTTATTGTCTATCAGAAATCATTATTAATGGATTAATGTATTTTTTACATTATTTAATAATGTTGTTTATCTGGAATTAATTGGTTGGGCCAATTAATTGATAAATATTAGTAGCCCAGTGGATTAATTAATTATATTATGGGCTAATTATGTGGAAGCCCATTAGAAATATAATTAAATTAATGGGCTACAAATATATTAATATTATATTAGCTTTTGAAGTCTATATATATTACTATTCTGTTCAGAAACAGATTACACACATACACAAAACAGAGGCACGGCGTTGAGTGTAGGGGAGACAGTAATCTTATTTTCTCCAGTTCTCTGACCACCCAGAGGGAGAAAAAGGTCGGGAGACAGATCAGAAGATCTGACACAGGAGCAACAACCAGAGCCGCGACAACATACGAATCTCCAGTTCTCTGACCACCCAGAGGGAGAAAAAGGCCGGGACACAGATCAGAAGATCTGACACAGGAGCAACAATCAGAGCCGCGACAACATACAAAGGAGGAAGGTATCGTTCCTAACCCTCAATTATCCTTCAATTGGTATCAGAGCCTAATTTAGGCTCTGATTGTTGCTGTTAGGTGTATGATTAGGGTTTATTTCCGTCGTTATCGGGTTAATTTTCGTGTTCGGGGCGGCCTGCGAGCCACTGTTTTGACCCCGTTGTAACATTTTTCTCGTGAGAAAATCCACGAGTAGTTGATAGGACCAATGTATTATGTGATTGTACTTTTATTGTACTGTAATTGGTCCGTGAGGCACGAAAATCGAGGCGCGACGGCGCAGAAAGACGGAAGAGGCGAAACCCTAGAAACTGGCAGAACACGACCGCCGACTTGCGACGGTGCGCGAGGGTGCGTGCCAATTTTTTTTTCCGATCCGTTTGGATAGTTTTGTTCTTTATTTCGTTAGCTTTGTCTGGATAGGTCGCACGACCCATTCCGATTTCTGGTTTGTCCGGAATAGCGTCGAAAAGGAGAAGTGGTCGTGCTGTCCAGAAATCCCCAATTCGGACGAAAACCCTAGTTCGATTAGAGTTCTGCAGCATCTTGCGGCGGCGATTTCCGGCGGGTCTGAGGTCAGATTTCCGATCGGCTTGAACCGCTGGATTCCTTGTCACACAAGCTTCGTATTTATATGTCGTATGAGATCATCCGATCCCGGATGCGACGGGAATCGAGGTCTGAAGTTCGCTGCTCACAATGATTTTTTTCCGGCGAATTGTTTGAGAATTGAGGGAAATTGATGGACGATTTTGGCCGAAATCCGTTCATGGTGGCCGAAAATTGTCCAAGGATCATTACCCATGTTTCAATTGATCGAATCGCGGCTCGAAAACACGCAATTTTCGCAACGAAACTCGCCGGCGACAAGCTGCGTAATTACGCAGCGGCACAGTCGCGGCGGCGGCTCCAGGCGGCTGTTCTTCACAGGTCAGACGTCTGTGAGACGTCTGGAAGGGTAGGGGACGACCGACGATGCGGCGAGAGGCGGCGGCTGCCGCGGCGGCGCAAGCGACGAGCGCGAAGCGCGGGCTGCGCGCGCTCCCGGCCGATTTTCCGACAGCGGCCGGCCGGTGAGGGCGTCAAGGCCGCGGACGACCCCCTCTGTGGACGGCGGGCTGCGACGGCGCCGGACGGGGCGGCGGCGGCGTGATCTTAATGAAGGAGACGATGCTGACGTGGCGCGCTGACGTGGCGAGCCACGTCAGCCTTTGCTGACCAGGCAGAAACGTGTCTGCCACATGTCTGCCACGTGGCAGACTCCCATGATGACGTGGCGACGACAGTTTTTGGTGCAGTTTTCGATGCAGTTTGCAAATTCGAAGATTTTGATGATCGAAGAGCTGTATTTTGATCGGGCTATGTAATAGTTCGGAATTACGTGTTTTAAAGCCTGATAACGACGTTTTAAATTTCCTATTTGCGCATTTATTTTTTATTATGCTTTAGCATGCGATTATGTGATTAATTGCGCTTAGAAAAACATGAAAATATGATTTACGTCGTATTAAAGCATGTTTTATTTTTCGCGTGCACGTTTTATTTTGTGCGCTTAGAAATTGCATGCTTTAGGAATTATGTGGATATGCATGATTCAAAACGAACATTTTGAAGAAAAAGACTAAGCAAATAATAAATTAAATATTTAATTAGATTCTATTTAAATTGGAAATTAAATATTTAACCGGACCTCCATTAATTGGACCCTACACAAAAGTGGAACAATTATATGAGTAAACGTCCACCTAAGTGGTTTGCTTGTATTTTTGAACCACGAGTTTTGTGAGATGGGTTTTCTAATGCAATATTTAATTATTATTGAGTAGTGGGAGCGAAGCCGTAAACGTCCACCTGAGTGGCTTGCGTGCCTAGTAAACGCGAGTACTCTAGCAGATAATGATTAAATAAGATGGCTAATTAAATCAAATTGAAAGCGGTATGGTTCGCGTAAGTATGCCAATTTCGAGAATTTGATGTTAATTCGGTCAAATTAATGATCAAAGCTTAGATGTCACCGCGAGTACAACTTCCTGAGAAGTCCCTTCCCGCATTTTAATATTAATAGTGACATGGTCCAGAGATATCGGATTATTAATTCTATTCGTCTTAAGAACCTAGGCGTGGATTGGAATTAAAGAGCTAGGTATATAGCTTGGTCTAGGGGTACACGAGTAAACGTCCACCTGAGTGGCTTGCGAGTGTGATCTCTAGGGCTATTCGAGTATTTAACATCATTGGTTTTTCAAAAGGTTACAATGATGGTTAATTACGAATTATGTACAAATATTAATTTTATACATGCTTTTTAAATTATATTTTTCAGATATGTCTGTTCGAAATTTTTCGAGTTCCTAAACAGTCTCACCAACCAAACGTGTTTAACAATTTTTAAATAATTTCATAGAATGAAAGAGATATCTTACCGCTCTCAATAAAAGCTTTGCAAAGGTCCTATAAGAACTTCTGTTTTAGGACCGCTATGTCTAAGAACGAGTTTACTATGAGTATGTTACTCAAATCTTTGGTAGCGGTCAAAGAGGTTATAGGAAAGGGCAAGAGTGCTCAAGTCTTGAATATCCCTAGTAGTTCAAGGAATCCTCCGAAAGGCGAAAACCAGAAAAAGAGCAGAAATGGTGGACATATCAAGAAGAGCAGTGAGAGTAAGAAGATGGTCCTTACCGGCGACATGCGAATGTCAAAGGAGAAATGAAGGTTCTTGAAGAGTGGTAAGAAAGGACACTGGAGTAATTTTAATCCAGATGTCAAGGCAAAATAGAAAAAGACGCGAGTCGCTCTTGTAACTGAAACCGTTCTGGTTTCCTCTTCTACCCACGAATGGGTAGTGGATTCGGAGGCAATTGATCATGTTTGTTACACCTTGCAAGGTTTCTTGTAGAAAAGACAATCGAACAATGGCGAGGTGGTAGTCTCAATGGGCAATGGATCGAAAGTTCCTGCAATTGTCATTGGAGATTTATATCTATCTTTTGATAGTTCTATTTTAGTACTTAAAGATGTTTAATATGTGCCTGAGTTTAGGCGAAACATTATTTCTGTTTCAAAACTCTGCACCATGGATGGTTATAAATCAAGTTTTGATAGTGAAGTTTCTATCATGAAAGACGATGATTTTATTTGTGGTGGACTATTAAACGGATCTTTATATACTATTACTTGTAAACCGCGTAGTTCTGTTAATATTGCTTCCTCATCATCAAATCCTAAGAAGAGGAAAGAGTCTTCTAAGGTAAACCAAACTTATCTGTGGCACTTAAGACTAGGTCACATCAATCTTAACAGGACTCAGAGGTTGGTGGAATATGGATCATTGGAGTCTCTCCAAGATTGAACCATTTCCAACTTGCGAAACCTGTTTAGAAGAAAAGATGATGACTAGGCCTTTCAAGGCAAAGGGTTATAGAGCCACAGAAGTATTAAGTTTGATACATTCTGATTTGTGTGGGTCTATGTCTACACAAGCTCGTGGAGGGTATGAGTACTTCGTCACATTTACTGACGATTACTCGAGGTATGGATATGTTTACCTTCTTCGCCACAAGTTGGATTGCTTTGAAACCTTTAAGGAATTCAAGGCAGAAGTGGAGAAGAATCTAGGTAAAGAAATCAAAACACTACGATCTGATCGTGGTAGGGAATACCTATCCAACGAGTTCAAGGACTACTTGACAGAATGTGGGATTACATCCTAGGCCGACAAAGCACGGGCACGCCTCGGTAGAATGGTGTGTCAGAGAGAAGGAACCAAAGTCTCTTAGAGATGGTTAGGTCGATGATGAGTTATGCAACTTTGCCAGTTTCCTTTTGAGGATATGCCCTAGAGACTGCAGCATACTTGCTGAATCGTGTGCCTTCCAAGTCGGTACAAAAGATCCCTTTCGAGTTGTGGAGCGGGCACAAACCCAGTATGCACCACTTAAGGATTTGGGGTTATCCTGTTTATGTGCAACATAGGCAGGCCGACAAATTGGAATCACGTTCAGAAGTGATGTTGTTCATAGGGTATCGGAAGGAAACGAAGGGTGGATACTTTTATGATCCTAAAGAACAGAAGATCGTTGTTAGCCCTAACGCTCGGTTCTTAGAAGAGGGTTACATTAGTAACCATAAATCTCGAGTCGACATCATCCTTGAAGAATTACAAGGTGGTCAAGTTCCACTTGAACAGCCAGTTGTGCAAGATAGTACTCCACGATTAACTGCACAATCTGTTAACACAGCGCTTGACACTGTTCGACGTAGTGGGAGGGTGATATTTACACCTGATCGGTATATGTTCACTGGGGAGACGTTTGATCATCTCCCGGCAGATGAACAAGATATCGTGGATCCCTGGACTTACAACGAAGCAGTGAGAGATGTAGATGCAGATTCCTCGCGAATCGTCATTGACTCAGAATTTAAGTCCATAATTGATATAGATGTATACGAGATCACTGAACTACCTGAGGGCTGCAAGGCTATTGGTAGTAAGTGGGTATACAAGAGAAAGAGAGAGGACCGAATGGAGAGATCATGGCGTTTAAGGCCAGGTTAGTGGCGAAAGGTTTTACCCAGAAAGAAGGTATCGATTATGAAGAGACCTTCTCGCCTGTAGCAATGATCAAGTCCATTCGGATTCTCCTTGCCATAGCAGCTCACATGAACCTAGAGATCTGGCAAATGTATGTCAAAACCGCATTCCTAAACGGTCACCTTGAAAAAGGTAGGGACATCTATATGAAACAACCAGATGGTTATGTGAAGGAGGGCGAAGAGCATCTAGTTTGGAAGCTTAAGAAGTCTATACATGGACTTAAGCAAGCTTTCCGGTAATGGCACCAGTGTTTTGACGAGGTAGTCAAATCCTATGGATTTGTATCATGTCCTAACGAGGTGTGTGTACCGTATTTGTGTTAACGGATCAGTGGTGTTTCTTGCATTTTACGTAGATGACATCCTTCTCATTGGCAACAATGTTGAAGTGTTATCAAACGTAAAGATGTGGTTATCCGAGCAGTTTCAAATGAAGGACTTAGGTGAAGCTGCTTACATTCTTGGGATCAAGGTTATCCGAGATCGCCAGAAAAAGATGTTAAGCTTGTCACAAGTGTCCTACATTGACACTGTTATTACTCGTTTTAGCATGCAAAAGGCCAAGAGAGGTTCAGTACCTTTAAGACATGTCATTTTTCTATCTAAGAATCAGTGCCCTAAAACGCCTGAAGAGATAGAAAGTATGAGGCTAGTACCATATGCTTCCGCTGTCGGTAGCCTCATGTATGCGATGCTTTGTACGAGAGAAGATATCTCATATGCTGTAGGCATGGTCTCAAGATATCAGTCTAACCCTGGAAAGGAATACTAGACTGCGGTCAAGCATATTCTCAAGTACCTTAAACGGACTAGAGATTATAGGCTTGTTTACCAGTCAGACAGTCTAATGTCTTTGGGTTATACAGAATTGGATTTCCAGACTGATAGAGACGAGAAGAAGTCTACCTCGGGTTATGTGTTTACCTTGGGAGGTGGAGCCATTTCATGGAGGAGTGCAAAGCAGAAATGTATCGCGGACTCAACCATGGAAGCAGAGTATGTAGCTGCTTCAGAAGCTTCGAAAAAGGCAATTTGGCTCAAGAATTTCCTCCTGGATCTTGATATTGTTCAGAATTTGCCTAAGGAGATTACGATTTATTGTGATAATGCGGGTGCATTGACAAATTCTAAGGAACCTAGATCTCACAAGGCGTCTAAACACATAGACAGGAAGTACCACATTATACGAGTATTCGTAAATCGAGGTGACGTGGTGATTGACAAACTTGGAACTGAAGTCAACCTAGCTAATCCTTTCACGAAGAGCTTACTACTCCCGGCTTACGAGAAGCATGTTCGTGGCTTAGGGATGGTAGAGATGCCCCCCCCCCCCACTTAGGACTATATAAACTTTTGTATAAGTGGGAGAAGATGCAGTGATAGATAGGATAGATAGCTGAGATATAGCTGTGTACTAGTTTGTACCTAGATAGCTGAGATATAATTGAGTACTAGTTTGTACGTAGAACTGACACATTGTATACTAAAAGTTTACTTTAGTATAAGTGGGAGAATTGTTGGGATTTTGTATACTGGAAGCAAATTTTATGCTTGTATACAATGTGTTTTGTCTCTACCACTATTTTATTCTCCTATCTGATAAATATATATATTTGCACATGTTATCCTTTATCTTGTATAAAAGTTAGATTTATGTGGTGTGTCGGGTATCATAGAAGACAACACAAATTGGTTGAACTGACAAGATATAAAGAGTTATCACGTACGAGACAACTTCGGGATAAGTTGTCGGTTTAAGCCGGCAGATTTAGATAAGAAGTGGCTTCTCTTAGCTGCTTGTCTTTACTGGTACACTTAAGGTGGTGTATTGACGGATCACAGTGAGATGTGTTCTCCTTACTGACCTTAGTGGAGAACCAAGATCTCGGTGACTTAGTCGGTCTTAAGCTTGGTAAGACTTCAGCTGAGTGCATTTGCCTATCTATCACTTTGACCTACTATGGTGAACGTCATCGCGACCGGATCTACGTATCTTGGGTGTTAGTAGTTATTTGTGGCTCGGGCCGGTTGTACCGTATCTTGCAGCCGTATCCTAATAAAATGGGTTGATAATATCCCCTGAGGAACTCGAAAGGATTAGCACACTAAATCCGGCCGGTTGATTAAGTTCAGGTGTGTTAATAAGGTCGAGTGGTACTACTCAGGAATATAAGATGTTAATTAATTTAAGTTGTCAGTGAGCTTAATTAATTAACGGATATTTCTATCTTAAATACGGAGATCGATTAAGTCTAAAATACAAGCCCTTGCTCAATTTGGGATAAAGGGGTAAGTCGGCCGCGGATTCTCTAGTGGAATGAATCTGTGTTTATTAATTAATTTTGCTCTGGGCTGAGCATGAATAATTAATTAATTTGAGGCCCAACTTTATTTCTTGTATTGGATCCCTGATCTGGCCCAATTAGTTGCCTAGTTATTTATTGTCTCTAGTTATTTATTGTCTCTCAGAAATCATTATTAATGGATTAATGTATTTTTTACATTATTTAATAATATTATTTATCTGGAATTAATTGGCTGGGCCAATTAATTGATAAATATTAGTAGCCCAGTGGATTAATTAATTATATTATGGGCTAATTATGTGGAAGCCCATTAGAAATATAATTAAATTAATGGGCTACAAATATATTAATATTATATTGGCTTTTGAAGCCTATATATATTAGTATTCTGTTCAGAAACAGATTACACACACATACACAAAACAGACGCACAACGTTGAGTGTAGGGGAGACAATAATCTTATTTTCTCCAGTTCTCTGACCACCCAGAGGGAGAAAAAGGTCGGGACACAGATCAAAAGATCTGACACAGGAGCAACAATCAGAGCCGCGACAACATTCTAAGGAGGAAGGTATCTTTCCTAACCCTCAATTATCCTTCAGGTTCTGGGCCGACCTAGCTCTTGGTGTAGTGTTTCTGCTGCACCAAATTAATTCTTTTTGGAAGATCTTTGGACCCGCCGCCTTTGCGCCGAGATCGAGCCCCTGCCCGGCTCCGAGTCCATCGACTTGGATCTTGGTCCTTCGGGTGGTCCGTGGGCTTGTCCGTTGGGCCTGGTCATTGGGCTTGATAGGCTGGTTCTGGGTCGACCCAACTCTTGGTGTAGTGTTTCTGCTGCACCAGATTAATTCTTTTTGGAAGATGCTGGGAGAAGTGATGATTTTTGTTTTCACCAAATAAATCTTGCACATATGCTAGAACTCAGATTAGTATAGCAAACATGTATCGAACACAGGGAACATAGATTTTAAAATTAAATTCCTATCAATCTAAAGGGTTGGTTAGCGACCACACAATTTTGAGGGTTTCTAAACATAAAGCAAGAAAGTAAATAGCATAAATAAATATCCGAATTAAAATAAGCAAAGAAATGGGTCTAGCAAGATGATTTACACACACAAGTCCGATCCTCGACACTAAAGTGAATTAATCCCTAGAAATTAATTAGTTTCCGCCGTAATTAAAATGACACGTCCCCTATTCTCCCTTAATTATTCAATAGCCGCCATGGTGAACATTGAAACGACTACTTCTCTAAATTAGAGGCAACCTAGGTTGGTGGACAATAAATAGATTTAACACCTAATCAACTTTAAGAACTAAGGAAACCCAATTTAGGAGCATCCTCGTATGGTGGACATCTAATAGTCTTCTACCAAATTAATCATACTGTTCGAAGAACAATTGTGCTACTTATCTAGCCTTATTCCACGAGAAACGATGGAAGTACTAAATTAGCTATGAATTAAATTAAACTAAGGTGATCAAGCCTATATCACTAACCCGATTCAATTAACCAAGATTAACTTAGAATTTCAGTGATTAGTTATTAAGTCCTAAGTCACACGAAACCATTTAAGTGTGTGCTTCACATCCACCAGCCCCTAGGAAATTTAGCTACACATACTGGTCCGACAGGACAGGCGGACGACTATACTAGGCATAAAATAAATAATGTTGATACTCGAAAATAACATCCATGAAAAATAACTTCCAGATTGATATGAAATTGGAGCACGAATAAACACAAATGAAACTGAAAGATTAAATAATACCGAATGATAAAACCCAGTCTCCAAGTCGAAAGCGATAAACAAAACTCTCTAATATCGAACTAAAGTACATAGATAAAAGTGTTTGTTTTCCCAATCTCTAATCTAAGTGTTGATCGGTCATCTCTCCTTGGATGCTGTAGTAGTATTTTGATGGATGAAACGTGAATAATAAATATGATTTTCGCGGGTCTCTTTGGCTTATATATGGCTGCGCATCCCTTGTAGAAAAATCGAATTTTTATTCAAATTATGGAAATATTTGATTTAGATAAGAATATCTAAATCTTTCCAAATCTTCTTCTCCCTCATCCCTAAGTTTCCTCTCTTGATATTTCCGTCCAATTTGCTCCACAAACGCGCCTAAAACCTCCAAAATTCGACTGCTACCTCAGATCCTCGTCATGTGCTAAATCAGCCCGAATATCTACAAAACAACTCAGAAAATACGGTCCAACTGCCTAGGTGGGTGCCAAAATAGACAGAATTTGCATAGTACGAATTAGACTCATCAAGAAGTCTCTTCAACAGCCTATCCACCTCTCCACTCAACGCCCCACTATTTGGCTGCCATATTGGTAATGTTAATTACTCCAGCATCCTTTCACCTGACAGATTTGACCTATAAATATGCAGTTCTGCAAAGCATTTCACACACCATATTCTGAAAGCATTATACACTTCACAACATATTAGTTTTTAAGTTGTCTAGCTTCTGTCCTTACCGGAAGTCTAGTTCGTCGGTGCTGCAATACATCGAGATGAACGTCGTTTTATCTTTGGGGACGAAATGCCAGAAACCGTGAGTACTACTGGGGTATTTTTCGTCTTGCAGAAAGAGGGATCCTCGACAACGTGTTTGCATCTTCGAACTTCCCTTTTTGTTTTCGACTAATTTTTTGTAATTGTATTAGCAGCTTGGTTGTAACAATCGCAAGAGGAAAAAACCTATATACCTTACCTAAGCTGCTTGGAGTTCACTGGAAAAACAAACTAAACTGAAATATTGTCCATGACGTCCACGCCGAATGAATGCTTTTGCAAGATGCTTTCACTGTGGCAACCGTGATCTAAAAGTTTCCCCTGAGCTGGAAGGACTTCAAAAGCTATTTGAAGCACAAGCGAAAGGAAATGCCGCTTGACGACCTCGTTGTCAAGCTCCGCATCGAGTCCGATTTGAGGAAGCAAGATGGAAAGGGCAAAGCACCTAGGGACCCGAGAGTCAACCTCCTAGAGAAGGGCGGAAACTCCAACAACTCCAGAGAAGACATCTAAATGGCAACAACAAAGGAAAGAGCAAGGTTCAAGCCCGCAAGTTTGTAGGGGAGTACTATAATTGTGGTGAATCCGGCTACATGTTCAAGGACTGCCATAAATCAAAGAAGAAGAAGGCTCGTCAAGCCAACATATTGGAGAGAGAGCTCACTGAAGCCGACCTTGCGACTGTCGTCACCGAAGAAGTGAACTTCGTGGAGAACCAAGGGCAATGGTTCATTGATATTGCTGTCACGACACATGTTTGTGGTGACCGAAGCCGCTTCACCAAGTACAAGAGTTGCCAAGGGAGAAAGCTGAATATGGGTAATCAAGCCTCATATGAGGTAGTTGACTATGGTACTGAGGTGCTAAGGTTGAGCTTCGGAACGAACCTTACTCTTGGAGAGGTGTTGCATGTCCCAGATATCTGTAAAAATTGGTGTCCGACTTTGTACTAGTTCAGCGGGGTTTTAGACTAGTTTTTCATTCTGGCAAGTTTATTTTGACAAAGTTTGGAATGTGTTAGGAAAATGTTACATGTGTGAGGGTCTTTTCATGTTAAGTGTAATGGCGTTGCGCCAATACCCCCATGAGGGAAAAAATAATGATAATGAATCTGCTTCCTCCTACTTGACTGAGGTGCTCTGATTTATGGCATTGTAGATTATGACATGTTAATCTATATGCGATAAAAATATTAGTTAATATCAATCTACTTACAGGAAATGAGTTTAACAAAAGTAAGTGTGAAGTTTGTATTGAAGTCAAATTGACTAAGTTGTCATTTTATTCTATAGAAAGGAGCACTAAGCCTCTAGAAGTTATTCACACTGACATATGTGACTCAAAGTTTGTGCAAACTAGAGGTGGGAAAAAGTATTTTATTATTTTTAGTGATGATTGCACTCGATATTGTACTCTTTATCTCTTAAGGAGTAAAGATGAGGCGATTGAAGCTTTTATTTACTTCAAAGCTGAAGCCGAGAACCAACTTGATTCTAAAATAAAGATGGTACGAAGTGATAGAGGTGGGGAGTATGTAGCCCCGTTTGAAGAGTTGTGTAAATCAAGTGGCATTATTCATCAAACCATCACCCCCTATTCGCTTCAATCAAATGGTGTTGCTGAAAGGAAGAACCGAACTTTAAAAGAAATGATGAACACCTTGTTAATAGGTTCTGGTTTGTCGGGGGGGGGGGGGGGAGTCGTTCTGGCGGCTAATTGTTTATTGAACCAACTTTAAGGAATATTACTCTTTATGAGTTGTGAAAATGAAAAAACCTTCCTATAAATATCTCAAGGTGTGGGGGTGTTTTGTTAAGGTAGAAGTGTCTTTACCTAAGCAAGTTACAATCAGACATAAGATTGTCGATTGTATCTTTATAGGATCATATGTGCATACCACTCAGTAGGAGATAACAAAGTGACATGTGGTGGGCTTGGGCCACACATGTTCATGCGAGTGAGCCTTTTCTCCCACCACCACACACGCGGCCGTGCCGCGACAGAGCCCGTGATCGTGCCCGTGCCCGGCCCATGCCTAGACTCCAAGCTTTGAGTTCTTAGTCCGTGGACTAGGACTTGGATCTTGATCCTTTGGGTGGTCCGTGGGCTTGTCCGCTGGGCCTGGTCATGGGCCCTAATGGGCTAGTTGTGGGCCGACCTAGCTCTTGGTGTAGTGCTCCTGCTGCACTAGATTAATTCTTTTTGGAAGGTGTTAGATGAAGTTTCTTCAGCAGCATGTCCACCTCTCCACTCCACGCCCCAGTATTTGGCTTCCATAATTTGCAGTGTTAATTGTTCCAGTAATCCTTTCACCTTATGGATTTGGCCTATAAATAAGCAGTTCTGCAAAACATTTCACTCACCATATTATGAAAGCATTATGCACTTCACAGCATATTAGTTTTAAGTTGTCCAGCTTCTGTCATCGCCGGAAGTCCAGTTTGCCGGAGCTCGTAGTCCTGCGGTGCTATAATACTTCAAGACGGACGTTGTTTTATCTTTGTGGACGAAACGCCAAAAACTGTGAGCACTACTAGCGCGTTTTTTGTCTTGTGGAAAGAGGGATCCTCGACTCGACGTGTTTGCATTTTCAAACTTTCCTTTTTGTTTCCGACTAATTTCTTGTAATTGTATTAGCCAGCTTAGTTGTAACAAATAATGCGACATTAGCTTTGCTATTTAGTTTAATCATCACATGCAAAATTGATGCTTCGCAACTGTTGTTAAGTGTAGAATGCTTGTTTAATCTTGAAATTAAATGTTAAAATATTGAAGTTAGTATTTGAAAGATTAAAGTAGGACAAATTGGACAGATGATATTAATTGTTGACGAAAATTAGTGATAGAATATATACCTGCAGCGGAATCAAATAGTAGATGAATTCTGACTTTAAACGTGATACTCCAAATCACCAATAATCACAAGGATTATGGTTTGTTTACACAATCCAAATGCTTGAACCTTCCAGTGAAGAGAAGAATGAGAAATAGATCAATATTGCGTACGATTTTTCTGAATAATGATTCCTCTCTCTTAACCGCTTCTCATTCATCATATATATATGTGTAACTTATTTCATATAAGTCCATTACTTATATGTTATTACAAAATAACCCCGGGAGTATTTATATATATATTTCCAACAATTGTTGTAGTAACAACTAACAGTACGTGTAAGAGGTTAACTGTATAATTTTCTACTAAAATGTGTTTGCTATCTTTTTGTATTTTTGCAAAAAAAAATTACCCTCGCTCTCCAGAAGATAACCATAATAGCTAGTTAAAGAACATATAGGATAAATCTCGATTTGTAAAATAGTCCAATACATTTATAATTTATAATAAGATTAACTTAGGTAACCGCAATACATAATGAAAGGTTCATATCGACTTATCCAGTAATATATTCATTCTTCAATTCTAGCATGTGAATTCTACGAAGAGAATGACTAGTGTGCATAATGTTGCACATGCAACATGATCCAATTTTCAATTTTGATCTGGTTTGACCGGGTTTGACCCGGTTTTCCACTTTATTAAAAAAAAAAAACTTCTTTCTTCTCCCGTCTCCTCCCCTCACTACCCTTTTCTCTCTCTCCTCTCTTTCTCTTTCTCTCTGCATCTCACCCCTCTCTCTCTCTCTCCACTCCCCTCTCTCTCTCTTTCTCACTCCCTCCTCTCTCTCTCTCCACAGTCCTCCCGATCTCTCCGCCTCCGCCTCCGATCTCTCCGATCTCTCCAATTTTATTGCCGTCACTCCGCCTCCGATCTCTCCGCCTCCGCCTCCGCCTCCGATTCCGCCTCCGCCTCGCTCTCTCCGATGAGGACTCGCCGGAAACCAACCTCGCCGAAAACAAGTTTGATGTTGAAAGCCCTTTTGAAGCCACTGGTGAAAAAGCCTCCAAAATGTGCTATAATCGATGCAAAGAGACCGAGGCACAGAGCATGCTACTGTACAGGCAAAATGAAAATCTCTCTCCAAGGTATAGTCTGAAATTCAATATTGTATAGAAATGTTGGAAATTTAGAACAGTGCTGACTTGGATTTCATTAGAAATTTCGTACTGACGAGACCTACTTTCGTATACTAAAGTCGTTCTGAGTTATACATTAGGCCAAGACTAAAGTCTTTAAGAATCATCCATATAAATTAAGAAGGTAAGGATGTAGCCTTATACAAGAGAATGTCTGCATCTCTATTCATCGGAGGGTAAAAGTAAATTACAAGATGAAGTAAAAGTTGATGAACAATGTAATGGACCCTTATGTAGGCAAAAAAACACGACGATTCAAAATCACTTAGAGATAGATGTTTAGTATTTGGTTAACATCACACCCATACAACTAAAGAATAAGATCAGTTCTCACAGTTACAGATATTAGTAATATCCGGAAAGGAAAAGGAAAAGGCATATGCAGACTTACCAATTGCTGAGAATTCTTTTGGTTTTGGTGTCAGTTGAGAATTCTTTTGATGAATTGAAACATGATTTGCTTTTGGTTTGATTATTGAACAATTTTGGTGCTCTATATGGTTTCTGAATGTTAATTTGTGTGCATTTTCATCTAGAAATGTATATTTGCTCCTTCGCTTCTGAGTTTGTTAAGATTTTATTGTGACACGTTCTTTTATCGTGATTGACACGTTCTTTTATCGTGATTGACACGCACAGCAGAGACAATTGACACTCTTCTCTCTACTGTGAATTATGTCTTAAACAAACACTCTACTCATCATTGACATATTTTTTATCATGATTGACACACACAGTAGAGACAATTAAGATTCTGCTCTCTATTGTGAATTATGGCTTAAAAAGACACTCCGGTCATCATTGACACCTTCTTTTGTCATGATTGACACGAATAGCAGATACAATTGACACTCTGCTCTCTACTGTAAATTACGGCTTAAACAGACACTCTGCTCATCATTGACACATTATTTTATCATGATTGACACGCACAGTAGAGACAATTGACACTCTGCTCTCTACTGTGAATTATAGCTTAAACGAACACTGCTTATCATTGACACGTTCTTTTGTCATAATTGACACGCACAACAGAGACGATTGACACACTGATCTCTATTATGAATTATGGCCTAAACAGACACTCTGCTCATCATTGACACGTTATTTTGTCATGATTGACACAAACAGAATATACAATTGATACTTTTTTCATAAACAAATGACACTTTTTTTTCCGAAACAAATCGCATTTTTTTCAAAAATAATTGATAGTTAATAAATGATACTTTATTCAAATACAAATGATATTTTTGTTTGTTATGATTAACACTTTGGATAAAAAACAAATGACACATTTATTCATTACAAATGACACGCCTTACTTATCAAAATATTAGAAAAAAATAAAAAAATTTGTTTGTTACGATTGACACTTTTGTTTGTTACAATTGATACTTTCAGATGCCAAAGAGTGACACGCATGTCCTTAAAATACATGGGAAAAAATGTTAAAAAAATGAAAAAAAAGTAAAAAATAAAATTTAAATTTAAAAAAATTTTGCTTGTTTGCGATTGATACTTTTGTTTGTTACGATTGACAATTCCATATGCAAAGAGTGACACGACCGTCCTTAAAATAAAGAGGAAAAAAACGTAAAAAAAATTAAAAATTAAAAAAAAAAAGTTAAAAAAAAGTTAAAAATAAAATAAAATTAAAAAAAGGATTAATGATGTCATGCTGACATCAGCGGTCACACACGGGTCAAAGGGAGTCAACGAGTCAAATACGGGTCAAAGCGGGTCAAAATTGGATAATTGGATCATGTTGCATGTGCAACATGGTGTACACAAGTTTTTGCCTTCTACAAAATAGAAATATTAACTTGTCCAATTTTGGAGAGAGAAATAGTGCTCTTCCAATAAATTATTCCTGATAATACCAAAAAGATTAATTAGAAAACTAAGTGACTCAAAGTTCCAGACATTTGTCGGAACCCCACTACAATTATACCATATTAAACTATCTATCTTCGTTGCTTCGCAATATTTGGTAAGAACAACCTTATTCTCATCTCTCCACCACACAAAACATTATTGCATTATCATTCTCTCCTTTAGATTATTAAAGTTAATATTGTTTATAAAATAGATATATGACTTTGGATTGTCTTTTTCAATAAAACCCTTCTGATCTATTGAATAAATTCTGTTTTTATACAATTAATTTACAAATTATAATAAATACGTAAATAAAAAAAATTAAGATATGAATATATAATATTCGATCGCAAAATATTATATATTTCTACCACTAATTCCACTATAATACCATTTTGAAAAGTCTTCGGATTAAAAAATCAGAATTAGATTGTCAAAATTGACTCGGCTTATATGTAAAGGCAAAAACTTGTGTGCAACATGATCCAATTATTTAATTTTGATCCGTTTTGATCCGTTGATCGGCTTTGACCCACATTTGACTCGCTCATATCAGCATAATGTCATTATTCCCTTTTTTATTTATTTTTATTTATTTTTCATTTATTTTAATTTTTTTTCTTTTTTTCCCCCTTATTTGTAAGGACGGATGTGTCACTCTTTGTGAACAAAAGTATCATTTTTTCTAAACAAAAATATTTATTTTTTATTTTTTTCTGATTTTTTTATAAGAAATGCTTGTTATTTGTAATGAATAAATGTGTCATTTGTTATTTATCTCAAAGTGTCAATCGTAACAAATAAAAGTGTCATTTGTATTTGAATAAAATATCATTTGTATCATTTATTGACTATCAATTATTTTTGAGAAAAATGCGATTTATTTCGAAAAAAAGTGTCATTTTTTATGAGAAAAGTGTCAATTGTCTATGTTGTTTGTATTAATCATGACATAAGAATGTGTCAATGATGTGTAGAGTGTCTGTTTAAGCCATTAGTCATAATAGAGAGCAGAGTGTCAATTGTCTCTGTTGTGCGTGTCACTCATAATAAAAGAACGTGTCAATGATGAACAAAGTGTCTGGTTAAGCCATAATTCACAATAAGAGAGCAGAGTGTCAATTGTCTCTGCTGTGCGTATGATGAGCAGAGTGTCTGTTTAAGCCATAATTCACATTAGAAAGTAGAGTGTCAATTGTCTTTGTTGTGCGTGTTACTCATGACAAAAGAACGTGATGAGTAGAGTATCTGGTTAAGCCATAATTCACAGTAAGAGAGCAGAGTGTCAATTGTCTCTGTTGTGCGTGTCAATCATGACAAAAGAACGTGTCAACAACGAACAGAGTGTCTATTTAAGTCATAATTCACAGTAGAGTGCAGAGTGTCAATTGTATTTGTTGTGCGTGTCAATCATGATAAAAGAAAGTGTCAATGATGAACAGAATGTATGTTTAAGCTATAATTCATAGTAGAGAGCAGGGTTCACAACAAATGACACAATTGCTCACAACAAATGATATTTTATATTACAAGAAATGACACTTCAATAAATTAGTTAACTAATAAGTCCATAGCAAACGCAATGATCTCAATACTCCAAACAAAATCAAATTAAATTTCGACTTACAACAATAGAAAAAATAGTTATAAGAGTGGTCGCGACAAAACAAATAATTACCCGGACAATGTGAAAGAGAATGATGAACCAGAGTACGAATCTTCAGTTTTAATAATAGAAAGAAAATTAGTGATGCTAACTATGGAAAGTGCTCAGAAGGATGAAATCTGATCTCTTGCATTGAGGATGAATAAAAAAGCTAAACCCAAATCCACCTACAAATATACACACGAAACACATCTATAAACTACGCACGTCGAAGATTAACAGAATTCAAACATTTAAACAAACCTGACACTTGGAAACAAAAATGTTCACTTGCTTAGGCGAGAGGATGGAGAGATTCTTGTGCAGATTCGGTGCGACGGATGCCAAATCATCGATGCAAATTTTGGAAAGCGCTTCGGTTGCGGATGTGGCCACGACGTCAGATTCTGACAGATCAATTTATTAGATAAGTTGATACGAACAATACGATGCAAAATAAAACAAATGCAGCTACGGCTGTGGTGGCGACGACGTGGGCGGGCGGGGGAGAGGAGAGAGAGAGAGAGAGGAGAGAGAGGGAGGCGGAGCAGAGGCAGATCTGGAGGATCGCACGGAGGTGGATCTTGCCATCGGAGTGACAGAGGCGGAAGCGCGAGGAGCGACGGCGACGAAGGTGGAGACGGAAAGGAGTGACGGCGGTGGAGACAAGGAGAACGGTGGAAAGAGAGAGGGGGGGGGAGTGGAGAAAGAGAGAGAGGGGGGGGTGAGATACAGAGAGAAAAGAGCGAAGAGAGAGAGAGAAAGAGGTAATGGGGAGGGGAGGAGAAGTGAGAGAGAGGGAGTGTGAAGAGAGAGAGAGAGAGAGAGAGAGAGGGGGGGTAATGGGGAGGGGAGGAGAAGTGAGAGAGAGGGAGTGTGATTTATTTATTTATTATACTAAATCGGATCAAACCCCTATCAAAATTGAGCAATTGGATCATATTGTGGGTGCAACATAATGCACCCTAGTCCATCTCATTTATAAATTAGAATTAGATCAGACTGATAATTTGGATGCCCGAGATTTATATGCAAAACAAGATTTATAAATTTGGAAAGTTATGTAATTTACCATGTGGTTTGATTTGACCCGCTAATAGCTGAAGACAAATTGATAAAAATATTCTCAAACTATGCTAGTTTGAATAATTGGTTATTTTGTTAAATTTTCAGTTATTCAACTGTTAATCATAAGAGCATTTACGGAATATAAACTTTATGGATCAATTCATCCATTTTTAAATTGAAAAAAAGAATGATTAAAATTTAATTTAAAATTTGGATGAATTAGTCCCTAAAATTTTTATTCCATAAATGTCGTTATGACTAACAAAAATTTAATAGAAAAACCAATTTATCCAAAACTAACATAATTTTATGACCAATTAATTAAAAAAGAAAAATATGAATTAATTTATTCAAACTAACATAGTTTGAGGACCGTGTCAATTTACCATAGATAAATGAAATTGGATTTTCAACAAACCGAATCATATCCAGTCTGGGTCCACCCGAATTCATGAATTTGGTCCATTGTGTAGGTAGGCCGGTGACCCGGCCCAACCACTTTGACAGACTTATTCAACTCTTGTCCTCCTACTAATAGTAATTGGCAAAAACTTTGGTGGATCCGGTTGCACGTGCAACTGGATATTTAATTATAAATTCATTGTAGTCTATAATAATACAACTACTTTATGGTACCGCAGTTGGTGTGGCCACTAGGCTCTCAGCCGGTTGATGCGGGTTCAAAACACAATAACAACAATTTTTTTAATTTTTTTTATTTTATTTTAATACTGAAAAATTGAACAACTAACACACTCAAACACTCACATCGTTTCTCCCGCTTTTCCACCTAAGAAACAAGTATGGTAACACAAAAAAATACCATAGCATTTCCATGACTAAAAGAGTTTGGAAATGCTTGCGTTTCGAGGCCCAACAACAACTTTTATGTGTTTTTTTACATTAAAAATTGAATTTTTATTTTTAAATTACAATATGACACAAAAAATAATAAATATGATTTCTTATTTTTTTAAATAATATATGGCATAAAGAATATTAATATGTACTTAAAATTTATTTTTGTTAAAAAAATACAATATTTTTTTTTCAATTTTATAATGTATAGATAATACACATATTATGAATAAAATTATCAATTGTTCTTAACAAAAGTATCATTTTACATGAAAAAAATATCAATTATTCTAAATATATTACTTGTTTTGAATAAGAGTATTACTTGCTATTAACACAATGTATTAATTGTGATGACCAAAGTATCACTTGTTGTGAATAAGAGTATCACATATTCTGAATAAAAGTATCATTTGTTATTAACAAAAGTATCACTTTTTCTTAACAAAAGTATCACTTGCTATGAATAAAAGTATCACTTTTTTTTAATAAGAGTATCACTTATTATTAACCAATGTATCACTTGTTATGACCAAAGTATCACTTGCTAAAAGTATGTATTACTTATTATGAATTAAAATAATATAACTTATTTTTAACAAAAGTATAACTTATTTTAAACTGAATATATTATTAAAAAAATACATTATGAAAAAAACCCTTGATTTGAAAAAAAAAAAATATAAATTCGTCCTAAACAATTGTATCACTTGCTCTAAACAATTGTATCATTTTCATTTTCAAATGAGTACATTAATTAAACTGAATATAATATCACTTATTTAAACTGAATATATTATTAAAAAATACATTATGACAAAAAAAAACCTTGATTTGAAAAAAATATATAAATTGTTTCTAAACAATTGTATCACTTGCTCTAAACAATTGTATCATTTTCTTTTTAAAATGAGTATATTAATTAAACTGAATATATTATTTATAAAAAAAAGTAAAGCGCTACCAATGGGATTCGAACTCGAGCAATAAGATGAGATCTCCATAGCTTTACCAATTACACCACAAGACACCATTTGTTTCTTAACAAAATGTGATGTATTAATAATATCCGTCTGGTTGCAGGTGCAACCGCATGCACAGGAGACCAACTCATAATAATAATGACGGTAATAAAGCATGTGTGTGGCTTTCAAATCCAAAATTAACATGAATAATACAATCCAACAACATTATCCGACATGAAATAATATAGGGATATTAGCATGTAAATACACGAAGGTTGGCTGAAATTTAGATTTTGCACACGACCTTTAAAACGCTTATCATAATACATGACTTTTCAATTCGTTAAAAATCTCACACCAACGAAATCGAATCTGACGTGGCAGATGATGTGGTATTTTAGTGCTTAGTTGGAAGATATATTTTTCCAATTAGGAAATCATGTAGTTTTTGTCATTTGAAAATACACGAAGTTTGTAGTTAATTTAATTTTGCACATGACTTTTGAGCTTTGAACAAAAAAATATTTAAATTATATTGTATGCTTAGTATTTAATAGAGTATGAATATATGATTAATTAATGTTGGGTGATGATTCAATCCTCAGCATGATCATACTTGTGGGAAATGACTCTATCTTCTATACTGAATCACGCTCAGTAGCCTCGTGCTCTGAACTGTTGAGAAGATTTGAAGATCCCAAAACCCTATCTGATTGGTGAACCATTCCTTTGTATTCGTATTTCTCTGAGGTTTCAGACTCAGTAGACACTCTGCTCTGGTCAAAGGCGCTCAGTAGCTCATCAACCTCAGCACCAGTGTAGAAGACTCAGTGAATACTTGGACTCGGCGGAACAAGATATGCGAGAGAGTCGGTTGAACCGGACTCGGCGGGAATAGTTCACTTGGACTCGGAGCCGATCATCGATAGACTTATCTCGGCGAGTCTATCTACCGAATACAAGGTCATACTCGGCAACGGCGAGATAGTCTTCAAGACTGTCGAGAATCTTTTGAAAGACAATCGGCATTGTCGTATGCGAGGAAGAGAGAAGTCGGCTTCGATCTGTCTCGAAGTTTGTCTTTGTCTCAACCACTCCATCCACCTCGACGAATGACAAGCATACACGTATCTTCTCACCTGCTAAAGCTGCGATCAACCTTTTACCTAAAAAGGTGGGAAAGTACTGTTACCTACACCAAAAGAGCCGTTTGCTACCAAAAAGAGAGAGAGAGAAGAAGATCGTCTCCAACGGATCTATTTTCAATCTCTGCTCTATAAATAGAGGGATCATTTAAGATTTGAAGAGAATGCACGCACCTAGAACACGAGAGAGCATTCAAACGAGCGAAATTAACGACTAAGTCTTCCGCAAGAATCAACCGATTTATCTCCGGCGAAAGACTACATCCAGCTCAAAAGGAACCAAGCTGAACCGACATAAGCTTCTAGTATCCAAGCGACTGACTAGAACCTATAGCTAAACCCTCAGCTGTTCGTCGCTCTAGATAGCTGCATTCTCGTTCCTTATCCCTCTAACCCTAAGCTCACTTGCTATACCATAGCTTAGACGAAGGAGTTCACATTTGAACCCAATCCTTATTGTATAAGGACTCCTTCACTGTTGGAGAAGTTTGTCAAACACTTTAAGTTTGATAGTGTTGTAAGCGAGACTTGGATCGGTATAAAAACCAAGACGCGGCTTTGCCCGGTGTGCAAGGCGGCCGAGACTAACTCGGGATAATAAATAGCCTCATGATCATTCGGGACAAATGGACGTAGGATTTGAGCGATATCCGAACCACTTTAAAAATCCTGTGTCTCTTCTTGCTTTCTTAAGCGTTGCATTGATTTTACTACTCATCTTGAACATCATATTTAAAATCAATCAACTGTCTCGAAGCATACTTGAACTTTTAAATCTACCGAACCGAGACTTAAAACGTTTTCTCACAAAAAGCGATTTGGGCCTACACTATTCCGCGCACCGAACTCTTACGTAGATACGAATTCGACCTAGTCGGTTAGCGAGATCTCGGTCGAGTCGATACTCTTAGCCTTTAACTCGATTCGAACGGTTATGCAGTCTGGTTCGAATTGATCGGGCACACCATCCCGAATAGGGCTTGTTCGAGTTCGAAGTTGAGAAATCGAATCGGTGTATTCACCCCCCCTCTACACTCGACCGTACACTCGGGACCAACAATTGGTATCGGAAGCGGGGAGTTTTTTTGACTCTTGTTATCTTTGAGACGGGTCTATTCGAACGGATCCGAGGGAAAACGTTTTCACCGCATATCACTCTACATTCATATCATTATTCTTCATGGCTGATATGTCGGGTATAAGGATGGTACCTATGTTCTCGGTGGAGAACTACGGAGTATGGCGAGTCGAATGGAAGCACATCCGACATCCCTCCATGACGATATGACCGAAGTGCTTGAAGATGGACCTATCGTTCCCATGATCGATAGTGTCGTAACTTCGGACCAAGCTCAAGGAGGAGGAATGGTGGCCGGGAAGAAGATCCCCCAAAGACGAAGTCTCTTCACTCCCGAAGAGAAGAAGCTTCACAATCTAGATCGAGTCGCCGGGAATGCTATACTCGACCACCCTTAGTGATTCTTATCTTGGCGGGGTTCGGGAATGCAAGGCCGCAAAAGAACTCGGGGACGCTCTTGCGCTGCGAGTCGAGGGACTCGAGAAGATTAAAGCCAACAAATTAGCGCCGGGAATTCCAAAAGCCTGGAAAGCTTGTCTCTCATGCCCGGTGACAAAATCGAAGATCGAACGTCGAGTTACCAATCGATGAACTCTATCAATGGGTCGGGGAAAGACATTCGAGCAACGAGAGATGAATCGAAGATTACGAGGGCACCTTCCGGATGGACACTGGACACCTTTTGCCACTCTATTGCGATATTCGACTTAGATCTTGTGTCTCCCGACCATATCTTTTCGTAATTACGGGCGGAGGAGTTTGAGTTCGACAGACCTCAAAGAAGGCGGAGAGCGAAGGCGACACAAAAATCGACCATGCTTTCAAAGCATCGGTCGGCCACAACATCTCCAAAGAACGAGCAAAACGACGAGTAAGACCGAACCTTCACTCAATGATCTACAAGAAGGAAGTCTCGCTCGAAGTATGCGCTCGCCGTCGTAAAGTATCGAAGGAGAAGGAGCGACGCGAAAAGTGACTAAAGCCTATCGGGAAACGAAAGGTAAGTCAAATTATATGTTGAAACACACTCCTGACACACAATCTTCTGAATGCAGAAAGAAAGATGACTCAGAACCATCAAAGAATAGCGAAAGCAAAGAAGAAAGAGTCATCGCTTGTTACAACTGCAAGAAGCCGGGACATTATCAGTATGATTGTCCTGAGCTCGGTAGTGCTAAACGCGCAGCACGTAAGGCAAGGAGAGAGAAATTCGCCCAGAAAAGACAATCCTACATAGGCGGCGAAATCTCGGACGACTCGAAGAGGTCGACTCCTTTATGGATTCATCGGATGATGATGCAGCTTTCATAGCCTTAGAGCTTGAAGCTGAAGAATCAGCTGAAAAGTGCATGATGGCAGGCGAAGAGGATGAGGTAAATTCTCATGAACCACTTAACTCCTCTTCACACTGCACACACGACACTATTTCAGGTGCAGATGAGAATTTGGACGTCGCGACCGCATACGAAGAACTGCTCGACGAACAAATTCGGATGAGTGCAACGGCTCGGCAAGACTCTTCGGGAGTTGGATACCACCGAAAGTAGAGAATCATAGACTTTCTCGGGAGAGTCGAGGTTGCTGCGAGGCCGAAGGACTTGTGTTGAGACTCGGGGAGGAGATAAACTCTCGATGGCCAAGTCTCGGCATCAAGAAGATCGGATTTCGGTTTTGACCAATGACTTGACTCGAAAGATACTTGAACCGAGTCTGCTTGAAGCAAGAAATGTCGGGACTTCGGACCGAGCACGACACACCGAAGAAGAGTGATGATGTGCGGAGGAGCCCCGATGACCGAGAGGTACATGGGTGCTGAGAAGAAATTAGAAGCTATGCTAGCAAACAATAAGCCAAAGCACGCGCAAGGAAGTACTTGGATTCGGCCGGGGAGCTTCCTCATGCGCCCCCAAGACACTCGGAAGTACGGCTTGGCGATAGGTTTGTTCAAGGGGAGACTATGAACGCAAATATAATGAACCCCCTAGCAAAGAACAAACGAGAAGATGAAAGCACCTCATCCCACACATCGGCATTCGACAAGAAGATCGGTGCCAAGAAACCCCGACTCGGTCAAGGGGGAACCATCAAATCAAAATTGGCGGATCGGTATGGACCTCCAAAGGCGACACATCCAGGCTCGGTATGGGTCATAATATTATGAACCTATAGTCGAAAGAGGCTCCAAAGGTCGGAAGAAAAAGAAAGCCACACGAAGGCTAAGGTCGGCGGTCCACCAACTCGGAAGATCGGGACTCCCGAACCTCGGAAGCCTCGAGAGTCACCGTGTGACCGGTCCGGTGGTCGATATGTTGACTCCGAGTGGAAAGAAAATGTGCGAAACCACCGAGTTGTTAGACAGATTTGGGTTACTAAAACTAACATCTAAGGACCCAAAATCAAAAATAAAGGGTACTCGAATATAATTACGTCTTGCGGGTGCGTAAAGACCCATGGTATGTGGACGGCGGATGCTCAAGACACATGACATACCAAAGAAGTCTTCGAAGAATTATATCACCGAAGAAGGACCCCGAGTGAGTTTGGAGACAATGCAAAAGGCTATACCGGAGGATATGGAACACTCGGCATTGGAACCGCCAACGTTCCAAGAGTATCATATTTTGAAGGACTTGAAATAATCTTCTCTCTGTTAGTCAATTTTGTGATAACTCAAATAGAGTGATATTTGACGCCGGTTTTACGTGATGTTATTGATAAATCCACGGGGAAAACAAGTGTTATCGAGGTTCGCGCAGAAAGAACATATATGTGGTCGACCGGAACTCAGCAGAACACGAAGCTTGCTTATTGGCGAAGAATGACAACCGCACGGGGTGGCTATGGCACGAAGACTCGGCCATCTCAACTTTAAGACGCTCAACAAGCTTGCAAGAAACACTCTAGCAAGGGGACCGCCGAATGAAGTATTCGGCAAAGACACTCGGTGTAAAGCATGTCCGAAGGGAAAGCAAACAAGGAATCAAAATCCTCCGGTTCCATCGCCTTCCACGGATGGAATTCTTCGGTACTACATATGGATTTGTTCGGTCCGGTCTCCCCGGTGACGATCGGAGGCGAACGAGTTACCAACGCTTCTAAAAAAGCTCGGTGTCGAGAAGAACACCAAGATCGAAAAAATACGTTCGAGACGGAACCGAGTTCCTTAATTCCATGGTAAAGGAGTTACGCAAGCGAAGGAATAGAGCATGAGACTTCATCGCACGCACACCTCGGCGGGAATGGAGTTGCTTGAACGAAAGAACGAAACTCTAAAAGAGGCGAGCAAGGACTCTACTCGCAGGACTCAGGACTCCCAACCAAATTTTGGGCGGGAAGCTACCGATGCGCATGTTATACTCGAGAATAGATCTCTACTGACAAAGCGGCGTAAGCGGACACCATATGAACTATGGAACGGCGGGGAAGCCCTCTCTATCTTATTTCCATATTTTTGGTTGTTCATGCTTTATCCACAATAATGGGAAAGATCAGTCGAAGACTTTTGATAGCAAGTCGGATCGGGGAGTATTCTTAGGATACTCTCGGGTCGACAAAGCTTTCGAGTATTCAACCATCGGACTCTTTGCGTAGAGGAAAGCCCTCATGTTGTTTTTAACGAGTTTGCTACGAAGACGGGAGCAATAACTCAAATTCCGAATACGAAGCCTTCGATGAAGCGGCTACGAGGATCTAAGCTTAAAAGACAAATCGCGAAAAGATCCAGCTATGTTGGGATGATGATTCGGACGAAGAAACGAAGACAAATCTACCGAATCTCAACCAGCGAGCAAGTAGGCGAGCGATTGATTCTCCCGAACGGAATCAATCCCGGGTAACTCAGGTCGATGAGGAAACCGTAGAGGTAACCGAGACCACTACCGAGAATAACAACTCGGGGGGGAACATCTAGTAATGTTCCCGAGCCGAATGCCCCCGAACACGGTGACTCGGTAGATCATACTCTTATCACCGAAATTCTTCAATCTCGAGAATAGTACAACCGAAATGCCTAACTCACCTACTATCCGTGTTGAACAAATTTCGGATGAAGAGTTAAAACATCGTAGATCGTGGCTAGATGCTCACACCGCCGATCTTATAATTGGAGATCCTTCGGCACATGTCAAGACAAGATCCAGTTACTGTCAAGGAGAAAGCGCATTATTTTCCCGCTTCTTGTCTGCTGAAGAGCCTCGAATATTGAGGATGCACTTAAAGATCTTGGCCCGGATTATTGCTATGCGGGAAGAGGCTGAATCGGTTCACGAGAAACGAAGTATGGGAGCTTGTAGACGGACCCCGGCATCAACATGTCATTGGAACCAAATGGGTCTTCAAAAACAAGCGAGATGAAAACAACGTTATAGTAAGGAACAAAGCAAGACTCGTGGCTAAAGGCTACTTGTCAAGCCGAAGGGATAGATTTCGATGAGACGTTCGCTCCGGTTGCAAGATTGGAGGCAATCGGACTATTCTCGGCCTACGCAACACATCAACGATTCGAGTTTATCAAATGGATGTGAAGTCTGCGTTCTCGAACGACGTGCTTGAAAGAAGAAGTCTATGTGGAACAACCGCCCGGCTTTCGGCGGGGACATCAAGTATATAGACTCGGGGAAGGCTCTATACGGGTTAAAACAAGCACCCGGGGGCTTGGTACGATACCCCTGTCCGAGTTTCTTCTTCGAAAGGTTTTCGAAAAGGCACGATGAGACCGCACTCTATTCGAAGCATTCGACCGGAAGAAGACTTATTACTTGTGCGGATCTACGTGGATGACATTATATTTGGATCAAAGAATGTCATCATGTGTCGGCAATTTGAAAAGATGATGAAGGATAAGTTCGAGATGTCGATGATGGGTGAAATGAACTACTTCCTTGGTTTTTCAAGTCAAGCAATCGAAAAGGGAACGTTCATCAACCAAGGCAAATACACTCGAGACCTCATCAAAAGATTCGGCTGCACATCCGGCAAATCAATCAAGATCCCGATGAACACGAATATGAAGATAGATCTTGATAAAGAGGGAGTATCGAGAGACCAAACCGAATACCGTGCTATAATTGGTTCTTTATTATATCTAACGACTACTCGTCTCCGACATAACTTATCTTTGTAGGTGTACGTGCTCGATTTCGGGCGAATCCCAAGCGAGTCATATGGACTCGAGCAAAGAAGATTCTCCGCTATCTACGAGGAACACCCGACATGGGTTTGTGGTATCCAGTGATGATAATATTGAACTAACCGGTTATTCCGATGCCGACTATGCGGGATGTAGAATAGACCGAAAATCAACTTCCGGAACATGTCGGTTCCTTGGCGGCAAGGCGATCTCATGGTTTTCAAAGAAACAACACTCGGTGGCCACGTCGACTACCGAAGCCGAATACATGGCTGCTTGGAAGTTGTTGCGCCCGATCCTTTGGGCGAGACAAGCGGTGAGAGAGACTATGACGTCATTCGGAATGAAGTGCCGATTTTCTCGCGACGTGCAGGTGCTATTGCAATCACTCGAACCCCGTACTTCACACGAGATGCAAGCACGTGGACATCGAGACATCACTTCATTCGTGACCATGTCGAGAAAAAGGATATCGGGATGGAGAAGATCCATACTGACAAGCAACGGGCGATATACTGACCAAGCCTCTAGGCGAATCCGCATTCGAGAGAACTTTCGGTAGAGCTAGGTGCTGTTGGACCCTACTTGACCCCGGTCGGTGAGAGGTTTCGGGAGAGAGACATTTCGGTAAGGGGGAATGTTCACTCTCGATGCGATACATTCGGACGTAGAGACGAAAACTATCTACACGAGGTATCAGCTGACTACTATGTTTAGCTGACAGGTTTGCGTATCTCTACTCAGTAGTAATTTAATACAACAGTACCTCGCATTTATGGCAAAGATTCAGCATGACATTAATATCTTTTGGTTTGTCTTTATTATTAACGGCTCACATTTAATGCACGACATTCCATACATAAGCTTGCTGAACTCTGCACGCATTTAATGCATGTCTTTTCACAATTACTACTTAGGCTATTTTACAACTGGCTTTGACTTAGGCGCCTTTTGTGATCATTGCCTATTTTTAACTTCTAATCTTAACCGTCTATATCATAAAGCAAGTTTACATTCAGCCTTCAATCGAAAACCGTTCACCTTCATAGTTGATATATATATTCGATCATATCTTTGAAACCGCCATTAGTATACTTCATAACTTGCAAATTCCGAAAAATCCGAGATCTGCATTCACAATCCTTACTTGCAACTTCACTCTCAATCTTATCTCGAATTTTATCTATTGGTATGCTTATATCTGTTAATGTATTTGTTATATGTTTCAGTATCGCATTGTACAGCCATTGTTTTATCCAAGAAACGGTACGATTCATTTCTTGTAACAGGTACAATGGCGGAAACCAATATCTCTATGATATCTCCAGCGGATATGCAGAACATTCTGGAGAAGGATCGCGTGTGGTTTGAACCCACCATGGATTTCTATTCATGCGATCTGGAGTGCATGGACGATATATTCTCAGCTCTGCGCGAGTCAGGGCTGGAGAAATTTATGTCTAGGAGGCCATCGTTCTTCCTCCCGAGACAGGTTGCAGAGCTGTACTTGAATTCAGACGCAGTGTCTGGAGACATAGTGGCGAGATTTGTTGCCCATTCTATCCAAAACGCCACTACGGAGCTGAAGCAGATGTCCATCAAGGATGCTTTGAAGCGGAGTTTTGATCTGCCCTCCGAAGGGACCAAGTGCGATCGGGTACGAGACGACCGAGTTGATGAATATCTTACCGTCTTACGTGGAAAGCCCACTACTTTCGTAGCCGCTTTTCCGAAGAACGACATGTTGCCTCGGTTCGGGGCACTTGCTTATATAGTGACGCGACTGCTTGACAAGCCAAGCGGGGTCGTTTGACCAGGTGTCGAGGCCTAAGATTCAAGATGATGATGGCCATATACGCCCGGGCCCGGATAATTTGGACGGAGTTCTTTCTCCGAGAATTCTTGGCTCAGTTGCTAAGTTCGACAAGGCATCGAACATGCCGAGCGCAAAGGGCAAATTGCTTTGTATGGACTCAAACTGTCCATCATGATCGAAGATTTATGTGGATCCGAGCCTATCACCTACGGTGACAAGGAGTACTTCAATGTGAAGAAGGTCGATTTCACAACAAGACGGCGGCGCTTCGGCGAGATAGGGTCGGGACCCTCGGCGGTCTCTCCTCAATCAAAGTCTCGGCGGGCGACGCCTACAAAGAAAAGAACCCCTCCCGCTAAAACTCCTAAGGCACCGGCAAAGAAACCGAAGAAAGCCGTTGAGGTGCCGGCCTGCGAGGAGGGTCCGAAGTGCTCGTTGAACGAGGCTCCCGAGAAGACTACTCGGCCCGTGCGGCGGTGGTTGATGAGTCCGAGTCTTCCGAGAAGACTCGGTCGATGGAGAAGATCGTTTCCACCGAAAGGGACCAAGGGGATGCTTCGAAGCTCGGAGCGCAGATATTCGGCGCCTGAGACGGCCCCCTTCTCGTCCCTCCACTCGGCTCGATCCCTCCAACCGAAGAGCGAGACTTCACACATAGACTTGGAGTGCGAGGCGCATCCGAAGGCGAATCAATCGGGATGGAAGCTTCAATGATCTTATCTCGAGCCTCCCGTGAGATCCTTCAACAGATTCCAGAGCTTGCTCACCATTCAGATTTGCTCGTCCTAGCCAAGTCAGCAAGGCTCCATATGATCATACGCTTTCAGGAGTGGCCTCAGCTTCAACGCCTTGTTCTACACTACTCCTGTCAGCAGCTACACTTGGAAGAACCGAGATTGCGTGAGGAAATAGGCTATTCGGAGCACGAGAACCTCAACACGCCTGGAGAATCTAAGGGCGGCCATGCTTGCAATTATTGCTGATCGACGCCAAGCAGCTGGCTCGCCGCCCTCAGATGGGTCTGACCACGACGGTCAGGACCCACCTAGTGATTCAGGCCCTGGAAAGCCTGATGAGGGACATCCACAAGACAAGGATACCCATACTGAAGCAGCACCACCTCTCAGTATCCTTGGTCCCGAGAAGTCCACGGCGGTGCTTCGTCCTCGGCGAGCCCGCTCGGCTCTTGCTTTGCGATCGACTTTCGAAGCGGCGCCCGGCCCGGACCGCAAAGAGATCTCGATCGATGGCAAAAGCCTTAACGCCCAAGGGATCAAAAATCGAGATCTTGCGAAGGCTATCCATAGGACATGGAAGCGGCTTCGCTCAAGCCACGACTAAAGAACTTCGTGGGCGAAGTCTTCGTCTCTTCATCGGCCACCCCCGATGTTTCCGCGCTTATTTCGAAGCGTTGGCTCGTGAGCAAGTCAAATTCGAAGCTCGGCTCAAAATCTTTCGGGAGAGCCAAGCCAAGCTACTTGATGAATTTTTGGCTTCTAAACTGGCTCATACTGACGCTATCACTGAACAATCCGAGGCCACTGAACAAAGACTTGAGAATATCCAACGGCCTTGGAAGACAAGATCACCGAGAAGGCGAAAGACTTCAAGGAAGCAGTGACCTCTCTCACAAGCAAGTACAAGGAAGACCTTACCATGGAGAGGAACGAGTTGCATGAGGCTCGACTAAGCTCCACCATCGTCTTGATGAGTTGTCAACCTCCTACAAAAGTCCCGAAGAAGTCAGTCCTAGTCCCTACCCGGTGCTAATTGATGATGCCAAAAAGGGGGAAAGTGAAGGAAAAAGGGAAGGAAAGAAGAGTACCGAGAAGCCGACTCCCACCAAAAGTCCAAAATCTAAGGGGGAAGCTATACGAAGTCATCCCGGACTCAAACTCGGTCTCGAAGGGTGAGGCCCGGGGTGTTTCGAGGCTGCGAGCACAAATTAAACCGGCCCAAGTGGCTCAGGACCCCGGCGGACTACTCGAGCAACCCGGACTCCCAAAGACATTATTAAGGAGGTTGCTTGAGTACGGCCGAACAAGCGGTGGAGGACTCGAAGAAGAAGAGGCTCCTCTTCCACCACCCGATTCAAGAAGGCAAGGGCAAACGAAGCTTAAAATTCCAACCCCTCCAAAGCGATTAAGGTACATATCTGGCGAGGAGGAAGCCCAAATAGGCTGCGGATGAGAGGCGCCGAGAAATTGCAGAGGCCGAAGCGGCTAACAAGCCAAAGTCTAAGCACGCCAAAGGAAAGACTAAAGCCCCATCCGAGAGGAGGAAAGAGAACGCTAGGCGCCTCCAAGAAAGCTCATCATAACGAGATGAAGAGGACGAGAGAAAAAGAAAAGGAGCGAAAGCAGAAGAGTGCCGAAAGGCGGGGGTACATCCAAATCTAGATCTAGTACCCCTGGCGAATCGTAACAAGCTCCTCGAAGCCTCAAGAGCAAGATGCGAAATTGAAGAAATCTTTGCTCGGATGGATAGATATCTCTACGAGAGGAGAGGAAGCTAGACGGATAGAGGCCCGACGGAGGATACATTTGGCGGACCTTGAGGCACTCGGGAAGCGTCGAACAAGAGGCCGGGCCGAGAGTTCCTTCGAAAGCCGACATTCCTTATCGATACGAAGGTTCGGGAAGCCAAACGATCCGAAAACACATAGATGGCCGAGATCGGACGAATGGATGCCTATTCGGTTCAATCGAGAGATGGGAATCGGCCAAGATAGAGTTTATCAAGAGAAATTATTTACGGCGATTCCGGCTCGAAATCTCTAAGGCCGATGCCTATGTCGAGTGGATGACCATTCTTGGACTCGATCTTTACCCATATATGCACAAAGCGATGGCGAAGGGGTAGTAGTCAACGTTCTCGAAGCAAGGATCATTCCTCCACCCGAGAAGACAAGACGACTCGGTACATCTCGGAATGATTGAACAAGAAGTGAAGAATCTTTGCGTTGAGCAGAGGACTAGAACAAGATGATCCGGAAGACTTCGCCGAATACACGAGGCCGAGGAAGAACACGTTCGGAATGTATGGAGTCCCACTGCCCGAAGATAAATCCCAAGGTTTCATGAATAGGATTCAGCGGTTTAAGGGTTCTCCCTCTTAGTTCTCCCTTTAGCTTAGCAAGATTTGTAATGTCTTGAACTATTTATTATATATATACAAATCTTCTTTTGGCTCGACAACTACTTGTTGTCTAAATAGCCGTGTTTGCTTTATGCTTTAACACTCGAATCATCGAAGTGATTGCCGACACACACACACTTTGTTTATTTGTCGGTTTTTGCTCGGTTAGATCTCCGATAGACTAGACTTTCGAGAGAGTTATTATTTCTCTTAGGGGAAATTGTTGCATGGGGGAAATTATTGTAAAGGGGGAAATTGTTCTGCCCTGTCTCCCTCAGTAGTCTAGCACTTACCAGACAACTCCACTAATCCTACTTGTAATATTTGTAAGGAGCTCTGTTTCTGAGTAAGTTAGTGTTTAGCATAGTTGATAGGACATAGATGATAGGTTTTGGCATCATCAAATAGGGGGAAATTGTTGGGTGATGATTCAATCCTCAGCATGATCATACTTGTGGGAAATGACTCTATCTTCTATACTGAATCACGCTCAGTAGCCTCGTGCTCTGAACTGTTGAGAAGATTTGAAGATCCCAAAACCCTATCTGATTGGTGAACCATTCCTTTGTATTCGTATTTCTCTGAGGTTTCAGACTCAGTAGACACTCTGCTCCGGTCAAAGGCGCTCGGTAGCTCATCGGCCTCGGCACCGGTGTAGAAGACTCGGTGAATCTTGGACTCGCGCGAGCAAGATATCGAGAGAGTCGGTTGAACCGGACTCGGCGGAGTAGTTCACTTGGACTCGAGAGCCGATCATCGATAGACTTATCTCGGCAGCCTATCTACCGAATACAAGGTCGGACTCAAGAACGGCGATAGTCTTCGGGATCGTTAGAATCTTTTGAAAGACAATCGGCATTGTCGTATGCGAGGAAGAGAGAAGTCGGCTTCGGTCTGTCTCGAAGTCTGTCTTTGTCTCAACCACTCCATCCACCTCGACGAATGACAAGCATACACGTATCTTCTCACCTCGCTAAAGCTGCAGTCCAACCTTTTACCTAAAAAGGTGGGAAAGTACACTGTTACCTACACCAAAAGAGCCGTTTGCTACCAAAAAGAGAGAGAGAGAAGAAGATCGTCTCCAACGGATCTATTTTCAATCTCTCGCTCTATAAATAGAGGGATCATTTAAGATTTGAAGAGAATGCACGCACCTAGAACACGAGAGAGCATTCAAACGAGCGAAATTAACGACTAAGTCTTCCGCAAGAATCAACCGATTTATCTCCCGTGAAAGACTACATCCACCTCAAAAGGAACCAAGGCTGAACCGACATAAGCTTCTAGTATCCAAGCGACCGACTAGAACCTATAGCTAAACCCTCGGTGTTCGTCGCTCTAGATAGCCGCATTCTCGTTCCTTATCCCTCTAACCCTAAGCTCACTTGCTATATCCATAGCTTAGACGAAGGAGTTCACATTTGAACCCAATCCTTATTGTATAAGGACTCCTTCACCGTTGGAGAAGTTTGTCAAACACTTTAAGTTTGATAGTGTTGTAAGCCGAGACTTGGATCGATATAAAAACCAAGACGCGGCTTTGCCCAGTGTGCAAGCTGACTGAGACTAACTCAGGATAATAAATAGCCTCCTGATCATTCGGGACAGTGGACGTAGGATTTGAGCGATATCCGAACCACTTTAAAAATCCTGTGTCTCTTACTGCTTTCTTAACTATTGCATTGATTTTACTATTCATACTGAACATCATATTTAAAATCAATCAACTGTCTCAGCATACTGAACTTTTAAATCTACTGAACTGAGACTTAAAACGTTTTCCACAAAAACTGATTTGGGCCTACACTATTCCGCGCACTGAACTCTTACTGTAGATACTGAATTCTACCTAGTCCGTTAGCGAGATCTCGGTCGAGTCAGTACTCTTAGCCTTTAACTCGATTCAGAACAGTTGTCTGGTCTGCTGAACTGTTTTAGTCAGACACCATCCTGAATAGGACTGTTCGAGTTCGAAGTTGAGAAATCGAATCAGGTGTATTCACCCCCCCCTCTACACCTGACCGTACACTCGGGACCAACAATTAACATGAATTGTAATTATAATATAGAACTATAATATTTTTCTAAGATTTATCATTTAATATAGGGTTGTAAACGAAACGAATCGAATTAAATATTATTGTATTCTATTCATATTTGTATTGTATTCGTATTCGATATTATTGGAATGTTAAACTTGATTCTATTCGATTCGAATTCTCAATTCTTCTATTCGATTCGAATTCTCAATTCTTCCCCTTTTCTTTCTTTCACTATTCCCACCTAAGTTGCTTGGCTGAACTAGCGTTAAGCATATAATAAAATTTAAACATATTTTTATTAAAATTCAAAGTTCATGTGCAAACTTAGATTTTAAACTCAAACTTCGTGTATTTTTAATTGACAAAAACTATATAATCTCCTACTTGGAAAAATCTCTCTTCCAACTAAGCACTAAAATGTCACGTCATCGCTATGTTAGATTCGATTTTGACGGAGTTTTTCACCGGTGTGCAATTTTTAACCAATTAAAAAGTCATGTATTTTGATAAGCATTTTAAAGATTGTGTGCAAAATTAAATTTCTGCCAAATTTCATGTATTTACAACTAATATCCCAATAATATACTTTAAAACACTAATTAACGTCTGAAATATTGGTAAAATTTGATTTTGCATTCAAAATTGATTTTCTTATTCTGAACAAAATTAAATATTAAAAAAAACTAAATATAAATTATTAAATTATATAATGAAGTTAAACATCTCTAAATTAATATTGTTGGGACCGTAAGATTTTATTATTTTAGAGAGATATTAATTTATTTATAAATTAATATTTATTAATTTAAAGAGAGCTTTCGAACTTCAACAAAATCGAATTTTGATTAGTTGAATTATCCCTTAATCATATTTAATGTTAACTATCTAAAAACAATGAATTTCATTAATTTCTTAAGTATGAATGAATTTATTCATTTAAAAAAAAGGAAAATAATATAGTATACATTAATGAACAATAAACACTAAAAAAAACTCTAAAGATAATACAATTCATTTGGAACCAATTACGCGCAAGAATTCACTTATTGTATCTCGAACTCTTTACAATTTTATGGTGCAGTTCGAAAAAACAACATAGAACTATTTGATGCAATTAGAAAAGTTAGAAATAAGATTTAATTATATTTAAATTTAATAAAAAAAGGCAACGTATATGGATAATTTTAAATGATTATTAAAGGATCATATATTTATATTGTAATTTTCTAAAAATTAGTATTATCTCAATATGTTATCGAATTTGATAATTTTTTAAACTAGCCTGAATTATGATCGAAGAAAAATATAATCTTTGAGAGATTATTAATTTATCAAGTATTAAATTATGGAGGTTATATTGTATTATAATTTAATTATATGAATAGAATTTCCCTTTCTGTAATTAATAAATCTACCCATCTTTCATTTGAGTAGGTAAGTCGTTGTCGTGTCGTCTTCTTCTTCATTATTTTTCCTTCCATCGCGGCGGCAGTAAACATGCTCTTAGAGCATCTCCAAGAGATGCATTAGATTGGCATTGAACGGCAGTTTGCCGTGGGAATCTGCTCCAATGGAGGACGGTAAGTGACGGCACAGTGGCGTGGATAAAATTGAACACGGTACTACTACCGTGTTACTGTTCACACGGTAGTAGTACCACTATCTTATTATTATTTTTTTAATTAGTTAATTTAGATTAGTTTTATGGATGATTGTTATATTTAATTAATGATGTATTTAATGAAATGTAATTTATATTTTAATTTATTTGAGGTTTATTAATTATTATTATATTGAAATAAAAATATAATAATGTAAAAACATAAAATTTAAAACAAGTTGTTACATAAATTAAACAATACTATTAAAATTACACTAGCATAAAAATACGACAACACTAAATTAAGGAGACAAAGCAATCTAGTAAGCTCCAAAACCGCTATCCGAGCCTCCAAAGTCGCTTCCGGATCCTCCGAAGTCACTTCCAGATCCTCCAAGATCTGGAAAATCACCTCCAAGGCTTGACTGTACTTCTCTTTTCATAATTATTTTTTCTTGTTCATTCTTGAAGTAATTTCGCCGAATAGGATCGAAATGTTGTCGGTGTCTATCATTAAAATCTTATTATCTCGATTCCCACCTTTGAAAAGCAAGAGCTCTATTCTTTGCTTGATGGCTTTGTTCTTTGCTTCAATCTTCTGCATTTGTAATAGCATAAGATTCTCTCTTCTTGTGGATGAGTTCTCCATTAATTCTCCAATTCTCTTATTTCCTTGTTCGATTGCTTTCAAAACACCCGACATATCTTCATGATTTTTCCTTTTATTTTTTGTTTTTTAACACCATCTGGACGTTGTGATGGTCCAGAACCACTACCACTACCATCACTTAAATTGATACTAAATGAGGAAGGAAACCCATCATGTGAGATAGGAGATTCCGGTGGAGTGTCTGATCGGAAGGAAGACCTTTGTTTTCGAGAACTCTGTGGATTGCAATCAAACTTTGCAAAATCTTTCATAATAGGCCACACATGCTCGAACATAAATCCTTTTGGAAATTTATCATCGTCTGCCATCATTTGTTTTGCATGAGTAAACTGCATAATTAATAAAAACGTGTTATACTTAGTAAAAGAAATAAAAACCAGGAAACCAAATAATGACTCGTCCTTACAATATCATGTTCAGAAGCTCCGCTTGGATTGAGAGCTTCTATATGTTGTATACAACATTTGAAAAATTTAACAGAGCTCGTAATCGATTGCATGCGAGTTTCAAGTGATCTAGAGCTTCGGTCAGCCATATTTGAAGAAGGTTTTTCGGAATTGTAGAGCTCCGTAATACGAATCCACAATTGAGTTGATTTTTGGTATATTCCCGTTACTAGATCTTGGAATATTTCCAAGTAACAACGACAAAGATGTTTATCTTCATCGGTTGTGTAATTAGGATTTCGAGATGAAGCCATATGTTTGTAAAGAGAAGAATTGAAATTGAAAGAGTGTTGCGTGTGATAAAATGTGTTGTAAAAATCTCATATATATAGAGGAAAAATCTCATACAAAAACATGGTGGTTCTGTTTCATATTGGGGTCTCTACACGTAATTATTGATGGGATGAGTCTCTACACATTACTATTGTAGGTATGTGTCTCTGTAAAATGATGGGAAGCCTGCAAAGTGATGGGCAGGCGATGGGAAGCCTGCAAAGTTATTAATCAACGTATCACTATCTCTCTCTCTCTCTCTTGTCAACATCATATCTCTCTCTCTCTCTCTCTCTCTCTCTCTCTCTCTCTCTCTCTCTCTCTCTCTCTCTCTCTCTTGTCATCTCTCTCTCTCTCTCTCTCTCTCTCTCTCTCTCTCTCTCTCTCTCTTGTCAACATCATCTCTCTCTCTCTTTCTCTCTCTCTCTTTCATTTTGCAAAGTTGTAGATCAAGTTGCAAAGTGGGATCAAGTTGTCATCTCTATTTAAGATGCTGCATTCTTCATCTAAAAAATATTCATCTCTTCAGCCCACTTACTAGAAATGACTACATTTTCTTCTTCTAGCTCGAGTTCATCAGATGAGCTTGAACGGTTCATCACTGAATGCGATGATGAACATCGAATCATGGGTCAACATATTTTGAATAATAATATCATCGTAGCAAATATTATCGGATCACAAGCTGCAAGCCGCCACGGAGGCTCAGTTCCTGGTCACAAGGTGATCCACCTCGATCGAGAAGGAGCAGCTCATCGTCTATTCAATGACTATTTTTCTGAAAATCCAACATTCAATGAAGGGATGTTTCGTAGACGTTTTTGAATGTCTCGGAGTTTATTCCTTTGAATTGTTGATGATGTCAAGAATCATAATAGTTGGTTCGAGCAACGCCGAGATTGCACTGGAAGATGGGGATTGTCCACACTGCAAAAAATAACTACTACCTTTCGGATTTTGGCGTACGGGATCCCTGCAGATGCTACGGATGAGTACATCAATATCAGTGAGTCCACGGCAATTAAATGTGTCAAGAAATTTTGTCGTTCCATTGTGGAAATATTTTCAGATCAGTATCTTAGATCTTCTACTGCTAGTGATGTTGCTAAGCTACTTTATATTGGTCAACAACGTGACTTTCCAGGAATGTTAGGTAGTCTAGATTGTATGCATTGGAAGTGGAAAAATTGCCCTACTGGTTGGACAGGCTCGTACGCAGGTCGGAGTGGATCTCCATCAATAATTCTTGAAGTTGTCGCTGATTACGACCTTTGGATATGGCATGCATTTTTTGGTATGCCAGGATCCAATAATGATATTAATGTGTTGGAAAGATCTTCTCTTTTCAGGGACCTGGCTAGAGGTATTACTCCACCCGCACATTATGTTATACAAGGTAAAGAGTATAATGTGGGGTATTATTTAGCTGATGGAATATATCCAAAGTGGTCCACACTTGTGCAAACTCTTCAAGAACCGCATACTGCAAAAAAGAAGCATTTTGCAAAGCAACAAGAATCGTGTAGGAAAGACGTGGAATGGGCATTTGGAGTTCTTCAAAGCCGATTTGCAATTGTTGCAAATCCAGCTCGATATTGGAAGAAGAAACATTTGGATCATATAATGAAAGCATGCATTATAATGCACAATATGATTATTGAGAATGAACGAGATTTGTCTGCATCAATTGAAGATACAAGAGAAGTGCCAACTCCGGATATTGAAATGATATCATCTGAAACATGTCGTTATCAATCTTATTTTGCACGTTATAAGAAAATGAAAGACAAAACGACACATCTTGCTCTTCGTGATGCATTAATTGATCATATGTGGGAGGAGTATTCAAATTCTAAGAATTATGATATGTAATATTTGTTTTTCTATTATATCATGTAATTGTTGGATTTGTGCTTTTAAAAGTGTTATGTATTCTTAGTTTTATTATTGTGGAAATAAATTAATTGTTTTATATTTATTTAAATATATTTTTACTTATTTAATTTTTATTTAAAATTTTATTTAGTGAGATTAATACAAAAATAAATATATTTAAATATATATAATATTATATAATTAATCAAATATTAATAAACATATTAAATTAATAAATAAAAGAATCAAAATAGAATATTCCATTGTAGAGTTAAATATAGAGTTGACGATTGGAGATGAATTCGAAAAAACTCTACAATAGTGTGGAGGAACTCTACAATAGAGTTCCCTCTTTGGAGATGCTCTCAGGTCTCTATCTAACTAAAGACGGTGTAATTGTATGATTGAGCATTTGTAACTTATGCATGCGGGTGGTTGGCACATTAGGTGTTCGTAAAAAGTCCTGAAAGAAAGTAGTGATTCTGAGCGTTTTTGTTTATTAAAGGAGTTGAATGTTTATGTTGCTATTTCTTCACTGGTTTTACAAATTTGACTTTCTCTATTGCAAGGTTTTAATGTGGGAGTACAGTTTTTGCCTCAAGTGCTACAATGCATAAATGCCCAGGTATTCACCAATCCCAATTGAATCTGGGTGTGTGATAATTTCAAGTTGATGAAAAGCGCTGTCTTCCTTATGAATATCTTCAAAAGTATTACTGTTTTTATGTGGTTCTTTTAGCAAACTATAAATGGTAATGCTCTCATATAAATAGATATAGGTGCTAGTGGTTGTAGCAGGCTTCTGATACTAATTTCTAGTTTTGATAGCATCAACCATCGATCATATTCATATTACTCAATTCTTTAAAAAATAAATGATCAAGTTAAAGATGAAGGAAGGGACTTATCAGAGCTGATTATTGAATATGCATATACATGGTTACAGAAACAAAAAGGATAGTTTCTAATAGAAAATGTGATGGCCAAAAATTGTGATTTTTGGTTTGGTTGAATCTGGAGGAAGATAGATTTAGTGAAGGTAATGTTAACAATGGTCTCTTCATTGTTGTGCTTGTAGGTTACTGTAAATGTTCTTCTTCTTCCACTCCCCTCAAAACATCTTCCAAATTATGTCTGTTTGACTTGCTATTTAGTAATTCTATTAACAGCCAAAATCCCATTGGTGCTAATTGCTGAATTCTTCTGGTCGTGTTCTGTACTTCTATTAAGGAACTTCCATATCTTGCTTTGCTGTACATAACAGTAGTGCGTCATGATGTTATTTACCAAAGGAAAAGGCGAAACAATATTACTAGACGCGAGCTTTCGGTTTTGTTGATAACTAAGTTGTAACTTTTTTGTACCAGAGCCATGCGAAACATCTGTCCTGGGTAAACTAGGTAGTATCTTTAGATTGTTCGCCACCCAGAGATAGATAAAAACTGTTCTGTGGTACATAAATTATGTTTTAGAAGGTTGGGATTTATATATTTTAAACCCCCCCCCTTCCCCCCCAAGAGCAAACGCCTCTCCTAAAAACAAATTTCTTTTCCCAATAAACCAGTCTTTTCTAGGGCCAGCGCGCAGGAAAAAAGAAAGAAAGGAGGGAAAGGGAGAATGGAGAAAAGGTGAAGGGAAGGGATAAGAGGAAGGGAAAGGGGAGGTGGGGATGTGAGAGAGAAAAAAATTAAGACGAGAAGAAGGAAGGCAGGTCAACACCTCTTCACCACCATACGCACTACTTCCCTGCTTTTATTTATTGCATATTCTCGTGTCGGTACAGCTTCATGGAAATGGTTCTCGGGATGCTTTTCAAATGGTCGTGAAAGAAAACAAAGTAATATATGTTCTTCATGCAAATGAAGATGGTGAACTTTTGAATTCTATTTCTGATGAAGATTGCTCTCAAGTTGATTGGGTTCTTGTTGATAGTGCTACAGGTGGCAGGTATATAAACAGTTGTTGATTCTATTTCTTGATTTTTCTTCTTTGGAAGGTATATATACGGGACCATATATGACTATGAACTTACTTGTTTGTTTGTAGTGGTAAAGGGTTTGATTGGTCCAGGTTCAGATTTCCATCTATTTCGAGCAAACGGGGATGGCTATTAGCTGGAGGGATTAAACCTGATAATGTATTGGAAGCTGTTTCAACCCTAAAGCCAACCGGTATTGATGTTAGCAGTGGCATTTGTGGTCCGGATGGAATCCAAAAGGATAAATCACGAATATTGTCATTCATGGAGGCAGTCAATTCTGTTCATTATTGAGTGTTGCTGCTGGATGACAGATTCTTAAGCTGATTTAACATTCTTCTTGTTGTGGAAGGAGAAAATCTGCTCTCGAGGTTGAGGGGTTGGAATTGGAGAATTATTGAGTTGGGATAAAGATTCTTGGAAGTGACCTTCAAATCAAGATTTCACCTTTATTGTGCCCCTCTCTAACAAGAAAATGAGAGAGAGAGTCTGTGGACTTGAGGACTTTGCAAATTAGAATTGAACAACAAATGAGATTAATGGCTTTATATACCTCCGCAAGTATTATATTAAATGATTTTTTAATTTCAGTTTTGACGTCGATAAATGATTACATTTTGAATAACGCATATTAATATTAATTAATTAGGTACTAGTCAAAATACTAATTTTGATTTTTACAATATGTTTAGAATAATATTTTGATTGAGTAATTAGAAGGTAATATGAATATAAAGCGTGGATTGTGTATGAACTCTTGGGCCCGTCTGTTAGGCGTGGGCTGTTTATTGGCGGGCCCATAATATACTCCATAAATTTTCTTTTTGAGTAATAATTAAATTAGAAAAATTAGGTTATAGTTCAGCAGTAAAAAGCCCTATTACTTATTCCCTCCTCCAGTCCAGAAAGAAACATTAACGCTCGCCTCCACCACCAGCAGCTAATCTCCGTCACCGTCGCCGTCACCTCTTTTAGACAGGTTGGTTACTCTTCTTCTCAGTAGATGCTTTTGCTGCGGCTCCCGTTTCAAGTCTCAATTTTCTTCTTCGTTCGTATACACTAGTATGTTGATTAATACTCCCTCCGTCCCTATTTTATATGCCCATTTGTTTTTTCACATAGATTAAGAAAAAAAATTAATGATATGAAAGTTAGATAAATGTTGGTATTAGAATTTGAGTAAATTAAAGTAAATTACTAAAAAATCAATTGCTATTATAAAAGTTGGATAAAATAATTTTTTTCTATCATATTAATTAGATCTATTAAAGTTTGTGAAAGATTTAGTTAGATATAAAAAAAATGTTAATAGACATACAGATTTGGGACAGACAAAAAAGGAAATTAGACATATATATTTGGGACGGAGGGAGTAGGAAATAGAGCGCGTTGTTACGTGTTTGTAAAGAGAAATGCTGTATAAACTAGGAAATAAGATTAGAGAATGCTCATAGGATCTTTATTGAGAGTGTGTTTTTGCTTTATCATACGAGTGAGCTGTTAAAAATGAAAGATAAGATGTATTGATGCTTTTCAGTTACCTCATTAGCTGCAGTGCATAAGGTGTTGATGAGAGGGCTTTCTGGTTGATATACTTGTTCGGTTGAAATGGATATTATCATTTGGTTTTACGTGTTCAACTTTAAGATGCAATTATGCGAAGAACATTAGATCTTTCTATTCACAAACAAAATAAAAGAGGACCAGACGGCTTTAGATCTTTCTATTCACAAACAAAATAAAAAGTCCAGGTTTTCCTCAAAAGTACTTGCAGTAATAAAATGGGAGATTCAATACTCTTCTTCACTGAGCCATTTATATTTCTTTCCCGTGTTTGTGAGATTTCTTCCACTTTTTAGTTAATTTAAGAAGAAGAAAAAAAAACTTAAGCTTAAGAAAAACTCAAAATGAGAGCTTTGGCTTATGCAGATTTCTCTTGATTAGGTGCGACTATATTGACATTCTAGGATAGAAATGTTGGGAAATAAAGGATGTGCAGCCCTCGGTGTTTGCTGCTTAATTTCTGTCACTGTTGTGTAAATGAATGTCTATTGCAATTATTTAATTCTCGAGATGCCATGACATGATTCTATTTATGAATGGCCAAAATATTTTTTTGACGGGGAACTTCTGCGATATTTGTTCTCGTGATTTGTGTTGGGGATCCTGCGTTCTTTTCTTGAGGTTTTAGGTATTCATTTGAGATTCTATGTAAAAGCAAGCGTACATATGAAACTCCTGCTCCTTCCTGAACGAACCAAGTAGCAATATTCATTTTAGTGTTGTGGTATTGTCGACTTTAGCTTTACATATAGCAATCGTGAATGCTTTCAAGTGCAGTATGAGTTTAAAACTTGGAAGAGTACTCCTTTGTCCAGATTTCATATAAACCCTGGTCTGCAGAAAGGAAAAAAAAAAAGAGAAGATGAAAAACCAGTTGCACATATGTCTCAAGACCATGGTGTTAGCATAGGATTTCCAAAATAATATTTTTTTTTTGCTCAATGTATTCCTATAATATTTCAGATGATTATATTTGCAAATGCTGAATGACCTTTTTGATTGTCTTTAATATCTCAAAATGGATTTGCATTCGGGATTGCATTGAGTGAAGAAGATTATTTAGAAAGCAGAAGAAAAATAGCTGCAAAGTTTTATGTTTTAGGAGAAAAGTTCTTGATTCTACTTGTAATCTTGCTTCAAAAGGGCAAGTGCTGTGTGATAATCTCAAGTTCAGAAGAATTAACATCACCATAAATTACGGAGTAGAATAAGAATTAGTATCAGCAGAATCTACTGATAAATTATTGAAGTAAAGGGGCAAACATTATATGTACAACAAATATGGTGATCTGAGAAAGTTAGCTTTGTTTTTCTAATTCGATTTTGTTGAAGAAATCTTTCATAAGCTTCATTTGGATTTGTATAAAAGTTATAAAGACTATTTTATGTTGCTTTGTCATTTTATTTTAATTTATGTTAACGTTCCAATTGATATCCTCGGATTTTAAATTATAATATGATGCTCTCTGGAAAATCATGAATTCATTCTGCTTTCTCCATGTTGTCTCACATTAGTTGCGTATTGGAGTAATTGACCTGCATAACCAAGTTTTTGTGTGGTTCAGCACATCCCTCTTCTCCTTTTCTTATTTCCTCTCTATTTTATTTTGTTTTATTTCTAAATTCCTTCTGTGTATTTTGGTTTAGTACCAATTTTTCACGTACAAGTTTACTGGATTGTGGCTTAAAATAAATTTGGAGATATAATTTATGTAAATGGACCTGGTTTCAATTCATTTTGGTTCTGGGTTGTGGTTTCCGTGATGGATTATTGGTGGTGAAATCAAACCTTCATAGTTGTTGCTAAATATTTTTTCTACTCTTTCTTTGAGCTGGTTTTATTCAATAACTTGCTAATAGGATTTGAAGCTGCTATGTAAAGTTACCTTTGCGTTTGTACTTGAATACTTGGTGGTAGCTTGACCTAGTTCCTGGTAGTGTTAATTTGTAAGTTCCTCAGATGAATGAAACACTCTGCAATATTATGTGTACTTTTAGGGCATTGCACTAAGTTGTTTGCCTTTTTCATATGCAGGATGTTTTAAGAGACATGAAGAGTGTGATATTTGGGTCATTTATCTCACTTTAACCCTACTTCCATTCCTTATTCATTCTCTGACAATCTCACCATCCTTTGACAATTTGGAAGGCTTATTTATTCCATTTCTTTATACACTATGAAGTATGTATTATTGAGGGGTGAACCTTTCTGAACCAACTTCAAACCAAATAATGAACCACCTGCCTAACAAAACTTCTGTATTCACTAAAACTCTGTCAAATCTTCCTTCCAGCAACAACTCTTCATCGTTGTTGCCGGACCCTGCCACCATCACTAATCTATTTCTCAAATCAAATGATCCAGAGTTACTAGCTCATTCTATTCACACCATCTCTCAGTGGACTCCAGACTTAGTCCAGACAATTCTTAAACGCCTGTGGAACCATGGTCCTAAAGCCCTCCAATTCTTTAAACTCCTTCAAGACCATCCATCTTATGCCCACTCAGCCATTGCTTTTGACCATGCAATTGATATCGCTGCACGGATACGAGACTACAAAACTATGTGGATTCTTGTGTGCAGGATGAGATCAAGGAAATTGGGTCTGTCCTCAAAGACTTTTGCTATTATTACAGAGCGGTATGTCTCCGCCGGAAAGGCCGATAAGGCTGTGAAGATATTTCTATCTATGCACGAACATGGCTGCCAACAGGATTTGAACTCATTTAATGCACTTCTTGATATTTTGTGCAAGTCGAAACGGGTGGAGATGGCACATAGATTGTTCAAAGTTTTTCGTGGAAGGTTCCGAGTTGATATTATTAGTTACAACACTATTGCAAATGGGTTTTGTTTAAAGAAGCAAACACCACGAGCATTAGATGTTATGAAGGAGATGGTTGAAAGGGGTGTGGAACCAACACTGACAACATATAATATATTACTTAAGGGCTATTTTAGAGCTGGGCAGATTAAGGAAGGGTGGGAGTTCTTCTTGCAAATGAAGAAGAGAAAAATTGAAATTGATGTTGTGACTTACACAACAGTGATTCATGGGTTTGGTGTGGCAGGTGAGGTTGAGAAGTCAAGGAAAGTGTTTGCTGAGATGATTGGAGCTGGCGTGCTTCCTTCAATCGCGACTTATAATGCTCTAATTCAAGTTTTGTGCAAGAAAGATTCTGTTGAAAATGCCATTGTAGTGTTTGAGGATATGTTAACAAAAGGTTATTTGCCAAATGCAACTACCTACAATGTAATCATTAGAGGATTGTGCCATGCAGGAAAAATAGATATGGCTATTGCATATATGGATAAGATGAAAGATGATTGTGAACCAACAATCCAAACATTTAACGTTGTCATTAGGTATTGTTGTGAAGATGGGAAAATTGAGAAGGCCTTGGAGATGCTTGACAAGATGAATGATGGGTCTTGTTTGCCTAATTTGGATACTTACAATATCTTGATTGGTTCAATGTTTGTAAGGAAGAAGCCGAATGACTTACTGGTTTCTGGGAAGTTATTGATGGAAATGGTTGATCGAGGATTTGTGCCCCGAAGGTTTACCTTCAATCGGGTTCTAAATGGGCTTATGCTGACTGGTAATCAAGGGTTTGCACAAGAGATTTTGAGGCTGCAAAGTATTTGTGGTGGTCGTTTTCCTTATAATTTTAGATTGTGAATCCTAATGTTTCCATTTGTCCAAGAAGGTGGCCCCTTTCACATCATCTAGCAAATGTGGAAGAGAAGATCATCTACCTATATATACAAATCTCGATACTACCTGCTACTCATTTTTTTTCATGGAATCTCGAAAAAGTCCCTGGATGTCTACTTAATATCAAATCTACCATCTTGTTCTGTACGGCGGCTGTCATTCATCACCGCCATACCTGCTCTCCCTTATGCCCAACCCTATAAACATCTGTACGAGGACGAAACCCTCCTCGCTCTCACTTTGTCCCACTCCAGCGCTCTCTTCACCGTAGCCAAATGTATTTATTTCCTCCTTTTAGTTTTTCCAATTCTTTCTCAAAAAAAGAAATAATCGAATTTTAACATTGATTTTTGGTTTTTTGTGTGATTTTGATTTATTTTGCGCTGAGCGCAAACTGGAAAAGCTTTATCACCGGCCTTTAAATTCCAGATGCCGACTCCGCTTGTAGCTAGAATATTGATATTGTTCTTGTAACAATTATTTTTATTTTTGGTTGTGAATTATTTTCATCTGTTGTCTGTTCTAGTAATAAAAGAATTTTTTTTAGGAATTTTTTTTTTATAATAAAGTGAAGAATGTTATTTTGCTTGGTTTCTTGAGCAAGAAGGAATTGTATAGTAATAGGTGGATGGGGTGTTTTGTTACAGGGGGCAATGGTGATTTGTGTGAAGAATATATCGGGATTTGTGTCCACTAATAAGGATGGTAATTGGGTTTGCACTGATGGGAAGCACCATAAAACTGACGTCATTCGGAATCATGTGAGTTGCTTTCTAATTCTGGTTTGATTGTCTAATCTCGTTTTGAAATTATGGACCTTAGCTTACTAGATGGGGTTTTGCTTTTTCCTTGCCATTGTATTAATACTCTCATCACTGTAAAGAATCTTTGGCTTGTGAGATGCCTAACATGCTTTGCCATATGAAAAATTAAGGGACTGCTGATTTCAGATTTGGATTGTGATGTCCTGTTCTTTGCATTTGATCATTTTTTGCTTCCTTCGAAGTCTTGGATGGGCGGCTCTTCTATCTTCTCCAGAAGTTTGTATTCTCGATAGTTTAGATCATAATTTGTTGTGTGGAGGTCGTTTTACTTTTTGCTGTCTTCTAGCAACTTGTTAGGCCTTACACCAGTGTAGTTCCACAGGTACCGGAGACCGAACAATTGGTTCCACTCTTGAAGAATATCTTGTACAAAGGGAAGTTGCTTTTCCAGAAGGATATTGGTCTTCTAAAGTCGCATGTCCGAACCCACATTTTCGGTATGCTTCACTTGTGTTTCCATAAATTGAAGTGCCGGGTCAAAAAATTTATTTGTTTTGATGGCATCTTACTTTTTCTGCCCTCACATTGTTGATGGTAGATTCACTCTGTGTCATCCTATCGTGAATATGAGATGTCTTTTTAGACTGTTAAGAAATCTGATATATTTAGTTCTTAATTGGAACTTTTGATATTGTCAAAATTCAAGGTAAAATCATAATTTTCATAAACAAGAGAGAATACTTGTACACTTTCCTATAGATAACAAGTCTTAAAAGCTCTGTGTGAAGATGAGGAAAATTGGCTTTCAAGGCAAAACCATCATCTTGTAATGCTAAGAAACATCATTTTGCATCTTGACGACCACAGTCATTAAGTATAGTGCTTAATGGATAATCTTGTTTGTCTTATGGACATGATTTGTACTTATATAAGTAACTCTATTTATCCTTACTGTCATACAAAAAGTCCATGGGAGACAATGTTTATTACTTTTGCAAGGCCATAAGTCGATTACATTTAAATGCATGCAAGTCCAACGTTCATCTTGTGTCCATCTTAATCTCCTTGTTTCCTAAGCAATAATGTTCTATGTCATACTTTCTTCTTGTGAGTATTATAAAGTATTACAATTTTTTTTAATAAATGGAAAGCATGGTTCTCTACATGATTGTCATGTTCGTGAATGATGGATCATACATCCCATGAGGTTCTCTGTAGTCATAGTGACACTGATAGGGATTCACGTTTTCTTATCTCTAAGCTATAATGTCTCTGTCATCTGTTTTTCCAGTGAGCTATTATTCTTATAGAAAGGGAAACATGATTCTCTAAATGATGAGCCAAAGTTGGGAAAAAGGATTAATTGGTCTTCCCTTATTTATCTAGTTAGGTGATAGAAAAGACAACTTTGGCAGGTGATCGATTTTTGTATTGGTTTCCTCTTTTCCCTGTTGCCAATATTGTGATTACTGTATTTTATTATTTGACATTGATAATGAACTTGGAAGTAATGAAGTGTTGTGATTTATTTCCCTTTTAGGGCTAGAGAAATTGGAGTTGGGTAGAGTGGTTGTAGTTCCAGTGTTTTTATCTATTTTCACTTTCTGCTGTGCATATTATATTTGACAGTAGCTTCAACTTAAAACACTTTTGTCTGAATAACTGTATCCTAATTTTCTTGACCTAGCCCCTGGTTCTGAATTTAAATAGTTGTGACTCCTTATATTTATCAGCTTGCCGAACAAATTACTGTGAATATATTGAAAAATCTGTTTGAGCTTGATCCTCATTCATGGAGCTGTGCTTCATTATTCTTGAATGACACACTATCATAAATTCCTTTGCGTCCATCATCTAGTTTATCTACCTACATTTGTGCTCAAGATCTACTAAAACAAATGTTGTTGCTCCAAATATGAAATGAAGAGTAATGGTCAGATTGATGGCAAAAGTGGAGACCTTACATTTGTTTAGTTACCACAAATTGTAGCTCCTGCTACATCTGAATGTTTACTTCTGTTAAACAACATTTTTATTAGATGATGTTGAGATATGGTAAGATTATAATCAGTTTATAAGTTATTGAGTATTGTACTACAATATGGCCTTGATTTATATGATAAGATCATAAATCACTGCAGATAGGTTTTGGTATAACAACAAAATTTTGAACTACTTGTTTGTTTATTCACTTGCACGCGCTGTCGATTTGGTTACTCAATTTACCAAAGAAGACATATTCCATTAAATTTTAATGGAGTTTTATGCTTGCTACAGTTAAAGAGCAAAGATGGAGTTGTAGGATTTTTTATTTTTTCCTAATTGAAATATCTAGTTTTGAAGAATTGATTAGTTTAGTGGGAGAAAAGTTTACTTAACGTATTCTACAATTGCGGTAGAGAAATTTTTGCTTTCATGCTAAATAGGCTGTTTCTTAGCTCTTGTTTATGGTAATCTTGCTCTATACTTTCTAATACAAGAAAAATTTGAAGCCTTTGGAGTAAAAAAATTATCATTCTTGGCTCTGGAGTGGTGGAGTGTTTCACTAAGAAGGATGGACTTTGGACAAAGGGTTGCTCTCCTCTTGTTATATGTTATTGCTTTATTTCACTTTGATTAGGTTTTGGTCATAATCTATATTGTAGTTTTTCTCGCTTGATAGGTACCACTACATTTCTCTCTCTTCATCCTTGAGTATTCCCAAATATTTAGTACTGAATAAAACCGAATTAGTTCGGTTCAAACTAGATTGATTTTAACTAGTTGGACTAATGCAAGCTGAAAACTGGATTATATTTAAAAAATATAAAAAAATGTAAATAAAAGTTAAAAACAACAATACAAATTAAAAAACAAAAGCAATGCCCCCATCCAAAACAGAACAGAACGCTGCAATGCTGCATCCTCCCATAGGGGTATCTAAAAGGAATCTATATTATGCCTAATACCAAAATAAAAAAGTCGATATTGGGATACTGAAATATCCTTTTTCGGGATATGGTATAGGTATCTATATTGTATTTATTAATATATCGGGATTTGAGATTATCGATCCCGAATTCGGTAAATACCGAAAAAAAGTAAAAATTAAAAAGTAAAAAATAATACCGCAGTATGACTTCATTCTTCTGACTCTGAGAATAACCCTTCGCGCCATCTCTATGCGGCTCTGCCTTTGTACTATCGTCGGCCATCGCCGCCGGCGCGCCGCTCCGCCACCGGTTGGATCCCCTCCGCCTCTGCAGCCCGCCAGCGGCTATATTATGCCCTTTAATTATTGTGGGATTAAAGTTTTCAACTCAAATAGATTTCTTCAGCTAAAGGCAATGCCATCACCTTTCTTGTAAGCTTTCTTGTCTTCTTCTTCTTCTAGTTTTTCCACTCATTCTAATCTCGCCTTCATTATACTTCGTAAAGGTGGAATCTTTTCAATGAATCGCGGAAAAATGGTGTCTATTTTATGCCCTTTTCATTGTATTTAATCGAAACCACGCAGAAGCAATTTTTTTTTTTTTTTTAAGAAATTGAGTGTTTTTCGGGATTACCGAAATCCCGTACCAAATCCAAAAATGGGATCGATTTTGGGATAAAATTTCTTCTATTTTCGGTATTGGAATTCCCAATCCCATCCCGGTCGACACCCTTATCCTCGAAATTCGGTATTGGAAATGGAGAGAAGAATATTTAGTGAGACCCAGCTCCATAAAAAAACATGTAAGTTTGGTGATAGTGGGGTTTAATTAGATAGAGAAATATTTTGTGGAGAAATTGGCTAGCCTTGCATTTCGAAGTATAGTCGTTTCTAGTTGTTGCCTAGTGATTTTAGATTTGTTAATATATATATATAGGGTTCACCCTTTTATACTGTGAACATAAGAACAAATCCTGATCTTTAATTTTAAGTAATAAACGGTTTAGATTTGATTAGTATTGTAGAATAGTGAAATGCACTTTAAAGAATAATCAATCTCACTTAAGGGTAAAGTTGACTTTTTTTTATAATTGATAAGATTTTTGCAACCGCCTACTTCCACTAATCTACCCAAAAAAATCACAACCGATCAAATCTATCCCTTTATCCCCACTAATGAAATCTATCGTATGTTTATGTGTACAACAATTTAATTTTCATTGAAATGCACTTTGTTCATAATTATCTTGCAATTTATTCACAACCGAACTGCATTCCATTCACAAATAAATGCAAAAAAATTGTAATTAAACTGCACTTTGTAAACAATTGAATTGCACTATATTCACATCCAAAATACACTTTATTCAGAATTAAACTGCACTATATTCAGTATCGAACTGCATTCCATTCACAAATAAATGCAAAAAAAATCGAAATTAAATTGCACTTCGTAAACAATCGAATTGCACTGTATTCACATCCAGAATGCACTTTATTTAGAATTAAATTGCACTTTATTCAGTATCGAACTGCACTTTTATCACATTCGAACTACACTTTCATCACAATCGAAATGCACTTTATTCATAATTAAACCGCACTTTATTCACAATTAAACTACACTTTATTCACACTCAAAATGCACTTTAATCATAATTAAACTAAACTTTTTTCACAATCGAATTGCACTTTATTCATAATTAAACTGCACTTTATTTTAAAATGTGATATATGTAATCTTAATTTGAATTGCAAGTTTACCTGATGAACAAACCATCATTTAATATGAAGATTAACGAAATATCTTAGGAAATAAAGATGAGAAATTTAAGGAAGATAAATTTAAAGATAAAAGCGGTTTTTTAAAATTGTTGAGAAATTTAAGCGTGAATGAAGATATAATTATTGAAATAATATTATCGTGAATGAAGAGCGGTTATCAATACAATAATTTAGATTATGAATATAAATATTTAAAAGCAAATTACTTAATTAACCTTTAAGTGCAATATGAATAAACTTTAAGTGCAGTTCGTCAATTTAAGTGAAAAAATTAAATCAGACCATCCGTTCAAAATATCAAAGGTATAGATTTGTTCACACGTTCACACATAAATAGGCTGTTCACATTTGAACCTTAGCCTATATATATATATATATATATATATATGAGAGATCATATGAAAACAGGTCTTATAGTGAGAACTAAGAACATAACATTATCGTTGGATTGAGTTATTAGACGTTCCAGATCTTGCCATCACTTAAAATCTCGAAATGCACATTTAAGGCAAAAAATCCGCACGGAGGTTATTTGTGTAATCTTGCACAATCTATTAATTTTTTTTATCTTCCTAACTCTTATTGTAACCGTTGTTTTCATTAACTAGTTATCTTTCATAATTTAATATCACTATATTTTGTCCCGGATTTAAGAGAGCAATTGTTAATATTCGGTTCTTAGTTTCATCTTTTCTTCATTTCTCCGTCATTTATTTTATAAAGTTTTGGTCCGCGTATATTCATTATGCATTTTTCAGTGAAGAGCATTATAAATTCTACAAAGGGAACTAATTCAAATAGAGAATGGTATATCTACTTCAAAACACATATGTCTAGACCCAAATATAAAAAAAAAATCGAATACAAATGCATCTCATACACTACCCTCATCCAATCAAATATTACTACTCTCATGGAACTAGTGTCTCTAAATTTTGGGTAGCATCATCCTTGTGCAAGTTGAGTTCGTGTTGAAGAAACTCTTCACAATATTGAATTCTCGGCATAAACAATTACTTCTTTGAATGCTTCTTTTTGCCTTGTGTTCATAGGCAAAAAATATTCCTACAAAGGTTGTGAAAAAAAAAATCAAAGATTGTATTCAAAAAATAAAAATAGTGCAGTAGAATTTCTTTGATTGTGAACAATTTTAAAATTTATAAAACTGATTTATTCTTACAAAGAAATAGTATAATAATACGAATAAAATCCCTAAAACGTGCACAATATATGAATTTAAGTGTGCATACTTTCAACATGACTTAAACAAAATGCAAAAAATATAAAAATCGTGTAATAGTGCTGATAAAATTCCTAAAATGTGCATAAAAACTGAATTAATTGTGCATTCATTATGACTCAAACAATTGCACAAATCATATAAATCGTGTAATAATGCAAATAAAATCATTTAGACGTGCATAATATATGAATAAATCGTGCATACTTTCGTTATGACTCAAACAAAATGCATAAATCAATTTTCTAGACACTCAAACAATGAACAGTTATTAATTTTTGTCTTAAGCATGCATTTAGTTTTCCCTAATAGTGCGGATTGTTCTATTTCTTAAAAAAAATAGATTCCAAACATTTAATTATTGAATAGTTCATAATTTTTACCTTAAGCGTGCATTTAAGCTTCCCTAATAATGCAGATTTTTGTATTAAAAAACAAACTAGATTCTAAACACTTAATCATTGAATAGTCCATAACTTTTGCCTTAAGAGTGCATTTAATTTACTTTAATAGTGCAAATACTTTCTAAAACACAAAACATATTCTAGACGCTAAATTATTGAATAGTTCATCATTTTTGCTTTAAGAGTGCATATTATTAGTTTTTAATTGTGCTTTTCTTCAACCCATAATGGTGGAAAATTATGCATTTCAAAATGATATTTTTTTCCCATTAATTGTGCATATTTTCTCCAATAATTGTGTATTTTTTTCTATTAATTGTGCATATTTTCCACTGTAATTGTGCATTTTTACCCCAAAATAGTGCAAATTGTGTATTTATACAATAGAAAAAACCAATCACATAGAAATACGTTGAAAAAAACATATCTTTGTCCCTTAACCGTGAATTTTCAATACCAAAATTGTGCAGAATCAAGATTATCAAATCGATTACCAAAAAAATGAAATAGTAGGGCATTTAAACAAGTTTCAAATCAAATTCTAGACCTACACATGCCAATTAACATAATTTACAGAGATGAAACAATGCATATATCATTACCCATAAAATTGAAAAATCAATTGGGAAAATGTACATAAGCATAACTACAAGGTTAAGAATCGAAGATAGCAGACACCAATTCGTCGATTCCGGATGTCAAAGACAAGTTTCTCAAACATTTTCACTTCCCTTACAAAACCGTTGATGATGGAGATGAGTCACCGAATTTCACACCAAATTAAATCAAACTCGATGAAAGACCCTTGCTATTAAATTCTTCCACCCATGGAGAAACACCGACAGAGAATATTTAGAAAAAAAGGAACATTTGCGGCTTCTGTGAATGTCTGCAGTACATTTATAAGAAGGGGAAGATGAAAAACTAGGTTTTGTTTATTTTAATAATGAAATTTACCATTATGACCATTGTGCATATTATTATTACTGAACTGTGCAATTCGCGAATTAAAATACAAAAATGAATCTGGACCATCAAATTTCATGATCTAAAGGATGATAAATGTTCTTATTTCTCACTCTAAGAGGTATTCCTATTTGAACCCTTCCCTATATATATATATATATATATATATATATATATATATATAGGGAGTGGATAATGTAGGACCCTACATTTAACTTAAAAACTGTTATCCATGCATAATCCTTATATATTTTATGTATAATCATTATATATTTTTGCAAAATATCTATAATTTTACATTCTAAATAATCATTATACTCCCTCCGTCCCACCGAACTTGTCCACTTTCTTATCGGCGAGATAATTTAGGAAAGTTGGTGTAGATTGATAAAGGTGTGAGATCCATAAATTAATTAATAATTTAGAATTGGTTTTGTGAGGTAGAGGTTTGAGACCCATTTAATTAATTAAAATTTCTGAGTTGATTTGAGTTGTTAAATGTGTGGGACCTACTTTTTTTAGAAACTGGATAAGTTCGGTTGGACAGCCCGAAAAGGAATACTAGACAAGTTCGGTGGGACAGAGGGAGTATGTTTTTTGTAGAGTGTCAAAAATGTAAAATTACAGATTTTTTTGCGCAAACTATATAATGATTATGCATAAAATATATAAGGATTATGCATGGTTTGTAGTTCTCACATTAAGTATGGGTTCTCACCAGATTAACACTATATATATATATATATATATATATATATATATATATATATATATAAGGTGTTCTAATTTTTTTTCCCATTTCATTCTCCCATTTTCATTTTTCAAACATACATCTTCTTTGTTTCAACTATTTATTCAAAATGGATAAGAATAACAATTTCATTTGGTTGAACGTTCAGAATTTGAACGAATATGAATCGCCTCCAAATTATCAAGTTCCTTCAAATTTTACGTACCCCTAATTCAACCATCCCTCACAATTTTCTCCATCAAATTTCCACCACTTATCCATATTTCGCCTCCAATCCACCCAACATGCCGAACTTCACCTTCAATCCGCCAATGTTCGGAGTTTCTATTCCACCATCATTAAACAATCGGTATAGATCTTCTAGTATGGAAGAAATGAGCTCTCCATCTACAGTTCCGGAGACTCAATTCCAATAGGAAGAGTCGCCCATTTCAGACATGAGAAAGAGAGAGATAGACGTGAATTTTAGAGTTCTTCAGTTCTTAGTCCACCTGAAGAAAGAACTTGGCATTGGGACACAACCCAGAAGATCGAATATGCGAGTCTGCAAATTAAAGCCAAGCATATGACACAGGTATTGAATTCCTAAATCCTTCATGTTCACTATAGTAGGTCAAAGTGATTGATAGCCACATGCACTCAGTTGAAATCTTATCAAACTTAAGACCAGCTAAGTTACCAAGATCTTTGGTTCTCCACTCAGGTCAGTTAAGAGAACACATATCACTTTGATCTATAAAAATACCTAAGTGTACCAGAATAAACAAGTAGTCAAGATAAGTTACTTTTTATCTAAACATATAGTCAAGACAAACAAGTTTACCGACAACTTGTCTTGAAGTTGTCTTACCTATGATATATGTTTATATCTTGTTATTTCAACAAATTGTGTAGCCTTCTATGATCTACAACACATTGCACAATCTAAATTTTATACAATACAATAAGACTTAACATACAAATATAATGATCAGATAGGAGAGCAAATAGTGAAAACGAATAATATTGTATACAAACATAAAATAAGCTTGTAGTATACAAAATCCTAAAAGAACACGTTCAAGATGAACTTCCACTGTTGCTAACACGGGTGCGGGTGATACCAATGTGCATCTTTTGCCAGATCCTCAACATTATAAGCCAAAAGGTGGAAAGACTTTAAGGAAGAAATCACTCTTGGAGAAATGAAAGAGGCACACCATAAGTGGCTCAATTTTTGGTAAATACTTTTGTATTTAGTTATTTAAAAATTTCATTCTATTTTAACATTTTTGTTGTTTTTTAAACTTGATTTGTTATGTTGTGTAGGGAAAAAAAGAAAGAAATATAGAAATTGTGTCGTCATTGGTGCTTGAAAATTACACTTCACCTAATATTATGTTGCTCTAAAAATTAGGTGGTGTTTTCACTTTCCTTGGGTGGCTATTTTTACAATTTTCTACTACTTTTGATGAGATGAATTAATTTTATGAATCATTTGTTTTGCCTGAATGATAAGATTTTTGAATGAAAATTGTGTTTTGCTATGTTTAATTGGCTCTTATTATATTTAATAAGCTCGTGTTGTACAAAGATTTTTTTATTTTGTATGTGAATTATGTTTGAGCTTCTTAGATTTTCATTTTGTTGTTAGAGGTTTTATAGTCCAATTTTAACAAGATTGATCCTTTACAAGTAGCTATGAAAATGAAGTTTATGTTTGGTGTTATTTTGGATTTCTTGTTTTATTTTCTGAATGTTGATGTTGATATTGGAATTGTTTTTTTCTTTTCGACAACAAAAGGTTCATCTCTTTTTTTTTTTTTTTTTTTTTTTTTACGAGGAACCCGCAGCCGCTACCTTTGGTGCGCACAGGGTAAACCTCGCTCCTGTGCAACCCACCTTCACCGCTATGCCATCCCAAGGTTCATCTCATTTTCATTGCCCATAATGTTTCTTCTTCACGCAAAAAGAGTACATTAAAATGCCAATTTATGTTTTGATAGATTGGATTTCATTCTCAAGTTGCTCTTCCCAGCAAAAAGAAGAAATAATCATGGTCACTCTTTTTCATGGAATGATATAGCGGTGCTAAGTCTATGGTCAGAGGTCATAAGTTTAAATCCCACCAAAACCGTTATTTGTGAACCGAACTATCTCACGACAAAGAACAAAGCAAACAAACACCTAAACATTCAAATATAACAAAGAAAAGATTCACATCTGAAACGACACCGCCTCCTACCATCTCCTATGCTGCCATCACCTCCCCCATAGGCGGCGCTTCTCGTCCCAAAAAAGGAACCCAAACTCGAACATCTCGATAAGTCATAACGTCTCTGGCGACGAACTATCCCTCCTCCTCCTCCACTTTGTTGCATCCACCTTCAACCTCTTCTCTAAAAAAGGGAAATATATGAGAGAGAAGGGGCATTTTATCCGATCTCTTCCTCCACTTTGTTGTATCCTCCTTTGACATCTTTTCTGAAAAAGGGAAAAACACGAGAGAGAGGTAATTGACCCGCTAAAACCATTTTCATCTATTTTGATAATTTTCTTTTATTTAAATAAAGTGAAAAATTAGGACACGAGATACATATTTTAAGCTTGAACCAGGTTTAAGTAATAATTTTTCCACGAAACACTCTAAATACACAATTTGGGAATGGTCGATAACCAACTCACGCTTCCTAAATTCTCCTATATATGGGAGTCGTGTACAATAATCTGTATGCATACAATAATCTGTATGCATTTTAAATTATTTTATGTTTAGAACTTAGAAGACTATTGCGATTTGTTAATTTAGCAATAACTAATAATCCACTAATCCAACCGTTTTTCTGACGAAATTGTGAGGAACGACGCGACTCCTAGAATAATCGCGATTAGGCGGCGGTGCAGAAGCACGATTGGACGGCGGCGGTTCGAGAGATGTCGATTCTGGTTGAAATTTAAGTGCGATTCCAGTGGAGACGACGATTCATCGCCGGATACAACCGTTCTTGTGTTTCAAAAAGCTATAAATCTTAGTTCTTGTGTTGTTGGCGTAATTTTTTTTTTCTTGGGATTCATTTTGGTAGTGTTCCAATGTAATCTAAATGTATTAATTGTTTTGAAGAAAATAAATGGGAAAGACGAGAGAAGATCCTCTACCGGACAAGGTGACACTCGCTGCACATATACGAGCGGTGCAACAAGCTAGGCGGGAGAAACATCCTTTATCAACAGATGATTTCGCCAGCGAGGGTGAATATAATGATGGGAGAGAGTCCGAAGGCGATGAAGACATTGACGGTACGCTCTGAAGACTGCACAATTTGTATGGAACAACTGCACTTTATATGAAAATTATTTGCACTTTGTTTTCGTAGTTACTGCACATTACATGCTGTGTTTCAAAGCATTGAATAACTGCACAATTTGTGAAATTTGAATGCTACACTTTCTTAAACAATTTGCTGCACAGATTAGGCAATGATTGAACATGGAAATTGAAACCTATTTTTGCATCTTGTTATATTTATTCAATGGTGGATGTAATTGTTGGTCCCGAGATTAAACGTTCAGGTGTAGAGGGGGGGGAAAGGTAAATACACCTGAAAACAATTTCTCAACTTAAAACGCGAACAGTCCTTTTCAGGAGAATGCCGTACCGAACAAGTTCAACAGACCAAATAAGCTGTTCTGAACCGCGTGGAAGAGTGACTGACTAAGTCGAGACGTCAAGAGTTAAGAGGAGATCGACTAAACCAAATAAGGCCTGCTAACTGACTAAGGTCAGAATTCAGTACCGTTCAACTGAAGTTCAGTAAGTGCGGAAATGTGTAGGCCCAAATTCAGTTGAGTTAGAAAACGTTTTTAAGAAAACAGTTTCAGTATATTAGTGCAATCAGTTAAGCTTTGTTGAAACTCAGTTGAATGATTTAGAAATATTTTAAGTATGAACAGTAATCAATGCAACAGTAAAAACACAGAACACAAGCAATTTTAAAGTGGTTCGGATCCAACAATCCTACGTCCACTGTCCCGAAAAGATCAGGAGGCTATTTTATTATACTGAGTTAGTCTCAGTCGGTATGTGCACTGGACAAACACTGGTCTTGAGATTTATACTGAGCAAGTCTCAATTTACAAGATATCAAACTAAAGTGTTTGACAAACTCTCCAACTATGAAGGAGTCCTTTACAATAAGGATCAGTTCAAAGATGAACTCCTTCGTTCTAAGCTATGGATATAGGCTGCTGAGCTTAGGTTAGAGGAATAGGGAACGAGAAAGTGGCTTCTAGAGCGACGAACGGTTAAGTATGGACTTGGGTTCGTATTCAGTCGCTTGGATACTAGAGGCTTTTTGATCTGATTCAGCTTGGTTCCCTCTGAGCAAGTATGTCGCCTTTCGCTGGAGATTACTCTATGAAATTTTTGCAGAAAGCTTAAGTCGTTTCTGCATTGCTCGTGAATGCTCTTGTGTTCTTCGTTCGGTTTCGTAGGTGAGCTTCAATTTGAAATCTTCCCTCTATTTATAGAGCAAAGATATGGATAGATCCGTTGGAGATGAGGATCCATGTGTCTCTCTCTTTTGGTTAGCTAACGACTCTTTCAAAGTATGGTGACAGAGTCCTTTCCCTCCGAAAGTTGTTGACTTGCAGCTTTAATCAGAAAGTAGACAGTTGGCCGCTCGTCATTGGTCGAGGTTGAAGAAAGTAGGTGAGACAAAACAAACTTCAAGGTAGATCTGAAGCTGATTTCTCTATACCTCGTATGACTCTGCTGATTTGACTTAAGATATCTTGACATTCAGAAGACTGTCTAGCCGTTGCTGAGTCTGATCTATGTTCAGTAGCATACTCCTGCTGAGTTAGCTCTACTGAAGATCAACTCTGAGTTCAGTGAACTACTCCTGCTGAGTTCAGTTCCACTGACTCCTTTCAGTATACTGCTCCTGCTGAGTGTAGTACTACTGAGTCTTCTTCTTCTGGTACTGAGACTGATAGTCTGCTGAAGAACCAGCGGACAGAACTGAGCGCCTGAACCATAATGAAGAGTGTCTATTGACTCTGAAACTCTCAGAGACAGAACAACAAATTACAACAGAATGGTTCATCAGTCAAAGTAGGGTTTTGGGATCTTCAAATCTACTGAGCACTAGGCTACTGAGTTATACTGAATCATCTCCCAACATTTTCCCCCTATTTGATGATGCCAAAACCTAACACTATAACTATCAGAAATAGAGCTCCTTACAAATATTACAAGTAGAATCAGGGAGTTGTTCTTCAAGTTCTAAACTATTGAGGGAGTCAGGGAAGAAATATCAGATCTTATATAGAAAACTAACAGCAATTTCCCCCTTTCACACAACAATTTCCCCAAATCTATCAAACCAGAATCTAACAAGCTAAGTAAAAACTGACAGATATAAGTGTAAATATTCAGTGAGTGTGTGAGTCAATAATCACTTGAGTGATTTTGAGTGTTAAGCATAAAAGAAACAAGGCCATGTAGACAATAAGGAATTGTCAGGGCCGAACAACAATGATGTTATATATATGAAGAATTATCAATACAGTACATCAAGCTTGCTATTCTAAGAAAGAAAGACAAAGATACATAGAAGCTATCTATCATCTCTTGAACTGCTGAATCCGATCTTTGAAGTATTTTGATTTCTCCTCAGGAAGCGGCAGTCCATACATCCGATAAGTAACTCTTCTCAGCTTCAGTATCTCAGCCATGTCAGCAGGATCAGCCTCATCTAGATTCTTGGCTTGTGCAGCATCCTTGATTTCTCTTTCAATCACCCCAATGTGTAGAGAACCATCAAGCTTCAATAGGGGAGGCATAAGTCTTGGAGCTGGGAGCTAAGGCCTTCTGAACTCTTGTATAAATCTCTGGATCACTCTTCAGAAGCCATTCAACAAAGGCAATGGACAAGCATGTCAGGCCAATATCTCCAGAAGTAGAATCTTTTAATGTAGTCAGCCTTCAGCGTCTCCCACCTCTGAGTCCGTTCCCATGTCATCCAAGTATCAACCCTGGCCCATCTATGGATTTTGAGGTCTGTGGGCTTCCCAAGTCTTCTATACTTTTATGGAATATCATCTTTCTCAGGAATCCTCTGGCTTGCTTCCTTCTCAGCCTTGATCCTCAGAGCCTCTAGATCAGTGAGTCTGAGCCTTTCTCTTGCTGCACTAATCTGCCTGGCTTCAGCTCCTCTGTCTAAGTACCTTTCCATCTGATCCCAATTTTTTTGCATCTCTTGCTCTTGAGCTTTAGAGGGAACATAGGATGGCACATGCTCTTGGTCTTCTTCTGAGTCAGCAGGTGTTGAAGATTTCTCTTTGGAAGTACCATGCTGTTCAGTTTGCTGCTGCTGCTACTGTTCTCTTTCTTTTTCTTTGTTAGCTTCGTTGCTGAGCTTTAGGTTTCTTGGGTGTAGCCTTGTCCCAGGCTTCTTTCCCCTCTGAACTTTAGTTCTGCCTTTGGCAGGCTATTTCTTGGGCTTGTTAGCAGCCTCTGCCTCGACTATCTCCCTTGCCAATTTTTCATCTGCGGCAATCTATGTCTCTTCCTCGGGAGATATGAACCTTTTAGATCCTTTGTTTTTAGGTGGAGTGGGAAGCTTTAGAATCTTCTTTCCCTTTCCCTGAACTGGAGGAGGTAGAGGGACTTCTTCCTCTTCTAAGTCCTCCTCTGCATACTCAGCAATTTCCTTAATAATATCTCTCGGAGTCTGAGTTTCCTGAGTAGCAGATTCTTTGGATCCCGAGCCACTTGGGCCAATCTCAGCAGGCACTATAGCCCTTGCTGCTAAGAGACCCTGGGCCTCACCCTGTTCTTGCTAAGTAGTGGGAGCAGTGGGAGCTGATTGTTGAGTCTGAGATGCTCCTGCCACTGTCCTTACTCCTCTTGGTGCTCTGGGTACCTTTTCCTTTCCTTCCCCCTTTTTGGCATCAACAAATAAGCCAAGGGTAGGAATTTGTACCTTCTTATCTAGACTGGTGTAGGCTAAGGCAAGTTTGTCTAAGGCATCTTGCAGTTTTACAAGCCTCTCATGGAGTTCATTCCTCTCATCAGTGAGTTCTTCACTGTATTTCTTCTGAGATTTCTCCACCACAGTCTGAATAGATAGCAACTTCTGATCCACTCTATCTTCCAGGGCCTTCTGAATAGTCTGGAGTCTGAGCTCGGAGGCCTGAGTCAAGGAAGATACGGATTCAGTGTGAGCTATCTGGGCTGCCTTGAATTCTTCAAGAAGTTTAGTTTGGGCAGCTTCCATCAGCTTCTGTTGCTCTTCGAAGTTGGCTCTCTGAGTGGCAAGTGTGTTGGTCAGTATTGTTGAGAATTCAGGGGCAGGCGTATTTTGAATTGAAGTTCTGAGCCCCTTTATCTCTGCACTCTGAGCCTGTGTGGACTACCTCCACGTCTTGTGGACGACGCGGGCAAGGAGTCTGTTCTGAGCGCCTTGACTCCTCAGTGCCCTGGCCACTGAATTCGAGCATCGGCTCTTCGGGCTGGGCGCTACCTCGAACGCAGACCCCAACAACAGCTGTTTTGGGTCCGCCGACTTAGAGGTACCAGCCACCGACTGGCCTGGATGAAGGATCCTGAGAGGAGGTTCAGCATTTTGAGTAGGAGCATCCTTCTCTAGTTGAGTTCCCTCATCAGGCTTCTCAGGGCCTGAATCACGGGGTGGGTCCTGATCCTCAGGATCAGACCCATCTGAGGGAGCCGCCGTTGAAGTAGGTTGACGGTCATTCAACAAAGCGAGCATAGCTGCCCTCAGATCCTCCAAGGAGCAAATGTCCGCAGGCTCGGAGTAGCCTATCTTCTCCCGGATCATCAACTCCTCCTCGTGGAGTTGTTCGCAGGAGTGGTGCTGGAGCAACTCGTTCAGTGTTGACCACTCCTAGAATCAAATCAGAGTGTGGAGCCTAGCCTGCCTCACCAATATTATCAAGTCTGTATTGCTAGCTATCTCCGAGATATTTTTTGAAATCTCTCGGTAGGCTCTTGATTGTAGAGCAGACGCCTCCATCCCGATAGACTCTGACTCTGAAGCAGACTCTGAGTCCTCAACCTCTATTGGAGACTGTTGTTTTTTCAGCAGATGGGATGCTGCTGAGTGGTGGGATATCCAAGGGGATTTGAGTAGAGGGGATTGGATCAGCTTCCACAGCTTCTCCTTGTTCAGTGGAGACGGCTTTCTCCACTGACACTATTTTCTCAGAGGACTCTGCCTCGTCCCTGAGTTGTAAAGGTGGTACAACTACGACCTCACTCACTTTCTTCAGTCTCTTGGTCGGTGTCTTTGGAGCTGTCTTAGGAGGCGACCTCTTCTTTGATGGTGTTGAGGTCTTCTGAGAGCTAGGCCTGAGCTCAGCAGGCCCTGAACCAATTTGCTGAAGGGCTGCTGCCCTGCTCTGGAACCTTACTTTCTTCGGATTAAAGTACAGCTTATCAGCGTAGACGACATTGTCAGCTCCACATAGATCCTCAATCATAACTGAGATCTTCGTGCCATATAGGAGTTTTCCTTTGATAGACAGGCAGTTGGTGGAATGATCAAACTTCGCGGCCTGAGTCATAAACTCCTTCAAGAAGAATTCTGCACAGGTAATCTTCGCTTGGTCATATATGGCATCATCAACTGAATCTTCGGCCTCGAAACTTGGTCAAAGGAGCTGGCCTGACTCGTCAGTATCTGAGTCACGATATAAGCCAAGGCTCTGAACTTGGGGAGCATAGCATTCTTTGGGAAGGCGGCTCTGAAGGTGGTTGGCTTCCCGCAGAATACTTCCAAGTATTCATCCATGATATCGTCCTTATAACCCACGGTGCTGAACCCCTCGCTCGGAAGCTAAAAGCTTCACTGAAGAGCTTCCTTGATAGACATCAATTTGATCTCTGGTATAGCGCGGGCGGGGTCACCAATATGATGAGTAACGAATCGACATCTGATATCTCCTTCTACTGACTTTGAGTTAAGATATAACTTAGCGATTTATCGCGGGAGGAAGTAAGAAGGCTTCCTAGAAAGAAAAGCCTCCAACCCTGATGCCCTTAGCGAGTCAAAGATCTCCTCCATGAGATCAAGGTCGCATGAGTCGAACTCCATCATCGGCTCAAACCATACGTGGTCTTTCTCGAGGATTTCTGTCATGTTTACAGGACCAATAACATCCCTTCCTGCCATGTTTTATAATCTGCAAAGAAACGATATCAGTATCGAACGAAAAATATTATAAAGATCATATATGATACTGAATAATCATTAAGATTTACCAAAGATGTCTCTGAGATATTGAAATTAAAGTTTGCAAGTAAACGAGTGCTTCTCAAAAAATATAGGGTTGTGAAAATTTGCAGAGTAAAATGGCGGTTTCTAAACTTTGAACGTGTTTTTATATGTTAAAGAAGATGAACAGTTAAAAATCCACGGGTCAGTTTAAATCTGCTTTATGAGATGGACGGCTAGGATTTAATGTTATAAAATCGGCAATGATCAATTTAGCCGCCTAAGTCAAAATACAATTGTAAATAGCCAAAGAAGTAACTTGAAATGACATGCATTTAATGCGCCGCAGAGTTCAACATACTTTACATAGAATGTCGTGTATTAAATGTAAACCGTTATATTAAACGATATTTTCTAAAGCATTGAATATGAAACTGAATCTGAATCATTAATGCACATAATATTTCATTGGCTACTGAGTAGAGATACGCAAACCTGTCAGCTAAACATCGTAGTCAGCTGATACCTCGTGTAGATGGTTGCTGAGTCTCTACGTACTGAATTTATTCAGTAATGAGAGTGAACATTCCCCCTTGCTGAATGCTCCTCTCCTGAATCCACTTACTGACTGGAGTCAGTAGGGTCCAGCAGACCTAGCTCTACTGAAAGGTCTCTGAATCTGGCTTCAGCTAGAGGCTTGGTCAGAATATCTGCCCTTTGACGGTCAGTATGGATCTTCTCCATCCTGATATCCTTCTTTTCGACATGATCACGAATGAAGTGGTGTCTGATGTCTACGTGCTTGCATCTAGTATGAAGTACAGGGTTCTGAGTGATTGCAATTGCACTGGAGCTATCGCAGAAGATCGGCACTTCATTCTGAATGATATCATAGTCGTGTAGCTGCTATCTCAGCCAAAGGATTTGGGCGCAGCAACTTTCGGTAGCCATATATTCAGCTTCAGTAGTTGATGTCACTACTGAATGCTTTTTCTTTGAAAACCACGAAATCAGCTTACTGCCAAGGAACTGACAAGGTGCAGAAGTTGACTTTCGGTCAATTCTACATCCTGCATAGTCAGCATCAGAATAACCAGTTAGTTCAATATTTTCATCTGCTGGATACCATAAACCCATGTCAGGTGTTCCTCTGAGATAGCGGATAATCTTCTTTGCTAGACACCTACAACATAAGTTAGGTCAGGTCGGGTAGCAGTTAGATATAATAATGAACCAATAATAGCACGAAATGCAGTATGGTCTACTGATACTCCCTCTTTATCAAGATCAATTTTCATGTTCGTGTTCATCGGGATCTTGATTGATTTGCCGGATGTGCAGCCGACCTTCTTGATGAGGTCTCGAGTGTATTTGCCTTGATTGATGAATGTTCCCTTCTCAGATTATTTGACTTGAAAGCCGAGGAAATAATTCATCTCTCCCATCATTGACATCTCGAACTTATCCTTCATCATTTTCTCAAATTGTTGACACATGATGACGTTCTTTGATCCAAAAATTATGTCATCTACGTAGATCTGCAAAAGTAAAATATCGTCTTCCAATCGAATGCTAAATGTTGGTCCCGAGAGTAACGTTCAGGTGTAGAGGGGGGGGTGAATACACCTGAAAACCGATTTCTCAACTTAAAACGCGAACAGTCCTTTTCAGGAGAGTGCCGTACTGAACGAGTTCAGCAGACCATATAAGTTGTTCTGAATCGCGTGGTAGAGTGACTGATTTTACTGAGGCCTGCTAGCTGACTAGAGTCAGAATTTAGTACCGTTCAGATAGAGTTCAGTAGTGCGGAAATGTGTAGGCCCAAATTCATTTGAGTTAGGAAAAAGTTTTTATCAAAACAATTTTAGTATATTAGTGCAGTCGATTAAGCTTGCTGAAACTCAGTTGTATGATTTTAAAAACATTTTCAGTATGCACAGTAAATCAATGCAACAGTAAATAATAAACACAGAACACATGTGATTTTTAAAGTGGTTCGGATCCAACAATCCTACGTCCACTGTCCCGAAAGATCAGGAGGCTATGTATTGTATTGAGATAGTCTCAGTCGGTTTGTACACTGGACAAACGCTACAAGGTATCAAACTAAGTGTTTGCAAAACTCTCCAACAGTGAAGGAGTCCTTTACAATAGGGATCTGTTCGACTATGAACTCCTTCGTCTAAGCTATAGATATGAACAGCTGAGCTTAGGTTAGAGGGATAGGGAACGAGAAAGTGGCTTCTAGAGCGACGAACGGCTAAGTATAAACTTTGGGTTCGTGTTCAGTCGCTTGGATACTAGAGGCTGTATAATTCTGATTCAGCTTGGTTCCCTATGAGCAGATATGTAGTCTTTCGCCGGAGATTGCTTCTTCGAACTACTTGCGGAAGACTTAGGACATTTATAAGTTGCTCTTTGAATGCTCTGAGTTCGTTTTTGTGTTCGCTGGTTCACTCGTTTTCTCGTTGGTTGCTCGTGAGCTTCAATTTGATTTTATCCCTCTATTTATAGAGCAGAGATTAGGATAGATCTGTTGGAGACGACGATCCTTTGTCTCTCTCTTTTGGGTAGCTAACGGCTCTTTCAAAGTATGGTAGCAGTGTCCTTTCCCTCTATTTCTGGAAAGTTGTTGACTTGCAGCTTTAACAGATATAGGACAGGTGGCTGCTTGTCATTGGTCGAGGTTCAGGAAAGTAGGTGAGACAGAACATACTTTAAGGAGATCTGAAGCTGACTTCTCTCTTCCTCGTATTGACTCTACTGATTTTACTTTTAGAGAATCGACGGTCGAAGATCGTCCCGGCCGTTGCCGAGTCTGATCTCTATTCAATAGCATGCTCCCCGTCGAGTCGGCTCTACCGAAGATCAGCTCGAGTTCGGTGAACTACTCCTACCGAGCTTAAGTTCCACGACTCCTTTCGCATATCTTGCTCCCGCCGAGTCCAAGATCACTGAGTCTTCTACTTCTGGTACTGAGGCAGGTAATCTACTGAGCGCCTGAACCAGATGCAGAGTGTCTACTGAGTCTGAAACCTCAGAGACAGAACAAAATATGTTATAACTGAATGGTTCATCAACCAAGATAGGGTTTTGGGATCTTCAAATCTTCAGTAAGTTTTCAGAGCACAGGGCTACTGAGTTATATCTCAACTGATTGTGAGAAGACTGAATCATCTCCCAACATTTTTCCCCTATTTGATGATGCCAAAACCTAACACTATGACTTATCAGAAGCAGAGCTCCTTACAAGTATTACAAGTAGAAGCAGTGGAGTTGTTCTTCAATTCCTAGACTACTGAGGGATTTAGGGCAGAAATATCATAACCTATACAGAACTAATCAACATTTTCCTCCTGTCTAAGAACATATTCCCCCAACTATGCAATCTATCAGAATCTAACTAAGCAAAAACTGACAAAATATAAGAACAGTGAGTGTGTGAGTTAGTAATCACTTCAGTGATTCTGAGTGTTAAGCATAAAAACAAACAAGGCCATTTAGACAATAAGGAATTGTCAGGGCCAATAACAGAGATGTTTTATAGATTGAAGAAGGTTCAGTACAGTTACATCGTCTGCTATACTAAGAAGAGTAGAAAAGATGATACACAGAAATACATAAGCTAATAATCATCTGAACCGCTTAATCCTGTCTTTGAAGTCTTTTGATTGGGATTCAGGAAGAGGCAGTCCATACATCCGGTTGGTGATCTTCCTCAGCTTCAGTATCTCAACAAAGTCAGCTGGATCATCTTCATCTAGGAACTTAGCTTCAGTAGCATCCTTGACTTCCTTCTCAATGACTCCATAGTGAACGGAGCCGTCTAGTTTTAGTGGGGGCGGCATAATTCTTGGAGCTGGTACTCTGACATCTACCTTGTCTTTCACGGCTTTCTGAACTCTGGCGAATATCTCTATGTCTGCCCTCATGAGCCATTCAGCAAAGGCGACAGACTTATGCTTTTCAGCCCAGTACCTCCAGAAATAATTCCTCTTAATGAATTCAGCCTTCAGTGTCTCCCACCTTTGAGTTATCTCCCAAAGCATCCATTCATCAACTCTCGACCATCTGTGAATTTTGAGATCAGTAGGCTTCTTGAACCTTCTGTATCTGTATGGAATGTCAGCTTTCTCAGGAATCCTCTGACTCGCTTCTTGTTCAGCTTTCAGCCTCAGAGCTTCAAGGTCTGCTATTCTGAGCCTTTCTCGAGCTGCTTCTATCTGTCTTGCTTCTTCTCCTCTATACAAGTACCTCTCCATCTGAGCCCATATTTCCTGCATCTCAAGATCCTGTTCCTTAGAAGGGACATAGGAGGGTTTGTGAGGCTCTTCTTCTGAATCAGCAGGTGTGGTAGATTTTTCTTTTGAAGTACCCTGCTGACCAGTAGTCTGCTGCTGCTGCTGCTTCTCTTTCTTCTTATCTGCTTCATCACTGAGTTTCAGTGTTCGGGGAGGCAGTCTAGGTCCAGTCTTCTTTCCTCCTACTGGAGCCTTTGTCTTGCCTTTTGCTGGCTTCTTCTTAGGCTTATTTGCAGCCTCAGCTTCAGCAATTTCTCTCGCTAACTTCTCATCAGCAGCGATCTGAGCTTCCTCCTCTGGAGTAACATACCTCTTGGGTCCTTTCTTCTTAGAGGGAGGGGTAGGAAACGTCAGAGCTTTCTTGCCTTTCCCGACAACTGGAGGAGGTAGAGGAACCTCTTCCTCTTCTGACTCCTCGTCGGCATACTCAGCAACCTCCTTGATTATATCAGAAGGTGTTTGGGTTGCATGAGTAGCCACTTCCTTGGGTCCTGAGCCACTTGGGCCGGTCTCATCAAACACTACATCGCCTGCTGCTAAGACACCCTGGGCCTCGCCAGTCTGAGTAGAGGGTCTAGTAGGAGCAGTTATCTGAGTCTGAGTTGCCCTTGCCACTGACCTTACTCTTTTTGGTACCTTCAGTACCAGTTCTTTACCTTCAGGTATCTTCCCTTTTCCTTCCCTTCCTTCCCCCTTTTTGGCATCAACAAATCGGCTTGGGGTGGGAATTGATACCTTCTTGTCCAGACTCTTGTAAGCTGTTGCCAGATCATCTAAGGCATTTTGCAGCTTAGTCGGTTTCTCGTGGAGCTCATTCCTCTCCTTAGTAAGTTGAGCACTGTATTTCTTGTGGGAGGCATCTGCAGCTGTCTGGAACTTCTGCAACTGTTTGTCTACACTCTCTTCAATAGCCTTCTGAATTGATTGAAGCCTGAGGTCTGCGGCTTGAGAGATGGAGGAGATAGATTCAGTATGTGCTGTTTGAGCGGCCTTATAATCTTCTAGAAGTTGAGCTTGGCCAACCTGAATTGTCTTCAGTTGCGCATCGAAGTCGGCTCTCTGTGCGGTAAGTGCGTTGTTCAGAATGTTGGAGAAATCAGGGACAGGGGATGTCTCAATAGATGTTCTGAGTCCCTTGATTTCATCACTCTGAGCCTCAGTGGTTTGCCTCCACGTCTTGTGGACGGTGCGGGCTAGTAATCGGTTCTGAGTACCTTGATTCCTCAGTGCCCTGGCCACTGACTTCGATCGTCGGCTTCTCGGGCTGGGCGCTACTTCGAAGGCAGCCTCAAGTAGCAGCTGAGATGGTTCAGCTGCCTTCGAAGTACCATCCACCGACTGACCTGGACCAAGGATGCTCAGCGGCGGTTCAGCAGTGGATGTGGGAGCATCCTTGTCTAGTTGAGGTCCCTCATCAGGCTTCTTAGGGCCTGAATCACGGGGTGGGTCCTGACCATCGGGGTCAGACCCATCTGAGGGTGCTGATGCTGAGACGGGTTGTCTGTCGTTCAACATGGAGAGCATCGCAGCCCTCAGATCTTCAAGGGTGCCAAGGTCGGATGGCTCTGAGTAGCCAATCTTGCCCCTTATGATCAGCTCCTCCTTATGGAGCTGTTCGCAGGAGCGGTGAATGATGAGGCGCTTCAGATTGTGCCACTCCTGGAACCGAATCAGCATGTGGAGCCTAGCCTGCCTTGCTAATGTGACCAAATCACTGTGGCCGGCTATCTTTGGGATCCGTTCAGCAATCTCTTGGGAGGCTCGTGATTTGAGAACTGAGGCCTCAATCTCGATCGATTCTGACTCAGAAGCTGTCTCCCAGTCTTCTACATCTATGGGAGACGGCTCCTTCTCAGCAGATGGTATGCTCCTGAGTGGTGGAACGTCCAAGGGGCTGTCCAGTGTTTGTACGGATTCAGCTTGGACCCCTTGGTCCACTGTGTCATCACGCTCAGTGGAGACTGCCTTCTCCACTGACGGTGTCTTCTCGGATAACTCAGACTCATCCCTCAATTGCAGAGGAGGCTCAACAACTACTGCCTCTGGCTCTGCCTCCGGCACGACCTCACTGACTTTTCTTCAGCCTCTTGGTCGGGGTTTTAGGAGTAGACTTGGGATGGGACCTCTTCTTGGTGGGTGTAGAGGTCTTCTGAGTTCCGGACTTAGGATCAGCGGGCCCTGATCCTATCTGCTGAAGGGTCGCTGCCCTGTTCTGGAACTGAACCTTCTTCTGGTTGAAGTACTGCTTATCAGCAAAGGTAATGTTGTCCGATCCGCAGAAGTCTTCTATCATCACGGATAGCTTCAGACCATACAGTAGTTTTCCTTTGACGCTCAGACGCTTGGCTATCTTATCGAACTTGGCTGCTTGCGTCATGGATTCTTTGAGGAAGAATTCAGTCCAGTTAATTTTTGCTCTATCGTGTATGGCCATCATAAGCTGGATCTTTGGCCTGGACACTTGATCGAAGGACTCGGCCTGACTTGTTAGTAGTTGAGTCACGATGTAGGCCAAAGCTCTGTATTGGGGAAGCATTGCATTCTTCGGAAATGCAGCTCTGAAAGTAGTCGGCTTCCTACAGAACTCTGTCAGATACTCATCCATCAAATCATCTTTGTAAGCCACGGTAGTGAATCCTTCATTAGGAAGATTGAAGCTTCTCTGGAGTGCTTCTCTGATAGACATCTGCTTGATCTCAATAGTGGTACGAGAGGGGTCGCCTATTGAATGAACGATAAAACGGCATCGGATGTCTCCCTCTACTGATTCTGAGTTTAGATAGAGCTCAGCTATCTGGCGCGGAAGGAAGAACGATGGCTTCCTCGTCAGGAAACCTTCAAGCCTAGTTTCTCGAACGGCGTAGAAGATCTCTTCCATGTAATTGAGGTCACATGCGTCGAACTCCATCACGGGTTCGCACCATACCCGATCCTTCTCTAGGATCTCTTGCATATCGGTAGGAGCGACCACAGTAGTTCCTGTCATATTCTTTAATCTGCAAACACAGTAGATCAATATCCAATAAAGTAAAAAAAATAAGCATATACGATACTGAATGATCATTGAAATTTACCAAGGATTTCTCTGAGAAGTTTTGAAAGATGAGTTTTGTAAAGGAGTAGGGATAATCTCAAAAAATCTAGGGTTCGAAATATTTGCAGAGTAGAAATGGCGGTTTCAAACTTTTGAACGTATATAAATATATGGTAGAGAAGATAAACAGTTAATTATCTACGGTTCAGTTTGAACATGCTTTTTGAGATGGACGGCCAATATTAGATTTTATAAAATAGGCAATGATCAAATTAGCCGCCTAAGTCAAAATACAGTTGTATATAGCCAAAGAAGTAACTTGATACGACATGCATTTAATGCGTTGCAGAGTTCAGCATGCTTTTACATAGAATGTCGTGTATTTAATATAAACCATTAATCTTAAATGACATTTTCTAAGGCATTGAATACGAAGCTGAATCTGAGTCATAAATGCACATAACTGTTCTATTGGCTACTGAGTAGAGATACGTAAACCTGTCAGCTGAACATCGTAGTCAGCTGATACCTCGTGTAGATGGTTGCTGAGTCTCTACTTACTGAATTTATTCAGTACTTAGAGTGAACATTCCCCCTTACTGAATGCACCTCTCCTGAATCCGCTTACTGACTAGAGTCAGTAGGGTCCAACAGACCTAGCTCTACTGAAAGTTCTCTGAATCTGGCTTCAGCTAGAGACTTGGTCAGTATATCAGCCCTTTTGATGGTCAGTATGGATCTTTTCCATCCTGATATCCTTCTTTTCAACATGATCACGAATGAAGTGGTGTCTGATGTCCACGTGCTTGCATCTCGTGTGAAGTACATGATTCTGAGTGATTGCAATTGCACTGGTACTGTCGCAGAAGATCGACACTTCATTCTGAATGACATCATAGTCGTGTAGCTGCTGTCTCAGCCAAAGGATTTGGGCGCAGCAACTTCCGGCAGCCATGTATTCAGCTTCAGTAGTTGACGTCGCTACTGAGTGCTATTTCTTTGAGAACCATGAGATCAGCTTACTGCCAAGGAATTGACACGTTCCAGAAGTTGACTTTCGGTCAATTCTACATCCTGCATAGTCAGCATCAGAATAACCAGTTAGTTCAATATTATCATCAGCTGGATACCATAAACCCATGTCAGGTGTTCCTCTGAGATAGCGGAAAATCTTCTTTGCTGAGTCCATATGACTCTGCTTAGGATTCGCCTGAAATCGAGCACAGACACCTACAACATAAGTTATGTCAGGACGAGTAGCTGTTAAGTATAATAAAGAACCACTAATAGCACGAAATTCAGTATGGTCTACTGATACTCCCTCTTTATCAAGATCAATTTTCATGTTCGTGTTCATCGGGATCTTGATTGGTTTGCCGGATGTGCAACCAAATTTCTTGATGAGGTCTCGAGTGTATTTGCCTTGATTGATGAACGTTCCCTTCTCAGATTGTCTGACTTGAAATCCAAGGAAATAATTCATATCTCCCATCATTGACATCTCGAACTTGTCCTACATCATTTTCTCAAACTGCTGACACATGATGACGTTATTCGAACCGAAGATGATGTCATCTACGTAGATCTGCACAAGTAAAATATCGTCTTCTAGTCGAATGTTGAATAATGTGCGGTCTACTGTGCCCTTCTGAAAACCTAATGGAAGAAGAAACTCAGACAGGGTATCGTACCAAGCCCTGGGTGCTTGTTTTAACCCTATACAGAGCCTTTCTGAGTCTATAAACCTGATGTCCCTGCTGAAAGCCGGGAGGCTGTTCTACATAGACTTCTTCTTTTAGTACGCCGTTTAGGAAAGCAGACTTCACATCCATTTGATAAACTCTGAACCTCTGATGTGTTGCGTAGGCTAGGAATAGTCTGATTGGCTCCAATCTTGCAACTGGAGCGAACGTTTCATCGAAATCTATCCCTTCAGCTTGACAATAGCCTTTTACCACGAGCCTTGCTTTGTTCCTTACTATAATGTTGTTTTCATCTCGCTTGTTCTTGAAGACCCGTTTAGTTCCGATCACATGTTGATGCCGGGGTGTGTCAACAAGCTCCCAAACTTCGTTTCTCGTGAACTGATTCAGCTCCTCCTGCATGGCTATGATCCAGTCAGCGTCCCTAAGTGCATCCTCAACTGACTGAGGTTCTTCAGTAGACAAGAAGCATAAATATAAGGCGCTTTCTCCCTGACAGAATCTGGATCTTGTCTTGACTCTTGCTGAAGGATCTCCTATAATTAAATCAGAAGTATGAGCATCCAGCCACGATCTACGATGTTTCAACTCTTCATCTGAAATTTGTTCAACACAAATAGTAGGTGAGTTAGGCATTTAAGTTGTACTATTCCGAGATTGAAGCAATTCAGTTACAAGAGTGTGATCTACTGAGTCACCAGGTTTAGGGGCATTTAGCTCAGGAACATCATTACTTCCCCCTGAATTATTATCCTCAGTAGAGGTCTCAGTTACCACTTGGATTTCTTCATCGACCTGAGTTACCTGGGATTGACTCTGTTCAGTAGAGTCAATCTGCTCGCCTACTTCTCTGGCCGGGTCGAGATTCGAGACTTGTCTTCAGTTTCTTCATCTGAATCATCATCCCAACATAGCTGGATCTTTTCAACTTTATCTTTTAAGCTCAGATCCTGTAGCTGCTTACTGATGTCCTCAGATTCAGCTTTAGAGTTCATGCTCCTGTCTTCAGTAGCAAACTCATTAAAAATAATATGAAGGCTTTCCTCCACTCAAAGGGTCCGATAGTTAAAGACTCTGAAGGCTTTGCTGACTCGAGAGTATCCTAAAAATACTCCCTGATCTGACTTGCTATCAAAAGTCTTCAGCTGATCTTTCCCATTATTGTGGATAAAGCATGAACACCCAAAAATATGGAAATAAGATAAAGAAGGCTTCCTGCCGTTCCATAATTCATATGGTGTCTTCTTATGCTGCTTTGTCAGTAGAGATCTATTCTGAGTCTGCGAGCAGGCTTCTGCCCAGAATTTGGTTGTGAGTCCTGAGTCTGCGAGCAGGGTTCTTGCTGCTTCTTTGAGTGTTCGATTCTTTCACTCAGCAACCCTATTTTGTTGAGGCATGCGCGCTGCAGACGTCTCAAGCTCTATGGCTTCTACTTTGCAGAACTCCTCTACCATAAAATTCAGGAACTCAGTTCCTCTGTCTGAACGTATTTTGATGATCTTGGTGTTCTTTTCAACTCTGAGCCTTTTCAGAAGCGTTGGTAACTCTGTTTTGACGTCAGACTTGTTGGCAATAAATATGACCCATGTGTAGCGCGAGTAGTCATCAATGACCACTAATGCATACTTCTTGCCTCTGATCATCACCAGAGAGACTGGACCGAACAAATCCATATGTAGCAGCTGAAGGATTCCATCAGTGGAAGGAGATAGAACATGCAGATTTTGATTCCTTGTTTGCTTTCCCTTCAGACATGCTTCACACTAAGTGTCTTTGCTGAATACTTCATTTGGCAGTCCTCTTGCTAGAGTGTTTCTAGCTAATTTGTTGAGCGTCTTGAAGTTGAGATGGCTGAGTCTTCTGTGCCAGAGCCATCCCGTTCTGTTGTCATTCTTTGCCAACAAACAAGCTTCGTGTTCAAGTGAGTTCCGGTCGCCTACATAGATATTCTTTTTGCGCGAACCTGACAACACTGTTTTCCCTATAGATTTATCAATAACATCACGAAACCAGCGTAAAAAAATCACTCTATTCGAGTTATCACAAAATTGACTAATAGAGAGAAGATTATGCTGAAGTCCTTCAACATATGATACTCTTGGAACTGTTGCGGTTCCAATGCTGAGTGTTCCACATCATCTGGTATAGCCTTTTGCGTTGTCTCCAAACTCGATTCGGGGTCCTTCTTCAGTAGTATAATTCTTTAGTAGGTCCTTTTGGTATGTCATATGTCTTGAGCATCCGCTGTCCACATACCAAGGGTCCTTGTGCACCTGCAAAACAGAATTATATTTAGGTACCCTTTATTTTTGATTTTGGGTCCTTAGATGTTAGTTTTGGAAACCCAGATCTGTCTCACAACCCTGGTGGTCTCAGACAGTTTCTTTCCACTTTTGTCAACATATTTGACCACTGGACTAGTCGGTGTTGAATTCTGAGGCTTTTCAGGTTCAGGAGTCCTGATCTTCTGAGTGGGTGGACCGCTTTCTTCTTCTTCTTCTGACTTTTGGATCCTCTCCTAACTTCTGGATGCGTCAGCTGCGGAGGTCCATACTGATCAGCCCATTTTGCTTTGCTGGTTCCCCCTTAACTAACCGGGGTGATTTGATACTGATCTTCTTGTCAGAATGCTGATAACTGGGATGAGGTGCCTTCATCTTTTGTTTGTTCTTGGCTAGGGGGTTCAATATCTCTGTATTGATGGTCTCCCCTTGAACAAACCTATCAGCTTGCCGGTTTTCTGAGCGTACGGGGGCAGATGAGGAGGCTCCATGGCTGAATCGAAGTCCCACCTTACAATGTTTAGGCTTGTTTCTTGCTAGCATCGCCTCAAGCTTCTTTTCAGCGCCCATGTATCGCTCTGTCATCAGGTTCCTCCAGACATCATGACTTTTCTTCAGCAATTCATGCTCGGTCTGAAGTTCTGATAACTCTTGCTTCAGTAGACTTAGTTCAGTATCTTTTTGAGTCAAGTCATTGGTCAATACTGAGATCTGATCTTCTTGATGCTGAGACTTGGCCATCAGAGAGTTTATCTCCTCCCTGAGTCTCAACACAAGTCCTTCTGACTCAGTAGCAACCTGACTCTCCTGAGAAAGTCTCTGATTCTCCACTTTCAGGGTATCCAACTCCTGAAGAGTCTTACTGAGCTGCAGACTCATCTGAATCTGCTCGTCGAGTAGTTCTTCGTATGCAATCGCGACGTCCAGATTCTCATCTGCACCTGAAATAGTATCGTGTGTGCAGTGTGAAGAGGAATTAAATGGTGCGTGAGAGTTTACCTCATCCTCTTCTCCTGCCATGAGACACTTTTCAGCGTCTTCTTCAGCTTCAAGCTCTATGGCCATGAAAGCTGCTTCATCGTCTGATGAATCCATGAAGGAGTCGACTTCATCTGAGTCGTCTGAGAGTTCACCAGCAATATACACTTGTCGCTTCTTGATGAACTTCTCCCTTCGTGCTTTGTGTGCTGCTCTTTCAAGCAGATCGAGCTCGGGACGCCATCATGAGATAGTGTCACCGGCTTCTTGCAGTTATAGCAGGTTGTGACTCTTTCTTCTTTGCTTTCACTGTCTTTCGACTGAGCAGAGTCTTCCTGTTTTATGCATTCAGAAGTATGCGAGTCAGGAGTGCGTTTAGGTGTATATTCATTCTTACCCTTAGAGTCTCTGACGACTCTTGAGAGCTTCCTGCGCCTCTCCTTCTCCTTCTGATACTTTACGGTAAGCAGTGCGTACTTCTTGGCTAAGTTTCCTTCTTGTATGTCATTGAGTGAAGGTTCAGCCTTGATAGATGCCAGAGTTACTGTGCTGCCTGATGCTTTAAAGGCATGGTCGACTTGGGTGTCAGCTTCAGCTGGCTGCTTCCTTTGCGGTAAGCCAAACTCGAACTCCTCCGCTTTAAGTTCTGAAAAGATATGGTCAGGAGTAACAATATCTAAATCAGAATGACGTAATAAGGTAGCAAAGGGAGTCCAGTGATCGTTTGGCAGAGCCCTTAAAATTTTGAGATTCATCTCTCGGTTGGAGAATGTCTTTCCCAGCCCGTTGATAGAGTTCATCAGATCCGTGAATCTGACGTTGAGATCTTCAATGGAGTCACCAGGCATGAGAAACAGTCTCTCCAGCTTCTGAAGTTCTAGCGCGAGTTTGTTCGCTTTGATCTTCTGAGTCCCCCGACTCAATAGCGCTAGAGCATCCTAGAGTTCTTCCGCGGACTTGCAGTCCTGAACTCTTCCGAGATAAGAATCGCTCAAATGGTCAGTATGGCGTTTCTGGCGACGCGGTCTAAGTTGTGAAGCTTCTTCTCCTCAGGGGTGAAGATACTTCTGTCTTTGGGAATCTTCTTCCCGGTCACCATCCCTCCTCCTTGTGCTGGGTCCTAAGCTACGACGCTATCTACCATTGGAACGATAGGTCCGTCCTCTAAAACCTCTATCATGCTGTCGTGGGGAGAGGTCAGATGTGCCTCCATTCTGACCCGCCATACACCATAGTTCTCTACTGGGAACATGGGTACCATTCTGATTCCTGACATATCAGACATAATGAATAATGATATGAATGAAGAATGATATGCAGTGAAAATGTTTTCCGGATCCGTTCAAGTAGACCAGTTTCAGAATAAAAAGAGTCTTAGAGAACTCCTGCTCTGATACCAATTGTTGGTCCCGAGAGTAACGTTCATGTGTAGAGGGGGGGGGGGTGAATACACCTGAAAACCGATTTCTCAACTTAAAACACGAACAGTCCTTTTCAGGAGAGTGCCGTACTGAACGAGTTCAGCAGACCAGATAAACTGTTCTGAATCGCGTGGCAGAGTGACTGATTTTACTGAGGCCTGCTAGCTGACTAGGAGTCGAATTCCAGTACGTTCCAGATAGAGTTCAGTAGTGCGGAAATGTGTAGGCCCAAATTCAGTTGAGTTAGGAAAACGTTTTTATCAAAACAGTTTCAGTATATTAGTGCAGTCGATTAAGCTTGCTGAAACTCAGTTGTATGACTTTAAAGATATTTTCAATATGCACAGTAAATCAATGCAACAGTAAATAATGAACACAGAACACAGGTGATTTTTAAAGTGGTTCGGATCCAACAATCCTACGTCCACTGTCCCGAAAGATCAGGAGGCTATGTATTATACTGAGATAGTCTCAGTCGGTTTGTAAACTGGACAAACGCTGGTCTTGAGATTTATACTGAGCAAGTCTCAATTTACAAGGTATCAAACTAAGTGTTTGAAAAACTCTCCAACAATGAAGGAGTCCTTTACAATAGGGATCAGTTCGACTATGAACTCCTTCGTCTAAGCTATAGATATGAACAACTGAGCTTAGGTTAGAGGGATACGGAACGAGAAAGTGGCTTCTAGAGCGACGAACGGCTAAGTATAAACTTTGGGTTCGTGTTCAGTCGCTTGGATACTAGAGGCTGTATAATTCTGATTCAGCTTGGATCCCTATAAGCAGATACGTAGTCTTTCGCCGGAGATTGCTTCTTCGAACTACTTGCGGAACACTTAGGACACTTATGAGTTTCTCTTTGAATGCTCTAAGTTCGTTTGTGCGTTCGTTGGTTCACTCGTTTTCTCGTTGGTTGCTCGTGAGCTTCAATTTGATTTTATCCCTCTATTTATAGAGCGGAGTTTAGGATAGATATGTTGGAGATGAAGATCCTTTGTCTCTCTCTTTTGGGTAGCTAACGGCTCTTTCAAAGTATGGTAGCAGTGTCCTTTCCCTCCATTTCTGGAAAGTTGTTGACTTGCAGCTTTAACAGATATAGGACAGGTGGCTGCTTGTCATTGGTCGAGGTTCAGGAAAGTAGGTGAGACAGAACATACTTTAAGGAGATCTGAAGCTGACTTCTCTCTTCCTCGTATTGACTCTACTGATTTGACTTTTAGAGAATCATACAGTCAAAAGACTGTCCAGCCGTTGCTGAGTCTGATCTCTATTCAGTAGCATGCTCCTGCTGAGTCGGCTCTATTGAAGATCAGCTCTGAGTTCAGTGAACTACTCCTGCTGAGTTCAGTTCCACTGACTCCTTTCAGTATACTGCTCCTGCTGAGTCCAGTATCACTTAGTCTTCTACTTCTGGTACTGAGGCAGGTAATCTACTGAGCGCCTGAACCAGATGTAGAGTGTCTACTGAGTCTGAAACCTCAGAGACAGAACAAAACAGGTTACAACTGAATGGTTCATCAACCAAGATAGGGTTTTGGGATCTTCAAATCTTCAGTAAGTTTTCAGAGCACAGGGCTATTGAGTTATATCTCAACTGATTCTGAGAAGACTGAATCATCTCCCAACACTGAATAATGTGCGGTCTACTGTGCCCTTCTGAAGAAGAAACTCAGATAGGGTATCGTACCAAGCCCTGGGTGCTTGTTTTAACCCGTACAGAGCCTTTCTGAGTCTGTAGACCTGATGTCCCTGCTGAAAGCCGGGAGGCTGTTCTACATAAACTTCTTCTTTCTGCACGCCATTCAGGAACGCAGACTTCACATCCATTTGATAAACTCTGAATTGCTGATCTGTTGCATAGGCTAGGAATAGTCTGATTGCCTCCAATCTTGCAATTGGAGCGAAAGTCTCGTCGAAATCTATCCCTTCGGCTTGATAGTAGCCTTTTGCCACGAGTCTTGCTTTGTTCCTTATTATAACGTTGTTTTCATCTCGCTTGTTCTTGAAGACCCATTTAGTTCCAATCACATGTTTATGCCGGGGTCTGTCAACAAGCTCCCATACTTTGTTTCTCGTGAACTGGTTCGGCTCCTCCTGCATAGCTATGATCCAATCAGCATCCTTGAGTGCGTCCTCAACTGACTGAGGTTCTTCAGTAGACAAGAAGCAGGAATATAATGCGCTTTCTCCTTGACAAAATTTGGATCTTGTCTTTACGCTTGCTGAAGGATCTTCCATAATAAGGTCAGAAGTGTGAGCGTCTAGCCACGATCGACGATGTTTCAACTCTTCATCTGAAATTTGTTCAACACAGATATTAGGTGAGTTAGGCATTTTGGTTGTACTATTATGAGATTGAAGTAATTCAGTTACGAGAGTTGGGTCTACTGAGTCACCTGGTTCAGGGGCATTTAGCTCAGGAACTTCATTTGGTCCCCCTGAATTATTATCCTCAGTAGTGGTCTCAGTTACCACTTGGGTTTCGTCATCGACCTGAGTTACCTGGGATTGACTCTGTTCAGTAGAGTCAATCTATTCAGCTACTTCTGCTGCTGGCTGAGATTCAGTTATCCTATCTCCATTTTCCTCTTCTGAATCATCATCCCAACACAGCTGGATCTTTTCAACTTTATCTTTCAGGCTCAGATCCTGTAGCTGCTTACTGAGGTTCTCAGACTCTGATTTAGAGTTCTTGCTCCTGTCTTCAGTAGCAAACTCATTAAAAACAATATGAGGGCTTTCCTCCACGCAAAGGGTCCGATAGTTAAAAACTTTGAAGGCTTTGCTGACCCGGGAGTATCCTAAGAAGACTCCCTAGTCTGACTTGCTATCAAAAGTCTTTAACTGATCCTTCCCACTATTGTGGATAAAGCACGAGCACCCAAAAATATGGAAATAAGATATGAAAGGCTTCCTTCCGTTCCATAGTTCATATGGTGTCTTCTTATGCTGCTTAGTCAGTAGAGATTTGTTCTGAGTGTAACATGCAGTGTCAGTTGCTTCTGCCCAGAATTTGGTTGGGAGTCCTGAGTCTGCGAGCAGGGTTGTTGCTGCTTCTTTGAGTGTTCTATTCTTCCTTTCTGCAAACCCATTTTGTTGAGGCGTGCACGCGGCAGACGTCTCATGCTCTATGCCTTTAGCTTTGCATAACTCCTCCATCATCGAATTCAGGAACTCAGTTCCTCTGTCTGAACGTATTTTTATAATCTAGGTGCTCTTCTCGACACTGAGCTTTTTCAGAAGCGTAGGTAACTCTATTTTGACGTCAGACTTGTTGGCAATAAATATGACCCATGTGTAGTGCGAGTAGTCTTCAATGACCACTAAAGCATACTTTTTTCCTCTGATCGTCACCGGAGAGACTGGACCGAATAAATCCATTTGTAGCAGCTGAAGGATTCCATCAGTGGAAGGAGATGGAACAGGTGGATTTTGATTCTTTGTTTACTTTCCCTTCAGACATGCTTCACACTGAGTGTCTTTGCTGAATACTTCATTCGGCAGTCCTCTTGCTACAACATTTCTAGCTAGTTTGTTGAGCGTCTTGAAGTTGAGATGGTTGAGTCTTCTGTGCCAGAGCCACCCCGTTCTGTTGTTCTTCGCCAACAAACAAGCTTCAGGTTCAGCTGAGTTCCAGTCAACTACGTAGATATTCCTGATAACACTGTTTTCCCTGTGGATTTATCAATGACATCACAGAAACCAGCGTAAAAAATCACTCTATTCGAGTTATCACAAATTTGACTAACAGAGAGAAGATTATGCTGAAGTCCTTCAACTTATGATACTCTTGGAACTGTAGCGGTTCCAATGTTGAGTGTTCCATAGCCTCTGGTATAGCCTTTTGCGATATCTCCAAACTCGATTCGGGGTCCTTCTTCAGTAGTATAATTCTTCAGTAGATCCTTCTGGTGTGTCATATGTCTTGAGCATCCGCTGTCCAGATACCAAGGGTCCTTGTGCACCTGCAAAATAGAATTATATTCTGGTACCATTTATTTTTGATTTTGGGTCCTTAGATGTTAGTTTTGGAAAACCAAATCTGTCTCACAACCCTAGTGGTCTCAGACAGTTTCTTCCCACTTTGATCAACATACTTGACCACTGGACTGGTCGATGCTGACCTCTGAGGCTTCACAGGTTCAAGAGTCATGATCTTCTGAATTGGTGGACTAACTTTTAGGTCCTCTCCTGGCTATAGGATCATAATAATATGACCCATACTAAGATGGATGTGTCAGCTACGGAGGTCCATTCTGATCAGGCCATTTAACTCTGCTAGTTCCCCCTTAACTGAACTGGGGTGATTTTGAGTTACTCTTCTTGTCAGAATGCTGATAGCTGGGATGAGGTGCCTTCATCTTCTGTTTGTTCTTGGCTAGGGGGTTCAGAATCTCTGCATTGATGGTCTCCCCATGAAAAAATCTATCAGCTAGCCGGTTCTCTGAGTGTACGGGGGCAGATAAGGAGGCTCCATGGCTGAATCCAAGTCCCTCCTTGCAATGCTTAGGCTTGTTGCTGGCTAGCATGGCCTCAAGCTTCTTTTCAGCGCCCATGTACCGCTCTGTCATTAGATTCCTCCAGACATCATCACTTTTCTTAAGCGTTTCTTGCTCGGTCTGAAGTCCTGACAACTCTTGCTTCAGTAGACTCAGTTCAGTATCTTTCTGAGTCAAGTCATTGGTCAGTACTGAGATCTGATTTTCTTGATTCTGAGACTTGGCCATCAGAGAGTTTATCTCCTCCCTGAGTCTCAACACAAGTCCTTCTGACTCAGTAGCAACCTGACTCTCCTGAGAAAGTCTCTGATTCTCCACTTTCAGGGTATCCAACTCCTGAAGAGTCTTACTAAGCTGTAGGCTCATCTGAATCTGCTCGTCTAAAAGCTCTTCGTAGGAAATCGAGGCGTCCAGATTCTCATCTGTACCTGAAATAGTGTCGTGTGTGCAGTGTGAAGAGGTGTTAAATGGAGCGTGAGAGTTTACCTCATCCTCTTCTCCAGCCATAAGACACTTTTCAGCATCTTCTTCAAGCTCTATGACCATGAATGCCGCTTCATCGTCTGTCTGATGAATCCATGAAGGAATCGACTTCATCTGAGTCGTCTGAGAGTTCACCAACTATATATGCTTGACGCTTCTTGATGAACTTCTCCCTTCGAGCTTTGCTTGCTGCTCTCTCAGCAGTACTGAGCTCAGGACAGTCATACTGATAATGTCCTGGCTTTTTGCAGTTGTAGCAGGTGGTGACTCTCTCTTCTTTGCTCTCGCTGTCTTTCGACTGAGCTGAGTTTTCCTATTTCCCACATTCAGAAGTATGCGAGTCAGGAGTGCGCTTGGGTGTATATTCAGACTTACCCTAGGAGTCTCTGATGACTCTTGAGAGTTTTCTGCGCCTCTCCTTCTCTTTCTGATATTTCACGGCAAGCAACACGTATTTCCTGGCCAGGTTTCCTTGTTGTATGTCACTGAGTGAAGGTTCAGCCTTGCTAGACACTGGAGCCGCTGTGCTGGCTAATGCTTTGAAAGTTTGGTCAATTTGGGTGTCAGCTTCAGCTCGCTGCTTCCTTTGAGGTAGACCGAACTCGAACTCCTCAGCTTTTAACTCTGAAAAGATATGGTCAGGAGTAACAATATCTAAGTTAGAATGTCACAGTAAAGTAGCAAAGGGAGTCCAATGACCGTCCGACAGTGCTCTCAAAATTTTGAGATTCATTTCTCGGTTGGAGAACGTCTTTCCCAGCCCGTTGATGGTGTTCATCAGATCCGTGAATCTAACGTTAAGATCTTCAATGGTGTCACCAGGCATGAGAGACAGTCTCTCCTGCTTTTGAAGTTCCAGCGCCAGCTTGTTTGCTTTGATCTTCTGAGTCCCCCGACTTAGTAGCGCTAGAGCATCCCAGAGTTTCTTCGTGAACTTCCAGTCCTGAACTCTTCCGAGATAAGAATCACTCAGGGTGGTCAGTATGGCATTTCTGGCTACCCGGTCTAAGTTGTGAAGCTTCTTCTCCTCAGGGGTAAAAAGACTTCTATCTTTGGGGATCTTCTTCCTCGTCACCATGCCTCCATCTTGTGCTGGGTCCTGAGCTTCGACTCTATCTATCATGAGAACGATAGGTCCATCCTCGAGTACCTCTATCATGCTATCGTGGAGGGAAGTCATTTGTGCCTCCATTCTGACTCTCCATGCCCCGTAGTTCTCTACTGAGAACATGGGTACCATCCTGATTCCTGACATATCAGACATTGAAAATAGTGATATGAATGAAGAATGATATGCAGTGAAAACGTTTTCTGGATCCGTTCAAGTAGACCAGTTTCAGAAAACATGAGTCTTAGAGAACTCCCGCTCTGATACCATTTGTTGGTCCCGAGATTAAACGTTCAGGTGTAGAGGGGGGGGGGGGTGAATACACCTGAAAACAATTTCTCAACTTAAAACGCGAACAGTCCTTTTCAGGAGAATGCCGTACTAAACAAGTTCAATAGACCAAATAGGCTGTTCTGAATCGCGTGGCAGAGTGACTGACTTCACTGAGGCCTGCTAACTGACTAAGGTCAGAATTCAGTACCGTTCAGATGAAGTTCAGCAAGTGCGGAAATGTGTAGGCCCAAATTCAGTTAAGTTAGAAAACATTTTTAAGAAAATAGTTCAAGTATATTAGTGCAATCAGTTAAGCTTTGCTGAAACTCAGTTGAATGATTTAAAAATATTTTCAGTATGAACAGTAATCAATGCAACAGTAAAAACACAGAACACAAGCAATTTTAAAGTGGTTCGGATCCAACAATCCTACGTCCACTATCCCGAAAATATCAGGAGGCTATTTTATTATACTTAGTTAGTCTCAGTCGGTTTGTGCACTGGACAAACGCTGGTCTTGAGATTTATACTGAGTAAGTCTCAGTTTACAAGATATCAAACTAAAGTGTTTGACAAACTCTCCAACTATGAAGGAGTCCTTTACAATAAGGATCAGTTCAAAGATGAACTCCTTCGTTATAAGCTATGGATATAGGCTGCTGAGCTTAGGTTAGAGGGATAGGGAACGAGAAAGTGACTTCTAGAGCGATGAACGGTTAAGTATGGACTTGGGTTCGTATTCAGTCACTTGGATACTAGAGGCTTTTTGATCTGATTCAGTTTAGTTCCCTATGAGCAAGTATGTCGCCTTTCACTGGAGATTACTCTATGAAATTCTTGCGGAAAGCTTAAGTCGTTTCTGCGTTGCTCGTGAATGCTCTTGTGTTCTTTGTTCGATTTCGTAGGTGAGCTTCAATTTGAAATCTTCCCTCTATTTATAGAGCAGAGACATGGATAGATCCTTTGGAGACGACGATCCATGTGTCTCTCTCTTTTGGGTAGCTAACGGCTCTTTCAAAGTATGGTGGCAGAGTCCTTTCCCTCTGAAAGTTGTTGACTTGCGGCTTTAATTAAGAAGTAGACAGTGACCGCTCGTCATTGGGTCGAGGTCAAGAAAGTAAGTGAGACAAAACAGACTTCAAGGTGGATCTGAAGCTGACTTCTCTATACCTCGTGTGACTCTGCTGATTTGACTTAAGATATCCTGACAGTCAGAAGACTGTCTAGCCGTTGCTGAGTCTGATCTATGTTCAGTAGCATACTCTGCCGAGCCGCTCTCTCAAGATCAACTCGAGTTCGATGAACTACTCTGCCGAGTTCGGGTCCACCGACTCGTTTCGCATATCTTGCTCTCGCTGAGTCCAGTACTACTAAGTCTTCTTCTTCTGGTACTAAGGCTGATAGTCTGCCGAAGAACCAGCGGACATAATTGAGCGCCTGAACCATAATGAAGAGTGTCTACTGAGTCTGAAACTCTCAGAGACACAACAACAAATTACAACGGAAATGGTTCATCATTCAAAGTAGGGTTTTGGGATCTTCAAATATAATGAGCACTAGGCTACTGAGTTATACTGAATCATCTCCCAACAGTAATTGAAGAAGATGAACAAAGTCAAGATGAACGATATCCTAAGTTAATCAATAAGATATGTATGTTTAACCTATGGCATGCTATACAATAAACGAGCACGTATCAAGAGGATGTTGTGCGAAGGTTAGGGTTCAGTGGTATTCTTGAAATGAAGATTACCAAACTTAATATATTTTTGATTAGTTTTGAGTGCACAATCTTAGTATATTTAGTGCACGTTTTGTACAAATTAACAACACATAAACCGTGAAATCTTTTATATTAATTACTGCACTTTTATAAATTTAACTGCACAAAATTACTAATTATAGTGCACTTTATGTGTCTTTATCTTGAAGGACCTTTTTGAAGAATTCTTGAGGAGTAATGGAATGGAAAAGAAGACTGCATTCTTCAAAAAAGCAAATTACAGTATTTTGCTTTTGAAATGGGGTGATCCATCTAAAATGCAAGACATCGGTGTATACATGATGCAGCACATGGAGACGTTTAAGGGAGATGTATCATGCAACTGGAAAATAGGCCTAAAGAAGAAAGGAAAGAAGCAATTGACCTTGTTAAGGGTGAAGTATTGCCATCAGCGATTTCATTTTGAAGGAAGAAATTGTGAAGAAGGCCATTGCATATTACGAGAAGGTATGCAATGAGAACAAGATTGATGTAGATAGATTTCTCCTACATTAGGACGTGTAGACCTTAGTACTAGACTGTGAAGGCAAAAATACTATGTTTGATGCGTGTATTCTGATGATACAATTCATTTTATGTTTTGTTATAACTGCACTTTATATGTAAATTAACTGCACTTTGTTATGGTAGTGACTGCATATTACAAGATATGTTTCTAAAATGCACTTTATATGAAAATTAACTGCACTTTGTTGTGGTAGGTACTGCACTTTGTTCATATAACAAGTGCACTTTAAGCGTAAAACAGTCAACTTTCTGACATACGTATCTTATGTTCACAAATATCAATAATTAACTGCACTTTTAAAGAAAAATCATTGCACATTTTTTAAAAGTCAAATGCGGCAGTGCATTGGAATATTAAAAGACAACATCGTCTGATCGAAGTCCTAATAAAAACCAAAATAGGAAGGCAAATTGTT